>CM061554.1:176051828-177251828 GCA_030864225.1 Capsicum baccatum var. pendulum | reverse complement strand
ATATCATGGGTAAGGGACTTTAACCTCAATCCATAACATAAGGTAAGGGACATTAACCTCAAGCCATCACCACTGTCATTAGTTGACATTTAGGACTTTACCCTCTTGTCTGTGCATCAACGCACATTCAACATACATCTAAGGGAGGGACTTTAACCATTGATCCAATTCAATCACTATACAAGACCTCATGTTCCTTATGGGAGCCTTTATTTCTCAACCATTTCAATAAGCCAATGCTTTCATTCTATTTATCACATAATTCATTTTATGGTCCTTAATACATTCACAAGACATCCATGTTTTAATAGCATTCTTATGCTCCACTTTAGTTCAATACACCATTCAAATTCATCTTCATATTAATGGACTTCACCCTCTTATTTCCCATTAGCTTAAAAAGATCATCTATTACATATTACAAGGCTCACAATACTCATAATACTCTTATCAAAATAATTTTTAAACATTCATACTCATTGGACCATTTCCCTAGTTCAACATATCATCAATAATTGACTAGATATTTCACTTAGATATTTTCACAGACACTTTTTATGTATACTTATGACAAGGTCATTTTCATTGTAGATATCATCAAGACTAGGGTTACTCAAGACCCTCATGTTAAACAATATTAAAAAAGCATCCAAATATAAAATATACCATCAATAACATATATCAACATAGGTATAAACAAGAATCATCATTATTCACTGTTAGGTAGAAAAACCCTTTTCATTTGATTCAACACCGCCATGTACACTTACTAATCCAACTGTGAAATACATGGGTTTAGAGTTATTTATAGAAGGGAAGAGATAAATTCCTTAACCAATAATACACACCAATAATCTTCTCTCTTCCTCTTGCCACAAGATGAACACCTCCAAACCCTAGCCTCCAATCTTATTCCAAGATCCTTTTTGAGTGTTTGGAATGTTTAAGTCTTGCAAATAAAGACTTGAGAGGATATCATGACTTATATAGTGAGAGAGTATAGGGTTTTAGGCTAGGAAATTAACCAAAAGTTCCTTAGTTAAAACCTAGATAACACATACGTGTAGGGGTATGACTCCTCTCATAGTTCACTTGGCAATCATAACCTAGGGTACGAGCGGCACCCTAACTCGTACCCTAGCCTTCTCCTAGGCCAATCACACTGTTGTGGGTATGAAAAGGTACCTTTTAGTATTATATAAGGGTATGACTCACTCTCCAATAGTGAGATCAAATCATGTCCAAAATAGTCCACTCTAGGTTTGAGACTTTACTCTATATGGTTGAGTAGTTTATAAATCGTAAGAAGGGTTATGACCAAAGGATGACTTTGTCATATGGAGGATAGTATATTGACCTAACTTACTATCTAAGATATGAAAGGAGAGGTCATGGTTGGCACGAGTTGTGACTTTGGGTACGACTCAAAGACCCCCAACCGTATCCACTCCAGAGAAATCAAAGTTTGGTGATTTTCAATAGTTCCAAGGTTTTGCTGCTCCAAATCTCTTCCACTTTGATAGATAAATATAGATACAAGTGAACACCCTAATATGCACCTAAGAAGTACTTAATCGAGTTGGAAAAAACACATAACAAGTATACAACACAACACACATATCATGATCATTGCTATTCAACTAAAATTTTTACAAGGTCATATTTTCGGATGTTTTGAAAATAATGGAAGACCCTATTCATCAAACACATATATGACGCTACGGCATTGGTCAATGAAAAAGATATAACCAGAAATTCAAAGTTCCCATACCGGGTACAGAAGGCAGTCTTATGGATATCCTCCTCCCTAATATTTAACTGATGATACCCAAATTAAATATTAATCTTGAATAAAAACTTAGCACCCTATAAATAGTCAAACAAATCATCTATCCTTGGAAGAGGATAATTGTTCTTTACCGTCATCTTATTAAACTACCTATAGTCAATACATATACGAAAGGAATCATCTTTCTTACGAATAAATAACACTGATGCACCCCATGAGGACACACTAGGATGGATGAAACTCTTATTTAAAAGATCCTTGAGTTGCTCTTTGAGGTTCTTCAACTCAGACAAAGCTATTCAATATGGAGGAATAGAAATTGGGTGAGTGTCAAACAAGATCAATCCTAAACTCAATCTCCTTATCAGGAGGAACACATAGAAGGTCATCAGGGAAGACACCATGAAATTCACTCACCATTGGGATAAAATGCAAAGAAGGACCATATGAGTTAAAATTTTTAACCTAGATCAGATGATAGAGACACCCCTTGGAGTTTAATCTCTAAGCTCTAAGATAAGATATGAATTTCCCCTTAGGAGATACGGAACCCCACTCCCACTCAATAACCATTTCATTAGAGAATTTAAAGCCAACCTTACGGGTCTAATAGTATACAGAAGCATAACACAAGTGCAACCAGTCCATCCTTAATATGACATCAAAATCTACTATATCTAATTCAAATAGATCCACCAAAGTTTCTTTACTACCAATAGATACCACACCTCCTATAGAATTTTCTAGCAATCATAGAGTCACCTACTGAGGTAGAAATAGAAAAAGGGTTCAAAACATACTCTGAACAAAAACAAAATTACACAGCCACAAATGAAATCATATAAGAGGGAGTAGACCTCAATAAAATAAACAGTAAATGTCATGGGAAAAGAGTTTTAATGTGTCAGTCACGACATCAGGCGATACCTCAGACTCCAGTCGAGTAGCGATAGCATAGAGACAGTTTCAACTAGTGTCGAAACTAGATGGTTCACCCTTTGGTGCTAGAGTTGATGATAAAGAAACTGTAACCTTGATTACCCCTAAAGAAACCCTACCAATAGGATATTTTCTAAGTATATACCTCAGTTGACTATAGTTAAAGTACCAGTCCCTCCTCTCATCACAAAAACCCCAATGTAGTCTACCACAAAACCTGCTAGGAGGATATAATGAAGCTTTATAGGATCCACTAGCATGGGACTGCACACCCCGTGCCCTGAAGTTGTCTCCACCTTTAAAACACTTATCACCTGATGGCTTTGGGTAGGGAGCACTAGCCGTCGAGTAAGACACAGAATAGCCTCACTTCTTCTTGGTCAACTTCCCACCATCCCAGAGTAAGACCCCACAAAAGTCCAGTAATTTCAATTCTATTTAGAATAGTCCTAGACTTAGAAAAATATATCCAAGTGTTAAGTCTTAGAAGAATTTTAGTTTTCATAATTGTATGATCTTATTTTCAAATTTCTGGCCTTAAATTATTAATTCTTAAGTTGATTCAAGATAAGGGATGTCAATAGGTCATCTTGGGTGAGTTTTAGTATTTTCCAACTTTGTTTGGGCCATGATTGGATGTCAAAAATATTAAACCAGCACAATCTTGACGCATCGAATTTGCCACCACGTTGACACCCTCGACGCAACACGTCGGCTATCGCGTCGATACCATCAATGTGGTGCTTCGTGTATCGCGTCATTGGGCCAGGTTTGCTCTATTAAATCTAACTTTTTAAGGGAAATTAGGTGTTTTTCCCCTCACCCAATTCAGCCATAACAAGAAAAGAATCATCTCATACGGCAAAATTCACTCTTTCTTCTCAAATACTATCAAGAAATGAAACCCTAGTTCCTCAAGCTCAAGACCAAGTTCCAAGAAATCCCCAACAATCTTCAGGAAATCAAAAATCAAGGTATGTTAGGTGTTCTTACTTGGGTTTCCTTCCACCCTTGGTGTTCAAGAACCCTTTTTAAAATCTCAAGTTAATAGTTTCATGATCTAATATACCAATTAGGTTATTTTCATGCTTATGTTGTTGTATGGCTTTCAATTCAAGATTTAATTAAAAGTTTCATGAATATAAAATAAAATGTATTATGATTGATGTAACTCCCATGTCAAAACCCTTGAATTGTGAATTGGTTGTTGTAGTCATGATGCATTAGCACGTTGTCCATGCCCAAGTACAAGGTTATGCCTCCTAAGTGTTTGACAAAATGCCTAAGTGAGTTAATCATGCATTTGTGATCCATTAGGGATCTTAGTATTGAATTCATGCTATTTCGACATGATTAAACAACTCTCATGCTAAAGCAATGCCTTGCAAGTGTTTGATAGAATACCTATGTGAATTGAATAGTGTAATTATGAAATTTGGGCATGTGTTCTCATTCATATACAAATTCATGACTTCCAAGTGCTTGATGAAATGTCTCTGTGATTCTTTCTAGCAGAAGGTTTGACCCATAGTAGCACTCCCTGGATTATAGAACTAGGTAGCCAGCGTAGGGTAAGTCGTCCTCCTACAAGACTAGAGTTGACACAATTATATATATATTTCATCTGTCTTCCTTCTAGATTAGGGTTGACCTAACTTTGTTTGTATCCCATGGAAAGGTACTAACACCCTTCCAACTGAGGTCATATGTTGGACCCTAAATCAGTCTTATCAGGGTATGCCGGTTAGATGAACACTATCACAGTTATAGTTTAAGTATCAATATTCAGTAAAGAACTCAGAGAGTTTTATAGAACAATGGCTATCAGTTATTAATTATCATTTATCAGTCATATAGCCATCAAAATTCAGTACTCAGTTTTAGTATAATTTCAGATACATAATGCATAATTACATGTGCAGTATCGCATAATCAACAAGTTCAACAGTTATAGTTTTACATACATAATCATTCAGTTACTTCATAATATTCATTTAGTCAGTTATCATCTTATACATATAAACCTTTATATTACCAGCCTACCTCACTTAGCATACCAGTACATTCCACATACTGATGCATACTCTTTGTTTGTGCTTTGATGTCTTATATCATAGGTTTGGACGCTCAGGTTTCTGACCGCACTTAGCAGCTTAGGTTATTAGCAGTAGATTTTATGGTGAGTCATCATATTTTGAGGACAGAGTTTATTCATAATAGTATGTTTAGCATTGTAGTAGTTAGTTCAGTCAGAGTTAGTTGGGGACTTATTCCACCAACTCCATATTCAGATATTTAGAGTTTTTTAGACTAGAAAACATAGTTATTTAGTTTTTTTTAGATATTTTACTCAGTATTATCATTAGTATTCAGTTTAAGAACCTTATGGCATTTTTAGATTTCTTCCGCATATGTTTTCATGATTATTATTTAGTACTCACAGTAGGTACCAGTCTTTGGTTAACTTGTGATCCTTTGAGGTTGTGAGCAATGTGTGACATCCGGGGTGCTGACTCGGGGTGTTACAAACATGGTGGTATTAGAGCCTAAGGTTCTAAAGAGTCCTAGTAAGTCTAAAAGTTGTGTCAAGTAGAGTTTTGTACATAGGTGTATAGTGCGCCACACTTATGGACATGAGACTATGAGGCAGTTTAGGAAAAAGTTCTGTTCTTTAAGTGTTCAATTTTAACTCTCGATCTTATCCAATTTTCCTCTTCCATTTACAGAACATACCTCCCAAATGGACCAATGGAAGAACTAGAAATCAACTAGCACTTCCACTTGTTCAGGAAGATCCTCTGAATGAGCACGTCTCTCACACGGAATTTAGAGTAGCTTTCACCACTCTAGCTCATTCTATAGCATCCTAGAATGAATGACTAGCTTCTTTTTAGGCCAAACTAGTGGCCAATACTACTGCAGCTAGAATTTGGGACTTCACCCAAATGAACCCTCCATTATTTACAAGGTCTAAGCGTGAAGAGGACCCACAGGAGATCCTTGACATAGTGCAAAAGGTAACATATATTATGAGGGTAACCATGAGTGAAAGGGCTGAGTCAGCTGCTGGTAACGCCTAAACTATAGTTCTCGTAAGAGTGTAAGCGGTCGCTGTCAAATATAGAACCCAACTGGGTTGGGTGTCGAATCCCACAAGGAATACTTTGTCACTAAGTATTGCAACTATTAGTAGACTGTTCGTCGAAAATTCTATGGAAAGGTGGGATTGACTTATGGCGTGAATTAATGTGCACAAAGTAACGAATAAAACGATTTGTGTAGTAAGCTTTAATAACAGAGAATGATAAGTTAGGGTCATGTCCACCTTATGAGTTCTACGTATCTATTAACTATGAATAATGCGGAATTTAGACATGCATGCACTTATATAGGCTCGTATTCTAATGGTAAATCCTAGTGTTTCTCAACCATCCAGGATTATTTCACTTTAAATCTCTCGAGCTTAAAGCATATACTAACGGTACAAACTCTCCAAGAGGTTAATCCGGTTAAGGCATTAACGTGTAAACAGGGTTTGGTAGCCCTATTTCCTTGTCACACTCTCTTTTCCAAACATGTAACTTTTCTCTCGAACAAGTTAATGCTATAATGGCGTATTCTATATGTTTGAAACCACAAGAATTTAATTAAAACAAAGAGAGTAATGATATAAGTAGCATGCGCATCAAAAATTCACAAACTCATAGTAATAGATAGTATATCAAAAGGCTTCCATAACCCTAACAGAGAGGTTTAGCTACTCATGATTGTAAAGGAAAGCAACGAAGACATCATCATCATACCAAAAGGATAACAATCTCACGATGGGTATATATTGGCGTCACTATGAGAATGATCTGATTTCCTCTCTAGCCATTCTTGTAGCGTTTTTCTCTGTCTAAAGTTACAGAAAATGTAACGTGAATTATACTAAAGTCGAATGAAAAGAAAATAGAATTGAATGATAATGCTTGCTGAAAAATTCAGCAAATAAGGTTTTTATAACATCCTTGTCCTAGTCCTACTTGGTTACAGCTGCACCCGTTAGTATTAAGAAATACTGATTTTGCCCGGGGCAGATTTTCCATGCATCACATTCAGTCCACAAGCTTCCAAAAGCTGCCTTCCTTCTTACGTGAAGTTTTCCTTTGCTGACCAAAGGTCCACAAAGTGCTGAAATTTCATCATTAATACCTGAAAAACATGTTAATCACATAGGTTAGCTCACTTACACGAAAATGGACTAAAAGTCGAAATTATATATTTTATCCTCCAAACTTAGCCTAAAATATGGGTAAATCATGGTGTTTAGGTGTGTAAATACGCCCAACATCAATAGCCCACACTTAAAGCTTTGTTCTTTCTCGAAAAAAATATTACGTCCATGCAATCATCTAACTAGAATATCACTGCAGCAACACAAAATGTTCAACAAGGCAGGCACGACAATTATTAACAAAGAGTAGTTTTCTTGATTACTACTAGAAACAATTCAACCTCCAACATAGACTCGTGATGATGGTTAATTCGTATCCACAAGTTAAGTTACACAGAATCACATAACACTACCCAAAAATCATCAACCATGTGTGTCTCACATAAGATATCACCCATAATCACTCACAAGTTTGCATCTTTCGAAACATGGGTATAAGATTCTCCTTGCTCTCACTCTCACAAAGAATTCTTATGTTGCAACTGATGACCATAGGCTTTCCCTTAGTGTAATACTCTACTAATATCAGAATGCTAAGCTTAGGATAAAATAGGTCTTTTACAGGATGTAATGTAGGCTAAGGGACAGGTAGGTCTATTTTGGCCAGAAATAGTGACTATGTTCCCTAAGCGCTTTAATACATCATATTATGCCATTAACACTCTCTTTTAAACAACCTTGCTACCTTTATTTCATCTACCACCCCTTTTCACCTATTTTGTTATTCAAACATAAACACAACTATCTTTTTATTTTTCTATTTCTTTTCCTTTTTTTTCTTTCTTTCATATTTTCTAAAGCACCTTTATGATAGCACTCTTTTTCACAACAATTTCAAGTACCAATATACTCTGAGGTATCACTCTCACCATTTTCCTCTTATTTTATCACATGCCTCTACAATTTAAAGTGCTTAGGAATTTGGATCAAATTATGGTCCTGAAAAAAAATGGATTAGGCTACATATAAGGCTGTCAAAGAAAATAGCTAAAGCCTCAAAGGGGGTTACCTAGGATAATGTACACGGGTAGGTAAAAAGAAGGTAAACAATCACAGGCTGCCAAAAAATGCCTAAATCATCTCCTAAACTCACACTCTTTATTTTCCTTTACACACGCACCAGACAAGTTCTAACATCAGTCACAACACAGAATATACTATAACCTCACACACACAAGGCACATGTTCAACTTTATTGGGAGATGTATAGACTCTTGACCCAATAGATGAAGGAATTAAACCACACACTTATCCCACAGTGAGTCACACTTAGAGCCTAAACGTCTCAATAATAATGATTTTAGCACAAACTCTTGGCATAATACCATGCCGCCTATTGGAACAATTTCATGCAAATCTAAACTAATTATGACTAATTAACACAAAAAAACATAAATAAATGTAGGCAAAGAAATACAACATACAAATACCAGCACCCCATACTTAGACGGTACACACTGCCCTCAGTGGAAAATAAATAAGGAAAACCTGATTAGTCGGACTCCTCCTCTATGTCTGGGGTCATTCCCTCTGCATTAGAATCATCATCAGAGTCATCGTCATCAGAGTTTTCCTATACTTCTGAGTCTGGCATTCGACGATCATCATCAGTCGACACATCATTATCGAGAGGTTCCTTAAAATGTACACCTACTCCGCACATAGCCCGTGTATGCTCATTCATCGGGTAGTCATAATCCAAATGCTGTAGCTCTGCATCAGTTGGAACAGGACCCCCAATCATCATGGTAAACCTCATCATGCCATATAAATGGAGGAAGAAGCTTTCGTCACGAGCATGTCTTTCTGTAGTGGTCAGGTTGACGCCATGCATAGTTTCTGAATCTTTAACCTTTGTTAGATCAACCTTTTTCTAGTTGTGTGGAAGCTTATAATCTGTAGGTTCCTCTTGAATGTCTTCCTTCGTTAATATCGCGGTCAACATATTGCCAAAGCTGAAGTGGGACCTCTTGTGTAGCCTAGCTTTACGCATTGACGATCGTATAACCTCACTAATATTGATGGGAATATTAGTCATCAGAGCGTACACCAAGCATACTCTATCACATGTGATCTTTATGTACTGTGTCCCAGGAATGAGGCAAGAGTTGACTATCCTCAACCATATACGAGCTTTTCTATTTAGGGAAGTATACGAGAAGGTATCATGTAGACCGGTATCCTTGTGACGATTCAAACGTTCCATTGATCTAGTTTCGCACAGTGTGTGTCTGATTGCCCTGTACGGAGGTCTTTGTTGAAGCTCCTTGAGCGGTGATGGATCAGCAGATGGATGACCCAGAAAATTGTTGAAGAACTCCGCATTCAGTTGCAAGACTTGGCCCCGAATCTTCACTTCACTTCCGGTAGTCTTTGGGGACCAATTTGCTTAAAACTCTCGCGTTAGATCAAGATTGCATTCTCCCATATCTCGAAAAATGAAATCAAGATTTACCGCCATGATTTTAGCCAAAATGCGAGGTTCTCTCTTCGCTAGACTCTCCTTTTATATCAACTCCACGTGAACATATTTTTTTAGTTTGTTGTTCTTGTACCACTCCTTTCCTTCCTCCTCTAGGACCCACTTTATCCCGAACATGCGTCGAGGTATTTGCAGCGAGGAGGATTCAGCTAGATCTTTTCTTCCCCTTTTTTGACCTTTCTATGAGGTGGATACTTTTTCTTTCCCTTGGCGTCCTTTTGGGGCCATTCTACCTGAGATTAAAATAGATTCATGTTAGCTTAACTCGAAATATTTAGTCGACAAACAAACAATAGTGGCACCACCCCACACTTAATTTGTTGATACAAACTAATTAAGTGAGTGATGTCGATTACTCATACTTCATCGACATACATATAGGCGATATTTTCCAAAAATATGTTCAGCACAGTCATACTTTCATGTCATCTTAACTGTCCTTTCCAACTCTATTTCATGTAGTCTTTACTATAATTTCATGTTTGGATTAATGCACTTTTCGAACAAGACTACTACATAGAGATCGTATCAAGTTATGGCATCAAAATAATCACAACATTATATGCTTGTATTAGATCATGATTTTTATCTCGATGAACGAGTCATTCAAACATTCAAGCTTTCAGTTTTGAAGACTATGCAATTAACTTCATCATGTTGTTTCCGCAAAAGTATGACAGTGTATCAAAATTAGATACATGTTGGAAACAAGTCAAGAATACCCACACGTATTCTTTCACTCAACTAGATGTATCATAACAAATCAACCACATTCCAATCATCAACACCACTTTAAAAGCTAAAATACCATTATAAGCGTAGTATTGTAACAACTATGGAATATAAAAAGGAACTTACTTGGTGATGGACTCGGAAGATGATCTTGCAAGGTTAGATGAGAAAAAAGAAAAGTTTTGAGAGATTTGGGAAGGGTAGGCGGCGCTTAGGTTAAGTAAACAATGAGATTTTGTTTTAAGATTAAGGTTCTATTAATAGACCAAGGCTTGGGTTGGTTTTGACCCATGTAAAATCTGGTTAGGAGACCAAAAAGTAAGGTTAGGCGGCGCCTAATGCTTTGCCTATGGTTCGCATAAGCGGTGCCTAATGCTTTGCCTAGTTGAGCATAGGCGGCGCCTATACTATGGAATTGTAGATTTAGAGATCTTATGCAATGGCATAGGCGGCGCCTTTATCTTTGCCTAGTTGAGCATAGGCGGCGCCTATGCTATGGCATTGTCGATTCAGAGAGCTTAGGCCATAGCATAGGCCTTGCGTTGTCTATTGCCTAGATTTACATAGGTCTTGCCTTGTTCGTTGCCTAGATTCGCATAGGCATTGCCTTGTCTATTGCATTTGCTTCCTCATTCCTAACTTACCACCTTTAACATGGAACACTTCCAAATAAAAATTTAAGACCAATCTCCTCTGTTACACGTCTTGCACCTATTCTTACTCAAAAACACAAAAACAATTATAACGATGGGTTGCCTCCCACCAAGTGCCTTAGTTTTAGTCGTGGCTCGACTCTTCTTTTTGGATTTTTATTTAACAAAACATCCTCCTAGTAAAAAAAAATGATTAAAAACGATAGGTTGCCTCCCATGTAGCGCTTGATTTATTGTCGCGGCATGAAATAGTTCTCTCGATTACTTAGACTTTGTCGAGATAGATGGTGGCCATGCATTCTATCGAGTCAAGAGGACCGATATATGGCTTCACTCGTTGGCCATTCACCTTAAAGACACCACCATTATTGTCTTCTAACTCTACTACTCTAGACGAGTAAACTTGGCTAATTTTGAATGGACCAGACCATTTAGACTTCAACTTACCTGGAAATAGCTTCAGTCTGAAGTTTAAAAGAATTACCATATCACCCTTCTGAAAGTTTCATTGGATAATCCGCCGATTATGATACTTTTTTATCCGTTCCTTGTAGAGGTCTGATCTTTCATACGCATGTAGACGGAATTCATCCATCTCATTCAGCTGCTCCAATCTTAGATTAATTGCATCATCCCAATTCAAATTAAGCCGCTTCAACGTCCACAATGCTTTATGTTCGAGCTCAATTGACAAGTGAAAAGCCTTCCCATAAACTAGTTGGTATGGGGACATGCCAATTGGTGTCTTGAATGAAGTCCTATAGGACCATAAGGCATCGTCCAGCTTCCGAGACCAATATTTCCTACTAGCATTTACAGTCTTACCAAGGATCAGCTTGATCTCCCGATTAGAAACCTCTACCTGCCCACTAGTTTATGGGTTGTAAGGTGTGGCTACCTTATGTTGCTTGACCCCATATTTCACCAACACGGCTATGAAAAACTTATTGCAAAAGTGTGATCCTCCATCACTTATGATGGTATGTGGTACCCCAAAATGAGAGAAGATATTTCTCTTTAAGAATGCTACAACACGCTTACCTTCATTATCAGCCAGCGCTACAACTTCAACCCATTTGGATACATAATCCACAGCCACTAGGATATATTTCATCCCAAACGAACTCACAAATGGGTCCATGAAATCAATACCCCACACATCAAATAGGTCTACTTAAAGGAACTTAGACATGGGCATCTTATGATGCTTTGAAATCGCGCCTTTCCTCTGACACTGATCGCATCTTCTCACAAAATCATAGGCATCCTTAAATACTGAAGGCCAATAATATCCGCTTTGCAATACCTTCCTGGTTGTCCGATCACCTGCATGGTGAGCCCCAACTTGGGAAGCATGACTTGCTTCCAATATGCTAGGCACCTCCACATGAGATATGCATCGCCTAATAACACCATCCGCACATCATTGAAAAATATATGGTTCATCCCAGAAGTAGTGTTTCACATCATGCATGAACTTTCTCTTTTGATGAAACAGAGATTCTCAGGTATCATATTACTTACCACATAGTTCGCAAAGTCTGCGTACAATGGTAAATCTTCCACCATCGTGGCTAGGATCTCTTCATCGGGAAATGCATCATTAATTTCAAGATCGGGCTGTGCTATGCGCTCATTCTCAAGTCTAGATAGATGATCATCTACTTGGTTTTTGCAACCTTTTCTATCTTTTACCTCAAAATCAAATTCTTGCAGCAAAAACACCTATCGAATTAGCCTTGGCTTCGCATCCTTATTTGCCATTAAACATCTCAGAGTAGCATGATCTGTATGAACCACCACTTTGGTTCCCAACAAGTAAGCATGGAACTTTTCAAAAGCATAAACGACCGCTAGAAGCTCTTGTTCCGTGACAATATAGTTCTTCTAGGCTCCATTCAAGGCCTTTCTATCATAGTAGATTGGATGAAATAACCTTTCTCTTCTTTGGCCAAGTATAGCACCCAAAGCTACCCCACTTGCATCACACATAACTTCAAACGGTAGAGACTAATCTGGCGCTACAATGATAGGAGCTTCAACTAGCTTCTCTTTGAGGCATTCGAGTTCCTTCAAGCAATCTTCACCGAAGTCAAACTTTGCATCCTTCTCCAAAAGTTTGCATAACAGACTAGCAATCTTGGAGAAGTCTTTAATAAACCTTCGATAAAAACCTACATGACGGAGGAAACAACGAACTCATTTTACAGAAATCTGAGGTGGTAATTTCTCGATAACTTCAATCTTCGCTCGATCGACCTCAATGACTTTTTCAAAAACTTTGTGCCCAAGAAGAATACCTTCCTTAATCATAAAGTGGCACTTCTCCCAATTGAGCACCAAGTTAAATTCAACACATCTCTGCAATGCCATACTTAGGTTCGCCAAGCACGATTCAAACGACTCACCTACAACTGAAAAATCATCCATGAACACCTCCAAGGTGTCTTCAACCATGTCAGAAAAAATGGACATCATACAACGCTGAAAAGTGGCGGGTACGTTACATATCCCAAATGGCATGAGTTTGAAGGAAAACGTACCATATGGGCATGTAAACGTTGTCTTATCTTGATCTTCGGGAGCAATACAAATCTGATTATAGCTGGAATAACCATCTAAGAAACAAAACCATCCTTTACCTGCCAATACATCAAGCATTTGGTCCATGAATGGCATTGGGAAGTGATCCTTAAGCGTCCACGAATTTAGCTTCCGGTAGTCCATGCACACTCTCCACCCTGTGACAGGTCGGAGTGGAATTAGCTCATTCTTTTCGTTTGCAACTACCGTCATGCCCCCTTTCTTGGGCACACACTATACCGGACTCACCCATTTATTATAGGAGATTGGATACACTACCCCTGCATCTAACCACTTAATAATTTCTTTCTTCACCACCTCTTGCATAGGTGGATTCAAACTGATGCTCAATAGTGGGTATGCAGTTTTCTTCAAGCTGAATCTTATGCATACATATCCCAGGCAGGATACCAATAATATCAGCGATAGTCAAACTGATGGCTCTCTTATATCTCCTCAGAACAGAGATAAGAGCTGCAACTTGTTGTTCACCCAAATCAGCCACAACAATAACTGAAAGTGTGTTTCCACCAACCTAGAATGCATACTTTGGATGACTGGGAAGCTCCTTCAATTCTAACATTGGTGTTTCTTCAATGGATGGTTTAGCTGGTGGTGTAGGTAGATTTTTGAGATCAAGGTCCAGATTTTTGGGAGCATGAGAATACGAACCTATTTCTGTTAGAGCACTAATAGTTTCTTCATAATCTTCAACAGCCTCACGCTTAAAATTCATTAGCAAAACAGCTAATGGCTCAACAATAAGCTGCTTCTCTACAGATAATTCTTTCTCATCTTCATAGTACACATCAGCTGCAGAGAACACATTCATATCGTTGGGATACTTCATTGATTTGCATACATCAAAACGGACCACTTCGTCATTCATCCGAAATAAAAGATCATTAGCTCTTAAATCAATGAGCACACTTCCTGTTGCAATGAAAGGATGCCCCAAGATTATGGGAACTTCAGAGTCCACCTCACAATCCAAAATAACAAAGTCTGCAGGAAAAATAAAGGAAGAAACCTTCACCAATACATCATATAAGATACCAACAGGTCGTTTTACCGACCTATCTGCCATCACGAGCCGCATATTGGTTGGTGTAGGATCGCCCAACCCTAACTTTTTATAAATAGATAATGGCATCAAATTGATACTACTCCCAAATCGCACAATACCTTGGCAAAATCCAAAGATCCAACAGTGCAAGGAATAGTGAAAGCACCAGGATCTGTCTTTTTCTGAATTAATGATTTTTTCACAATTGCACTGCAATGATGAACATTGTCTGCCAACTCATAACTTGCTGCCCACTTCTTTGTCAAAAGGTCCTTCATGAATTTTGCATACCCAGGCATCTGTTCCACCGCCTCTACCAAAGGAACATTAATAGTTAGCTGCTTCAACATAGTCATAAATTTATTGAACCTGGTATCATCAGCTTTCTTCTTCAGTCTCTGAGGAAAAGGTGGTGGTGGAAGGGGAATAGTTTTCTCCACCACTTCCTTTTTATCTTGCTTCCGATTGTCGATCTTTTCAGGTTGCAGAAGTCTAGGGGTGACGTCATTCATACTCACTTCAGCTTCTTCAGCATCTTCACACTCTGCATCAACAATATCATCTGCTATATCATCAACCATCTGCTTGCCTTTGGAAGGATTCTCCAACACCTTACCACTCCTGGTAGTAATAGCCATACATGATCCATCATTTCTTAGATTTTTCACAGTGTCACTAGGTAAAGTTCCATCCTTTCTTTGATTAAATGCCGCTGAAAGTTGACTCAATTGTTGTTCCAGTTATTTTGTTGAAGTGGAATGGGAGTCAATCAATTAATTTATTGATGAAAAATCCTTATTTACCTCATTTACTCCCGTATTGGTTGCCTCTAATCCTTTCAACATCTTAGCCATCATATCTTCCATGGACATCTTCCCAGAGCCAAACGCCATGGCCTTACGATTTCCAGGAAGAACATACAAACCACTCTTGTCAGTCTTATTCTTCCAACTACCTTGATCACGGTCCTTGTTTCCAGATTTATCATAATAGTTCCGACCTTGGTTTCCTTGGGCATTGCCTCAGAAACCCCCCCTGATTATTCAAGTAGTTAGCTTCTTCCTCAAAATCGGATTCATCTCTTCCCTGTGACACAACAGATTTGACATTTTTGGTCTTCCCTAATAATAAATTCTTGGTAAGAAGATCCATATAAATTTTCATGTGCGCCATATCTTGATCACGTTCCTCCTCTCTTCGCCTTTGTTCTGCAGTCATTCCAATAGATATAGTAGAGCTTTCTACCTAAGAATTCCTGGTATGCCAAGCTCTACTTTGCGTTGTCATATGATTGAGCATATCACTTGCCTGAATAAAAGTAAGGTCCATGAATGACCCTCCTGCAGCATTATCAACCACTGGCTTAGTAACCGAATTCAAAGACCTATATAATATTTCCATCAAGTGGATATTGGTCATCTGATGATTTGGGCACCACATAAGCTTCTTCTTGAACCTCTCCCATGTTTTGTAGAGAGCTTCAATTGGAAGCTATCGAAAATTGCTCATCTCATCTCTTAATTGTGCTCTCTTGGATGGCGGAAAGAATCTTTCTAGAATAGCGTCTTTCAATTGCCTCCAATTAGTAATAGAGTCAGGAGTTAGCCCGTTCAACCATAGAGTTGCCTCTCCAAATAGAAAAAATGGAAATAAGAATAGCCGAATCGCATTCTGTCCAACCGCTAGATTACCAAACGCCTTGCATGTTGAGATGAAATTGATCAGATGCATATTCGGATCATCTCCTGCAAGTCCACCAAATAACCCCTTGAGCTGCAATAGCTGAATCATGGTGCTAGTGATATTGAACTTGGCTCCAGGTGCCAAGGGCGGAGGAATAATAGCCCCTGTGGCACCAACCCCATCTAGGTCGTCATCATCATCGTCAAACGGAATCTGCACAGCTTGGTGTTTAGGTCTAAATCTAGCTTGACGATCTCTTCTGTTCACAGGTGCCGCTATATCTTCAGTATGCCTCGGGTTTAGTAACTTCTCATCACCCAGGTCCTCATCATCTGGATTTGTTGCTCGCCCTGGGTTATCAATATTCTGTTGATGCACTTGAGAAGCAACCAATGCAGCTAATCTAGCCAACTCGTGTTGAGAAGCCCTTCTTTTAATGTCTCGTTGCGCCTTCATCCTGCCAATAAGTTGCGGTTCAGGGTTTATGGGTAATAATGGATGATCTAAATTTCGAGTATTTGGCATGCACTGAACAAAACCTGAATAAAATAAAAACAACAGACGAAAAGTAAAATTCGAGAATCTTTGACCAAAGGGTCGATTAACTATCACAAACTTAGTTGACAACCTTATTCCCCAGCAACGGTGCCAAAATTTGATAATGCCTAAACTACAGCTCTTGTAAGAGTGTAAGCAGTCGCTGTCAAATATAGAACCCAACTGGGTTGGGTATCGAATCCGACAGGGAATAATTGGTCACTAAGTATTGCAACTATTAGTAGATTGTTGGTCGAAAATTCTACGGAAAGGGGGATTGAATTATGGCGTGAATTAATGTGCACAAAGTAATGACTAAAACGATTTGTGTAGTAAGCTTTAATAACAGAGAATGATAAGTTAGGGTTATGTCCACCTCATGAGTTCTACGTATCTATTAACTATGAGTAATGCGGAATTTAAATATGCATGCACTTATAGAGGTTCGTATTCTAATGGTAAATCCTAGTGTTTCTCAACCATCCAGGATTATTTAACTTTAACTATCTTGAGCTTAAAGCGTATACGAAAGGTACAAACTCTCCAAAAGGTTAATCCGGTTAAGGCATTAACATGTAAAAAGGGGTTGGTAGCCCTATTTCCTTGTCACACTCTCTTTTCCAAGCATGTAAATTTTCTCTCGAACAAGTTAATGCTATAATGGCGTATTCTATATGTTTGTAACCACAAGAATTTAATTAAAACAAAGAGAGTAATGATATAAGTAGCATGCGCATCAAGAATTCACAAACTCATAGTAATAGATAGTATATCAAAAGGCTTCCATAACCCTAACAGAGAAGTTTAGCTACTCATGATTGTAAAGGAAAGCAATGAAGACATCATCATCATACCAAAATGATAACAATCTCACAATGAGTATGTATTGTCATCACTATAAGAATGACGTGATTTCCTCTCTAGCCATTCTTATAGCGTTTCTCTTTGTCTAAAGTTATAGAAATTATAATGTGAATAATACTAAAGTCGAATGAAAAATAAATAGAATTGAATGATAATACTTGCTGAAAAATTCAGCAAATAAGTTTTTTATAACATCCTTTTCCTAGACCTACTTGGTTACTGCTGCACCCCTTAGTATTAAGAAATACTGATTTTGCCCGGGACAGATTTTCCATGCATCATATTCAGTCCACAAGCTTCCAAAAGTTGCCTTCCTTCTTACATGAAGTTTCCTTTGCTGCCCAAAGGTCCACAAAGTGCTGAAATTTCATCATTCATACCTGAAAAACATGCTAATCACATAGGTTAGCTCACTTACTGGAAAATGGACTAAAAGTACAGGAATTATATATTTTATCCTCCAAACTTAGCCAAAAATATGGGTAAATCATGGTATTTAGGTGTGCAAATATGCCCAACATCAGCTGCCTACCAGCTACAGGATATGAATCATACTTGGTTCAACTAGTGGAAGGTAGATAGGGGCACAGTTGCAGGGCCCATAGAATGGGAGGAGTTAGCTACTGCTTTTCTAGATAGGTTCTTCTCATTATAGTTGAGAAAAGATAAGGTTTTAGAGTTAATTAATTTGAAGTAGGGCAGCATGACAGTGAAGGAGTATTTCTTGAAGTTTACTTAGTTGTCCTGGTATACTCCTCATGTAGTAGCTTATAGCAGATCCAAGATGAGTAAGTTTATTTCTAGAGTATCTAATAGTATGGTTAAGTTGTATAGGGCCGCTATGCCGATTAAGCAGATAGAATTGTTCAGGTTGATGGTCCATGCTCAATAGAACAAGGAGAAAAAGATTAAGGAGAAAGAAAGGGAAAACAAAAGGTCTAGAATAGGTAGCTTCAACTTCACTCAACCTAAGTCAGAGGGTGGTAATCGTTCTCAGTTTTATCTAAAATCTTTACTCCTAGCTCCATCCTCAACCTGTGATCCAATGCCAAAATTCAGAGATGGTAATAAGGATAGAACTATAGTCTCTAGATCCCATTGTAGTATGGTAGAAACTATCAGGGTGTCTACAGGTCTAGCAGCGATGTATGTTTCAGGTCTGGCAAGCCATGTCATAGAATTAATATAATCAGAGAGTATCCTTAGGTGGGTTCCCAGAGTTAGCATAATCATCCCCCAGCTAAGTTTGGTTGCCTGTTTCATCAGGGTGCCACTTCCAGTGCCACCAATGGGCAGCGACCGAACAGACTTTATGTACTCCGATTTCTATAGGATCAGGAAAGTTCTCCTGATGTGGTCATTGGTGTTATAATTTTACCATTTATATGTTTATTCTTTGCTAGATCCAGTAGTTTCTTATTCTTTTTGTCACTCCTTATATAGATGTTGAATTTTGAGTCATTCCAAAAATCCTAGTAGAGCCTTTCTCAGTCTTTACCCTAGTGGGTAAATCTATTATAGCCCAGCGGGTATACAGGAATTATCCGGTTATTGTATCTCAGAAAGTTACTTGAGCAGACTTAATAGAGATGAAGATGATAGATTTTTACGTCATTCTCGGCATGGATATGGTTCATACATGTTATGCTTTAGTTGATTGTAGAAATAGAGTTGTCCATTTCCAGTTCCCAAATAAACCTATCCTAGGATAGAGGGGTAGTACTTCAGCGCTTAAGGGTCAACTTGTTTCATACCTTAGAGAAAGAAAAATGATATAAAAGGGGTGTTTCTATCATCTTGTATGAGTTAAGGATTCTAGTTTCAAAACTCCTAGTCTTGAGTCAACTCCAGTCGCAAGTGAATTCCCAGATGTGTTTTCTGAAATCTTTCCAAAGTTTCTCCTGAAAGGGAAATCGATTAAGAAATAGACCTTCTTCCTAATACTCATCCCATCTCTATTCCGGCATACAGAATGGCTCCAGCTGAGCTTAAAGAGTTAAAAGAGTAGTTGAAATATCTCTTAGATAAGAAAGATGATCCTCTCAGAATGTGTATTGACTACCGTTAGTTGAACAAAGTCACCATAAAGAATAAGTACCCACTTCCTAGAATCGATAATTTGTTCGACCAACTTCAGGGTGCCAGTTACTTCTCTAATATAGACCTTAGATTAGGCTATCATCATCTCAAAGTCAGAGAATGTGACATTATGAAAATAGTTTTTGGAACTCGGTATATTCACTTCAAATTACTAGTCATGCCATTTGTTCTTTCTAATGCCCCAACATCTTTCATTAACTTGATGAACCGCGTGTTCAAGCAATACTTGAACATGTTCATCATAGTCTTCATCGATGATATTCTTGTCTACTCCCGCAGTGAAAGTGATCATGCAGACCATCTCAGAATAGTATTACAGACCCTCAGAGCCCATCAGGTGTTTGCTAAATTTAGTAAGTGCGAATTTTGGATAAGGTTAGTAGCATTCCTTGGTCATATAGTTTCCAGTGATGGCTATAGAGTTGATCCTCAAAAGACCAAAGTAAGGAGAAACTGGCCTAGACCCATCTCTCCATCAGATATCAAGATTTTCTTTGGTTCGACTGGCTATTACCGATGGTTCATTAAAGCATTTTCATTTATTGCATCCCTCATGTCCAAATTGACTCAAAAGAAAGTCAAGTTCCAGTGGTCAGATTCTTGTGAGAAGAGTTTTTCAGGAGTTGAAGACTCGACTAACTACAACCCTAGTTTTGACTTTGCCTGACAGTTTAGACGAATTTCTGGTTTATTGTGATGCTTCCAGAGTTGGTTTAGGGTGTGTTTTGATGAATAGGGAGTTAAATCATCACCATCACCTTTGTCTGATTCCATTTATTGTATTACTGGTATGCCATATCCTTTAGCTAGTAGGTGAAGAACTCCACACCCTCCACATTCATGGTATACATAACACAAATGATCTTTTCTTTCTCATCTAAAAAATCATTAGGATCCTTATCCACCCTAATACCCATAAAGGTTGGAGGGTTTATCCTCATGATTGGCTAACCCTTGTGGCTGTAGAAGAAGGAGTATAGGAATATCACGTTCAGACTGAGTAGCTACCAACTATGCCAACATGTGAATGGACTGATAAAACTCAGCGTTCGTCACTTCAATGTGAGGAGTTTGAGATAGACTAGACGGAATTGTTGGAAATCTAGAATAGTTAGAAACTGGACCCCTAGATCGAGTATGGATCCCATGTGTAGCATGTGTCCCATCAACATTGTCTGTAGTTGGGACAAAAGAGTTTTCGTGAGCTTCAGATCATTGAGGAGGCATAATCTGAAAAGTGAAAAAATTGGAATTAGAGAAGATTTTAGGACTTGAGACTCTACAGCTTGAAAACTGAACACAAGAAAGAGAAATATTTCTAAATGAATTGTAGCCTCGCCTTTATGAGTGTGGCACGCTACACACCCTTAAAAGACACTCTACTCGACATATCTTTATGGACTCCTAACTGACCATGAACCTAGGGCCCTAATACCAATTTGACATGACTCAAACCAGGGCCTAGTCTTGTTGGATGCCTCAAGCCCCAACTGAGATCGAAGACCACCCCCATCACTCACCCATAACTTCCCTACACCAATGTCGAATAAATTTCGATTATATAACCTAAAAAATGGAAACATCATAGATCAAATACAGTCAAATGGTGTCATCCCCAATACCAATACAAATGCCAAGGTATACACCAATACCGACACTGCCCATACCAACCCAAATAGTCTCACAAAGCTTCTATCCAAAATCAAAAAAATATCCGATCAAAACATGCCCCCGACCATAGACGAAAACCAAATCCAAGGAAATAACCGAATTATGTAGAGAGGATCATAATATAAAATGGAGACTTTTGTATTATGGAGTCTCACCACTTTAATCCAACACAAAATTGTCCCTAAATCCAAGTCATTGAGCAGGAGTAGAATGGCCGATTCCTACATTGAATGGGAATACAACGCCTCAAGATAAATTAGTAGGTGAACGCTAGCATATACTAAGGAGTAAGGATAAAATAATGTCAATATTTAAAACCAAGTAAACAACCATATGTAATCATATCCATACATATATATAATCCATGTCAGGAAAGGAAATCGGGTTTAAGATGTATTTAAATCTTTAACCTGGGTTGTGTAGCTTGACCGTCCTAAAACTACCCACGGGATATATGGGTGCTGTGTTACCTCCTAAATAGCCTCTAGTGTGTGTAACTGTACGAACCGGATATATCTTAGGGAATGAAGATTCAGGTATACCCTCCGCCCTCTATGACACATATATACAAGTATACCTTAGGGGATTCCTACGTACCCCACAAGTATAGGGTAACCATGTGTAATGCCTCAAAATCTAACTCTAAGATGTCCCACGGTGCTCAAGACTATGAGTAGCCTTAAGCTAAGATTGTATGCATACTATTGAGCCTAAATCTTATAATAATGAAATATAGACATAAAAGTCAAACTGAATGCGGAAACTATCTATAATATCTGAGAATAATCTGAACATAATATCTCAAACATCAAAACTAAATAATCTGCATCAAAACTAGTAGTCTAACAAGCCTCTACAACTAATACTAGAGAATCACTAAGACTAACCCCAGTTAACTCAAACTGTTTGAAATGAAGTGCTAAATCTCAAAAACTTATAAACTGCAAAATCTGAATAAATAAGTCCCCAAACTATGAGGACTTACATTATGAGACAATGTAGCACATAGACGTATATGTGGATCAGTACTTTGAGGATGTACTGAGTATATGGGGGTGATATTCATAAGTAAAACATCATCTCATAATCATTATTTATAAAACATTGCATGCTAAATATAAATGTTTCACACAAGCTGGAATATCTGAAATAATGAAATATATAGTAATAAGAAGAAAAACATATTTTATAAATCTCGTGAGCCATAACATTTAGTTCTAAAAGTTATAATTGTATTCTCCTTTTAAATCATTTTGTCTAAGTGTAGAAGGACTCACTACTGAATCTAAAATGTGTAACTATTATCTTTTCTGTAAGGTATAATCTGAGTAAAACTTGTGAGCCTTTATACTTGGTTTTCTAAAAGATTTTTCTGTTCTTCTTTTACTATTAAGGAGAAAGCTTTATCTTAAAATCATTGTTGTTAGGCTTTTAAACTTTTAGGGAAAAATTATTCTGCAAGAAAGGTTCTCTTAACCGAAATAAACCATGCGAGCTACCTGAAGTCCAATGTCTCATCCTCCTAAGGAAGAAATGTCACGTTGGGGAGAGGTGTTATACTCTTGCCAGGGACTATAAACTCAGCTTAAGTGATTACATCTCTGCCCACTATGTGCACTTAATCTCAATCCTACGGTAACACGTAGTTCTGGGGCATGAGACCTTGGAATCATACCCAACTAGGTGCTAAATACTATTACCTTTAATCTTTCTATGCTTATCTCATTGGAAATCAACTTTAAAACTTGCATAAGGGTTTATTATAAAACCAGTTATGCATTTATCTAAATCAATCTGTAAATAAAGCTAGTTTGCTTTCTCAAATCTGCAATAAATCTGTAAAGTGGATTTCAAAACAAATTTGAGGATCAAAAGATCGATACTTTATTGTAAATCTGATATAATCTGCTCATAAGATCCTTAAAGCATCAATTTTCTCAAAATCTCAATATATAAACTTAGGGCTTAAAACCCATGTATCAAACTCATGTCAAAATATCATAATAATCATTCTTGATAATGAAAACATTGATAATTCATTTAAAAATCTGGAAATTACTTCAATAAGCGTGAAATATGAAAATGAATATGCAATTCAACTTATAATTCACTTGAAATCTCATAATCTTGTAAATGGAAACATTGGGTATGAATCCTAATTTTAAATTCATAGGAAATCATATCAAATCATATAACTTTGAAATTTCAACAAGTTTTGGGCACAAGGATGAAAGAATATCCTTGTTCATAAACCCCACATACCTTATTGGATGATTAGATGAAGAAACCTTGAATTTCGGATTCCTATTGAGTTCTTGATGATGGCTTCTTGATTACCTTGTCTTGGGAATTCTCAATTTTAAGATTTCTTGGAGAATTTGGATTTCTTGGAGAATGAGCTTTGGAGCTTTATTTTTTTCTTTTGAAGAGAATGATGCATAATGAGCACCAAGTTCTTTGAGTATGAAAAATCTTGTGTTTTGGACGTATTGGGAGCTTGGAAAAAGTCCAAAATACCGTCTTTGAACTCCTAAACGAAACTGGAAAAATGTAACGGGGGTCCCAATTTAATGGGCCACCATGATGCGCCTCTATCGTGATGGCTCACTGGAAGTTGATGATTGGAAAATTCGAGGCCTCCACGATGTGGAGCTTTCACGTTGTCCTACTGAATTTTGATAAATGGGACCTGGAACTTCAACGCAATGCACCACCATCTCGGTACCTTACAGGAATGCCATTTTGGGCATCGGCGTGACACGCCACTATAACATTGGACTATTAGAAATTGACAAATGGGAAAATGGACCCCTCCGCGATGCGCCAATATCGCGGAGGTCCATTAGAAAATGAAAGTTATGAATTTAACCATCTCCGCGATGTGGTGACTACCCAGGTGGCACCCTGTCAACTTGAAAACATCTTAACTCCTTCACCGAGTGTCGAAATTGGGCAAATTTGGTATCGATGGAAAGCTTATTCAATTTCCCACAGAATGGAGATCTAAATCTAAATAATTCCACATGAATTAATTATTCTTCAATTAGGAAGCTATCCATTAACATTCTAAAAGAGTATGGGGTGTTACAATATCTCCCCCTTGGGAACATTCATCCTCGAATATGGCTAATTAAGCTAAAAATACCGAGGGGTCTAAAGCTATAAGCTATCATGCACAACTGAAATAAATTGAATGTCTGAATCTCAAATATAATGAGCTACTGAACTAATCTGTAAGTGCATGAATTCTCATGAAAATAACTATATAGCTAAATCAGAGAATAGGAAAGAACTGAATGAAGAAAAACTATTACCTTTAGCTGAATCTGAGTTTGTGGAGAAGAGATGAGAATACTTGGTATCCATGTCTTCTTCTGCTTCCCAAGTAGCGCCCTTAACGGACTGATTTCACCACAGAACTTTGTATAAGGGAAATTCTTTGTTCCTTAGTCTATGGATCTCATGATCAAGAATCTTTACTGGGACTTTTCTATATGAAAGCCTATTCTGAATATCTATATTTTCTTGAGGAACTACAACAGTTGATTCGTCCGTGCAATTCTTCAACAAGTACACATGGAATACTGGATGAACTAAGGATGAATTTATAGGTATCTCAAGCTCGTACGCCACCTTCCTAAGACGATTAACAATACGGATGGGACCTACATAACGAGGACTAATCTTCCACTTCTTGCCAAATCTCTTTGCCCCTTTCATGGGTGAAAATTTCAAATAAACAAGACCATCAACCTCAAACTCAAGATCTCTTCTTCTTACATTTGCATAGGATTTTTGATGGCTCTGGGATGCTTTCAATCTCTCTCTAATTAACTGAACATTCTCCATGGCTTCAAACACCATGTCTAGCCCAATCAAAGTGGCCTTACCCACTTCGAACTAACCAATCAACAATCTACATCTTTGCCCATAGAGAACCTCAAACAGAGCTATCTGAATACTAGCATGATAAATGTTATTATAGGTGAACTCAACCAGTGGCAAATGCTCATCCCAACTACCTTTGAAATCAAGAACACAAGATCTCAATATATCCTCTAAGGTCTGGATAGTCCTCTCTGCCTAACCATCTATCTGTGGATGTCAAGCTGAACTAAGATGAACTTGTGTACCAAGAACCTTTTAAAAAGCTCTCCAGAAATGAGAGGTAAACTGAGATGATGGACAAATGAACTCCATATAATCTAACAACCTATCGGACATACAACTTAGTATAATCTTCATTTGTATAGGACATGTGAACTGGCAAGAAATATGCTGACTTAGTCAATTTGTCCATAATAACCTAAATTGAATTATGATGATGATGCAAAAGGGGTAAACCAATCATAAAATACATATTCACCTCTTCCCACTTCTAAGTGGGGATACCAAACTCTTACAATATACCACTAGGTCTTTGGTGCTCTACCTTAACATATTGACAAGTTGCACACTTGGCTACAATCTGTCCTATATATCTCTTCATACCACTCTACCAATAGATTTCCCATAAGTTACGGTATATCTTGGTAGCACCTGGATGAATGGAATTATGCATACCATGCGCTTATGCCATGATCCACTCCCTTTAACCATCAACAAAAGGCACACACAATCTACTTTGGTATCTCAACACGCCATATCTCCCTTGGGAGAAAACCTCTACCTTTTGGCCTTTAATCGACTCCTTCGGTCTGACCAAACTAGGATCCATGTCTTGCTTCTCCTTCACTTCTAAAACTAGGGAAGATTCGAAACTACTCTGAACCCAAACATTCCCCTTAGTTGAGTCAACCAACCAAACACCCAATCTAGCCAAACGGTGAACTTTTTAAGCTAACTCTTTCTTATTATTCTCCACATGAGATACACTACCTATAGATAAGCAACTAAGGGCGTCTGCCACTACATTGGCGTCGCTCAGATGATACAACATACTCATATCATAATCCTTCAACAAATCCAACCACCTTCTCTAACAGAGATTCAACTCCCTCTGAGTAAACACGTACAACAAGCTTTTATGATCCTTATCACATCAATGTGCACACCATACAGGTAGTATCTCCATATTTTCAAAGAAAACACCATATCAGCTAATTTAAGATCATGGGTTGGGTAATTCTTTTGATGAGGCTTAAGTTATCTATAGGCATAGGCTATGACCTTACATCTCTGCATCAACGTACAACTCAAACCAACTCTGGAGGCATCATAATACACCACAAAACCATCTGTACCATTGGGTAATGCTAGGACTAGGGTTGAAGTGAGTCGAGTCTTCAACTCTTGAAAGCTCTTCTTGTAGGAATCTGACCACTAGAACTTAAGTTTCTTTTGGGTCAATCTAGATATAGGAGATGTAATAGACGAGAAACCCTCAACGAAACATCTTTAATAACCAACTAAACCCAAGAAACTACTAATGTCTGATGGAGAGATAGGTCTAGGCTAATTTCTTACAGCTTCTGTCTTTTGGGGATACACTCTAATTCCATCGACAAAAATAATATGATCGAGAAAGGCTACTGATCTTAGCCAAAATTCACACTTGCTGAATTTGGTGAACAATTTATGATCTCTAAGAGTTTGCAACACAATTCTAAGATGGTCTGTATGATCATTCTCACTACAAGAGTAAACAGGAATATCATCGACAAAGACTATGACAAACATGTCCAGATACTATTTTAACACTCTATTCATCAAGTCCATAAAGGTTGTTGGGTCATTGGTTAGCCTAAAGGACATGACTAGAAAATCAAAATGGCCATAACGGGTTCTGAAGGCTATTTTTCGAATATCACACTCCCTTACTTTAAGCTAATGATAGATGGATCTAAGGTCTATATTTGAGAAATAACTGGCACCTTAGAGTTGGTAAAATAATTCATCAATTCTAGGAAGAGGATAGTTTTTTTTACAGTAACTTTATTCAACTATCGATAGTCAATGCACATATGCAAAGAACCATCTTTCTTTTGCACAAATATGATGGAAACGCCTCATTGAGAAACACTAGGCCTTATGAAACCTTCATCTAGTAGATATTTGAGTTGCTCTTTCAACTTCTTAAACTCAACAGGAGCCATTTGATTTGGAGGGATAAAAATAGACTGAGTATCGGGAAGGAGGTCGATTCTGAATTCTCTCTCTCTCTATCGGGAGGTGCCCCTAGAAGATTTTTGGGAAAGACATTAGGAAAATCATTAACTACACTGACTGACTAAATTGTTGGAGTCTCAAACTTAGTGTCCTTAACTCGAATAAGATGATAGATACATCATTTGAAAATCAACTTTCTAGCTTTAAGATAAGATATGAAATGGCTTTTGGGAGACACTGAATTACCTGACCACTCAAAGACTGGCTCATCTGGGAATTGAAACTTTACCACATGGGTATGATAATCTATAGATGCATAACAGTAATGTAGCCAATCCATACCAAGAATGAGATTAAAGTCAACCATATCTATCTCTATTAAATCTTATAACATGACTTTATAGAGGATAGTGATAGGACACTTTCTATAAATCTGTTTAGCTATAATTGACTCACCTACTAAAGTAGAAACCAACAAAGGCTCAGGGATCTTTTCAGAACTTATCTTAAAATTTACTGCAACTAATGGGGTCACATAAGAAAAACTTGACCCAAGGTCTAATAACACAAAAACATCAAGAAGAAAGATATGAAGCATACTCGTAACCATATCTGGTGAATCTTCCTACTCCTGGTAGGATGGTAAAGCATAGAACCGATTCTGGTGCTGACCACCACCGATATTGGATGATGCGTCTTGAGGAGGAACTTGGCAACTTAAAAGAGTTGGTGCACTAGCAGCCTAAGTCTGGGGATGAACATCTCTATTTTCCTGCTTAGCATGTCGGCTATCTTTAATTCTATGACCCGACTTACCATACCCAAAACAACCCTTCTATCTTGACAAACACTCCCAGGGATGATTCCTACCACAATTAGCACAAGTATGGTAACGAGGTCTTCCACCTATACTATTCTGAGATCTGGACATAGAAGACTTACCCCATTGCTCCTGTCTACCTCTAGGAGTGGGAGAACTAGCCGAAGATGGTACTGGCATGGATAAACAATTCTGACATCACTCAATAATATCGTTAGTATTTGTATGTCAAATTTATCATTTGTATGTTAATATAAACTTATTTGTATGTGTATGGTTCAAGTTGTATTAACGTGCATCATTCATACAAATAAGCAATGTATTTGTATAATTTATCATTTATATTTGTATTGTTTAATTCGTATCAATAGATACAATTCTTAACAATAAATATATAAACAAGATTTCAAAGAAAAATAACAATTCATTTTCAATTGCTTAAAAATACAAATATGATGTAATACTAATACAAATACAATTCAGTTCTTTAAAAAATACAAGTGTGAATTATATAAAATAAAAATGATGGTGTGAACTATAAAATACAAATATAAGTGTGAATCATAAAATATAATTACAAACGCATACCATAAAATACAAATACAAATACAAGCGCAGACTATAGATACAAATATAATTGTGCCAACGAATACAAAAATATAAATAATAATGTGAATACAAATATAATAAGCGATTGTGATATTTTCATTTCATTATTTGTTCTCAACGTAGCCATATTTTTTAAAAATACAAAAAATATAAAATAAGCAAAAAAAAGAGAAAGTCAAAATACAAAAAAAAAAAGGAAAAAAAACAAAAAATAAAAGGAATGAAAAAAAGAAAGAAAGAGAAATAGAAGCTAGAGATAGAAGAGATTAAAACGAAGCTAAATAACTGAAAGACTTCAGACTCATTAGTTTGATAGGAAAGAAGTGTCTACAAACTATTTTCAAAGGTACTGACTGAGAGATTTAAAAAGGTGATAGAAAAGGTGGTAGATATCCATCAAGGGGAGACAAATAATGGATGCAGTTTTGGTGAAAAAATGAAATGGTGGACTCTAGAATCAAACAGAACAAACCTAACATTTTGTGTAACCTAGTCATAAAAAAGGCGTATGATTATGTCAATTGGCGTTTCCTTCTGGATATCCTACAAAGGATGGGTTTTGGAAGCAAATCGATAAAATGGATTAGGTAGTGTATCTCAATAGTTTATTTTTCAGTCCTTATTAATGGATCCCCAACCTTTTTTATTTAAAGCTCAGAGAGGATGAAGATAAGGTGACCCTTATCTCCTTTTCTATTTATTTTGGCAATGGAGGATTTGAATAATATGCTAAAAAATTCTAAGAAGATATGCTGGATCAGTGATTTTGAAATGGATAGAAGGGTAAACAACACTACTAGAAAATCATCATTTTCCGACAACTATAGTAGTCAAAAAGTAGTTGGCAAATAAAGATTTTCAACACTCTTCCGACCGAATTCAGGAGGTAGGCAAAAGCCTAATCGAAAAAAGATTTTCGACTATTGTAGTGGAAAAAATTCCGACTACTTTAGTCAGTATATAAAAAATAGATCCGGTCGTACAATAAAAATATTTCGACAACAATAGTCAAAAAATGAATAAAAAATTATTTAATTAATTTAAATATTCCGACTACTGTATTCGGAATATTTTCTACCACAACAGTCGAAATATTTTTGAATTAATTTTATTTATTTATTTTTTCGACCACTTCAGTCAGAATATGTGAATAATTAATTTTTTTAATTACTCCGACTATAACGGTCAGAATATTTTGAATTAATAATTATCTCAATTTCATTATACAGCTGTTGTGTAGGAATTGTTTGCAACTATTTTGGCAATACTCGATTGCTTTATCAAATAATAAATAATAACAAGAACCAAACAGCTAAATATCGTTAAACTTTTCAAACGACTAGAAAACATAATAAAATTTTCAAGACAACATAGATCATCAAAATAGCATAAAGCATCCTAGATAAACATAATTAATAGAAATAGTCAAAAACATCAAAGTATTTAAAGCATACTTGACAAACATCATTAAGAAATCTCCCAAACTAATAACCCAGATCAACTTCAAATCTAAATTTCAAAATTAACAACTGCAGTCTAATCCACATCAGATTCAGTGTCGTCTTCATCATCATATGCTTGAGGCATGTATTTCATTATAAGCCTCTCAAATCTAACAACCCAATCGTCAGAAGTTTTACATCTATCTTTAGCTCTACTATTTTCTTTCACATGTCTTCCATTTATTCCACATTTTGTGATGTATAAGCACTGGATGATAATAGTGAAGGCCTACCTGAAGAATGTATAACTCCAAGTCCATAGACTCTACCTTGTTTAGCACCACCTGACACCTTTGTTCATATTGAATTTATCTGTATGAGTGATGGTTGGACTGGGGTACCATCCTCTGAAGTTGGCTGAGTCTGACACCAATTTTCCAAACGTTTTTGAAATTCTTCTTAAAATAAAAATAAATCATTATATCGATAAATAAAAAAAAGGAAGAAAACAAGAAAATAGTGTTGAATTTTTGATCTTACATTTGTGTCCTTGGCACGCATCTCGATCCATTCTTCTCTTTTACCGTCTTTCTTCTTCTTTTTATGCGTCTCCACGAAGGCTTCAGCAAGAGTGACATCTGCTCCCTTTTTTACTTTCTTCTGTGAAATTTAAAAAATAAGATAGTTAGCAAAGTAAAGGGTAAGAAACTTTCAAAAGGGTTATACAGCAAAGTAGGATCAATACTCACATCCATGTCCAATATATTACATGAAAGACCACAGTATATTGTTTCAATAATTTGGTATGTGCTGCATGTTATTTCCAGAACTAAAGACAACACTACTTGTCATCCCCAGTGCTATGTAATAATAATTGTTTTCCCTTAAAATTATCAAAGATTCATCTCTTAACCTTGTAGCTTACACTGATTTATTTTTTTTGTTAAATTACTGATAAACCTTTTAATTTACATTTAAGGTCACACATTGATTTGGTAGGTGTTGGAAAGCCAGCTAACTGATTGGGGAAAAAGAGAAAGCAACGATTAGCTTTAATTGCAGCTCAAAATACCTCCTAGGGAGGAAATAAAAACTTTAAATTGAAATTGACTTGCCTGTGGTAAAAACAAATGTATATTGACCAAAGATACAGTACACTGTTATTGTAACATTGATGACCATGTGGAATACTGTATCCTTCTAATTAATGTTTATTTGAAAATATAACACAACAACAACAACAACAACAAACCCTGTGTATTCCCACCTAGTGGGGTCTGGGGGGGGTAAGATGTACGCAGTCCATACCTCTACCTCTGAAGAAGTAGAAAGGCTGTTTCCGATAGACCCCCGGCTCAAGACAGTCGCCACACAAATATAAATATAAATATAAATATAAATATAAATATAAATATAAATATAAATATAAAGTAACGCATAGTAGTAGGAAACATCGGGAAGCACTCAGATACATAATAAAACATGGAACACCGAAATCGTAACAAGAAGAATAATAGGAATAGGAATAAAAATAAGAGTAGGAAGAATAACAGGAATAATCCCCCACTCCCTACCCTTGCGCCCCCAAACTGGCCCTAGTCTTCAGCCCTAATCCTCGCCCTCCAGACCTTCCTATCTAGGGTCATGTCCTCGGTGAGCTGTAACTGCTCCATGTCCCGTCTAATCACCTCTCCCCAGTACTTCTTCGGCCTACCCCTACCCCGCCTAAAACCATCCAACGCTAGCCTCTCACACCTACGGACCGGGGCATCCATGTCCCTCCTCTTCACGTGTCCAAACCAACTCAATCGGACTTCCCGCATCTTGCACTCCACTGGAGCCACCCCAACCTTCTCCCTGATAGTCTCATTCCTAACTCTGTCCCCTCTAGTCATCCCACACATCCAGCGCAACATTCGCATTTCCGCCACCTTCATTTTTTGGATGTGGGAGTTCTTAACTGGCCAACACTCCGCTCCATACAACATGGCCGGACGGACTACCATCCTGTAGAATTTGCCTTTAAGCTTGGGCGGCACCTTCTTATCACACAACACCCCCGACGCGAGCTTCCACTTCAACCATCCCGCCCCAATACGGTGCGAGACATCCTCGTCAATCTCACTGTTACCCTGAATCACGGACCCGAGATACTTGAAACTATCCCTCTTACATACCTCCTGCGATTCCAGCTTCACTACCACCTCATCCTCCAACCTCACGTCATTAAACTTGCATTCCAAATACTCTGTCTTGCTTCTGCTCAACCTGAACCCTTTAGACCCAAGAGTTTGTCTCCACACCTCTAATTTGTCATTCACACCCTTTCGGGTCTCGTCAATCAGAACTACATCGTCTGCAAAAAGCATACACCAAGGCACTTCCCCTTGGATACTCCGCGTCAACACATCCATTACCAAAGCAAACAAAAAAGGACTAAGAGTAGATCCCTGATGCAATCCTGTCAAGACAGTAAAATGCTCTGAGTCTCCTCCCGCCGTCCTCACCTGAGTTTTCGCTCCATCATACATATCTTTAACTGCTCTGATATAGGCCATCGGGACTCGACTCACCTCCAAGCATCTCCAAAGCACCTCTCTGGGAACTTTGTCGTAAGCCTTCTCTAGATCGATAAACACCATGTGCAGGTCCTTCTTTCTTTCCCTATACTGTTCCACCAGCCTCCGTACCAGGTGGATTGCCTCCGTCGTCGAGCGCCCAGGCATAAATCCGAACTGATTTTCCGAAATAGACACTATCCGTCTCAGCCTCCCCTCGACGACTCTCTCCCAAATCTTCATAGAGTGACTCAATAACTTAATCCCCCTATAGTTATTGCAACTCTGGATGTCTCCCTTATTCTTATAGAGAGGGATTATGGTACTCCACCTCCATGCCTCGGGCATCCTTGCCGTCTTGAAGATTTCGTTAAACAGACCAGTCAACCACCTTACCCCAGCCTCTCCAACGTACTTCCAAAACTCCACCGGTATCTCATCCGGCCCCGTCGCCCTACCCCTCCGCATCCTGCGAACAGCCTCTCTAACCTCCTCTACCCTAAAACGTCTACAATAACTAAACTCCCGACACTCCTCTGAGCGCTCCAGTTCCCCTAACACAATAGCTCTATCCCCTTCGTCATTCAAGAGCCTATGGAAGTACGACTTCCATCTATTCTTAATATGGCTGTCCTCCATCAACACTCTGCCGTCCTCCCCCTTAATGCACCTCACCTGATCGAGATCACGGCCTTTCCTCTTCCTAGCCTTTGCGAGTCTAAACAACTTTTTCTCCCCTCCCTTCCCCTGTAACCCCGCATACAGGCTCTCAAACACGGCCGTCTTAGCTGCCGTGACTGCTGACTTAGCCTCCTTCCGAGCTTTCTTGTACTCTTTTCTGTTTACCCGCTTCTCCTCTTCGTCTCTGCTCTCAACCAACTTAGCATACGCCTCTTTCTTGGTCCTCACTTTCATCTCCACCTCATCATTCCACCACCAATCCCCTTGATGGTGCCCAGCCCGGCCCCTAGAAACACCTAACACCTCACTAGCCTTCTCCCTGATGCACCTAGCTGCCCTATCCCACATAACATCCACGTCCCCCCTACACTCCCACACCCCCATTCCCGCCAACTTCTCCCCTATCTCCCACGCATTCACTGGCGTCAAACCGCCCCACTTATTTCTAGGTCTACACTCCTTACTCCTCCTCTTACTATTCTTCTTTATATCCAAGTCCATGACCAAGAGCCTATGCTGGGTCGAAAGATTCTCACTCGGGATAACTTAACCCTATCTCAAACCACAAAGTCACGCTAAAGATTAAATAAAAAAACTATTGATCCTTATGAGAAGTGTGGTTGGAAAAGAACTTTTCCAAAGAGGAATCTGAAAATTATGAACCAGTTCTAACCAAACATTATACATTACCGGACAACAAAGAAACAGAGAATTCCTTTGAAAGAATCAATTATTTTCAAAAAGGTTTGCAGTAGTTGAGTGATGAAAACAAAGAAAAGATACTCAACTTCAAATCTTTGATCACTTAAAAACATATAGCAGTGTAATAATACATATGCAAGTGTGTGTCTATCACATTGATTCTCTCTTTCTTTTCTTTAGGCTCAAAGGACTACAACCCTTCCCTTTAGCTGCGGTGCATTTACTCTTGCTGCAACCTGCTCTCTCTTGACGTAGGTACGATCTTTTTCTGTTTTCTAAAACTAAAATAACTTAGTTTAGTATTTGATTCACAATATAGCAGTTGGTCCATATGGTGTTGTAAGGAAGTTATTTTAACATCTACAGGCACCCACGGTTCCCAAGATTATCTTGGCAGGTTGGTTTCCTTCACAGCAAAATGCAACGGAATGTCTAAACAAATTCTGGTGGATATCTATTTCTACCTATGTATGTTTTGTTTAAATCTCCACTCATCGGATTATACTGGGTATGTTGTTTTTTATGTATTTCTTTAAAGTAGCAGGTCATTCTTCAAATAATTGATAGGAGCCAGGTTGACGCTTTACATATTGAATGTAGATGGTTGCATGATTATACAAAGGGGTTAAACGTGGTGGTAGAACATATCCTCATAGAAGGCAACAAAGTGGAAGATTTTATAGTGAACAATGTTTTTTATTTTGCAGGTACCTACTTTTCAATTGCTACCAAGAGAAGCTAAAGCTCTACTGAATATGGATGGAGCTCAAGTTCCTAACCTTAGGATTATGAAGTTACAGAATAGGAGTTTTAATATTGATAAAGATAGATGTAGTAAATACAGGTCTGACAGAAAAAGTTCTATAATACATCAACAATCAAATAGAAACCACTAGAAATGGAAACCATCAAGTTAATAAACAACATCATTAAAAAAAAAACTACATCAAAAACATCAAAAGGGGGAACATATTTACAATCAGGATAGACAAAAACATATAGTGAGACAAGTGAAAAGATACTTCAAATAAAATCCAAGGTAAGTTACAGCTGAGTAAGAACTATATATACTAATAAGTAGTTCTCTGCTTACTGTAAGGACAACATATCAAAACCTACGTAGCTGCAGCAAGCCCACATATATCTTCTTCCTCAACCAAAAATAAAAAATTAAAAATGAAAGGCTTCCTTATTCACCCCTTAGTCCATCAAAAACTTAGTTGAACCTTACAGAGAAGCACAATATAATTTAAGTATTGTCATTGTTTTAATATCTATCTAAGTTGGTTTCCAAAATGAGGTAACATGTAGTTGAAATAGCTTTGAGGTATGTAATACCTCGAGAAATTTTTTGTTGAAATTTTGTGCGTAAACATGTTAAGTTCTATCTTCCAGAATGAATTATAAATTTTCCGTATGAAATGTCTTAGATTATGACCCACCATTGCGTAGAGTATTGAATAATCTTTCCAATGATATGTGGATCATCCAAAACGGACATCCAAGCGACGATTTATGAACATTCCTATCGAACCATGAATAGTAGTGAACAGTAAAATGTGTCGGAAAAAGTACTGAGGCCTGGCATATTTTTGCTCCAAATTTAAATGATCATAACGCCTTGTACATAATTATCTGGGTGATCTACTATTTATACACGGAAATCTCTACGAGTCCTTTTTCCAATAAAATTGGTTTCATCCAGTTTATCTATCGGAGCAAAAAGTTATAATTGATCTACTTCAGCCTATCAAAAGTAAATTTTTGGGTCAACTTCAAATAATCATAACTTCTCGTACACAATGATCTAGGTGAGATACTATATATCAATGGAAATATATGAGAGTCATCTTTCTAATGAAATTGGTTTCATCCAAATTGAATATCAGAGTAAAATGTTATGGTTGATCTACTTTAGATTATCAAAATAGACCACCAAAGGATAGATTTGAGATTTTTTTTTATTTTTAGGGGCGTTTTGGTCATTCCCCCTCACCTAAAATCTGTCCAAACCTTATATTAAAGCCTATTAGAAGCATTACTTGTTATATTTCATCAAACTCCCTCAAAAAGAAAACCCTAAGCTCCTACATCCAACTTCAAGAACTTCCAAAGTTCACTATTAATTCTGCAAATTTATTTAAGATTCCAAGTTCCTAGTTCAAGAACTCCAAGAACCATCATTCAAAGGCACGATTAACATCTCAAAAATCAGTATCAATCTAAAGTTCATCATTCAAGATATGTGGGGTTTTCCAACAAGAACTCTCTTTCGTTCTTGTGCCCAAAAGAAATTTTCTTCACAAAGGCATGATTTTTATTTGATTTTTATGAATTTTAAGAATGAACCCATATCTTATGATGATTATTATGAAATCTTGATGTTTATGATTTTGAAAGATGAATTTACATGTGTGGTGATATAAAGCATGAATCTTGAACGATGTTTATCATGATTTTGATATTTGGGTAGTGAATCCCCATTGGAAATTGTATTTTTTTGAGAAAGTGTGTGTTATAAGCACGTTGATGTTGAATATTTGAGATATTTTGAATGATTTGACCTTTTGGTCTTAATGGAGTTACTTTGAACTCGAGTGTGAAAGAAATCCACAACGTGGTTGATTTTGATAGAAGGGAAGCATGATGGCTCCCGATGTATATTTATATATTACTGAAATTGTTTTGTTGTGGATTCTCTTTGAAATGATCTCAGCTAAGTCTGGGAGAAATTTTTAGCACTGAGTGGGAGGTATAAAGCGACCTTACTTCCCTAGAACTACGTCTCCCCCTAGGAGTGAGCCTGAGGCTAATTTATATAGTGATCACTAGTTTTTGTGGATTTGATATCGATAGTCCTACTCCAATGGAAAGGATAGGATGGCTCTCTCCAACGTGGGTTGTACGTTGGACTCTATGTAGCTCACATGTTTTATGTCGGTTATAGGATCTCCCAGTGTGTGTGTGTTTCCTTGTGTTTATGGTGAATGGTGAAGTGATTTGAAAGTGTAATTATGAAATTTATTCTTTCGAAAGATTTAAATGATATTTACTTTATGAGAATTGATATTCTTGATGAACTGAAAGTGATTGACAAATTATATGATGACACATATATGTTATTGTACTTATTTCATCCTCTCATGATTATGATGATTTTTTTTGGGCTATGTGAGTCTTTCATACATCCTGCATATTTCTTATAAATATTTAAGATAATAATGTTTATACAACTGCATACACCAGTTCTTTTTCATAGTACTGACCCACATCTTCAGATATGGGCTATATTTTCTTTGAATATAGGTTCAGGTGCTAAGTTCCAGGTTCGACAGTGATTCTTCGGGCATGCTTTTCTACATCATCTATTGTGGTGAGTCCTCATGTTCCGAGGACTTGATGTCTGATGTTGGTTTCAAGGAATTGTTTACATTTGATAACTGAGTATGAGTCAGTTGGGGCTTGTCTCAATGGCTCGCTAGTTTTATTGATTTTCTTAGAGGCTTGTTAGACTAGTATAGATATTGGGAGTTGACTAATAAGTCGTATTTTGTTATCTTTCTGAAATTCTTTTAATCTTGAATGATGATTACTCTGTTGATATTTGAGGTTTATTTATGGAAACCCCATTGATTTGTGTTGAACTAAATAAAAATGGCTCAAAGGCTTAGCTTGGGGATACTCGTAGACTCAAGCACCATGTGACGCTCCGGAACCCATTTTTCGGGGTGTTATAAACTTGGTTCAAAGCCTAAGGTTTTAAGGTACCCTAGGGAGTCTGACAAGACGCATTAAGTAGAGTCTTGATCATCAGTTTATAGTGCGCCACATCTATAAGCAAGAGGCTACAAGATGTTTTAGAAAAAATTGTGATTCTTTTTTTCAGAAGTCTATCATGCGTAAAGTGTCTCTCTCTGTAATTGATTCGTTCTCTCATCTTTTAAAAATGATTGTCAGCAACCTCAACCAGTTGATCCATTAAATGAAAATGTGTCTCATGCTGAATTTTGGGTAGCCTTTCAGGCGCTGGCCCAAGCTGTTACTACAAATGTTCAGGCTAACCTGGCCCCGGCTCCACAACAACAAGGAGGTGATTTAGCTGCTGCTAGGATCCGTGACTTCATGCAGATAAATTCGCCAAAATTCTATGGGTCCAAGTCTAATGAGAATCCATGGTTGTTTTTAGAGGAGGTGTGGAAGATTACTCAGGTATTGTATGTATCTGAGGAATATAGTATGGAGTTGGCTGCGTATAGGTTGAAAGACCTTGCTTATTAATGGGTTGTTTCTTAGAGGAAAGTTAGAGGTGAGGGAGCTATCCCTACAACTTGGTAAGAGTTCCAGGATGCATTACTAGATAAGTTTTTCCCTTTGGAGATGAAGGAGGCGAAGGTAGAAAAGTTTATGAACCTGTGATAGGGCTATATTACTGTTAGGGAGTACTGTCTAAAGTTCAATTAGTTGTCCAGGTATGCTCCTAACTTAGTGGCTGATAATCGGGATAGTTTGAGTAATTTTATGACTGGAGTGTTTAGTTATGTGGTTAAGGAGTGTAGGTCTGCTATGCTGAATAGTGAGATGAATCTTTATAGGCTGATGACTTATGCCTAACAGATTGAGGTATACAAGATTAAGTAGAGACATAGAATGAGACGGAATAAGAGAGCTAGGTCTGAGCAGCACGGACAGGGTCAAACTAGATCACAAGGAGGGAGTCTCCCTCAGTATCAGGATGTTCTTCTATGCCAACACCGCCATCTGCTAGTGATCCCATGCCTATAGGTAGGCAGGAGCAAGGTACCAGGTCATATGTATCCAGGTCCCAGTACAGTGCTTACAGTAAGCCAAATCGTCCCCTATGTCCTAAGTGTGGTAGGTCTTATTTGGGTATGTGTTGGGGTGAGAAGAGGGGTTGTTTCTTGTGTGGTGACATATGTCACAGAGTTAGATATTGTCTATAGGATGGACAAAGGCATCGTGACAATTACCATCAGACCTAGACTCAGACTGTTAGTGCTCCAGTAACAGCGACTCGCCCAGCCCCATCTCAGAGCACCTCTTCTAGCAATACTGGCAGGAAACGCCAGAAAAGATTCTATACTGTACCATCCTTCCAGGAATAGAAGGACTCTCCCAATTGTGTTACTGGTATGCTTCGTATATTTCAGTTTGATGTGTATGCTTTGTTGTATCCTGGATCTAGTTTCTCATATGTTACACCTTTGATTGCTGTGAAATTTGAAATGAGTCTTGAGATTATTCCTGAGCGTATCCTAGTTTCTACCCCAGTGGGTGATTCAATTGCTGCCCAAAAAGTGTCCTATTACCGTTATTCATAGAGTCTTGTTGGCTGATCTAATTTTAGACATGGTAGATTTTGATGTGATTCTGGGTATGGACTGGTTGTATTCATCTTATGTCTCTATTGATTGTTGGACCCGAGTGGTCGAGTTTCAATTTTTTGGTGCTTTCATATTTGAGTGGTCTGGGAATTTTGTATCACCGAAGAGTCATTTTATCTATTACCTCACAGCTAGAAAGCTTATTTCTAAGGGTGTATTTACCATTTGGTTAGAGTCGAAGACACTAAGTCTGAGACTTCAACTATCCAGTCTGTTAACATCGTCAATGAGTTTTGTGATGTCTTTCTAGAAGATCTCCCAAGGATACCTCCTGATAGAGAGATAGAGTTTGGGATTGACCTTCTTCCCGATACTGAGCCTATTTTTATTCCTCCTAACCGTATGGCCCCTGGAGAACTTAAGGAGTTGAAAGAGCAACTCAAAGATCTACTAGATAAGGGTTTCATAAGGCCCAGTGTTTCTCCTTGGGGTGGTCCTGTGTTGTTTGTGAGAAAAAAAGATGGCTCTTTGCATATGTACATTGATTACCGCCAACTGAATAAAGTCACTGTAAAAAATAAGTACCCTCTTTCGAGAATAGATGATTTGTTTGACCAATTGTAAGGTGCAAGTTATTTCTCAAAGATAGACCTTCGTTCCGGCTATCATCAACTCAAAGTTAGGGAGTGTGACATCTCAAAAACTGCTTTCCGAACTTGTTATGGCCGTTTTGAGTTTCTTGTTATGTCTTTCGGGTTAACTAATGCCCAAACTGCTTTCATGGACCTCCTGAATCGAGTGTTCAGATCATATCTGGATATGTTTGTCATAGTGTTCATTGATGATATACTGGTGTACTCCTGTTGTGAGGATGAACATTCTGATCATCTCTGAACTGTCTTGCAAACCCTTAGAGATCACAAGTTGTTTTCAAAGTTCAGTAAGTGTGAGTTTTGGCTAAGGTCAGTTGCTTTTCTGGGTCATATCATTTCTTTCGATGATATTAGAGTTGATCCCTAAAAGACCAAAGATATTAGCAATTAGCCTAGACCTCTTTCTCCAATTGATATCCGAAGTTTCTTGGGTTTAGCTGGCTATTACATTTTTTTGAGGGTTTCTCCTCTATAGCGTCTCCTATAACTCGTTTGATCTAAAAGAAAGTGAAGTTCTTGTGGTCCGAATCTTGTGAGAAGAGTTTTCAGGAGTTGAAGACTCGACTCACTTCAGCCCCTGTTTTGACTTTGCCTGATGGTGTTGATGGTTTTGTGGTGTACTGTGATGCTTTGAGAGTTGGGTTGGGTTGCGTATTGATACAGAAGGGTAAGGTGATAGGTTATGCTTCTAGACAATTAAAACCCTATGAGAAAAATTACCCCACCTATGACCTTGAGTTGGCTGCTGTTGTGTTTGCTTTGAAAATCTGGAGACACTATTTGTATGGTGTCCATGTTGATGTTTTCACTGATAATAAGAGTCTGCAGTATGTGTTTACCCAGAGAGAATTAAATCTTAGGACGATGGTTAGATTTGTTAAAAGACTATGATATTAGTATGTTGTACCATCCGGGAAAGGCCAATATTATGGCGGATACCCTAAGTAGAGTGTCCATGGGTAGTGTTTCACAAGTGATAGAAGGTAAGAAAGAATTGGCTCGTAAGGTGCATCATTTGGATAGATTAGGGGTTAGGTTGTTTGACTCTGCTGAAGGTAGTATAGGGGTTCAGTGTAGTTTCGAATCCTCCTTGGTTTCGAAAGTAAAGGAAAAACAATACTTAGATACTAGTTTGGTCAGACTGAAGGAGCCAGTCAAGGACCAAAAACTAGAGGTTTTCACCCAAGGGGGAGATGGTGTGCTGAGATTGCAGGGTAGATTGTGTGTCCTGAATGTTAATGATCTGAGACAGAGGATTATTGATGAAGCACACGGGGTGCGATATTCTATTCATCTTGGTGCCACCAAGATGTACCAAGACTTTTGGGAAATCTATTGGTGAAGTGGCATGGAGAAAGATATAACAACATTTGTAGCTAAGTGTGCAACATGCAAACAAGTTAAGGTTGAACACCAAAGACCTGGTGGTATGATGCAAGAGTTTAGTATTCCCACCTGGAAGTGGGAATAGATAAATATGGACTTCGTGATTGGTTTACCTCCTTCCCAACGCCATCATGATTCCATTTGGGTTGTGGTTGATAGGTTGACTAAGTCTTCTCATTTCTTGCCTGTTCATACTTCATATACTGATGAGGATTACGCTAGATTGTATATTCGAGAGCTAGTCAGACTGCATGGAGTTCCCTTGTCTATCATTTCGGATAGGGGTACTCAGTTCACTTTGCAATTTTGGAAAGCTTTTTAGAAGGGTCTTGGTACCCAAGTGCTTTTGAGTTCTGCTTTTCATCCGCCTACCGATGGTCAGGATGAGCGGGCCATCCAGACCTTAGAGGATATGTTGAGAGCTTGTGCACTTGACTTTAAGGGAAGTTGGGATGATCACTTAACATTGATAGAGTTTGTTTACTATAATAGTTTTCACTCTAGTATTGGCATGGCTCCGTTTGAAGCCTTATATAGGAGGAAGTGTAGATTACCCATAGGTTGGTTCGAGGTGGTTGAAGCGGCTGTGAGTGGTCCTGATTTGGTATTTGAGGCTATAGAAAAATTTAAGTTGATTAGGTAAAGGTTGAAAATTGTACAGAGTCGTCAGAAGTCATACGCAGATGTTAGAAGGAGAGACCTTGAGTTTCAAGTTGGTGACCTAGTGTATCTGAAAATTTCACCCATGAGGGGGGTGAAGAGATTCGGAAAGAAGGGGAAGCTTAGTCCCCGTTATGCTGGTCCTTACAAAATTCATAGCCGTGTTGGTAAGGTACCTTACTTCCGTAGAACTATGTGCCCCCGTAGGAGTGAGACTGAGGTTGATTTATATAGTGATCACTAGTTTGTGTGGATGTGATACCGATAGTCCTACTCTGATGGCAAGGATAGGATGGCTCTCCCCAATATGGGTTGTACGTTAGACTCCATGTAGCTCACATGGTTTATGTCAGTTATAGGATCTCTTAGTGTGTGTGTATGTTTCCTTGTGTCTATGGTGAATGGTGAAGTGATTTGAAAGTCGAATTGTGAAAGTTATTCTTTCGAAAGATTTAAATGATATTTATATTATGAGAATTGATATTCTGGATGAACTGAAAGTGATTGACAAATTATATGATGGCTCACATGTGCTATTGTACTTATTTCATTCTCTTATGATTATGATGATTTTCTTCGGGCTATGTGAGCCTTTCATACATCCTGCATATTTCTTATAAATATTTATGATAATGATGTTTATACAACTGCATACACCCCCATATACTTGGTTCCTTTCCATGGTACTGACCCACATCTTCGGATCTGGGCTGCATTTTCTCGGAATGTATGTTCAGGTGCTCAGTTCCAGGTTCAACAGTGATTCTTTGGGTATGATGTTCTACATCCTCTATTGTGGTGATTCCTCATATTCCGAGGACGTGATGTCTGATGTTGGTTTCACAGAATTGTTTACATTTGATAACTGAGTATGAGTCAGTTGGGGCTTGTCTCAATGGCTCGCTAGTTTTATTGATTTTCTTAGAGGCTTGTTAGACTAGTATAGATGTTGGGAGTTAACTAATAATTCGTATTTTGTTATCTTTCTGAAATTCTTTTATTCTTGGATGATGATTACTCGGTTGATATTTGAGGGTTATTTATGGAACCCTCGTTGATTTGTGTTGAATTGAATGAAAATGACTCAAAGGGTTAGCTTGGGATTACTCGTAACCTCAACCAACGTGTAACGCTCCAGGACCTGTTTTCCGGGGCGTTACAAGGTAACATGTAGTGAACCTACTTAAGTTACTTATACAGTAATGTAGCTTATTTGAGAGGTTAAACTTTAGGGAACTAATGTATGATCTACTTTTTTAGTGAACAAACTAGATTTACCAAATAGGTTTCTTTATTCACATCATAAGGAGTTGGGATGTCATATGGCATATATGAAAACGTATAAATAAGTAAGAAGAAAGCAGAAGTTACCAGTTTTCATATGGCAAAACTCATGGAACCTCCAATATGCAACGATTCAGAGATGAGATGTTATTATTATTCAGATCCAAAATACAGCTAACACACTTTTTCATTCAGAGATGAGATGTTGTTTTTCGGTGTTGACTCAAATCTCAGTTCTCCGGAGATGGAGTAAAGAGAAAACTCACCGGAAAACTACTGGAAAATAAAAATTTTACCAAAGCATATGAATGCAATTAAAGCTAATAGAAAAAATTGACAAAATACAAATGCTGAAAATACAAATCAAAAATAGAATTCATATAAAAATGATGAACCTACTAGTAGATTTACCAAACCCTAAACTGTCACCAAATGAAGCTTACTAACACATTTCTAAGAGAGGAATTGATAAGTAAAGCTGAGAAATGCAAATCCAGGCTTAACCTATTGCCAAATGAAACTTAAGCAAAAATTGTAGGCGATTAGGCTTTTGCAGGAGAGAAGAAATGAAAATAACGTTTTATGACCTTCTATTTTAGTTTTATTTAGTAATTATCTTAAAGAAATGATTTTCTAATTACTGTGGATGGAAAAAATATAAAAATTATTTAATTAATTTTTAAAAAATTTCCGACTACAATCGTCCATAAATGTAATATAATATTATTATTTTATATTAAATTTTTTTGGCGAATATTAGACTATTTTTATTAATAATTTATATATTATTATTTTTTATGTAATACGATTATAGTAGTCGGAAAGTTATAATATAATTAATTATTATTTTTAAATTTTCTGACAAAAGTCGTCAAAAATTTTGGTGAGTAAAATGTTGACTATTTTACCCGACTTCTGTAGTCGAAATTTCTTTTTCTCAAAATTTCACGCCAAATATTATGACTGCATTTGTCAGAAATTTATTAAATAAAATATATAAATTAAAAAATAAAATTTCCGATTACTGTAGTCGGAAAATTTCTGACTACTTTGGGTGGTCGGAATTTGTAGTTAAGAAAATGCAAATTTCTAATAGTGCAACAACAGAAAAATAGTACACCTACAGTACGCTGATGACACATAGATTTTTTGTGACGCCAATGCTGACCAATGGAAGAATCAGAGAGTTATTTTTGTACAATTTGAAAGCATGACGGGTCTTAACATTAATTGGAGGAAGAGCTCTATATTCCCTATAAAAATGTTACTAATATGGAGTTCCTAGCATCAATTTTAGGAGGTGAAGTGAGAGTTTAGCCTACTGTGTATTTAGGGATGCCTTTAGGGGAAAAATTAAAGTCTAGGGAAATTTGGAATGATGTTATAGAAAGGTGTGAGAAGAAACTATCTAAATGGAAGTCTCAATACTTGTCACTGTCAGAAAGAGCCACACTTATCAACTCAGTATTATATGCCCATCTTCCTACACAATGACCCTTTTCTATATACCAGTTAGGGTTACTAAATGTCATGACCCGATTTACAAGTCATGATGGCACCTACTAAATTCCACCAATAGGTAAGTTAAACCACAACCTATAGCTAATGCAATGAGTTAATTCAGTAGGAAATGCCTAACATAGATGAAATTTTGAAGAACACAGTTTATAAATAACAATGGTTCTAGATAAAATAAACAATCAATACAAGATACTAATCCCATGACCTGGTAGAGCCAGTATAAGAGGATATAATAGTATCAATACAACTTAAAATCTAGAATTGTCAATACATCTATCTAGAAACAAAAGACTAAAAATAAAGATAGAGGAAAATGGGTGACTCGAACTCCAAGAGCTCACCCTATCTTCGAAAATCAATCACTGCACGAATAACGGTGATAGCTAGTACTTGAATATCGATCAAAGAGGTATAGAAATATAGTATGAGTACTAAAATAGCGGGTACTCGGCAGACATCATCGACTAATTATGCTAAATTATGATTTAAGTATGATAAAATGCAAGACAACATAAATAAATCAAGGTATAGAAATGAACTCAAATCAACTCCAACATCACTGTACATAGTAAGTAATTAAAATAAAGTAACAATATAACATGAGGCATCGACATATCCCAATCACTGCTCAAACATAATAATTTAAAAATTATGAGTAATAATGTATCATAAAGCATTAACATCGACAACAACAAACCACAAAATTGACTTCCATACGCCAATTGGTGTAGAAAAGTAAAAAACCCATAACAACCTCCCATATGACTAGATAGTACACTCAAGAGAAGAATAAACAGTCAATCAATATTATGGCAAACTTCCATTGTCATTTAACCATCATCCCACAATTATCATTAACCGGTCATTTACGACATTCCATAATTTACCAATATTTGATAGTATACCCATATTTCATAGTACTACCATCATTTAACAAAATCATCATCAATATTCATTAGTTACCATTTTTCGATCTAACCATCTCTTATTAACTATCCCATTGATTACTAGTAATCATGTAGTCTCTAGTATTCATTCAACAATTATTCACCACATATCCACTAATTACTATTGTCAAAATCCAAACCAGGACCTGGCCGTGATGGGTATCTCAAGTCCACTAAGGATCGGAGACCACTCCCTTATTGCCTTACAAAATAGAATACACCTAGAAGCGGATGAATTCCAAACGTATAACAAGATAGGAAAGTAATAAACTTAAATACATATAACAATGTCAACATCAATACCCAATCCATAGTAATATCCATAAAGACTCTACTAGTTCATAAAATAACCAACATATGCTCCTGACTCTAACAATGATAATATCATTGACAATGTTAATGTGAACTCTTTAATTAGAGTTTATGAAAGAAAACTAATGGAATGATCAAGTCTTTCAGAGAATGGAAGCTCACCACTTCACTGCAAGATCAATGAACTAAGTCAATCCACCTAACTATGCAGGAAAAGTAGGATTGCCTTTGGACCCTGTATCACATGGGGATACAACGTCTAGAGTCGATTAGCAGGTTGAGAACTAGCATGTAACTCCGGGATAAGGATGAAGTAATCACAATTAGAAATCCAGTTCAACTCAATATATATATTCACATACATTTGTGCATATATATATATTTTTATATAAAATGTTGGGATAGGGAACAAGGCTTAACATGGACTTTTAAAACATTATCCTGGATTTTGTAGCTTAACCATAATATAAGAGTACCCACGAGATATATCCCCCAACTCCCACCCCCTTGGTTGGGCCCTAGTGCGTGTAGCCATACAAATCAAAGAATAATCTTATATATATGCACAAGGGACTCAAACCTCTCAGTCATATACTAAGGTGACTTAACGACCCGATCATGTAATGTAATATAGGGGACTCAAACCTCCCAATCATATAATAAGGTGGACTTAAAGAACCCGGTCATAAGCTAGGGGTCTCAAATCCCAAGCTATTTAGACCCCCGCACCGGCAAAAGCGGTTTCCAATTTTATCCCTCGGGACTGTCACTTTCATGGCCCAGCTACACAACCCTCTTTAGCCCCATTAAATCATTTATCACACATTTCTATTAATTTAACCATAATTCACATTTAAGCATACACTATTGGTATTGTCATACCACTTGCAAGGTAACACCAACATGCCAAACCAATTATCATCACTGGGAGAAATTCACAACCCCCTTGGTTCAATCCAAAACCATTATGCTTCAGTAGCTTTTCACATGGTAAAATTATTTAAGAATAGTTCAATGTGCATATTTTTCATATTCAAAACCAATTTCACAATATAGAGTTGAGGTCATTACCACTTTACTTGTTAATATTCACAAATTGGGAAAAATCACAATTCCCTAGTTTATCCACCATACCCATGCAACCCACAAAGTTTAAAACCATAAAATAAAGCATGAAGAATCATATGTAAACCATGAGATACTAGTGAGGACAATTATGATGATTTGTGATATATATTGTGTACTTTGCATTCATTCCTACATGTGCATTGCCTATCACCAGTATGCACCTATATCTATCAAACGATATGGGATAGTATCATAGGTATGGGTGAAGAATATACCTTGTGTTATTTATATTGATTGAACCTTCTGAGCCTGGGATAGTGGGGGTAAGCATAGGCTTGGCTAGGTATTTGGTTGTCCAGAGTAACTGGTTATTCACGTTATTGATATTGTTGTTATCATTACTATGGCTAGATTATGATAAATTGGTCTTTGATCTAGTTTTCAGATTTGAGGTATGTCTTTGGCCTCTTCTATCTTATGATTGTATTATTATGCATGATTATTTCATGTCTAATCATGTGGATTAGAAACCCCGAGTATGATAGTATTTAAATCATGTCTCTATTATAAAGAGGTCTCAAAAGGACATGCTTTGAGATGACCTCGTGTTTATATATATATATATATATATACGTATATACCTATATATATATATATAAATATATATATATATATACCTATATATGTGTCTATCTATATGAAGCTATGATACTACCATATATCCCTTTCTTCATTTCTCATGTTGTATAATCATTTCTTCGTCTTATCTATTACTACATATGTATATTTTTATTTTGATCTTTATTTATATATTGACTTGGAATATATGGTATAGCATTGACGTATGTTGAATGTATGTAGAATAGTATAGTTCATCCTAATAATTCCTTGGTTTTATTATGTTAGACTCTTGGAGATGAACAAGATAGTTGTTCCTAATTATCTTATTGACTTGTCATGCGATTTCTAGACTCTTGGGTATAGTTTCCATTCTATTTATATTCTATATGTATCTGCTTTATCTTTGGAGCTCAGTTGGAAGCAGCCTACTAAGTACCATTCATCTGGTACTCATACTACACTTTTGTAGCCTACAAATTATTGTATGAGTTATCACCATTAATGTGTGTATCATGTATAGCAACCTTAGTTTACAGACTTAGAGTGAGCTCCAGATGTTTGGAGCATCACTTATCTCTCTCTTATGTATTAGACTAGTCTCTAAGTTGTATTTAAAGATAAGTTGTGTCATTGTATTTCTCTTGATATTTCACTTTTGTACACTTTTTATATTAGAAGCTCTTGTACTGATACCATCGAGTTTTTGGATTCTTCTATATATTGATCTTTATTTCATACATACTCCATTTTTTTATTTAATTGAGTAGTTTATTACTAGCCATTTCAAACTATGGGTTGGCTTGTGTACTGGTGGGTTATGATTGGCACCATCATTAACTGAGAAGTTGGGTCATGACAAATTGGTAGTAGATCATAGGTATCATTCGTTTATTAGTACAAGAGCTAAGGGTTAGTAAAGTCTTATAAAGACATTCGTAACCTATCTTCAGAAGGCTATATTAACAGTTTAGAAAATTCACTCCACGACTCCTTATCATATGTTCGCATTTCTATGAACCTTAAACACATTTTTTTACTCTATGTTATCCTTAAAGGGTGATGCGATATTATTGACAGATTTGGATGAGATTGCAACATGCGTTTCTAGAATATTTGTTCAGTATCATACTAGAGGGTCAGAGATAGATGTAGAAGATCCTTAGTGACATCCAAAAAGGATTTGGGAAGAGTCCCCATCATACTTGCAGAGTGTGGTATGGTTCTTCGACCCATGGTGAGAATTCTAGACTTTGAGATGCAGTATCTCAAAGAATTCTAGGATCTTGGCTTGGTTATGTTGTGATGAGACACTGGTTCTAAGAATGCCCCTGGTATGAGATATGTGATCAGCTAGAGTCAACCCAAATTCCCCGCCAGCATAGAGTTTCTAAGACAGGTTGTTATTTCATAATTTTGGACATAATTTTGTGAATTTCTCTCAGCATCAGTTGGCCAGCCATTTGAGCTTAATTTTTATTCTCTCTATATTGATGTTTTAGGAATTGCTACGACTACAGAGAGACCGACTACTAGTCTAGGGAGTGTCCCTTACATAAAATTCTAGTCATTCAGCTTCTTTAGACCATCTCATGATGTTATGGAATATTCAATTAGAGATGGTGCACTTGGCACCTAAGTTGATGATTCAGCCGGTCGAGCTGAGTTGGACCCATTCAAATTTATTTTTCTATGCCCGTCAGGCATGTGACTATGAATGTCACCATGATTGGTGTGATTTTATTTCTTGTATTTATCTTTTATTTTGTGTATAGGGGTTTTCATACCCATTGATGATTATATGCCTTGATGAATTTATATCAATTATTATGTGCCATATTGTTGAATTTATGATTATGTTACTGCATAGTTTTTTTTACAGTGGATGGAGTATATCTATAATGATGTTTTTCCCCTATGGGTGTGTTTTTTGGGTTTGAGTCCTATTTATCTTTGCATATTAGCCCTATTATGGCCATTGAGTGGTAGATGATATTGATATTTATTTTGGTATCGCTTGTTCAGTATATTGATATTGATATTGTTGTTGCTATTGCTACCACTGTGTGAGGTTATTGATATTACTTGATGTTATTACTAGATGTTGTTACAAGAGAAATTTGATTTTCACTGGGTAGTTATATTAACTAGTGTTATCTAGTTAGACTTTTATTTTCTTATGATACTATTTGGTGTCTTCAGTAGATATAGCCTGATTTAATGATTTTTTTCCCCTAGAATGGCAAGGTTGACTATGTTCCCTCTTGGTTAGCTATATTAGATTGATTTTAGGGATATGCTATGGTATCAAAGGTAAGTGATCTTTCATGTTTTTTATGGATTTCTAGTCGACAATTTAGCTATGTTGCATGTGTTTGAGTTTGAGATCTGTAGAATTTCCTTCTGGGTTGTGAAGGATTTTTTTTAGCTCTCTCTCTTCTAGTATAACCTATTTGTGAGGTGGGTCAGTTACAGGTTCATTCTTCGTTTGTGGCTATTTCATCGTCTAATATTAATTTTTGTGTTGATGTTGAGATTGCATGGATTTATCTCATAGGTATATTGGGTTCATACCCTTTGGATAGTTTGCCTTGTTGTTAGTGTTGAGATTAGATACTCCTTTGATACTGTGATGTGGTTTTACCTTATGTGGTGTTAGAAATTTAAAGGTAGGTGGCGTTTTCTGTGACTACTTCTTATGTTAGCAAATTAGAAACTCTTTATCTCAAGTTATTGGTAATCTGGTGGTGGTATCAACTCTAACCTTGGTTTTGAGATTGGTTTTTCTTGTTCGATGATGTTGTTCTTGGGTAGATTCAGGAAATCCCCATTTCAGCGTTTGCTCAGCCTAGTAAGGCTTGCTGGAGTGATTTTCCAAATGATATGAGGTTGTGGTTATTTCTTTGTCTAGATGGAGTATTGCATTGGTTAGTTCCCAACTTAAGTTGCATTTATCTATGTTGCTAAAGTGTTTGCCTTCACCGATGTGGTTTTCATCCTTGAGAAGTTTTGAGTATGTTTGGATAGGTCATGCCCTCCAGCAGATATAGAGTGGGTTATATACATTTTCTGCCAGTGATTTTTCCTTTGGCATGGCTCCTATTTAGATATTATGTTTCATTTCCTCCAGCTGATATAGAGTGTGTTTCTTATGTTATCAGTCAGTAGTTATCCTTGTGGTGATTTTTCTCTCTAGATATGTCTCGACTGTGGCTTGGTATCATTTATCATGAATATGTTAGATCTGGATACTAGAGTCGATTGGAGATAGTTGACATTGATATAGCCATATTGGCCCAGTTTTGGATTTTAACTTCTTGGAATGGATGATTTGGAACTATGATAGATTTAGAGCATTAATGTCTACCAATTTTTAGTTTTGAATTTGATATTTGATATTAAGAGGTTTAGCCTTAGTGTTGAGATTTTATCTTGGTGTTGTAGAGCTTTTGTAAAACATTCGTATTGGATTTATTTCAGTTCTAATTTCATTTATAGGCTGGTTGAGCATACTCCGTGGTTACCTATTCAGTCTTCTAGACTTCGATTGGATTATAGTTGATTAGTGTTCATATGATAGCTTGTGGGCCTCATATTGGTTATTTCAATTTTGACCTTGAGTTTCAGCTTTCTTTCGGAATTTTGGATGATTTACTAGTGGGAGTAATATTCTCTAGTTGAATTTAGTATGTCTTTATTCTTGGTGGATGAGACATCCTGGAGTGGAATATTCCATGGTGAGTAGTTATACCTTGGATTTTGAGATTTCAGTTTGATTTTTAGCTAGACTGCTTAGAGCATTGGCATGGTTTACGTTCCGTGATTATCTCCATTTGTATAGACTAATGAGCTTATTCTCATGTTTACCTTATGGACTTTCAGTGAATCACCTTTCATTCTTTGAGTTCTTCATCATGAGATTGTGTGGACAACACTCAAGTGATTTTTCTCCTGGCTTGAAATAGATAGCAAGTGCAAAAATGTAACGGAAGGTTATTTTTGGATTTGGAGTCGGTTTTATGACTCATATCTTCGTTTGGTTTTACATTGGATGAGCCTTTGTTTATTTATATAGATATAGAGATGGTATCAGCGTTATGTGATATAGATGTACATGCATCATCCTTTTTAGTTCACTTAGAGGCCGGTTAGCGGTTAAGTTAAGTTGGGTATTTTGGAAGTAGAATGAGAATGATGGTTGAAAATGGGATACCTATGGCGAAATACCTTGCAAGTATTTTCTTTTCGATGAGGTTATCTGGGAAGTCATGCTTGGAGCATGAGGGCCCAGTACCTCATCCTTTTGGGCTTTTGAGATTCTCTCTATCTGTTGACTTTTAGGGTCGAAATTCTTTAAGTAGTGGATATTGTAATGACTCTTCAGGTCATTTTCCATATTTATTCTTATATTCACCATTTGAGCTTTTCCATAGCTACCCCAAGTTATTTATGACTTGCTGGTACCGGCAGTTTGGTTACCGAGAAGTTTATTTGGTTTTTAGAGCCAATTCCCTATTTTGAACTCTTCACTAGTTCTAAATGGCCATCAGACAAAAATTTCAATGAAATAATCTCGGATGCAAATTTTGACTATTCCAACAGATCTGGAATATTAATTTTAGTCTGTGTGCACCAGAGCTTATTTCGACCTATTGGTTGGAATGTTAAAAATTGAAAAAAATAGGTAGGAACCATATTTAGTCAAAATAATTGCCTAAATAATCTCCGGTGAAAGTTTTGATGATTACAATGGATTTGAAATGTCGCTTACACTCACAATTCACTATTAGATCTATTCTTTGGATTCTGGATAAGTTTCGAGGGTCGAAAACTTATTTTTGAGTTTGTTGTCATCTGGTGCAACCACGATCGCAACCAAGAATGTGCAATCGCATGTAGCGTAATCGAGGCCTGTGATATCTGACAACCTGAAGGAGCTATATAAAGGCTCCAAGACACGGTTGGGACATTTCCCCTGCACCATTAAGACCTAGAAACCCCAAAAATGAGTGTTGTAACTCAGAAATGGTCATAGGGGGTGTCTTGGGAGCTTTATTATCATCTTGTATCTAGATTATCTTCAATATTAAGGTAAGACTTTTTTGAATTCTTGCTTGAATCTCATAGTTTGGACCTAAAATCCCAATTTATCTCGGGACTTGATTTTAGCCCAAAGTAAGCTTAGTTTTCACCCATTCTTTGAAGGTTATGATTCGGTATTCATATGTGAACATTGAGTTGGTGTCGGAAACTTATTTTATGTATGTGGGACCAATTTGGGGTTTTTTGATGACATTTTTGGATCTGAATTACAATTGTGCAATATGGATATCATTAGACTCGAATTGATGAGTAGATTATGGTTTTAATAGTGTGATGGCATTTTGAGGATTGTAAAGTGAAAAAGAGCATGTGGTGCATGAAGTGTGGTTTTGCAGTTTGTCCATAAGGTAGGCTTCTGTCTACTTTTCTTCAAAGATGCTATGTGATATATGTTGCGTGTGAATATGGATGTTAGGCTTGATTATGAGTAGGATAACTTGGCCTTGAAATATTGATGTTTAGGAATTAGATGAGGGTTTTGGACCCATAAGATGGCATATTTATAACCCTTTTATATCCTATTGGCTTTCCTCTTTAGTTTAGATTAGTTATAGAATAGATATTATATAATTCTATGTTTGTAATATGGTCTTAGCATTTAAAGAATGATTTGTATATTTAGCCTTATTGGGCTAGTGTGGTAGTCTTGAAATCGTAAGTTGGGTAGAGTTGACTTGAGTGGCCTTGTTTCTAATTGAAATTTCTCTCTTAGGCTTGAATATGAATTACATGACATCTAGAAAATGAACTAATACCTTAGCCAAGTTAGGGTCATAGTATGCCTAATTAAGGAAATAATGGATTAGAGGTGGAATTATTCTACCCACATAGCCCTAAGATTGTGTTAAGTCTTGCGGACTTAGTGCGGATGTTAGACATAGATAAGGCTAGTAAACCTTAGAATAAGGTTACTTCGTAACTTGGTAACTTGTACTGACGTTCATGGATAGTGGCTTTAGAGTTATGGTAATGATACTCCTTGTGGAATTAATATTGGACATTTAGAGATGATATTCCTCCAAGATACGTTATGTGGCCTATAGAGATGTTATTTCCTCTTAGACATGATGATTGTCCTATAGAGATGTTATTTTATGTTAGACTTGATGATTGCCCTATAGAGATGCTATTTCCTCTTAGAATTAATGATTGGCTTATGGAAATGTTATTTCCTCATAGACATGATGAATGGCCTATAGAGTTTCTATTTTCTTTAGTCACGATTGTTGGATCTATGGAGATGATATTCCTTTTGGATATGTAAATTGGCCTAGAGAAGTGATATTCCTTGTAGTAATGATGTATGACCTATTGATATAAGATATCCTATAGATTATTACATGTCTATATATATATTATTCCTCCTAGATGTGAGATGCCTCTTGTGTGTAAGTTGATTATGTGTCTATCTATATTATGCCTCCTAGATGTGAGATGCCTCTTGTATGAGAGATGATTATATGCTTATTGATATTTTGCCTCCTATTTGTGAGATGCCTCCTATATGTGAGATGCTTATAGATATGCCACGGCTTATAAATATGATTATTAATATAAGTCTCGGATATGTGTATGGTCCTAAGACCATGATTATGATGTTTTGATTATTTTTGATAAGTTAATAGGCCAAGGGACATGTTATAATATTGATTGAATAGCCGAGAAGTATTTATCATTATAGATTATGTGATTACAAATTATGAATATAAATATGTTTATGTTTGTATGCACATCTCTCAAGTATAGGACAGAGGAAGATGCAGTATGATGCTTATTATTCCACTGATTGTATACTAGTTATGGCATGCATAGAGTTGGTACATTCATGATTATTTACCATTATAAATAATGTGATTATAGCTTAAATGGGATCTTATGGTTAAGCTATATGACAACTAGTTGTCGATTAGGGGACTATGGCACTTGATGGCTAGTAATCTAATGTATTTGTTAATAAATCTTGCTTAGTTGAAACATGGTGGCTACCGATGGTTAGTTCATGATTGGTGTCAGTTAATAAAATATGGTTAGGTGACACGTAGTAAGGTGTTTTCTAGTATTTATTAACGGATATAGGATGATTAGTTTATAATAATGAATGGTGGATAAATAGCAGTTTTGGTCTAGTGATGAACCTTGACTAGATGATAGATGTTGGCTAAATAATAAATAGTGGTTACTTTCTATCCCGTGAGTAAGGATTATGTGAAGAATAATATTTAGGCTAATAACTAGCGGTTATATGATGACTAGTGAACTAGTGATTCTATTATAGTAAGTGTTCATTAACTAATAACGAGTAGTTGGGAAGTATTAATTAGATAGATATTCTCTTGTGATATGTGTATGTTTATGGGTATTTTAGTGTATCATATTCGATAATGATAATTGTGATGATATTGATACTCGACAAGGACGGAGGATACTATATGATGATATTGATACCCGACAAGACCGGAGGATACTATTGTGATGATATTGATACCAGGAAAGGACAAAGGATACTAGAATGATGGTATTGATCTCCGACAGGGCCAGAGGATACTATTGTGATGATATTGATAACTGACATGGTCGGAGGATACTATTATTATGATATTGATATCTGGAAAGTACAGAGGATACTATTGTGATGATGTTGATACCCATCATGGTTAAAGGATGTATTGATGATATACTGATACCCGATAAGGCCGGAGGTTATTTACGATGATGATGGTCCTGATGAGGACAGTTATGATGATTTGTGATATTTATTGTGTACTTTGCATTCATTCTTCCATGTGCATTGCCTATCACCAGAATGCACATATGACTATCAGTTGGTGTTGGATGGTTGCATAAATATGGGTGAAGAATATGCCTTGTGTTGGTGTAAGTTTATTGGACATTTAGAGCCTGAGGTAATGGGGGTGCACATAGGCTCGGCTAGATATTTGGTTGTCCGGAGTAGCCAGTTATTCACGTTGTTACTGATATCTTTGTTATCATTGTTTTGATCTTTGTTATGGCTATCTTATGACAGATTGGTCTTTGATCCGGTATTGGGATTTGAGGTATGTCTTTGGCCTCTCCTAGCCATGTAGATTAAAAACCCCGAGTATGATAGTATTTAAATCAAGATTATATTATAATCAGGTCTCAAAATGAGAATATGTGATATAGGTTATGCTTTGAGATGACCTCGCATTTAGATATCTATATATATATATATGCACACATCTATATATATAACTATATGAAAATATGATACTACCGTATATCTTTTCCTTCGTTGTTCATGTTGTATAGTCATTTCTTCGCATTGTATATTACTATATATATATATATATATATATATATATATATATATATATATATATTTCTTTCACTCTTTATTCGTATATTGACCTGGGATATATGGTATAGCATTGACATATATTGAATGTAGCTAGAATAGGATAGTTCACCCTGATACTTCCTTAGTTTTATTATGTTAGACTCTTGGAGATGAACAGGATAGTTGTTCCTTATTATCTCATTGACTTGTCTTATGATTTCTGTACTCTTGGGTGTAGTTTCCATTCTATTTATATAATGTATATATCTATTTTATCTTTGAAGCTCAGTTAGCAGTATCCTACTAACTACCATTCGTTTAGTACTCATACTACACTTCTGCAGCCTACAAATCATAGTATGGGTTATCGACGTTGATTTGTGCATCGTGCAGAGAAGCCCTAGTTCAGAGACTTAGAGTTAGTTCTTAATGTTTGGAGCATCACTTATCTCTCTATTATGTCTTAGACTAGTCTCTAAGTTGTATTCGGAGATAAGTTGTATCATTGTATTTCTGTTGATATTTCACTTTTGTACACTGTTTCTATTAGAAGCTCTTGTACTGATACCACCAGATTTTGGGATTCTTCTATTTATTGATCTTTATTTCATATATTCCGCATTCTTTTTCTAGTTACTAGCCGTTCTAGACTACAGGTTATCTTGCCTACTGGTGTGTTATGGTTCACATCATGACCTGAGAATTTGGGTCGTGACACCAACCACAGAAAAAACCAATAACCAAAATTGAATCAAAGTGAATAAAAATATCCATAATAGGAAATGGAGCCTTCCGAAAGGATGGAAACTCACCACTTCAGTCCAAATGCTGATCCCAGAGTCAATCACTATATATGAGGAGTAGAATAATCGGATCCTACATAGCATAGGTATACAACCGAGAGTAGACGGGTTTAGTGAGTGACTGCTAGCATGATCTCACGGTTAGGATAAAATAATGTCATTTATAAAAACTAAGTAAAACCATCCATATGCACAAAACCATACATACATACATATATATATATATATATATATATATATATATATATAACCATGCTGGGAAAAGGGATCGGTTTTAGAATGCCTTTAAAACCTTTACCTGGGCTATGTAGATTTGCTGTCCTAAACCACCTATGGGCTATATGGATTCATCTCCCCCTTCTAAAAGGGCCCCAGTGCATGTAGCCGTACTTCCAGGGAAGAAAACCTTAGGATGACTAGTACATCCTCCAAATAGAGTGTGACATCATGCACACGGTCACCAAGACTAACCTCATATCAGCAAATATGAGTTTCCAATTTCGGACCTCCCAGGACCTCCACCTTCTATGGCTTAGGTACACTTTCCTCCATTATTGCTCAATTAAAAAACAATTTCCAAATAACCAAACAATTATACATTTATTAACCAAGGCCATTAGTATTGGTATCGTCATACCAATCCTTACTTGCAAGTATTATCCATAGCCAACCATATAGAGGTTTAAGGGTACTTTCAAGTGCCCTTCCATTTACCATCTTAAACCACTAAGGGGATTCCATATGCCCCTTAAGCATAAGCATTAGCCATTTACCATTCCAAGTCATTTAAACCATGTAAAATTACTTTACCAAGCTTTAAAAGAAGCAAGAGTTCCATTAAAAATAGTCAATGCAATGAACATATCTTTATAAGCATTTTGTCAAACACATTGGGGGCATAATATGACCAAAACCAATTTCAATTACCATTAAACCATTTCCATTCAATCCAATTATCCAAAACCACTATTAATGCATATAAAAGCACAATTAAAATCATGGAAAACCATAACCAACCATTTAATATCAAAACCCCCAAATCATAATTGAAAACCTAAATCATACAATAAAGTGTGGGAATAGAATAATAGGGTAAATAACCTCCCAAGTAGGTTAGAAATCATGGGACCTTATTAGGATAATTAGGGAAATATCCAGAATACCCCACTTAAGTTGCACCAAAATCCAGTCGCAGAGGTACAACTGACCCATACGAGTCGTACCCTCCAATATGATTGGTATCCTCTACTCATATCCTAGCCTCAATACTTAGATCCAACACTGTCCAGAATACAACTCATCCAACCAAGTCTTATTGACAGCATACGATCCATACCCTTCATCTATACCCTTGGCAGATTTATGCTCAAGGAAGATTTTGACACTATCCACTAGTGGTACGACTTGTATCCTGGATTATAGCCCACGGTGAGCCATTCGTACTCAGATCCAACCCAAGTAACCAAGTATAAGATTAAGCTAAGGAACAAAATGACCCATACCCACCAATACGACTCATACCCCTAAGTCGTACCCATTCTAGTAACAAAAATCTAACCCACCAACCAACACTGGTCTATATATGAATGGACCGTACCATCTGTACCCCAACATACGACCTATACCCTTAATTCATATTGTGTCAAGAGACAGAATTCAAGAAAATTTTCTAAGGTTCAAAACCTAGGGTGTTATAGTCTCCCCCACTAGGAACATTCGTACCCAAATAATGGACAAGGTAGGGTTAACCACACGCATGAGTCATTTGCATTATCAACTATATATATTCCCAATCTTTAACAAAGTTTGAAAAAAAAGAGGCAAAGATATCAATATTTCCTTAAAAAACTTAGAAAATAAAGATGTGTTGAAGACACATACCTTCCGCACGAATCCTAGGAGCTGAAAACAAATGCGGATATTTGGACTTCATGTCCTCCTCCGCTTCTCATGTAGCCTCTTCCACTTTATGGTTTCTCTAAGGAACCTTAACCAAATCCACATCCTTCGTCCGCAACCAATGAACCTTCCTATCCAAGATCTCAACCGATACCTCTTCATAAGATAAGAAATCCATGACACCCAATCCTTCCATAGAAAAAATAAAAGAAGGATCACTAATACACTTTTTCATTATGGAAACATGAAAGACCGAGTGAACCAAACTCAAGCTAGAAGGCAATTCCAGCTCATAAGCAATATTACCAACTTTTTGAAAAATCTTATAACGATGCACATATCGAGGATTGAGCTTTCCTTCTTGACAAACCATATTACTCCCATCATGGGAAATACCTTAAGGAAAACTATATCCCCAACCTCAAATTCCAAGTCTTTATGCGTAACATATGTATAGGATTTTGGTGACTTTGGGAAGCCTTAAGCCTATCCCAAATCACCTTCACCTTCTCCATAGCCTGTTAAACCAAATCAAGACCAAACATATATGCCACACCTAGCTCAAACCAACCAATAGGAGATCTACACCTCGTACCATACAATGCCTCAAAAAGGGTCATACCAACACTAGAACGATAGTTATTATTGTAAACAAACTCTACCAAGGGTAGATGCTTAACCCAATTGCAACTATAATCAATCACATAGACCCAAACATAACATCTAATGTCTGAATAGTTGTCTTTGCTTGCTAATCCATCTGTAGATGGAAGGCAGTACTCAGACACACCTTGGTCCCCAACCCTCTCTGAAAAGACCGCCAAAAGTGAGATGTAAATTGTATACCACGATCAGAAATAATAAAAATAGGAGCCCCCATGCAACTTTACAATCTCCTAAAGATACAACTTAGCATAATCCTCCACTGAGAATGTATGGCAAAAAGTGTGTAGACTTAGTCATCCTATCCACGATGACCCAAATCAAATCATATTGATTCTAAAATCGAGGAAGACCAATAATGAAGTCCATATTGATCACTTCCAATTTTCATTCGAGCAAATCAATTTCTTGATACAACCTTCCTGGCCTCATGTGCTCAACCTTAACCTATTGACACACCATACACTTTGCCATGAATTAGCCATATCCTTCTTCATGCCATTCCACCAATAGATCTTTGAAATCATGATATATATTAGTCAAGTCGGGATGAACAACATAGCATGACTCATGTGCCTCAGTAAAAATCCTTTGTCGCAGCCAGTCGACATCAGGAACACACAACCTCCTTAGTACCGTAAAATACCATTACCACTGATCTCAAAAACCACTACCTTTTCCTCACCAATGTCACTATTGATTTACATGAAGATAGGATCTATCACTTGCTTCTCCATAATCTCCACACCAAGAAATGATCGAACCACTTCTTGCACCACTATACCACCAACCTTGGATTCCAAGAAGTAAACTCTAAGATTAGCTAAGTTGTTAATATCCTTCACTAATTCCTGTTTTCCTTCCTCTATATGAGCAAACATCCCCATGGATAACTTGATAAGGGCATCAACAATCATTTTAGCCTTACGTGGGTGATAGTAAAGACTCAAATCATAATACTTAAGAAGCTCAAGTCATCTCCTCTACCTGAGATTAAGCTCTTTCTCGGTGAACATATACTGTAGACTCTTATGAGAAGAAAATATATCCACGTGAACACCATACAAATAATACCACCATATTTTCAAAACAAACACAACCGCCAACTGCTCTAGATCATGAGTAGGATAATTCCTCCTGTGTACCTTCAACTGCCTGGAAGAATAAGAAATCACATTCCTATGTTTCTTCAAAACATAACCAACACCAACCCGAGATATATTGCAATAAACCACGAACCCATCATTTCTTTCCAGCAAAGTCAGAATTGGAGTTGAAGCTAACTTATCCTCTAACTTTTTAAAACTCCTTTCACAAGAATTTGACCAAGAAAACTGAACTTTCTTCTAAGTTAACTTAGTCAAAGGAGCAGTTATCGATGAAAAGCTTTCCACAAACTTCCTATAATACCCAACTAAACCCTAAAAACTCCAAATGTCGGATGGATTCGTAGGTTTAGGCCACATCTTCACCATATTAACCTTCTGTAAATCCATCATGATCATTTTACTAGAAATAATGTGACCGTATCAACCTTCTGCAAATCCATCATAATTGTTTCACTAGAAATAATATGACCCAAGAAAATTACAGGGTTTAACTAAAACTCATACTTAGAGAAATTGGCATACAACTATTGTCCTTTTAAGGTCTGCGACACCACATAGAGGTGATTAGCATGATCCACCTTGCTCTTTGAATAAACTAGGATGTCATCAATGAACACAATAACAAAGAGATTCGAATGCTAATGAAAACCCTGTTCATCAGATCCATAAATGTCGTTGGAGCATTAGTCAACCCAAATGACATTACCAAAAACTCAAAGTGCCCATACTGAGTACAAAAAGTCATCTTACGGATATCCACCTCCCAAATCTTTAGCTGATGGAACCCAGACTGAATATCTATCATAGAAAAAAACTTGGCACCTTACAACTGGTCAAACAGATCATCTATCCTTGGAAGATGAAACTTGTTCTTGATCGTTGACTTATTCAAGTATCTATAGTCAATGCACATCCGAAGGGAACCATCCTTATTGCGCATAAACAAATCGATACACCCCAATAAGATAAACTAGGATGAATAAACCCCTTATCTAGAAGATTCTTAAGTTGCTCCTTGAGTTCCCATAACTCAATCAGAGCCATTCTATATAGAGGAATAGAAATTGGATGAGTCTCTAAAATTAGATCAATACCAAACTCTATTTCCCTATCTAGAGGAACATCAAGAAGATCATCCAGAAAGACCTTTGGAAACCCATTAACCACTGGAATAGACTGGAAAGAAGGACCTTCTGAGTTCAAATGTTTAAATCGGACCATGTGATAAAGACAACCTTTGGAGATTAACCTCTAACCTCTAAGATAAGAAATAAACCTCCCCCATGAGCTAATGAAACACTATTCTACTCTATAACTGGTTCACCCGAGAACCTAAACATAACTTTACAGGTTCGATAATCCAAAGATGCATAACAAGAGTGCAACCAATCCATACCTAGAATGACATCGAAATCCACTCTATCCAACTCAAATTGATCCACCAAGGTCTTCTTTACACCAACAGATACCACACAGCCCTTATAGACTCTCTTAGCAATAACTGAGTCACCTACTAGCGTAAATATAAAAAAAGGATCTAAAATAACTTGTGAATCAAAACCAAAAGAAATAGCCACATAAGGATCACATAGAAGAAAGTTGACCTCGAATCAAGCAAATAATATAAATCATGAGAGAAACATTTTAATGTACCAATAACGACATTACAAGATGCCTCAAATTCCTATCGAGACACTAAATCATACAACCTATTCTGACCAACACTAAAACTATAAGAATCTTATTATCCCCCGTAAAAAAACTTATTAATTAGAAAATCCTTGAGTGATGGCCTACCTAGCCACACTTGAAACATTTGTCCTTTCCTCCATCGTAATAACCCTAATAAGGAAAACCACAGAACTGATAAGCAAGGTATGAAGAAACTAACTGACCTCTACTTGCCTGAGATTAGTCATCCTGTACTTGAAAATTGCCACCACCATGATAACATATGTCATCTGATTGATAAGGAGCACTAGCAGAAGCATAGAAACCAGAACTCCCCTACTTATTTTTCTGCCATTTGCCACCATCTCGACCACCTTGAGATTGATCACTTCCATGGTTAGAAAACCAACTTTTATACCACTGATATGCAATATTTTTGAGATAATATGATACGAACTTTACATCCTCCACATTTGTAGCCTACATCATAGATAAGTAGTAATTTTACCACTCATTTGCACTCATTATTGATGAGCATTACTTTATTTTGAATGAGTAAACAAGACATATTTATGGTTAGATGCACTTATATCCACTCTGTGCAGGAATATATTTAAGGAGATTAAAAGATGTAGATCGAAGTATAAAATGATCAGAATAGAGCAGGTAAGGTGCAGCTGAAGGCTCAGAGTAGAAACTGACCTCAGGTACCGCAGTCGCAGTCTGCTAATCATGATAAAAAAAAGTCAAGAAAAAGTCATCCACCTATGGGTGTAGAACTTAATAGCAATTTCATAGTTGTGATCGCAGCTAGACCTGCACGATCGCAGCTTAGCAGAAAAAGTCAGCCCAAGGGAAAACCTGTAGTTGCACAACTTGATCATAATTGAACAAAAAGACTCAAACCATAGCCTCATGAATCATTCAATCCATCACATCCCTTCTTCCATAATTTTCTAGGTTTTGGCTTGAGAATTTTTTGCCTCTATTTTTGGAGAAGAAAATATTGTGTAAGTTTTTGGTGAAGAATACATAGGAGACTTTATAAGTGGAATATTTTCTCACATCCATTATTGATATTATGGGAGAGCCTAGTTTGAAGTAACATTTATATAGATCTTATACAACTTTGATTCAATGGAGATTATGGGTATATCTATGCTTATTTATCTTATGTATAGATAAATCTTTCTCTTAGGTCATGTGTGAATTATAGTTAAAGTGTGTGTGGGTTGTTACTGTTAGCATGTCTGTTGCATTATTAACAGATTCTAAGCTACTAAAAAATGGGAGATTTTGATGATACCTGATTCATATCTACAGAATGCCAACACCAATATCTAGAAGACTTCCACAGAACAAAGCTACTCCCTGAAAGGGGTATCAGCCTAAAAAGGTAGAAGAGAAGTATCAAGAATTTCATGCCAGGCTCACTGCAACCTAGTGGACATATTTTACCCCTATAACTTACTTGGCAAATAAACAATGGGTGTGTGAATTCTATGTAAACCTTTGTGTAGTGTCACTCAAAGACTCAGTAATGAAAATATAGGGAAAATTCATCAACATTGGAGAAGGGCAAATTAATGCACTAACGGGCTCCCAAATATTGACATGGGGGATTTAGTGCTAAGGGGTGCGAGCTAGGGACTTGGATGGCTATTTCTTATGCCCTTGAAAATAAGTCCAATGGTCTACCACTAAGCGAGATATTATGATGAAGGACTTCAAGGCTGAAGCCAGAATGTGGTTGAACAGCATCGGTAGCAAAGTCTCACCATGCATACACATGACTATTGTTATAGACATGAGAGTTTGTATGGTATCTTACATCTTATCTGGAATTGCTCTGAACGTAGGTGAGAATGCTCTCTTAGAGTGGTGGCACTTCAAGAACTAGAGAGGTACTCATATTCATCTCCTTCCTTTATCACTAATCTATGTAGGAGGGATAGAGTGAAGGCGTATAATACAAACACTTAGGTGAGCCCTGTCTCTCTTATCTTCTCACTCAAATTTAGAGGCAAAGGTCCACCAGCTCAGAGTAAAAAAAGGAAGATGGACTGGGGCAAATCAGTCCATGGGTACACAGACTATTGTAGACCCTCATCAGCCACTACCTTTGATGATATATTTGTCTAGATGCAGGGGATTAAAGAGATATTATCCAGACTGCCTCAAGGACCAGGGAAGTTCTGTACTTCTCATCATTCGTATGTGGCAAAATAAGATTATGATAAGTACATAGCAAAGCAAAAGAAGTAGGGTGCCATAGTGGCTAGCCAAGAGAGAGATTATTTAGCCCTAGATAAATCTCACAGGGACCTCAAAGACTCATATGATGAAATGGTGAAGAGAGAGAAAAAGAGACATAAATTTTTCAGAAAGCTACGGAAGGGGGTGAAAGGCATCTTCAAGGTGCTCAAAGACAACCAACCATTACCTTAACCAAGATAAGATAGTGAGGATGAGGACACTACCTTAGGAACCAGGGAAGTCCCCTTTACTCTTGCCTTCTTGCACATACAGTGAAGACACTGCATTTATTTTAGTAGGGGGTAGCCCAAGATTTATATTTTGTTGGGTTGTGGTAACGGATATTTCTATTTATGACTATTTTGGATGATGTTATGGATATTGCTTCTTATGTTTTTGATCTATATTCCTGGGTACCTAGATTGTGCCCATGTTTTATGGATTATCATGCTTTTCTTTTATTTCTAGTATTAGTTTTCTATACGTACTTTAGATTTTATTATGGATCTTAGTGATATTAGGAAAATTGTGGAGGGAAATTTTGAGTACTCATATCACAACTATCAAAAATGCAAGGGAAGCCTGAGTATATGTGGAATTTTAGTTTGTTTTGTATAGTTGGGATTAATTTCTATACCATTGGGGAAGTCTGAGTAGCCATATGGTTATTTTTCCCATTTTGAGCCAAGATTTGAGACTAAGGCTTTGGTTGTAGCCACAGTTTAGCAACTTGTGCATGGTGCTATTGCAGAACGAGAAATTCCCCTCCCCCCTCCCCAAAATTTTTGAAGGAATAAAGGGCATGGACTTGAGTAATGTTGTAGCAAATCCTTTTCTCTTTTTGTGGCTTCAAAGATTTTGACTTATAGATAAAAAATTAGACACTCCATGATTGTTCCCCGTCGGAGGGACATCTCCCTTATCGAGTTTTGCATGCCATGTGTGGTGAGAATATTGCATTCATCTCTTGTATACTTGCGTTATCTAGAACTTTCCCAATCAGTATTTTATAAACTAATTTTGATTGTACGTAGTTGCAGAAATTATCTTAGGCCATCCTTATGAGTTTGGAACCCACTCTAGCCTAAAAAGCCTACCTGTGTATAATTATAATTCCTAGTACCCACTTTGATCCTTTAAACCTTTCTTTGGCATAATCATTACAAGCCGTCAACCTTTCTTTTTATCCCTCTATTGAATAAAACCCTCTTTGAACTTGAAAATACAACTTGAGCCTAATTTGGGGGTGGTAAACATCGACGAAAGTAGGTTTGGGGCCACAAAGTATTAGTAAAATGCGAAATGTGCTTTAGTATTGAAAACAAATGTTTATAAAAAAGAAAGGATCGAATAAAAGAATAAATTACACAAAAATTCAAGAAAATGGAAGTAAAAAGGAAAGTGATGAACAGGGAAGCAAAAGATAGGCGTGAAGAAATAAAGAAAATAAAGAAGAGTGGCCCTTAGTCAAAAAGGAATTTTGAAAAGCGTAAAGTAGATGTTTAAGGTAGAGTGTAGCCATGCTATTCCTAAATGATATTCTACCCTAACCCGAACCTGCGTTACAAGCTTAGAAATTCCTTTGAGATCTCTGACCATTTACTTTCACTATAGTTGTGATTGAAAATTAGGGCAAGCCTATGGCATGACACTGGTTGCGTGGAGACTTTTTATTAGGGGAGAGTTTTGCACTTAAAGTTCCTTGTTACATATTTGGTAGCTTGGTGTGTGGAAATTCTTTTTCTTGTGAGGATGGCATGTGAACAAGTTAAGGTTAGTGATATTTTTGTCACTTCTAAAGAAATGAGACAAATGGAGTATAGCTAAATTGTGGTCAAAAGGAAGCCACCTCTAGAGTATTAGCCTTTGTTGCTTGAGTTCTTTTTAAAGTCTTATACATTCTTTGTGTATTGCATTTTATAATAGGGGGTATTATGAAATTAGTCTAACACATATGAAATGAGCTACTTGTGGTTGCAATTCAAGTTGAAGTCGTTATGGCCCTTAAGGCATGAAATTTTGGCATAAATAATTGTGTCTCATAGTAAATGGTATTGTTGCTTAAGGACAACCAAATGCTTTAAGTTGGGGGTGTTGATGAGTGGCGATTTTACCACTCATGCGCACTCATTATTAATGCACATTACCTTGTTCTGAATAAGTAAATGAGACATATTCATGGTTAGATGCACTCATATACACTATTTGTATGCATATAGTTGAGGAGATCAAAAGATATGGATCGAAGCGTAAAATGATCAAAATGGAGCAGAAAAGGTGCAGTTAAAAGCTTGGAGTAGAAACTGGCCCCAAGTACCGCGATTGCGGTCTGCTAACTACAATTACGACAATCAAGAAATTTCCATCCACCCGCGGTCATAGAACTTAAAAAGAAGTCGCATAGCCGCAATTGCAGCCAGACCTTCATGATCGCAGCTTAGCAGGAAAAGTTAGCCCAAGGGAAAATCTATAATTGCATAAGTTGATCCCAATTTGAACAAAAAGAATAAAACCCCAGCCTCATGAATCATTCGATCCATCACATCCCTTTTTCCCCAATTTTCTAGGTTTTAGCTTGAGACTTTGTAGCCTCCATTTTAGGAGAAGAAAATATTATGTAGATTTTGGGTGAATAATACATTGGAGACTTTCTAATTTAAAGATTTGCTCATGTCCATTGTTGATATTGTAGGAGAGACTAGTTTGAAGTAGCATTTGCTTAGATCTTCTACAAATTTGATTCAATGGAGATTATGGGTATGTCAATGCTTATTTATCTTAGGTGTAGCTAAATCTCCCTCTCGGGGTTATGTGTGAATAGGGATTAAAGTGTGTCTAGGTTGTTATTGTTAAAATCTCTTTAGTAGTTCATGTTTATTGGTTCTTTTATTGCTATGCTATTTTGGTTGGGATTTGATGGGTGAAAGATCCAAATACCCACATGGGTTTGATGAGTGAAAGCTCCAAGCTCTAGAAAGTTCAATTCCATCTTCGAAAGTAGGGTATTGGGTGAACTTTAAGAATCTATATCAGCCTCAAAAGAGGGATATTGGGTTCAAAGAAATGATAGACAATTATGGCTGTAGTTTGCTAAATTTTCTCTATCTTAGACATAAGGGTGAATATGAAGTTAACTATGCCATGGGTGTTATCCTAGAAATAGGGATGCCTTTATTGAGGTTGTGGTTGCTAATTATTGAACACACGCATTTGTTATTCGAAATAATCAATGGGTGAATACTTGGGGTTTTGTTGAAAGAGTAACATCAAAACTTATAACCAAGCCTATCCATACTTGAATTATTGAAGTGATGTTGACAATTAGCTCCCACCTGTCACACCCTTAGTAACGCATAATCCCAAGATACATGCATAATAGTTAAAACTCTAGTTATTCATAGCCCTAAATATATACTAAAATAAACAAAAAGAAATACTAGTGTAGGAACCTATACCCCCCATTTTAACTTCTTATAAAATTTGTTTGAATTTAACTTGTATCTATCATTTTGAATTAATTTGATCGCCACTCACATTGTTCCTCGTGTATTCGACCCCGACTCTAAAGTTGGGTAAATATGGTGACGACGATCTCCTTGCACTTAATTGATGTGTAAGTTGAGCGTTATCAATTACCCAAAATATCTTTTCCATTTCATCTAAGAATCCCTATGGATCCTCCTCTACCTTAACTCTAGAAAAAATTGAAGGACCTATCTTCATAAATTGGACAACCCCTGTGGCCTCAGCATACAAAGCACCAGTCGCACCCCGCGTAGCCTGAGCAGGGACCATGTGAGGAATACCCAAACTATTTGGGATAGGACCATGAGATCGAACATGACCCCTAAAAGTCAGATGCACCCCTTCAGCATTACCCCCAGATAGGATAGAAGAATTTTCTTATGTTCCAGATGTACGAGGCATGATCTGAAAGATGAACAAAAAAGGATTAGAGAAGATTTCAGGACTCAGACTACAAGCTTCAGAATAGAATACCAAGAAAGTGAAACATTCCTAAATACCTTGTATTCTTTCCCTTATGAGTGTGGCGCACTACACACCCCTAAAAGAGACTCTACTCGACACAACTTTATGGACTCCCAATTGAACATGAACCTAGTCTCTGATACCAACTTGACATGACCCACCCTGTGGTCTTCTTGTAATAGGCATCCAAAGTCCGACCAGGATCGGAGACCACCCCTATTACCAAACCCAACCTCTAGCCGCTTGCCCTAAGTTGGCTGAATTTAAAGCATGTAACAAAATAGTGTAACATCTCACAGAACGACTCTGGGTTAAGATCACAACTATGACTGACTTAACCTAGTCTAACCATCCTATACCAATAATCCAACCATACCAAACCATATCAAAACAAGGGCCTTAAACTAGTCCATAACCAAGGATGTTCCAAAACATAATATAATTAATCCCAAAATGAAATATGAAGGAAAATTAAGACATTATGTATGATGATGGCAGCCTTGATACCACTACCAATGCTAAGGATGACACCTATAATGATCCCGCCCATTCAAAACCATAGAAGTACTACAAAGCCTCTAACCAACAGAATATTGTAATCCAGTTGGGACATACCCCCACCAACCATAGCCAAAATCAATATCAAAAATTAAATTAATGTGTCTAGAAATATCCATAACATAAAATAGAGCCTTTTGAAAGGATGAAAGATCACCACTTCAATCCAAAAGATTATCCCTGAGTCGATCACTATGTAGGAGGAGTAGAACGACCGGTTCCTACATAGAATGGGTATACAACCGCTAGTAGACAGAATTAGCGAGTGACCGCTAGCATGATCTCAGGGTTAGGATAAAATAATTCCATTTATAAGAACCAAGTAAAACTATATATATTCACACAACCATACAAATAAATATATAACCATGCCGGGAAAAGGGAACGGGTTTAGCATGACTTTAAAACCTTTACTTGGATTGTGTAGCTTTGACATCCTAAACTACCCACAGGCTATATGGGTTAAGCTCTCCCTTATAAAAGGGTCCCAGTGCGTGTAGCCATATAACTAGGGAAGAAAACCTTGGGATGACTAGTACATCCCCCAAATATAGTGTGACATAATGCATACCGTTACCAAGATCAACCTCATATCGGTAAATATGAGTTTCCAATTTTGGTCCCCCCAGGACCACCACCTTTTATGGCTAGGCTACACATCCCACCATTATTCCCCAATTAAAAACCAATTCCTAAATAACAAAACCATTTACCATTTATTAAACAAGGCCATTAATATTGGTATCGTCATACCAATCTTTACTTGCAAGTATTATCTAGAGACAACTATATAAAGGTTTAAGGGGACTTTCAAGTGCCCTTCCATTTACCATGTTAAACCACTAAAGGGATTCTATGTGCCCCTAAAGCATAACCATTAGCCATTTACCATTCCACGCTATTTAAGTCATGCATAATTCCTTTACCAAGCTTTAAAACAAGGAAGAGTTACATTAAAAGTAGTCAATGCAATAAACATATCTTTACAAGCATTTTGTCAAACACATTGGAGGAAACATATGACAATAACCAATTCCCATTACAATTAAACCATTCCCATACAATCTAATTGTCCAAAACCACCATTTATGCATATAAAATCATAATTAAAACCATGGGAAACCATAACCAACTAATTAATATAAAAAAACCCAAATCATATTTGAAAACCAAAATCATACAATCAATGAAATCATGAAAACATTCATAAAAACCATGCCTTTCTATAAATTAACAATGAGGGAGTAGAACATGCCTTAAAAAAAGATGATCACGGAAAGAAATCACCATAACAAACCTCAAATTGATCCTTTAGTTGAAACCCTAGCTTCCCTCGCCCAAAAGCTCTTGAGAGAATTATAGAGTGTTTTAGAAAAGTTTTTAAGTGATAATGAATGGAATAATAGAGTAAATAATCTCCCAAGTAAGTTAGAAGTTGTGGGACCTTATTAGGATAAGTGGGGAAATGCCCAAATTACTCTCACTTAAGTTGCACCAAAATCCCGTCACAGAGGTATGACTGACCCATACGAGTCGTACCCTCCTATATGATTGGTATCCTCCACTAGTATCCTTGCCTTATCCCTTGGATCATACACTGTCCAGCATTCGACTCATCCAACCAAGTCGTATTTATAGAACACGATCCACACCCTTTGCAAATTTAAGCTCCAAGAAGATTCAGACACTGTCCACCATATAGGTCAATGGTAAAAATCGTACCCTGGCTTACGAATTATGGTGACCGACTCATACTCAGATCCAACCCAATTAACCAAGTCTAATATTAAGTTAAGAAACCAAACAATCTATAACCACCAATACGACTTGTACCCCTAAGTCGTACCTATTCCAGTAACTAAAATCCATCCCACCAACCAATACTGGTCAGTATACGACTGGACCTTACCCTTCGTACCCTAATATATGGCTCGTTCCCTCAATTCATATTGGGTCTAGAGACTAAACTTCTAGGAAATTTTCTAAGAGTGAAAACCCAGGGTATTATACCCTTCTACAAGGGCCATGGTGCGTATTAGCTGCAAGAACAAGGGGTATTAACAAAGACCAGGGAATACCCCAACCCCACGTAAAACCAAGATACAATTATATCAATAGCGTGAACCATACAATCTAGTCATCAAGACCAAACTTTGTGATGGCAATCACGAGTTTCCAGTGTCTATACTTCAGACCCATACCTCCACGGCTAGCTTTCACAACCCCCATTATTGCCCAATTTAAGCCTTTACCACATAACCAAAAAAACAATTTCAAAAGTCAATTATTAAGGCATTATAAAGTGTAATCGTCATACCAACTATAGCTTCCAAGCAATGTCACCAACCAACACTTAGGGGAGTCCTTCGTACCCCACAAACTTTATTATTCAAATAACTTGGAGGGGTTTTTTGTACCCCCACAAGGTTTTCAAAACCATCCTTAACTATTTAACCTTATTTTCCATGAATTAGTTTCAAGAAATAGCTCTTTCCGCTTACCCATCCGATTGCGGGTGGAAAGCAGTACTAAAACTCACCTTGGTCCCTCAACCTTTCTAAAATAACTACCAAAAGTGTGATGAAAATTGAATACCACAATCTAAGAAATTAAAAAAAGGCACCCCACCTATATCACCCTTGAACCTCATCAAGATAGGATCTAACACTTGTTTCTCCTTCACTCAACATACTGGGATGACTTTTCCACCTCCTAAAAAAACACACTACTATCCTCAGAGTTCAAGAGATGAACTCTAAGGTTAGCTAAGTGGTGAACATCTTTCACCAATCCTTATTTTCCCTCATCCACATAAGCTAGACTCCCCATAGATCACCTATAAAGAGCATCAGCAATCACATTAGCTTTACCTAGATGGTAGTAAAGACTTATGTCATAATCCTTGAACAGCTCAAGCCATCTTCTTTGCCCGATGTTAAGCTTTTTCTAGGTAAAGACATATTGCAGGCTCTTTTGATTTGAAAAGATGTTAGGATGCACTCCATACAAATAGTGATGCAATATTTTCCAAGAGAACACCATAGCCAATATCTCCAAGTCATGAGTTGGATAATTTTTCTCAAGCACCTTCAACTATATAAAGGCATAAGTTGTCTTCTTGATATGCTACATCAAATACAATCAAGCCCTACATGGGATGCATCACAATAGACTACAAAAGCATCAGTACCTTTAGGCAAAGTAAAGACTGATGTTGAAGTTAGCTTATCCTTTAGCTTCTCAAAACTACCCTTACAAGAATTACACCATAAGAACTTTATCTTCTTCTGAGTTAACTTATTCAGCTGGGTAGCAATAGTTAAAAAACTTTCCATGAACCTCCTTTAGTAACCACCTAAACCCAAGAAGCTCTAAATTTTGGTTAGAGTAGTAGGTCTAGGCCTCTTCTTAAACACTGTAACTTTTTAAGGATCCGCCATGATCCTTGCACTAGCAATAACATAGCCTAGAAAAGTGACAATGTTCAACCAGAATTCACATTTCAAAAATTTGGCATACAACTGATGATCCTTTAGGGTCTTTAATAATATACAAAGGTGATCAACATGATCAACCTCACTCTTCGAGTACACCAGAATATCATCTATAAACATAATAACGAACAAATCCAGAAACAAATAAAAGACTCAATTCATAAAATCCATGAATGTTGCTGAGGCATTGGTCAATGCAAAATACATAACCAAAAACTCAAAATGCCATACCGGATATTCAAGGCATTCTTAGGGATATCCGTCTCCCTAATCTTTAGCCGATGATACCCAACCGAAGATCAATATTGAGTAAAAGTTAGCACCCTAAAGCTAATCAAACAAAACATCTATCCTTGGAAGAGGGTACTTATTTTTTACCGTCACCTTATTTAGTTACTAGTAATCAATACAAATCTAAAGGGAACCATCCTACTTACGCACGAACAACATCAGTTCACCCTGCAAATACACACTAAGATAGATGAAACCCTTGTATAAAAGATCTTTTAATTGCTCCCTAAGCTCCTTTAACTCAACCAGAGCCATTCTATACAGGGGATTATTAATAGGACTAGTGTCCAGAACAAGATCAATCCCAAAATTAGTCTCCCTATCAAGAGGGATACCAGGAAGGTCAACAGGGAAGACCTCAAGGAATTCATTCACTACCAGGTCAAAATGTAAAGAAGGACTCTTTAAGTTAGAATCTTTAACCCAGACTAGATAATAACGACACCCCTTGGAAATTAATCTCTATTCTCTAAGATATGATATGAACCCCCACTTAAGATCTAGGGAACCACCCTCCAACTCAATAACCAACTTATTAGGTAATTTAAAGATGACCTTAGGGCCTGACAGTCTAGAGAAGCATGGAATGAGTGAAACTAATCCATCCCTAATATGATATCAAAATCAATCATGCCTAGCTCAAATAGATACACCAAAGTCTCCCGACCACACATAGATACCATAAAACTTCTATAGACTTTTCTAGCCACCATAGAGTCACCCATCGAGGTAGAAATAAAAAATAGGTTTGAAATACACTCGGGACCAAAACCAAAATACAAAATCACAAATAGGGTTACATAAGAAAAAGTGGACCCCAAATCAAGTAAATAATACACATCAAGGAAAAAGAGTTTCAATAAACCAGTAATGACATTAGGCGATGCCTCAAACTCCAAATGGGTAGTGAGAGTATAGAGTCTATTCTAACCAGTGCTGGAGCTAGATAGTGCACCCTTTGGTACCATAGCTAATGAAGAGACAACGGGAACCTTTTTTGCCCCACAAGAAACCTTATCCACTGGAAGATTTCTACAAATATGCCGCAAATTACCACAATTGAAGCACTTGTTCTTTCCTTCAGTATTGCAACCCCAATGTAATCGACCACAAAATCTGCAGGGATGATAGGATGGATCTGATTAGGGCCCACTAGATTGAGATTGGGCACTTGTTTCCCAATAATTATTGCCACTATAAAAATGCCTATCACCCAACATCTTTAAAAAGAAAGCACTATCCATCAAGTAAGACCCAAAATCGCCTTACTTCTTTTAGGACCATTTCCTACAATTCATGTCACTCTTTTATTGGCCACCACCTTGCTCTAAAAAACAAAATATTTTGCATTGCCTCTTGATCTTGGATGTATTTATACGCCTAAGCATCATAGCTTACCCATATTTTAGCTAAGTTTAAGAACAAAGTGCCTAGTTTCTTTTGTTTTTACTCTACTTCTATGTAATTAAGCTAACCGATGTGATTTGCATGATTTCGGGTATTAATAAGGTAGATGGAGACATAATGGGACTATGGAATGTGGATGGAATATGAAATAAGAGAAAAGTAGCGTGTTGGACCAAATATGGCACCTAGAAACTATGTGTAAGACTAATTTGTCATTTATAATTAGTTCAGGGTCTTAGAAGGCAAATATGAGAGAAAAGATTATTAAAAAGACTTGATGCTAAACTTTTATGATTATTCATTAGTCTGTAGTATTTTTTAACAAGGGAATAGCGGATTAGGGTGGAGAGAGAAAATGTTTCTCTTGTTTTGACTATTCGCACACCAAGATCGTCTTCTAGTTTTTGGTGTGATGAATATTTATATTGTGATTCATATTCTATTCATGAGTAGCTAAGTTTATTAGTTAAGGTTATGGAATCCTTGTAGCATAAAATCTATTACTTTGGGTTTTGAATTCATCATGTATTGATCTACTTATATCATACTCTCTTCGTTTATCTTGAATTCTCATGGTTGTAAACATAGAGGATATGCCTTAAAACACAACTTGTTTCATAGAATGGTTAAGGTACAAAAAAGAGAGTAATGACAAGAAAATAGGATTTTAACCCCTACTTCATATGTTAATGCCTTAACAAGATTAACTACTTGGAGATTTAGTATTCTTTTTTTTTGAAAACACTTTTGATTTGAGAGAACTAAAGTGAATTAGTCCTTGATGGTTTAGAAACACTAGGATTATGTTATTTAATACAATATGTTTCTCTATAAGCATAATACATGTATAAATTCATAAAGCCCATAGTTAGAAAGTATTGAACAGTACAAGGTGGACATAACCCTAGCTTGCTATTTTTCTGAATTTGAATACTACTACACATATCTCATCTTGTTAAACTGAAACCATTAATTTGTGAACTGAATCAAATTCTCCCCTTTTGTTTTATGAAAATGAATAATTAATAGTCAACTAATCTACATACAACTTCATTAGTACCATGTTTCCTGAGGGATTCGATCCCAACCTAGTTGGGTTTTATATTTGACAGTGATTGCTTACTCTCTCATAAGAGAGATGTAATTTGTACATATCAAAATTTGGCGCCGTTGTCGGGGATTATAGTTGTCGATTGAGATTATTTGTATTAATTGACTGTTATTCAAGTTTCCTTATTTTACATTTATTTGTTGCTTTTGTTCGTTACAGGCTTATTATTGTTTATGCCATAAACCAGAAGTTTAGGAGAACCTTTATTACCCTTCAATCCTGAACCTCATCTCATTAAAATAATGACAAACCAACAAAAGCTGAAAAATTAGCCACTTTGGCTATTGCTCAATTAAATCAATAGAATGTAGAAACCCTAGTCGGGTACTTAATCTAGATAAAGAGGACCTGGGAGATGATGATTTAACTAACCTGGCTAATAGGAGGTGTGTAGTAGGGGTAGTTGCAACTATAAATTGAATTCATCCATTCAGAGGATAATTATTCCACCAAGCTGTGTAGTTTGATGTTGACAATAATGAGGACAATTTAGATAGAATTGGATCTCTATGGGAAATCATTCTACCACTACTAGCTCTTGGGGTGAAATTCAACATCACCAGTACTATGAGCCAGCTACTGAATTTCAAAAAACTCTTTGGTGGATTACCTGGTGATGATCCAAATCTACATTTGGTGAATTTCATTAGTATTTGTAAGTCATTTGATAATCTTAAAGTGGAACAAAATGCTATTTATTCAAGATTGTTCCCACTGTCTCTATCTGGAGAGATAACTAGGTGGTTGAATAAAATAATTCCTGATTTTATAATCCTAGAAAGGTTCTTTGTGCACTCCAGAATGTTATAGTTAAGGGTTGAGATCAGTAAATTTAGGCAATTGGCTAATGAAGCTTTACATGAGACTTGGACGAGGTTTAAAAAGAAGTTGACTCAATGCCCAAACCATAAGATGACTGATGAACAATTGATGGAAATATTCTACAGAGCTTTGAACTCAGTTACAAAGCCAATAGTGGATAATGCTACAGGAGGAGCTTTTATGGAGCTCACCTTTACTGACGCTGCGGACATGTTAGAAAAAATGACTAAGACAAGTAGAGATTAGCATACCAAATTTTTTATGGTAGCATAAAATACTAGGTCTAGTGTAATATCAGCAGAGCAGCGTAGGAGAGAAGAGAAACGTGATCAAGATATGGCTTAAATAAAAACCCAGATAGATCTTCGCATAAAATATTCGCTATCAGGGAATGTATAAAAGGTAAAAGCTATGGGGTCTCATGGTAAGAGAGATGAATCAAAAACCAAGAAAGAGGATAACTACTTCTATAACCAGGGGGTTTCTAGACCGGTGGTCAAGGAAACACAGGTTGGAACCATCAAGGAGATTAGACGAATAAAAGTTATAAGAGTGGACTATATGTACCTCCTAGAATCCGTGATAATGCTGCCACCAGTACAGGTAAAATGTCCATGGAGGACATGATGGATAAAATATGAAAGAGAGTTGAGGTGACCAATTCTGGGGTGATTACTATGAAGAGTGACATATCTTTAATGAGTCAACTAGTAAATTTTCACACAATCACTATTAAACAACTGGAGTAGTAGATAAGCCAATTATCTACAGTTTTTAACTAAAGATAAAATGGGACTCTACCAAGTGATACAGTTTAGAATCTGAGGACTGATGGATTGCATATGTCTATTACCACAAGAAGAGGTAAGATGTTATGTAGTCCAGGATTAGGAGCATCCTCTCATATTGATGCGGTCAAAATGGATTGGGAAATGGTTGATGAATCTTTAGTAGTACCCATGCAGTAGGGAAGTTCAGAAAAGAAGAATGCAGAAGTAGAACAACCACCTAAGCTGAAGCATTCTAGTGATATGGAGCAAGGCATAAGAAAGGAGGTAAAAGTTGCTTCAGTTGAAATCCCAAGGCCATCACTACCATTTCCATAATGATTACAAAAGAAGATGAAGGCAAGTTTAACAAATTCATGTGTATGTTGAAGCAATTGACAGTGAATGTATATTTAGTTGAAGAACTTAAATAGATATCAAGATATGCTAAATTTATAAAAGATTTTATGATAAAGAAAAAAGTGGTAAGCTACAAATCAGTGGATAATCTCTATCATTGTAGTGCTATATCTACAAGGTCACTGGTGCAGAAGAAGGCAGACCCAGGAGCATTCACCATACCTTGTATGATTGGGTCTCTAGATTTTGCTAACGCCTTGTGTGATCTGGGAGCTAGCATCAATCTAATCCCGCTAGCTATTTATAATAAGTTGGGTTTAGGAGACCCCATACCCACAAACATACAACTTGAAATGGTAGATAGATTGGTGAAAAAGTCGGTTGGGATTCTACATGATGTACTTATAAAGGTGGCCGATTTTATATTTCCTTCCGACTTTGTAATTCTTGATTGAGAAGTGGACTTTGAAGTACCCATAATTTTGGGCAGGCCATTCTTAGCAACTAGGAGAGTATTAGTTGACCTGGAGTTGAATGAGTGAAATTTAGGCTCAACGGGAAAGAGGTTAGTTTTGAAATATGTAAATCCATGAAACAACAAAAGGCGATGAGTGTCTTTTCAATTATTGATGTATTCTATGAAGATGAGCAAAATGTACCAGTTAAGGATAGACCTATTATGGATACCATAGCTGGTTTGGTTGAACTTGCAAGTAAGGATATGAGTGACTTCAAAGTGTCTTGACTTGGAATAAAGCATTTTCTTGATCCAACAAATGAGGTACAAATGGTATCATCGATGTATCTTGATGAAGTATGAGTAGTCAAGATAATTGAGTCATGCCACAATGTTAAATCAGGCACTACATGGGAGGCAACCCATAATTTTATATTTATTTTATCATGTTAAATAAAAATACAAAAATAAGAGTCGAGCCACGACTAAAACTACAGCGCTTGGTGGGAGGCAATCCATCCTTCTAATCATTTTTAGTTATTTTTGATTAAGAGTAGGTGCATGAAGTACTAAGAAGGTGATTGGTACAAAATTTGGTTTGGAATTGAGCTATGTCAACGTTGGCAAGTTTAGAAGTAATGGGGACATTACAGGTAAGTTGGAATGGTCAAATATGTAAGCCTTGAGTGTTGACTCATGTTAGAGTTATGACCCAAATTATGTTAATTCGCCCCCCAAAGTTTCACGGTGCGACTTTATTTTATGATTTTCAAGGAGGTCTGTGGTGGTAGCGTAGAGGGTTCGAGGGCGAAGGTAGTGTATGAGGATGAATGGGGTGTGAGGGTGAAGCCCCCATATTACAAACCTTTCTCAATATTTTATATGAAGAATAGGGTGCATGGTGTCCAAGTTTGAGTGTACTACAGGGTGTGTGACGCCCAAGTTTACATAGGCCATGGCGAAGGAATTGCCTAAGACATAGACTAAGCACACTGCATTAAGTAGGCATTACCTGTATGGTTCATACCTTAACGTGTGCGACACCTTATGCGGCACACACCTTAATGTTGGAAATTGCTTTTGCGTTGCACACCCAACTGCACACCCTCACTATTTCACTTGTGCAATACCTTAGGTGGCACATACTTAAACTTGTATGATAACATATGCACCGCACACTTACCTTTATGCGATAACATGTGTGTCACACACAATAGCGCATAGGCTCACTATTTTACATGTGCGATGACCAATGCAGCATACACTTAAACTTATGAGATAACTTGTGTGTCGCACACCCTTCCAATTTCAACTTATATCCGTCTTTGAACTAGGTACACCCGACCCAGATTTCATTTTTTAATAGAATTCACACCCTAAATGGCCAAATTCATCCTCATTCCATCTCCAAGCCATACAAGATTTCTCCCTCACCATTCCCCTTGTCCTTCAAGATTCTTCTTTGCTTCATAATCGCAATAATTCTTCTTTTATTTCTTCAATCTTTCATCTTTAAGCTAAGTTTTTCTTTTCATAATCCTTAAGTGTTGTGACTTTAAGTTGTAGTTGTTAATTAATTTCTTGAGGGTTATGGACTAAATTCTTGCCATGGCTATGTCAAGGAGAGGTTTTAAGCATCTTGGAAATATAAACATCATTATTATAGTACACACCATTTTTGTAGGACTTTACGCTTTTGCATATGATTGAATAGTTTGTGACAAAGATAGTTTAGTTGTATGGCCATTATTTCTGTAATACCGTGATCGTTCCTTAATCCTAAATCCATATTTTAAGCAAATGGGAAGACTTCCAAAGTGATTGATGTTTACAACATATGGTACTTCTCTAATTTCTACTTTTTTTCATGTGGAGAATTAAATATGGTTTCCATCGATACCAAATTCTCCCAAATCCAATACTCGGGTGAAGAGTTAGAGTCATTTTAGTGAGACAATATGCCACCTGGCACTTTAACGTATTGCGGAGAAAGATAAAATGAATATTGTCATTTTCCAGTGAGCCTTTGCGATATTGGCACATCGTTCTAAGGCTTAATATCAGAATTGTCAAATTCCAAAGCACCAACGTGATTTCACCGCATCGCAGTGCCCTTCTAGGTCACGGCCAAGGTGGTAAATGGCACTTCACCGCATCGCGCCACTGAGTAGTTTATTAATTGTCAAATCTAGTGATGGTCTGCGATCATGGTGTGTCCCGCCAGGAACAAAAATCGAGCTCCAATTCTAGAATTTCCTCAAGGGTATTTTGGTCATTCTACCCATCCTTACCCACTATATATATACAAATAGAGGATAAAATCCTTAGTTTCCTCTTCCATTCCATCCAAAAGCTAGGGTTTCTCTCGAAAATCCCATCCAATTCTTGTCTAAACATCTCAAAATTGAGCGTAGTTTCACAAATTAGATCAAGATTCAAAACTTCTTAGTCAATAAAATCAAGAACCCTAACTCAAGAAGTGGGAACAGAAGTTCCAATCAAGTTTCTTTATCTCAAAATCATAATCAAGGAATGTGGTACTTGAACAAGAATATCCTTTCATTGTTGTGCCCAAAAAATTGATTTTTTATTATTGGAATTTCATGATTGTGCAAAGTGGGTTTATACCCAAATTACTTTATGGTTGAGTTATTAGAATTTAGCTATTCAAGATTGATATACATAACTATTTCATTGTTTTATTTCCTAAATTGAGAACTTATGCTATGAATTGTATATTGCTACTATGAATTAGAATTGATGATTTCCAAGTGATAAATGATAAGAGTCATGATTTTAAGATTTTCCATGGGAAGTTGATTATTGAATATATATATTGACGTTTGAGTTTAAGAGTGAAGAATGAATCTTCTGATGCTTTCATGATGTTTTGACATTTGCTATGAGTTAATAAGCAAGTCGTCTTGATGTTGAGAAAGATTGTTTTGAGTTAAGTCGAGTTAGGAATCCACAAATTATTTATGATTTACCAAGAGATATATTCATGATTTTGGTCTCTATGGTAGACCCTTAAGTTGATTAAGGTGGATTTCCTAACGCGTTCTGAGCTTGAGTCTAGGAGTAGTATTTAGCACCAAGCGAGAAGTGTGGGTTCAGTGCATCCTACTTCTCCAGAAGTATGTGCCACTATAGGATAAATATTAAGGGACAAAGGCCAGACAGTGATCACTAAAGTTAAGGTTCTACTCTGATGTCAAAGATAGAACAGCTCTCCCCAACATGGTCAAGACGTTGGACTCTATGTAATCTCGCATGGTTTATGTCGGTTATAAAAAACTCCCAAGTCCATAAGAGTTTACATTTCTGGAGTCACAAAGTTACTCTAAGTCTTAAGTTGAAGAGTTTGAGTTGAGTATAATGATTTATGAGATTTATGATGCTTGCATTACTATTGATGATTTATAAGGAATATATTTCAGCTAATTCAAGCGAAGAGAGTCATTATTGATAGCATGCATGATTTTCTTATATATTTATGATAATGTTTATAATGATGCATACACCCCTACATACTTAGTACATTCCTATGTACTGATTCCCGTACTCTTCTGTGTTCTATATTTCCTCGCGATGTAGGTTTGGGTACTCAGTCTCAACAGCGACAGTGATCTTTGAGTACCTTTATCTATATTTCTATAGTTTGAGAGTCCTCATAGTTCGAGGACCTATGTCCCTGAATTTTCCTTGTTAGTAGATGATTGTTTTTTTTCAGTTCAGTATGAGTCAGTTGGAGATCTATCTCAATGGCTCCTCAGTCATATGTAGTAGATGATTTTGTCAGACTAGAGTACCAGTATGTATAGAAATTTTATTATTTTGTTTGTACAGGCCAGTATTTCTCCATAATTAAGTATGTTCAAGTTCATGACATGATTATTTTTCCCTATTTTAGCATGATTACCATTATACTGAGTTCTGAAAGTGATGACATGCTTAGATAGTTAGCTTGAGGACACGTGTGGCCTTAAACACCATGTGACGTCTCGAGATAGGTTCTTGGGGTGTTACAATTTCACAACTTACTTGATGGAAGATGGTGTTGGTTAAATCATGTGAAAGTGATGGTGTTTTGTGTATATTGATATGGTGAAGCTCTAAGGCATAACTTTGTTTAAGAATTGTTTCATTGAAGTAAAATTTGTGGAATTGAAGTGAGTGAATTGTATTGTGACTAATGTTGGTGTACCATATAAATGTTTATGTCGGCAAAGTCTAAGTACCCAACAATAACACTTAATTGGTTTATACTAACAACTTAAGTATGGGGTAGTGACTTCTCCACCTTTATCTTAATTGTAGTTAGTTTCATTATGTGTGGCTGACGTGGATGATATGATGAATAAAGTAAAAATGGCTTCGATAATGATCTCCATGCAGGTGGTGTAACTCCTAATATGGATGAGGAGCACTAGTAGCTTTATCTGTTATTTGTATTGGGGACAGTGCTTAGCTTAAGTAAGGGGGGGTTTACTTTACTACTTGTTTTGTAAGAAAATAGTACCTTCTCCTTAGTATACTTCTGTGATAGGATTAGTATTTTGTTTATTTTGTTTCTTGTTAGATATTTGTTTGATTTAGTCATAATTAGGTGCTTTTCTCGATGATGGATGGATGACAACCGTCTTAAGAGAAAATTAGTCATTTACTTGCATGTAATGGTTCTTGTGGATCATATGACATTATAACATAAGTATGTGATGGATCATTATGTTTGAAACACCTAGGCTCTAGTTGTGACTCTTATTGTGATTGTTGGTTTTATTTGAATTCATTTAATTATTGGGTGGAGAATCTATAATGCTCGTAATTGAGTTGACCATGTGCCATGAGGGTGTAAGACTGTTGTATATTCCTTATTGCAACTGATGTTAGAACTTGACTGGTGTGTGTGCAAAGCGAAATAAATATTGTGAGTTTTGGAGATAATTTAGGCATTTCTTTGACAGCCATTGTTCATGCCTTCTTTTGGTCTACCTTTGGACATTATCTTAGCTAGCCCCATTGAGCCTTTATCTTGTTCTTTTGTTAGCCTCATATGTAGCCTAACCTATTCTTTAATAGACCTTAATTTGATCCAAAAGCTCCTAAGCACTTTAATGTAAAATCAATTTGTGCTAGGACTTTGACCATAAAAGGAAAAAGGTGAAATTGATGCCCCAAAGGCTAGTTATTGGCGTGTGAAATTGATGTGGTTGGGAGAAGCGAAAATTGTTGAAAAAGTTCCAAATTTTATCCCGTACATGTTACAATGAACCTGTTTTGCCCCTGGTCTTTCTTGGACATTATGAACCTCAACTAAGGCAAATCACTTAAGTTGAGGGTGGTTATCATAAGGGTGCGTAATGTGAAAAGGGAGGAAAAAAAATTATTTGAAAGAGTTGTATACTCCCACCATAGTGTTATCAATTGAGTTTAATGAGATGGGGTGAAAACAAAAGATATGGGTAGATGAAAATGGTGTAAATTGGTTATTAGAAATTGGTATTCGTTGCATAATGTAGTGTATTAAAGTTCTTAGTGAAGATAGTCACTATTTCTAGCTAAAATAGTCCTACCCATCCCTTAGCCTGCATTAAAACCCATAAAAGACCTATTTGATCCTCATCTTAGCATTCTGATATTAGTGGAGAATTACACTAAGGGCAAGCATATGGTCATCAGTTGTAATTTAAGAATTCTTTGTGAGAGTGAGCGCAATTTGATTCTTGTACCCATTTTTGTAGAAATTGCATTATTGTTAGTGATCATGGGTATTTTTCTTGTTGTGAGGTCACATGGTTGATAAAGGTTGGGTAATTTATATGATTTCTTTGTTTAAACGGTATGCATGAATTTGCCAACTTAATGAGTCTATTCTTGAGGGTAGGCTGTCTCTAGTAATGATTCATGAATCTACTTCTCATCCATAATTGTTGTGTGAGCCTATTTGAGCATCTTGTTTTTCATTTGTGGGTGTTAATACTTGTAGTATGAATAAATGGATAAGTCGTTCGAGGAATAACAAAACATTAAGTGTGGGGTGGTGATCTTGGGTGTATTTATACACTTAAGCATCATAGCTTACCAATATTTTAGCTAAGTTTGGAGAACAAAGTGCCTAGTTTCTTATGTTTTTACTCTACGTCTATGTAATTGAGATAACCAATGTGATTAGCATGATTTCAGGTATTGATGAGGTAGATGGAGACATAATGGGACTATGGAATGCGGATGGCATATGACACAAGACAAAAGTAGTTTTTTAGATCAAATGTGACACCTAGAAACTATGTCCAAGACTAGTTTGTCATTTATAATTAGCTTAGGGACTTAGAAGGCAAAAATGAGAGAAAAAGATCATTAAAAATACTTGATGCTGAATTTTTATCATTAGTCATTATTCTGTAGTATTTTTTGAACAAGGGAATAGCGGCTTAGGGTGGAGAGAGAAAATGTTTCTCTCTTGTTTTCACTATTCGCAAACCAAGATCGTCTTCTAGTTTATGGTATGATGAATATTTCTTTTATGATTCCTGTTTTATTCATGAGTAGATAAGTTTATTAGTTAGGATTATGGAAGCCTTGTAGCATACAATCTATTACTTTGAGTTTTTGAATTCATCATGTATTAATTTGCTCATATCATACTCTCTTCGTTTATCTTGAATTCTTGTGGTTGCAAACATATAGGATGTGCCTTAAAACTAAACTTGTTCAATAGAAAGGTTGAGGTTCGAAAAAGAGAGTAATGACAAGAAAATAGGATTTCTAACCCCTATTTCATATGTTAATACCATAATTGGATTAACTACTTGGAGATTTCGTATTATTTTTGTAAACACTTTTGATTCGAGAGAACTAAAGTGAATTAGTCTTTGATAGTTGAGAAACACTACGATTATGTTATTAAATACAATATTTTTCTCTATAAGCATGATACATGTATGAATTTGTAAATCCCATAGTTAGAAAGTATTGAAAACTACAAGGTGGACATAACCCTAGCTTGTTATTTCTCTGAATTCGAGTACTACTACACATATCTCATATTGTTAAACTAAAACCATTAATTTGTGAACTGAATCAAATTCCCCCTTTTTGTTTTATGGAAATGAATGATTAAAAATCAACTAATCTGCATACAACTTAATTAGAACCATATTCCCTATGGGATTAGACCCCAACCTTGTTGGGTTCTATATTTGACAGTGACTGCTTACTCTCTCATAAGAGATGTCGAATTTGGGCATATCACCTCTCCCCTATCTCCACCTACTTTTTCTTCTCTTCCTTAACCTACTGCATGTACACCACCAACCTGGAGATGTCCATATCCGTATTTAATAAGAAATCCTTACCCTCCAAAATCAAGTCTTAGGATAACCCAAAAATGAACTTCCTCATTCTAGCACTCATGCCAGAAACCAACTCCGGAGCATACCGATACAACTGGTGAAACTTCAAGGCATACTCCTTGACTGACATATTGCCCTGCTTTAGGTTAAAAAACTCTTTCACCTTTACTCCCTCATCACTTGATGAAAGAAGCAGTCCAGGAAAGCACTACAAAAATCATCCCAAAAGGCTGACTCAACATTGTCACCCTTAACTGATCCTATTCCTCGTACCACTGATAGGCCACATCTTTCAACTGGTAGGTAGACTCTATTCCCTCTACATTAGTGGAATGCATATCATGTAATATCTTTTCGATATCATTAGGGAAACTTTAAGGTTCCTCCTGTACCTTAACTCCAGTAAAGGTTGGAGGGTTCAACATCACAAACTTGCCAACCCTTGTATCCTCAGAAGACGGAATAACAGAAGCACTATTCTCGTCTTAAGAAGCTAGCAATAGTGCCAACATATGAATAGACTGATGAAACTCAACATTCTTCATATCAGCCTAAGGAGCTTGGGAAGGACTAGAGGGGACGGGTGGAACTCCAGATGGACAATGAGGAACTAAACCCCATAAGTAGGACGTGTCCCATTAATATCATCCTCAGGTGGAATAGTAGAGCTTCCGTGAACTTCATATATTTTAAGAGGCCTGATCTAAAAAGCGAACAAACAAGAATTAAAGAAGATTTCAGGACCTTACACTCTACAACCCAAAAACAAAGCACAAGAAAGAGAAACATTCATAAATGCCTCATAGCCTCTCCATTATGAGTGTGGTGTGCTACACACTCTTATAACATAATATAATCAGCATGACTTTGTAGAATTCTAGTTGACCATTAACCTAAGGTTTTGATACCAATCTGACACTACCCAAACCAGGGCCTAGTCGTATCGGGTATCTTAAGTCCAACTAGGACCAAAGACCACCCCAATACCCCATCATTTATCACCCTACACTTAATTTTAGATGAATTTCAAACATATAATAAGATAAAACATTAGTTCTCTATAGACAACAAAGTAAGTCTATAACAATAACCAAACATCCACAGCCAAATATTTGTAATACCCCAAAAAATCCTAACCAATATTAGAGCAATGTACCGAGATTATGAATAGTACATCATGGTTCTTTTATAGTTTTATGATTAAGTTAGATGTATATTAAGGCTTCAAATAACTCCCAGCTATCAGACGAATCAAAACATTTCTTACCGATTGAATTCTTGAGAAGGATATTGGTGTAGTCAACTTCAAATGACCATACCTCTCACTATACTTGGAATTTTTGATTAAGGACCTATCAAAAGATATATAATTAAATTATATTTCCAACGATACCAATTTCTCCTAAATTCAATATCGGAGCAAAGAGTTATTCCTATTTTACTCCAGCATATCAGGATGGAAATAGTGTGATGACATTCATGGTAGCTTACCACATTTGTGATGCCCTATCACGAAGGTAGTCAGTCTTAGGCAGAAAATAGCTCCTAAGTGATGAAATTCGTGGTATATTACCACATATTTGATGCCATGTTACAAATGTTGTCATCCTTAGGCAAAATCCATCTTCTGTGCGATGACACTTTTTATGGCTTGTCACATTTTTTGATGCCATGTCACAAATATTGTCAGCCTTAGGCAGAATTCAGCTTCTGTGTGACGACATGTTTTATGGCTTGTCAAATTTTTTACGCCATGTCACAAATGTCGTCAGCCTTAGGCAGAATCCAGCTTCTATGAGACGATATGTTTTATGGCTTGTTACATTTTTGATGCCATGTCACAAATGTCATCAGCCTTAGGCAGAATCCAGCTTCTGTGTGACGACATTTTTGATGGCTTGTCATATTTTTGATGCCATATCACAAATATCGTCAGACTTAGGCAGAAACCATCAATTCTAGCTCTTGTGTGATGACATTTTTGATGGCTTGTCATATTTTTGATGCCTTGTAACAAATGTCATCATCTACGATTTTTGGCAACTGGGAATTTATTTCAAAAGTGTATTTGGTCATTTCCTTCACCTTCCATGACTTATAACCCTAAAAAGGCATAATTTTTCTCATTTTTCTTCAGTTAATCATCTCAAAAACCCTCTCTTACGCTCTCAACCACAAGATTAGGGTTTTCTCTCAAGATCAAAACTCTCAAGAACAAGCCCTAGGGTTTTCATAAAAGAGTCTATTTTAAGAAAACTTTTGCCTTCAATCTTCACGAATTCTTAATATAAGGTATGTATAGTGTTCATCTATGGATCCAATCCGTTCATAGAGCTTAAGAACCATGTTTTAAATATTATTTTGTAAACTTTTTGTGGTGATATGAGTATGTACATGTTGACGATTGTCGATTAAGATTCAATGTGATGTCTAAAGGTGTTTTTAGGGAATATATGTGTTTATTAATTGAAAATCATGAACTTTAGGTGGTTTAATATGGTGCAAGAATGAAACTCACCTATTCCTTAAAGAATGCATGCAAGGTGTTTGATAAAATGCTTAGGATGCTAGAAATTCATGTTTGTATTGTTCTATGATATCTAAATGACAAGTCCATGTTATCTATATACTTCAATGTGAATTCCATGTTTTTCATGTGTTGCTATTATGGTGGTATAAAGCATGTAAGATAATGGAGATATGCAATATGTACATGAAATATATCAATGCATTCCCTACTATGTTTAAGATGTTGAATAACTATATGAAATGATATCCCCTACTTATGATATTATGAATAGTGGACTCAACTCTTGTGATCAAGTCATGTCATGTGTGCCAGTTTCCTTCTATCGAGTCCTGGGAGTATTCGTACCCCAAAAACATAGCTATGTGCTTAGATCCATGTCATGTTATCACAATAATCTCAGTCAAGTTATTATCTATAGAACTCAGTCAGTCATGTGAGTCAGGAAACCTCAGAAATCTCATGATCTTAGTTAACTCTCAGATAATAGTACTACTCTATCAGTCAACGGAAGTCAGTTAATCTATCCATGTACAATCAGTTGAATCATGTTTAGTCTCTTCAGATGGGAGTATAAGTTAGCACTGAGTAAACCCAAGGATGGGGACTCACCTACCAGTTTAGGGTGTGTTTCTTAGCAGTCATCCTTGCATTCCAGAACTATGTAGCCAGCATTAGTTGAGACATCACAGCCTGTTATATGAGGGTAGATGAGGTAGCTTAACCTGTTATATGAGGGTTCCCACCGTTCTCATTAGAGTTACATGTTATATGAGAGTTGCTCATATATTGTCCTTACCAGTTACACAGTATTGACACCTTTCTAGTTAGGGCAGAGATTGGACCCCATCTTAGCCATAATGGCACATATGGGGCATGCCAGTTAAATAACTACCTCCCATAGTTTCAGTTATAGATTTCAGGACTGTCAGCTACAGTCACCCAGTCTCAGTAAAGAACTTAGATAGTTCTTCAGATTTTAATATATCAGGACTGTCAGATACAGTCAACTCAGATACAATATGGGACTCAAATAGTTCCATCAGAATTAGGATTATCAAATACAGTAAACTCAGCTTAGTAGTGCATATTCAGTACTATTAGATATGGTCAATACTTATCATTATAAATAGACTTAAAGATCACCATTAGCTAGGACTGATCTCAACTATGATTAATCAGAATCATTAGATTTAAAGATCACCAGCTAGATAGGACTGATCTCAGACTAAGTCAAATCATCCTTATTATCAGTATACTCATGATCACCCGCTAGATAGGACTGATCTCAGATGTAGTTACTCCATGTAGAATGGAACTCAGATAGTTCCATCAAAACTTAGACTATCAGATACAGTTGCTCAGTATCAGTTACATCAGTTAGGCTGATCATCATAGTTATATCAGTTATATTAGTTTTATGAACTCATGTATCAGTCATATTAGTTATAAAATTTCATGATATCAGTATTCTGCTTCAAGACTGTCAGACACAATCAACTAGACTAGTTCATCATAATTCGAACTATCACAAAGAGTCGTTCATCTATTCCATATCTCAGTATCAGTACACTTATGTTGTCAGTATTCAGATTCGATAGTCAGTATCTCCACGAGTTAAGTTACAGTTATTTATGCATGTATGTATTCTCACGTTCATATTAGTCATCATTGTTCATGCATATAACCCTTTGCATTTAGCCTACCTTACTCGTACACTCATTATATTCTGACATACTAACATATTTGCACTATGGTTATTTCTCTTATGTTACACCATAGGTTCAGAGGTACGAGCTCCAGATCAGCAGTAGTATTCCAGTGTTCAGAGTTTACAGTGAGTCCTTCTTATTCGAGGACAATATGATTATTACTACATTTACTATTCAGTTGCTAGATGAAGTTACTTGGAGACATGTTTCTTCAAATCCTTATTCAGTTCAGTTAGAGGCTTTCGGACTAGATGTCACATTAGATATTCAGATCTCATTATTTTTTATGATTTGTTTTGGTATTGTTATACCTTTTTCAGACATTTTGTTATCAGACGTTTATTCAGTTCGAACCTTATGGACTTTCATGTTTAGTTTTCCATATTTTATGTATATTATGCAGTATACAGGTACAGATATTAGTCATGGGTTAGATTGTGGTCCTTCAAGGTCATCAGCATCGTGTATCATTTGTGATTCATAAAATCAAGGTGTTACAAACTTAGTATCAGAGCCTAAGGTTTAATAGAGTCCTAGGAAGTCTAAAGCCGCATCTATTAGAGTCTTATACATGCGTGTGTTATGCACCACACTTATGTGTAGGAGGCTATGAGATGTTTTAGGAACAGTTTCCCTTCTTTCATGTCTCAGATCGTTCTATAGAAAGTTCTCTAAGAAAAATCATGTAGATTCTCATCATGCTTTATTAATGTCAACTTTACCTTACTTTTAAGGTAACAGAAGTAGTGAAGCTCAAGTCCTACAGATCGGGCTTTCTTAAATGGTCCCGACAGATACCTATGGAATTTTCCTTATGCTCAACAGTATCCCATCAGTTCAGTTATGTCCCAAAGTTGTACGGATCTCATTCATGATCACGAGAACTCATTCTTGAACCCATATTTAGATATGCTAGTAGTTATCTTCTCAAAATCCTATGATAGCATATGACTAGAGTTAGAAGCATGAACCCAGGAGTTTAGCAGTAGTAAAGTTGGGATAATAATATCCAGATTTAACAGACTATGTATTTATGGGGATAGTTGTTCTATAATGAATTAGTAGGCTTGAACAATGTGAGTTAGAAAATTTAAGTTTAGTGACTTGAAATTAAGCATAATGGTATAGATGTGATATTAGTAGTATGTGAGAAAACAGAGGTAGAAGATGTGTTTAGTAAGGCGTGCATATATCTATCATAGTGTAAGTATGTGATGATGATTGCAGTTTAGTTCATAGATTAGTTTAGTATTCATAGATTTATGATGGTGGCTTAAAGCTAAGGGAGATATAATAGATCAAGTAAATAAGTTAGGCTCTCAGATTCCAGTAGTAGTGCCAGTATATATAGAAAAGTAAATAGGGAAGGCGATTCCTGACCAATCTTTATCTCAACATAAAGTTTCCTACTGCATTTATCATAATGCCTATGCATGTTTCATGTCTCTGATTCCATGGATATAGCTAATGTTCACACGCATTCTATAGAATTGTGTGTGCTTTCAGTTCCCAGTATAGGGATTTCAGTTCTAGATCACTTAGTGTTACAAATCATGTTCCATGAACTCAGAAATTCTAGACTCAAGTCATACAGTTAATGACTCATATACACGTATCATGCTCCCCAGTATACTCAGTTTCTATGACTTATGATACGCCCTCACTAATCAGATAAATTCATACTATATAATGTATATAGTCAGATAAGACCTTTTTAGTAAATCCATGTTGTTGATATTCTATTTCTCAAGTTTCAGTCATGTGTCAAGTTCAGTTAGTAGCTATTCATGTTTCAGTTTTTCTTGATTTAACCCTTCATGAGCTCTCTTTATGAGAATAGTGTAGTGTTGTTAAATTGTTCAAATAGGAGGGAGTTACTATTTTATGTTAAGAGCAGATTATTGCATGCATATTTTATACGAGGGTGCAGATACAAAGATAGGCTTGAATATCCTGTTAGTATGCAAGCAAAGGGCTAGCAAGAGGTACTATTTAGAAATTTGGAAAGTTCAGAGTGTGAATGTATATTCAGACCCTTGACTTATGTCAGCTTTCATTGTGCAACAATCACAACTTAGTTTTTATCTCAGTTATAGTTCAATACTCAGTAATTAGTATTCAGTCTCTGAATTAAGCACTTCAGTATCAGTTTAAACCTCAATTTCAGTATTCAGTTATCAGGAACCAGCACTTAGATCCAGTATGGATACCCGTTACAGTCTTAAGTTATAGTGTCAGCTTTAGGCGAGTATTCAGCTCTGAAATTCAGTTCAGTTTTAGACTTGCTTGACCATAGCGTATAGTTATTAGCTACTCAGTTATAGGTATTTCAATACCTCAGTCTATGGAATGTTTCCAAATCATGTAATACGTTTGGTCCTTCATTTTCAGACAATATAGCTTTCATGAAATCCATGATCAGTTACCTCATATTACCCAGTCATTCCCTTATCATATGCATAATACTTTATGGATTAAGCCAAGCTACTCAGATTAAGTGCAATTCAATCTTGCATACCCAGCATTCTGTTACCGGTTACTCAGTTAATCAAATAAGTCAGTATGTCTATGCATTCATGCATCACGCTTCAGTTTTAGATCTCAGATAATCAATCACGATTTCGTACCTAGGTGCCATGTGCATCGCCTCAACTTTCTCAATATCTCAGCAAGGTCAGTCCAGCATCCTTCAAGGGACATAGTGTCTGAAGGGGGAGATACATTATAGCCCTAAACTTCCATGATTTAAACATGTCGTTTTCTTTGTTGAATCTATCTTAGAGAAAGTGTTACTTATGAGCCGACCCTCTAACCTCAAAACTCAGTCGTAGGCCATGTACTCAATGTCTCAATTCAGTTTATGAATCAAGTTCCAAATTCAGTTATGTTCTTATGTTTCTGCTCATACATGTTTAGTAAACGATCTCAGGATTTATTAGTGTTTCCGTTTAAGGTAACAGTTCTATTTAAGCTTAGTCAGATTTATGTTAATTATTCAGTACAAACTTGGTATTTAGTTCCATGCTTAGTTTTCAGTTCAAACTTGGTACCTTTACCATTGCATATTCAGCTGCATGTTCCTGAGCCCGTTCAGTAATATACCCATGCGTCAGATATGCATGATCAGCTTATTAGTACTTTTTGTCATGCATTCATGTATCATGTCAGTTGTATAATCATGCATCAAATATGCATGGATTCAACTTATCAGTTAAGCATCGGATATGCATTCTCAGTTTGAAAAACTCAGTTTATCAGAACACTCAGTCCTACATTCATAAATCAGCTACCCATGCATCAGATATACATGTACAGTATGATATGCTCAGTTTTCAGTCATGTCAGTCATCAAATAAAGATCGGTCATTCATGCTATATATGTTCCATTTTATCGTTTCTCTCAGGCCAATCAGTATTATTCGAGGATGAATGTTCCCAAGGGAGAGATATTATAATACCCCAAAAAATCCAAACCACTATTAGAGCCATGTACCGAGCTCATGCATAGTACATCATGGTTCTTTTATAGTTTTATGATTAAGTTAGATGTGTATTCAGGCTTCAAATAACTCCCAGCTATCAGACGAATCAAAACATTCCTTACCGATTGAATTCTTGAGAAGGATATTGGTATAGTCAACTTCAAATGACCATACCTATCATTATACTTAGAATTTTTGATCTCATGACCTATAAATAGATATATATTTGAATTATCTTTTCAACGATACCAATTTTTCCTAAATTCGATATCGAAGAAAAGAGTTATTCCTATTTTACTCCAGCATGTCAGGCTGGAACCAGTGTGATGATATTCGTGGTAGATTACCACATTTGTGATTCCCTATCATGAAGGTCGTTAGCCTTAGGAAGAAAACAGCTCCTAAGTGATGACATTCATGGTAGCTTACCACATTTTTGATGCCATGTCACAAATGTTGTCAGCCTTAGGCAGAATCCATCTTCAGTGTGACAACATTTTTGACGACTTGTCACATTTTTGATGTCATGTCACAAATGTCATCAGCATTAGGCAGAATCCATCTTCTGTGTCATGACATATTTGACGTCTTGTCACATTGTTGACGCCATGTCACAAATGTCGTCATCCTTAGGCAGAATCCAACTTCTGTGTGATGACATATTTGACAGCTCGTCACATTTTTGATGTCATGTCACAAATATCATCATACTTAGGCAGAAATTAATAATTCCAGCTCCTGTGTGATAACATTTTTGATGGCTTGTCACATTTTTGATGCCTTTTCACAAATATTGTCAACTATGATTTTCAGAAACTGAAAATTTATTTCATAAGGGTATTTTGGTCATTTTCATCACCTTTCACGACTTATAACCCTAAAGAGGAATAATTTTTCCCATTTTTCTTCAGCTAAGCATCTCAAAAACCCTCTCTTACGCTCTCAACCACAAGATTAGGGTTTTCTCTCAAGATCAAAACTCTCAAGAATAAGCCCTAGGGTTTTCATAAAAGAGTCTATTTCAAGGAAATTTCACCGTCAATCTTCACGAAATCTTAATCTAAGATATGTGTAGTTTTCATCTATGGATCCAATCCATTCATAGAGCTCAAGAACCATGTTTTAAATATTATTTTGTAATCTTTTTGTGGTGATATGAGTATGTACATGTTGATGATTGTTGTTTAAGTTTCAATGTGATGTCTAAAGGTGTTTTCATGGAATATATATATTTGTTAATTGAAAACCATGAACTTTAGGTGGTTTAATATGGTGCAAGTATGAAACTCACCTATGCCTTAAAGAATGCATGCAAGGTGTTTGATAAAATTCTTAGGATGCTAGAAATTCATGTTTGTACGGTTCTATGATATCTAACTGACAAGTCCATGTTACCTATGTACTTCAATGTGAATACCATGCTTTTCATGTGTTGCTATTATGGTGGTATGATTCATGTAAGATAATGGAGATATACAATATGTACACGAAATATATCTATGCATTCCCTACAATGTTTAAGATATTGAATAACTATATGAAATATGATATCCCCTACTTATGATATTATGAATTGTGGACTCAAATCTTTTGATCAAGTCATGTCATATATGTCAGTTTCCTTCTATCGAGTCTAGGGGGTATTCATACCCGAAAAACATAGATGTGTTCCTAGAGCTATGTCATGTTTTTATGATAATCTTATTCAAGTTATAATCTATAGAACTCAGTCAGTCATGTGACTCAGGAAACCTCAAAAATCTCATGATCTCAGTTAACTCTCAGATAATAGTACTACTCCATCAGTCAACAGAAGTTAGTTAATCTGTCCATATACAGTCAGTTGAATCATGTTTAGTCTCTTCAGATGGGAGTAGAATTTAGCACCAAGTGAACCCAAGGATGGGGACTCACCTACCAGTTTAGGGTGTTCTTCTTAGCAGTCATCCTTTCATTCCAGAACTATGTAGCCAGCATATGTTGAGACATCACATCCTGTTATATGAGGGTAGATCAGGTGGCTTAACCTGTTATATGAGGGTTCCCACTATTCTTGTTAGAGATACCTATTATATGAGGGTTGCTTACATGTTTTCCGTACCAGTGGACCCCATCTTAACCATAATGGCATATATAGGGCATGTTGGTTAAATAACTACTTCCCACAATTTTAATTATAGATTTTAGGACTATCAGCTACAGCCACCCAGTCTCAGTAAAGAACTCAGATAGTTCTTCTGATTTTTGTATATCAGGACTGTCAGATACAGTAGATATAGTACGGGTCTCAGATAGTTCCATTAGATTTAGGATTGGCAGATACAATCAACTCAGCTTAGTAGTATAGATTCAATACTGTTAGATACAGTCAATGCTTATCATTATAAATAGACTTCAACATCACCCATTATCTAGGACTAATATAAACTATGATTATTCAGTATTAGAATTATTAGACTTAAAGATCACCCGCAAGATATGACTAATCTCAGACTAAGTCAAATCATCCTTATTATCAGTATACTCATGATCACCCGCTAGATGGGATTGATCTTAGATTTAGTTACTGCAAGTAGAATGGAACTCACATAGTTCCATCAGAACTTATACTGTCAGATCCAGTCGCTTAGTATTAGTTACATCAGTTAGGATGATCATCATAGCTATATTAGTTATATCAATTTTTTGAACTCATGTATCAGTCATATCAGTTATCAGAATTCATAATATCAGTATTTTGCTTTAGGACTGTCAGACACAGTCAACCAGACCAGTTCTTCATAATTTGAACTGTCAGAAATAGTCATTTATCTATTTCGTATCTTAGTATCATTACACTCACGTTGTCAGTATTCAGACTCAGTAGTCAGTATCTCCACGAGTTCAGTTACAGTTATGTATGCATATATGTATTCTCACGTTCATATTAGTCAGCATTGTTCATGCATATAACCTTTTGCATTTAGCCTACCTCACTCGTATACTCAGTACATTCATACGCACTGATGTATTTACGCTGTGGTGCTTTCTCTTATGTTACACGATAGGTTCAGAGGTACGAGCTCTAGATCAGCAGTAGCATTCCAGTGTTCAGAGTTTGCAGTGAGTCCTTCTCATTCGAGGACAATATCATTATTTCTACATTTATTATTATGTTGTTAGATGGAGTTAGTTGGAGATATATTCCTTCAACTCTTTATTCAGTTCAGTTAGAGGCTTTCAGACTAGATTTCAGATTAGATATTCAGATCTCATTATTTTTTATGACTTGTTTTGGTATTGTTATACCTTTTTTAGACATTTTATTATCAGACATTCCTTCAGTTCGAACCTTATAGCCTTTCATGTTTATGTTTCCACATTTTATGTATATTATGTAGTATACAGGTACAGATATCAATCATGGGTTAGCTTGGGATCCCCTCAAAAATCATAAAAATACCATAAAAATCATTAATTAAATCATGATATTTTCATAAAATAAAAATTAGGGAGGATTAAGATGTCTTAGACACCAAGAAGCACGAAGAGAAATTGCCCTAAAATTCCCTAATTGATTATCTTGATGAAACCCTAGATTTTAGATTAAACATTGAGTTTGATAGAGAATATGAGAATGTTTTAATAATAATAATGAGTTAATAAAGTCCCAAAGGATATTTTAAGTTGTGGTATCAAAGGGACTTAAAGTGGGAAATGTCTAAAATTCCCCTAAAATAAAAGTTGTAAGAAGGTTGTATGTGGTTAGAACTCGACCCCTTGACTCATGACCACAACCTATGACTTGTACCCTTAATTCGTCACAAATATAGTGAGTTGGACACCCATACACTATCTACCATACTAATCTATGCTCCCACTCGTGACCTGACCATATGAATCATATGGTCTAGTTGTATCTAAGATAAGACCCAAGGGATTGGATACTAGACAATATACGCTAACCCTACTACTTGTAACCTATCCTCATGGCTCTTAGTAAGCCACTTATACTCATAGCCAATATAAGATACTAAGTTATTGATTTAATTAAGGTTCATCCTAATAACTCGATACCATACCTAACGACTTATAGCACTAAGTATTTACCAAGACCAAAAACCCAACTATCACCCACTAGAAAACTAACAACTTGGGTCACCTGACCTGTACTCACACTATATGACTCTTATGATAAGTCGTTACTAGGACAGTAAGCTTAAAGCTCAAGAATTTTCCAAGGGCCAAAATCCATGGTGTTTCAGTTTTTGTATGCTAACTTAGTTATGTTATCTTGTATTTTATCATACTTATATTACAATTTGTCTTAGTTGGTTGATGATGCCTACTGAGTACCCATTATTTTAGTACTCATAATATACTTTTGTACCTCTTGGGTTCATATCTGAGTACTATTTGTCATTTTTGACCATTTTTTATGTTGTCATTGATTTCCAGGGATAGGGTGATCTCTTGGAGTTTGAGTTTCCCATTTCCCCTATCTTTATTTTCAGTCTTTTATTTCGAGACAGATATGTTTACTATTTTATAATTTGAGTTGTATTGGTTCTAATATATTCTCTTTTACTAGCTTTATAAGGTCGTGGGACTGGTATCTTGTATTGATTATTTATTGTATCAAGAACCTTTTTTATTTATAAATTGTGTTCTTGAAATATTTTCTATGTTGGGCATTTCCTACTGAATAAAGCCATTGCGTTAGCTCTGGATTTTGTTTGGATTGCCTACTATTGGGATTTAGTAGGTGTCATTATGACTCATAAATAAGTTCATGAAAAATGAGTTTCGGAGCATAGGTTTCACTAGTATATTAGAGTGGTGCATCATCTGATAATGCATAGTCTATATATTAGAGTGGTATAAAGGTTGGGCACAGTCTATGACTTAGGCTCCCAGAGTTGAGGTTCCTCCTATATTAATAGTTGCTTAGCCGATAGTTGGTTAGCCAGTGGTTTCTCAGGCTGCTATCACTTCTGTGGAGTAGAAAATATTGGGTACATTCTTGAGATTAGATTTACCTAAGTTTTTTGGTTCTCCAAACAAAGATTCATATGAGTTTCTGATGATGCATAGTCTATATATTAGAGTAGTACAAAGATGGAGCAGAACCTATAGTTGTGGCTCCCAGAGTTGAGGTTCCTCCAGGATTGATAGTTACTCAGCCAACAGTTGCTTGGCTAGTGGTTTCCCAACCTGCTATCACTTTTGAGGAGCAAAAGATATGGTGGTGTATTGTCTGATGATGTATAGTCTATATATTAGAGTGGTACAAAGGTTAGGTGCAGCCTACAGCTGCGGATGCTAAAGTTGAGGTTCCTTCTATATTGATAGTTGCTCAAATGATAGTTTCTTAGCCAGTGGTTACTCATCCTGCTATCACTCCTGAGGAGCATAAGATATTAGGTAAATTATTAAGATTGTCTCTGCCTAAGTTTTCTGATACTCCAAACAAGGATGAATATAAGTTTATGATTGCTTGTGAGGATAGGCTCCATAATTTAGGCCTTGATAAGACTCATGGTATCGATTACATCATATTTTAGTTGGACTTGGCTCCTCGACATTAGTGGATAGGTTATATGGATTTTAGACCAGCTGGATCTTCTTCATTATCTTTGACTCAGTTCATCGATATATTTTTAGAGAATTACATACCTCGCAGCTTAGAGATTGTTTGAGGTATTAGTTCTTGATATTAGAGCAGGTCTTTGTGTAAGTTGCAGAATATGAGGAGTATTTTCATGAGTTGGATAGTTATGTGACTTTTATTCTAGACATTGAGTATTAGAGGGTTCAATGCTTTGTTAGGGGGTTAGACTTCAGATTTGTATGTATACTCAGAGTGTAGTTACTATGGGTAGTCTTTTATTGAGGTTTTAAATCATGCTATGGTGATGGAGAAAATGCAAAGGGTCATGAGGGCCATAATAAAAGACCTAGGTTTCGGGCCAGATTTAGTTGGAGCCATCGTAGTTTCTAGCCCACAGATACTAGTTCTCAGATTACGTATCCTCCATATCCAGCCAATCAGTCTCACAGTTAGCCTAGTCGACTTTTTTAGGCAATACTTTAGATTACTAATGCAGGTTAGTCTATTACTAGTGATTGCCCTAGTAAGGGCAATGGTCAGTCTTTAAGATGTTCATTTTCTAGTTATTCTAGTCAAAGTGGATACTCTAGGTTAGTTAGATCTATTGGTTCTGGTTTAGCTCATCTTTACTATTTTAGTTGTGGTTTTTTGGGTCAGTATTTATGAGATTGTCCTAGTCATGGGTCAATTATTGTTTTAGCTCAGGGTTCTTCTCCTATTAAAGCAGTTTATCACTTAGCTAAAGGTGGTTCTCATAATCACAAAAGTGGTTTTCAGGGTACTCAAGGAGGTTCTCAAGAAGGAAGGATAAGAGTTCAGTTAGGTGGCCAGTTAAGTGGCAGGCATGGTCAATTGTATGTACTGCCTATTACACCCAAGGCAGAGACTTAGGATGTTGTAGTAACCGGTATGATTTTGGTGTTCTTCCAATTAGCTCTTATTTTATTTGATTTAGGATCTATTTATTCTTATATATTTGCTTATTATGCACTCTGATTAGAGTTTTATTGTGATTTATTATCTGTGACATTGCAGATATCTACTCCCAGGGTAATTATTTAGTAGTGGATTGGGTTTTTATAGCATGTGTTCTGACTGTTAGTGATATTGATACTTACGCTGATCTTATTATTTGGGATATGGTAGATATTCATGTGATTCTGGGCATGGACTGGTTATGCCACTATCATGCGGTCATGGATTATTTTGCCAAGGCCGTTACCTTAGCCATACCTATATACCCTCATTTATATGGCATGGAGCAGTTAACCGCTAACTGATAGGAATTATTTCCTATGTTTGTGCTAGAAGGCTTATTTTTAATGGTTGTGAGTCTTACCTTACTTATATTTGTGATACTAGTATGGAGACTCTATCACTTCACTCTATTCCTATTGCTTAAGAGTTTTGTGATGTGTTCCCTATCGACCTACCTAGTATTCCCCCTATAAATGAGATTGAGTTTTCTATTGATGTCGGTCCTGGATCCCGACCTATTCCTATGACACCTTATCATATGGCTCCTACAGAGCTTAAGAAGCTAAATTCCGAGCGTTAAGATCTTCTTGGTAAGGTTTTTATTAGATCGAGTGTGTCTTCTTAGGGAGCTCCTATATTGTTTGTGAACAAGAAATATAGTTCTATTTTTATGTGTATCGATTATAGGCAGCTTAATAAGGTGACGATGAAAAACCGTTATCCTATGCTTCACATTAATGATTTCTTTGACTAGCTTCAGGGAGCGGTAGTGTTTCCTAAGATTGATTTGAGATCTGGTTACCATTAGTTAAGGATTCGGGCTGAGGATATCCAAAAGACAGCCTTTAGGACCCATTATGGTCATTATGAGTTCTTAGTGATGTTAGTTGGGTTGACTAATGCCCCAGACGCGTTCATGGATTTGATGAATTGAGTATTCAGATAGTATTTGGATTCCTTTGTGATTGTATTTATTAATGACATCCTAGTATATTTAAGGAGTAGAGAGGAGCGTGCATAGAATTTGAGGATCGTGCTCCAGACTTTGAAGGATCATGTGTTTTTTGCAAAGTTCTCCAAGTGTGAGTTTTGTCTTAAGTCAGTGACATTCCTTGGATATGTGGATCTAAGAAGGGTAGTATATAAGACCCATCAAATATTGAGGTGATTCGTGAATGGGCTATACGTACATCCCCGACTAAGGTTCGGAGTTTCATTAGTTTAGTTTGTTATTATAGATGTTTTGTCATGTGTTTTGCTACTATATCAATATCTATGACCAGATTGACTCAGAAGGAGGTTCTTTTTCGATGGTCCGAGGGGTATGAGTTGATCTTTTGAAAGCTCAAGGACTTTCTCACTTCAGCTCCAACTTTAGCTCTTTCTATTAAGGGTGAGGGATTCACCATATTTTGTGATGCATTTGGTGTTGGTCTATGTTTTATATTAATGCAGAGGGGTTGTGTTATTTCTTATACCTCTATATCTCTTAAGGTGCACGAGTGCAACTACCCCACTCATGACTTAGAGTTGGAGGCAGTTGTTTTTGTGGTTAAGATTTGGAGGCATTACCTTTATGGTGTGCATTATGAGATTTTCACCAATCATAGCAGTCTTCATCATCTTATGACCTAGAGGTAGCTTAATGATAGACAGCATAGATGGATGGAGTTTCTTAAGGGTTATGATATTTCCATCTTGTATCATCCGTTAAGAAAAATATGGTAGCAGATGCCTTGAGTTGAAAGGTAGTACCTATGGGTAGCTTGGATTATATTTTAGTTTCTCTGAGGCCGTTGGCATAGTACATTTAGCTAACTTGATAGTTTGCTTTGATATTTTAGACCATAGGAGGATTCGTCCTAGTATTGAGGCAAGGTCTTCATTATTTGAGCAGATTTGAGATCATTAGTTTGAGGGTAACAAGTTTCACTTCCTTTGTGATAAGGTATTGAGTGGTGATTCTGCGAGTCACCATAGATTTTGAGGGTGTTTAAAGATTTGATGGTCGCATTTTTTTCTGCAGATTAATGACTTGATTCAGTTGATTTTGTATAAGGCTCTAGATATTCCATTCACCCCGGCACAACCAAGATGTATAGAAATTTGAGGCAACATTATTGGTGGATTAATTTAAAAAGAGATATGAAAGACTTTATAGCTCGTTGCCTATATTGTCAGTAGGTTAAGGCCGAGCATCAGCGACTAGGTGGATTGACTCAGAGGTTGCCCATTTCCAAGTGGAAATGAGAATGGATAACCATGGATTTTGTTAGTGGTTTGTGTCGCACTTCTCGTGCTTTTGATGGTATTTGTTTCATTGTAGATCATTGGACCAAGTCAGCCATTTCATTCCTATTCAGATGTCCTTCAATATGAGAGGTTAGCCTATATTTATGTTAAGGAGATAGTCTATTTGCATAGTGTTAACACCAATTGATTGATATAAAGGAAATACCAAAAATAACTATAAATACTTGTTCTCAATGTATGAGGACTCACCACAACTGCTGTTGTGTTGAACTGACTAAGGGCGATCCGAGAATTGAGTGTCTAAACCTATGTTATAAGAAAACATAGTGCAATAGAGAGTATGTAGTTAGTACTTTGAATGTAATAGTATGTGAAAGAGGGGCTAACTGGAATACATATAAGTACTGAGCTTGAGTGCATGAACATGTAAAAATGAATGCATTACCAAGCATAAATATATACTGAACTGATTTGAATAGCTGATATATAAATAGCTGAATAACTGAATAACTGATATCCATACACTTGGTCACGCAATATTGAGCTGACATACTCAGAAAAATGAACTAAAACTGTGGGATCTATCATATGTCAACATGCCCCAATCTAACCTAATTGGGGTCCAACCTATAACCTAGTTGGAACGGTGTCAGTACTTTGCCATGGGTGGTAACACATGTCTAACAATGTGGAACCACAAGGCTGATGTCCTGAATGACTAGGGTGTTAGTCCTCTACTAACGGGTGACCCCTAAGAGAGTGTTAGACCACATCTGACTGACTTAAAACTTGAAAATCTGATACATGTGTAAAAATCTAGGTAACAGGTGTTCATAACCCTCCAGCACTGGATAATACTTTAAATACAATAACATCATTTAACACACTATAAGGGAATTCATGATTCCTGAACCCCAAAACATAGTATATTTCACCAAACTGATGAAATTCATGATTATGAGTACGATAATAAGTTAAACATATGAGAACAAAATGATCACAAGGTTTGTTTCATAACTAGAAAAATTGACATGGTATCAACTAAACATTTTATGGGTGACTTAAAATATTAAGCATGTAAGAATATAATTCACATGGGGAAACGCAAAGTCATGGTTTTTATTCAAAACTATTAAGAATAATTTGAGTAATTTCATACTTAACATAGAAATTTCATGAAATAGGGAAGTTGGGATGATCACTTACCGTTGATAGAGTTTGCTTACAATAACAGTTTCCACTCTAGTATTGGCATGGCTCCGTTTGAAGTCTTATATGGGAGGAAGTGTAGATCACCCATAGGTTGGTTTGAGGTGGGTGAAACGGCTATGAGTGGTCCTGATTCGATATTTGAGGGTATGGAAAAAGTTAAGTTGATTAGGGAAAGGTTGAAAATTGCACAGAGTCGTCAGAAGTCATATGCGGATGTTAGAAGAAGAGACCTTGAGTTTGAAGTTAGTATCCTAGTGTATCTAAAAATTTCACCCATGAGAGGGGTGAAGAGATTCGGAAAGAAGGGGAAGCTTAGTGCCCATTATGTGGGTCCTTACAAAATTTTTAGCCGTGTTGGTAAGGTAACTTGTAAGACGAGTTGCCTTCTGAGTTGTCCTCTGTTCATCCAATATTCCATGTCTCCATGCTTAGAAAGCATATTAGCGATGTTGTGGTAGTGGATTCCTCTGTGAATGCTGACATTCAAGAAAATCTTTCTTTTGATGAGATTTCTGTTGAGATTCTTGATTTCAGTGTTCGAAGACTAAGGAACAAAGAAGTCCCCTTGGTAAAAGTGTTGTGGCGAAACCAATTTGTTGAGGGTGCAACTTGGGAAGCTGAGGCGGATATACGATCCAAGTACCCGTTCTTTCCTAAATCATGTACTTTTGATAAAAGTTACAGCAGTTAGGTTGTCATTTATTATGTGTTCAGCTGTAGTTTCTTGAATTTATGCATTCTATGTTGCATTCGGAGTGAGAAATGATGTGTTGATGAGTCTAACGAATGGTTTCATCTGTATTCTCTATTCCCTATCTAATCTCGGCCTATCTAGCATCATTCGAGGAAGAATGTTTCCAATGGGGGATGATGTAATACCCCAAGAAATTTTTCGTTGAAATTTTATGCGTAAACGTGTTGGGTTCTATCTTCTAGAATGAATTATAAATTTTACGTGCAAAATGTATTAGATTATGACCCACCATTTCATAGCGTATCAAATAAGATTTCCAACGATATGTGTATCATAAAAAACGGACACCCGAGCGACGAGTTATAAACATTCCGATCGAACCATGAATAGTTGTGAACAGTAAAACATGCTGGAAAAAATACTGAGGCCTGGCGTATTTTTGCTCCAACTTTAAACGATCATAATTCCTTGTACATAATGATCTGGGTGATCTACTATATATCAACGGAAATCTCTGCGAGTCCTCTTTCCAATGAAATTGGTTTCATCCAATTTGTCTATCGGAGAAAAAAGTTATGGTCGATCTACTTCATCCTACCAAAAGTGAATTTTTGGGTCAACTTCAAACGATCATAAATCCTCGTACACAATGATATAGGTGAGATACTATATATTAATGGAAATATATGAGAGTCCTCTTTCTAATGAAATTGGTTTTATCAAATTTGAATATCGGAGTGAAACGTTATGCTTGATCTACTTCAAACTATTAAAACAGTCCACCAAAGGACAGATTCGAGATTTTTTTTTATTTTTAGGAGCGTTTTGTTCATTCCTCCTCACACAAAATCCATCCAAACTCTATATTAAAGCCTATTAGAAGCATGATATGTTATATTTCATCAAACTCCATCAAAAAGAAAACCCTAAGCTCCTACATCCAACTTCAAGAACCTCCAAAGTTCACCATTAATTCTGCAAATTTATTCAAGATTCTAAGTTCCTAGTTCATGAACTCGAAGAACCATCTTTCAAAGGCACGATTAACATCTTAAAATGAGTATCAATCTAAAGTTCATCATTCAAGGTATGTGAGGTTTTTCAATAAGAAATCTCTTTCGTTCTTGTGCCCAAAAGTAATTTTCTTTACAAAGGAATGATTTTTATTTGATTTTTTCAAATTTGAAGCATGAACCCATATCTTATGATGATTATTATAAAATCTTGATGTTTATGATTTTGAAAGATAAATTTACATGTGTGGAGATATAAAGCATGAATCTTGAATGATATTTATGATGATTTTGATATTTGGGTCATGAATTCCCATTTGAATTTTTTTATTTTTTCAGAAAGTGTGTGTTATAAGCACGTTGATGTTGAAAATTTGAGATATTTTGAATCATTTGAACCTTTGGTCTTAATGTATTTGTTTTAAACTCGAGTGTGAAAGAAATCCACAACGTGGTTGATTTTGATTGATGGCAAACATGATGGCTCCCGATGTATATTTATATATTACTGAAATTGTTTTGTTGTGGACTGTCTTTGAAATAATCTGAGCTAAGTCCGAGAGAAATCTTTAGCACCAAGTGGGAGGTATAAAGCGACCTTACTTTCCTAGAACTACGTTCCCCCGTAAGAGTGAGCCTGAGGCTGATTTATATAGTGACCATTAGTTTTTATGGATTTGATATCGATAGTCCTACTCCGATGGCAAGGATAGGATGGCTCTCCCCAACGTGGGTTGTACGTTGGACTCCATGTAGCTCACATGGTTTATGTCGGTTATTGGATCTCCTAGTGTGTGTGTGTTTCCTTGTGTCTATGGTGAATGGTGAAGTGATTTGAAAGTGGAATTGTGAAAGTTATTCTTTCGAAAGATTTAAATGATATTTACATTATGAGAATTGATATTCTTGATGAACTGAAAGTGATTGACAAATTATATGATGACTCACATGTATTATTGTATTTATTTCATCCTCTCATGATTATGATGTTTTTTTTAGGCTATGTGAGTCTTTCATACATCCTACATATTTCTTATAAATATTTATAATGATGATGTTTATACAACTACATACACCCCCATATACTCGGTTCCTTTCCATGGTACTAACCCACATCTTTGGATGTAGGCTGCATTTTCCCGAAATATAGGTTCAGGTGCTCAGTTCCAGGTTCAATAGTGATTCTTCGGGCGCGCTATTCTACATCCTCTGTTGTGGTGAGTCCTCATGTTCCGAGGACGTTATGTCTGATATTAGTTTGACGGAATTGTTTACATTTGATAATTGAGTATGAGTCAGTTGGGGCATGTCTCAATGGCTCGCTGGTTTTATTGATTTTCTTAGAGGTTTGTCAAACTAGTATAGATGTTGGGAGTTGACTAATAATTTGTATTTTGTTATCTTTCTAAAAAAAATTTATTCTTGGAAGATGATTACTCTATTGATATTTGAGGGCTATTTATGGAAACCCCATTGATTTGTGTTGAACTGAATGAAAATGGCTCAAAGGGTTAACTTGGGGCTACTCGTATCCTCAAGCACCGTGTGACGCTCTGGGACCCATTTTCTGTGGCGTTACAGTTAGTGAGATATTTTTCTAAGGGTGTAGCATTTGGGTTTAAGTCCTATTTAATTTTGCATTGGCCTTATTGTGGACTTGGTGTGGTATGTGTTGTTGATTCTCATTTCTAGTACCAGTTGCGCCATATTCTAGAATTACTATTATTGTTGTTATTATCATAATTTCTTAACATTGATTGATCCTTACCTAATAGATGGCTAGACTAGCATTATCTAGTTAGAATTCCATTCCTCATAATTCTTGTTTGTTAGACTAGGCGGCTTTCTTGATTGAATGGTATCTCTCTTATATCAAGGTGAGGTTAGTTGTAATCCTATTCTTTTGGCAAGGTGTAATGACCTATTTATTAGTGATTTACGTGGAATATTTATTTTTATGTGATCTAACCATTTTACGCATATTTGTGGTTGCATTGTGGTATTTTTTGGGTGTGGGGATAATTGGCATGGTTCCTAATTGAGTTACCCTAGATATTTGGCCCTTAGAAATTTCTTGAGCCTTGAGCTCACTGCTTTGGTTACGACTGGACACCCAGATTCATAGGGTGTATTGATGACTGGTTGGGACGATTCATAATTAAATCATGTAAGTTTATGGAAATATTTTTCTCTGAGTACGAGTGGCGCACTATGATCCATAAGGATTTGTTACAAGTCATAGGGTTTAAATCATACGGTCTCCAATATATGCGTCAAATGGGTTCTGTGTTGATAATGACTAGGACCTATGAGTCATACGATCCTATTACAAGTTGATTAGTTGATTCGTAACTTCAAAAGTGGGTGGTGTCCAAGAGACTATCCTAGTTATGACTTATGATGACGCGTTGTAAGGAATGGTTATGAGTCAATGGCTGACTCATAGTAAAAGATGGTTTTGTTATCTTTTAAGTTAAGGGCATTCTGGATATTCTCCCTTTTACCTAACTTAGAACCCATATCTTATAACCCCTTTAGGGTATAATTAGCACTCAGAAAACACATTAAAGCAACTCGTCAAATACTCCCAAATCCCAAAGGTTAAGAATACCGAGGGTTTCTAAGAGGTTGAGCAGTTTTTGCTACAAGGGTGATTTATCTCTGTACATCTTACTATTTCAGGCATGTGGCTCTTCCCTCATTGTTAATTTCATAAAAGTCTAAGTATTTAAGTGTTATTCACATGGAATTATTTTGATTTTGAAAACAAGGTTATTGGGTGGTGTCGGTTGGTCGGTCGATAGTTTGGTCGGCGACTGTGATTGGTCATGAACTTGAAATGAATTATTCTTAAACTATTGCACGCTATCTTGTTATATGTTTAGAATTCATCCAACTTTGGGGGTGTTGTGTTTACGTTGTTTAGGTGTAGGGAATGATCTCTAGTCCACATAGGACTTAAGATACCCATCACGACCAGGCCCTGGTTTGGGTCATGACACTAATGTATTTCAGTGTGATTTGAGCAAGATTGTGGTTTTTGTCACTCTTAAAGGCTTATTAGTTTACTTTGATCAACATTTTTTTATCAAAGTATCATATGGCTAATAGGATTGAAATAACAAGTCCAAATAATCAATTATAGGTTGGTAGCATAGTTGGTGTAGTTTTATAGCTTTTATATCTCATTTCAACCCTCAGTTCAAAAAGTTGTAAAATTCGGTATCGAGGGTCAATTTTGTGAAAATGAAGTTTTTCAAAAATCTAATATCACCACTGAGTGTGGAGCATCAAATTTAATGGGGTTGCATAGTTTGTTTAAATTCTCGATATTCCAGATGAATCTCGAGTTGTCAGCTGAGACTTGGGATTCTCCAAGTCACTAGTTGATGCACTCTCTTAAGCAATGCTTTGGTCTCTTAAGCGACTTGGCCTTACAGCCAAAGTTTCGCCTAAGCGACACCAGGCTCGCTTAGGCCACTGTCTCTTAAGCGATGGCCTGGTCGCTTAAACGATGCTAGTTTGCCATATGCCTGTAACTTACGCGGAGGGATTACATCTTTATTTTTTTTAGATTCTTTTACTATTTTCAAGACTTGGAGCTTGGGCATTTTCTTCCATTCTTAAGCTTCTGTAAGATCCAAATCCCTATTTCAATTGTTTCTCTTTGATTTTTATCATTTAAATCTTTCTTAACTCTAATTTAATGGTAGAATTTAGGGATTTTGGCTCAAAAGGACCAAATTAGCATTTCCTTGATTCAAACCCCAATTTTAACTCATTTTTACTTGAATTTTCTCCTATGAGTTTATTTATTCATGAAAAAATATACTTTTGGAAAAATATTCTGATTTTATCTTTCTTTTTTGAAAACTCATTTTGGAGATGCATTTTGACCCTAATTCAAAAGTGAGCAATATGGGTATCGTTGACTTTTTCTTGGCATGCAGATTCTATATATGTCTGTTTTAGTTATTTCTGGGTTCGTATGTAAGGGGAAAACTCAATGTCAAAGGCTTATTATATTGGTATCGGCTTTTAAGGTAGGTTATGGCTTACCTTTGTTTAGAGTGAGTTGGATAGTTAGTAATAATGTAAAATCATGTTATGGGTATGGGGTCGTATTATGGAAAATGTGTTTAGGTGATTAATGTGCCCTTGTGGGGGCCTATGTGCATAATATTTTATAGTTTTGAGACATTAATTGCAATGTCTAACCATGTGGGTCTTATGTGATATTGTTGTCCTGGTATTGTAATATGTATGGTTGGTAGCACTCTTTTTGGTAGAAAAACCCTAGATTTTTAAGGTTATATGGTATCAATGACTTTTCATGCATATTTCACTTGATGGTTTTTAGATTATATAGGATCATGGATGATTTGTTTATTTGAGTGGATTTTTGTCTCACATGGTTAGTGTATTAGTTGGATATTGGATATTCTTATTTTGGTTGGTTTTAAGCACTACATCCTTATATCATATTATTTATGAAACATTGGTAGCATTGTGGAAATAGTGGAAATACTAGAAAAAAGTTGCCTTTTTATGGAAAATGTGACATCTTTAGAAACCCTTTGCTTGATGTATGTACCATAGAGGATTTTATGGATTTTGATATTTGTATATAGTATAACTATTAGTGGAGTCGGTGTGGGCTACTATTTGGGACATTTTATTATTGCAGGTGATGTGCCCATAGTTTGTGTTAATATGCTTCGTTTTCTACTTTACTCAGTCAGCCAATGATACTTACTGAGTACAAGTGGATCATATTCACCCCTACTATGACCTTTCGGTGTAGATTTAGGTACGAGGCACCACATAGATTGTTGATTTAGGTGGAATTTAGAGTATATCAAGGTAACATGTGTTTTATACTTTGGTAGTTGGCCTACTACCTCTTCCTGTCTATTTCATGTCTATTTAGTAGTTGGAGACAGAGCTTGATCTTTTTTTGACTATTATTGTATCTTTGACATTCAATATACATTTAGTAGTTCTTACAATGTGACACCAGGTTTTGAGATTTGGTTTGGTATCTTTGATTGTATTTCTGCTATTATTATGTTTGTGTGCTTTGACTTTGCACTAGAATTCTTGCATTGGGGTTTTAGTACTAATTTTCCTTTTTATATCAATCTGGGTTTTAAGCTCACTTGTCAAGGCTTGCCATGACAAGTTCCATCATTGACCTTGGTTTAGGTCCATACAAATTGGTATCAAAACTACCAGGTTTATATTAGGCTCGATAGTGTAAGAATAGGATGTCTTGTAGAATCTTATAGATCAGTACATAGATGTCCATATCTATCTTCAAGAGGCTATGCGATATCTTTAGGAAGCTACCCTATTTTATTCTTTATCGTGCGAATTTTTTCATACTGTAACACCCCAGATTTTGTATCCTAGAAATTTTTTGAGTTTTTTAAACTCACAGCCCTGACTATGACTCTCCCTATGAGTCATAAGGTGTATATTCGGGTCATAGGACCCTAGTAATAGGGTGAGCAATGAAGTTTCCCTTTGTTTCTGTCTTGGCTATGAATGGTTCCTAACGAGTTATATGGACTCTTTACGAGTCGTAGTGTGCCTTCCATAAAGAAACTAGTGTGATGACTCAAGTTTCTGCTCAAGGTACGAATAGGTCCATATGAGTCGTATGGTCTATATAAGAGTCGTAGTGTACGACTCGCAAGGTAACTAGTTATAATACCCTGCAAGATTCTAGACGAGTTTCCAGCTATTCGTTCTATATTTAAAACTCCTAATGCTATTTAATGCACACTAAGTCCATGCTATATGACCATTTTAAGACCCCAAGATTTCAAACAGTTCATTTTTGTCCTTCCCATGTTTAAAACGCTGATTTTTGAGTTAAATTATATTTAGGGATATTAAAAGGGTCAATCGGGAGAGTTTTAGAATTTTTGAAATGGGTTCAGGGTGTTTTTGGACCACGGAGGTAGAATACTTCCATGATTTGAACATGTTACAGAGACTGGCCCTCCATGATACACGAATGTCATGGAGGTTAATCTCCGCAATATGCTCTATGTCACGGACGCTAGCCTCCACAGTGGCCTTCGTGCTATGAAGGCTGTGTATTTCTTGCATTATTACTAAAGGTTCAAGGGGCATTTTGGTATTTTCCATCTCACCCTAAATGCCTAGTTGTTGATTTAAAACTCTAGAGGGGCCTTATTTCCCCCATTCCTCATAGTTAACGATACCAAATCTCCTCCACTTCTTACGAATAAAAAATTCAAACTATTCTAACAATTCAACCATTCCAAGTCCCAACCCCAAGTATTCTTCAGGATTTCAAGCAACTCGGGTATGTGGGATATTAATCAGTGGGATTTGTTCCGCCCATTGAGTCCAAAGAACCCTTTGTCTTTTTCAAGTATAAATCCTTTTCCCTATTTTATGAAATTTCAATGTTAAGTATGAACTTACTCAAATTGGTCTTAATAGTTTTGAATTAAAACCATGAATTTTTATTTCCCCATGTGAATTATACTCTTACATGCTTTATAATTTTAGTCACCCCAATAAAGTTCAGTTGATACCATGTCAATTTCTCAAGTTATGAAATAAACCATATGATTATGTTGTTCTCATAAGTTTAACATATTCTTACACTCATAATCATGAATTTCATCATATTAGTGAAATGTACTGTGTTTTGAGTTTTATGAGTTATGAATTCCCCTACAGTGTTGTAAATGAGGTTATTTTATTTAAAGTATTAATTAGCGCTGGAGGGTTATGAACACCCGATACCTATATGTTTACACATGTTATAGATTTTCAAGTTTCAAGTTAGCTAGATCCTGATTTTATCTTCATATTCCCTTTGGATTTGACCCCAACATTTGTTGGGTTACTATATTTGACAGTGACCACATAATATTCTTATTGAAGGTGTAGATTGGGATTTATCGACTATTCAGTTTTATGCAGTACATGTTTATACTTGGTCTTAGATTCATCTTATCATGTTTAACACATTCATGTTCAGTTTATACCAGTTAGTTTCCCATCTCACATACTCAATATATTCAAATTACTGATCAGATACTTCTTTGTGCTATATTGCCTCATAATATAGGTTTCGTTGCTCAGTACCCAGATAACACTTACCACATTCTCATTCTATTCAGCAGCCATTCAGTGAGTATTTATTTGAGGACTAGTTATCAGTTATTTAGTTCAGGACTTTATTTTTTTAGTTATTTAGAGTTATTTGAGGGTTTGTACCAACAACTATTTATGACTTAGAGGATTTCAGACAGTTAGATATGTTATAAATTTTTTGAGTATTTCACACTATATTAGTATTGATTCTGTTACCATTTATTATCTGTTCACTTTCAATATAGCTTTCACCCAGTATTTTTAGAAATTCTCTAGTATTTCAGTGATATGTTAGGCCATGGGCTAACTTGGGGTTGCTCGTGACTCTAAGCACTATATTATTACTAGTGGGTAGTATCGGGTACTGACAAACTTGATATTAGAGTAGCAGTTTTATAATTTCCTTGGGTGTCTGAATGTCATGTTAAGTAGAGTCTTGTTCATGCATGTGAAGAGCGCCACTCTTAGGAGCAAGAAGCTACAAAATGTATTAGGAAAGTCGCACTTCTTTCATGATTCATGCCATGTGATAGAGTGTAAACTCCATCAAAATTATTTTCCTAACGTATCCTCTATTCGTTTATAGAAAATTCCTCCTAAGAGAACTAACGAAAGGACAAATAAAAATCAGCAAGCTTCACCGACAATTCCCGAAGAACCTCTGAATGAGCAGGTCTCTCATGCTGAGTTTTTGGCTACTTTCATAGCATTAGTCCAATCTATGACTGCTCATAATAACCAAAAGGTTTTTACCCCATCCAAACCAACAACTAATACAGTGGTTACTAGAATTTGGGACTTTATGCGGATGAATCCACCAATATTATTTAGGTCTAAATCTGAAGAGGATCCAAAGGATTTCTTAGATAGTGTTGAAAAAGTAATAGAGACATAAGTGTCACTTTGAGTAAGAGTGTTGATTTGGTTGCTTACCAACTGTAAGGAGTGACTCATACTTTGTTTAAGAAGTGAAAGAAAGATAGAGGTGCAGATAAAGGGCTAGTGGGATAAGTTTAATACTACATTTTTGGATAGGCTCTTACCACTTGAGTTTAGGAAATCCAAAGTGCAGGAGTTCAATAACTTAAAGCAGGGTAGTATAAGTGTTAAGGAGCTCTTACTCAAGTTTACTCAATTGACGAGGTATGCTCCAACTATGGTGGCTGATTCTATGACCCGAATGAGTAAGTTTGTGTCTAGTGTTTCTGAGGATATAGTCAAGGAGAGTAAGATGGCCATGTAGGTTAAGGAGATGGATATCTCCAGATTGATGGTCCAATATCAACATATTGAGGAAGAGAAGCTCAAAGAGATAGAAAGGAAAAATAAGAGGGCTAGAACTGGTAGATTTAATTTCTCTCAGTCGAGGTCTGTTGGTGGTAATCATTCTCAGTTCTGCCAAAAATCTTCAGCTCTAGCCCCAGCCCCATCGTTTTCCAGTGCTCCAGTGCTAAAATTTAGAAAAGATGCTCGAGAAAGAGAACCAGGCTCTAAGTCCTAGGGTTGTTCAAATAGTGGTCATACCAACCCAATTTGTATGAGATATGGTAAAAACCATAAGAGTGAGTGCATGGCTGGTAGTGATGTTTCTTTGGGTGTGGCATGTCAGTCCAAAGAATAAGGATCGCCCAGTGGTTGCACAGAGAGGTAGAAATAATTGTCAACAGGGTCAGACTAACTCTTCAACAGTTCCCATAGGTCGCTCGACTCGGTAGGGTGCCACTTCTAGTGCAACTAGTGGATAATGTCAAAATTTGTTTTATACCCTTTAGATTTAGCAGGATCAAGAGGGTTGTACTGATATGGTTATTGGTACATTACATGTTTTTCATATTCTAGTATATGCATTGCTAGAACCAGTTGGCTCTACTCTTTTTATGCCTATGTTGATTGTAGAAGCAGAGTAGTCTAGTTTCATTTTATAAATAAGTCAGTCATACAGTGTAAGGGTAGTACCTCGGTGCCTATAGGTCAGTTTATCTCTTTTCTTAAGGCAAGAAAAATGATTTCAAAAGGGTGCATCTATCATCTCATTTGAGTCAAAGACTCAAGGTTTGAAATCTTGAGTCTTGAGTAAGCTTCAGTAGTGAATAAATTTTCAGAAGTGTTTCTTGAAGGTCTGTCCAAAGCTCCTTCTAAAAGGGAAATTCACTTCAAAATAGATCTTCATCCAGATACCCAACCTATTTTAATTCCACCTTATATGATGGTTTCAAACGATCTTAAGAAATTGAAAGAACTATTCAAAGATCTCATAGAAAAGGGTTTTATCAAGTTTAGTGTCTCTCCATTAGGTGCTCCAATTTTTTTGTGCACAAGAAGGATGGTTATCTCAGAATATGCATCGACTACCGTCTATTGAACAAAGTCACAATCAATTATAAGTATCCCATCTCTAGGATTGATTTCTTGTTCAATAAACTTCAATATGCCAATTGTTTCTCTATGATAGACATCAGATCCAACAATTATCAACGCTGAGTCAGAGAATGTAATATCCTGAAGACAGCCTTCAGAAATTGATATGGTTACTTTAAATTTATAGTTATAATTATTAGACTAAAGAATGCCCCTATAGATTTTATGGACTTAATGAATAGGGTGTTCAAGTAGTACTTGGACATGTTCATTATAGTCTTCATAGATGATATCATCGTTTATTCTCAAAGTTAGGGTGAATATGCATATCACTTAAGGGTTGTCTTGCAGACTCTTAAACATCACCAGTTATTCGCTGAGTTTAGAAAGTGTGAATTTTTGTAGAAATCAGTATCATTCCATGGTCATGTCATTTCCAGTGAAAACATTTGAGTAGATCCTGAAAAGTCCAATGTAGTAAGGAATTAGCCTACACTAATCTCTCCCTCAGATATTAAGAGTTTCTTGGGTTTAGCCAGTTACCACAGGTGGGTTGTTGAAGGAATTGGCCTATATCACGTTGATGCCAACAATGTAGCGCATTGGTTTGCATATTGCTAGGTCGGTTTTCAGATATTAGAAAGTCGCGTCGTCAGGGGTAATTGGGTCTTTTTTCCATGTCTATCATCCCAAAAACACGAAATTAAACCCTTCTAAGAGCAAAACCTATTCATTCTTCACAAGTTGCTCTCAAGAACAAATCCTAGGAGATTTCAAATTCAATTCAAGGCTCAAGAACTTACCATCAATCTTTCAGAATTTAATTATTAAGGTATGTCAAGTGTTCATTCAAGGGTCCCTTCCACCCTTGGAGTCCAAGAATCTATTTTTAAAACCTCAAGTGTATTGATTACATGAATTTCATGTTGGGTTTGATTATATTCATGATTATAATAATTAATTGGGTTTTTAATCCATGTTTTGTTACAAATTTCATGTGGAGTTATTTGATATATATAGAATCATGTAAGTCAATGCTAAAATCTTAAAAGTGTAAATGGGGATTTGAATTATGGTGCCTATATGTGGTTATTGTCATGTGCATGGATTATGTACTCCAAGTGTTTGATAAATTTCTCATATAGACAAAGAAAAATGAAAAACAATCATGTCATGTTAAGTTATGTTCAAGTTATATCATGCAAGTGTTTGATGGAATGTCCCTATGAATGAGTTATGATCAAGTGCATATGGTATACATTTCAAGTTTATGCTATGATTTATTTTTCATGCTATCAGGTCCTGAGGGTATCCAATACCCGAAAACTTAGCTATTACCTAGAGCTATGGTAGTTACAGAACAGTCTCAGTAGTGTCACAAATAGTAGCTCCAATAATCAGTCACAGTTAAAGTTCAGTATTCATTTCAGACCTCAGTAAATTTAGCTAGTCAACAGAACTCTGCAGTATCCCATAAGTTAACAGAAGTCAGTAGTACTCCATTAGTTAACGGAACTCAGTGAACTCAGTTTAGTTCAGTAAGAAAGGATGATCAGTAATAGTTTAGTCCAACCTAGTACATTTTAGAAATTAGTCCAGTGTCTATTCAATTGGGAGTAGGATTCAGCACCAAGAGAACCCAGGGATGAGGGAATTCTTGCCAGCATAGGGTTTGACCCTTAGTAGCAGTCCCTGTGTTACAGAACTATGTAACCAGCGTAGGTTGAGATATCTTCCTACTACACTAAGGTTTATATATCTTATATGAGTTTTCCTACCAGCAAGGGTTGATGAAAGAGCTTCCTATCAAACAGGGTTAACTCACATTTGTATTTACCTGTGGCACAGTACTGATACCCTTCCAACTAGAATTATAGGTTGGACCCCAGTCTATTCAGAAAGGGGCATGTCGGTTAGATGATTACCTCCTACAGTCTCAATTTTAGTCTTCAGAGATAGAATTTAGTACAGTTTTATAGAAATTAGGTCTGTCAAACACAATTACTCAGTTTAGTATGGAATTCAGTATAGTTCCTCAAAATCAGGACTGTCAGTAAATCAGTAAAATCAGATATCAATAAATTAGTAATTCAGAACACAGTATCTAGTATCATCATGACCTCAATTACAATTTCCGTATCTCATGTATGTACTCTCATTCAGTTATACTCATGTTATTCCGTCAGTATTGTTCATGCATATGAACCCATGCATCTCAGCGTACCTCACTTAGTATACCAGTACATTCAAATTACTAACGTATACCTTTCTTTTGCACTATGATGTCATATATCATAGGTTCAAATGCACAGGCTCCCAATCATACTTAGCATCCCAATCCATCAGCAGTAGACTATTTGCGAGTCCTCATTGTTCTAGGACCGATTTATTATTCCAGTATTTCAGTACTCAGTTTATTTCAGTGGTCAAAGTTATTTGGTGACCTGTCCCATCAACTCCTTGTTTGGACAGTAGAGTTTATTCATACTATAGTATGTATAGATAGATGTTCATTTTGGGTATTGACGTACCATACTCATTATTTATTTATAGTTTTTGAACCTTATGGCAAGTTTCCAACTAATTTCTGTATAATTACAATATTATTATTCAGTTACTGTAGTAGGTACAAATCATGGGTTAGCTTGTGGTCCCTCCGGATTATGAGCACCGTGTAGCATCCAGGGTACAGACTCGGGGCGTTACAGCATTATGATCTTTTCCCCAAAATTTCATCGCATTTAAAAAGAGTTGTTTAGTCTTTTCCTATTATTTTAAATCCTAACTCACATTGTTTTGGCTTCCCCAAGGGTTGTATATAAGCCTAAACTTTTCCAAATTCTCCATTAAGTTGTAAGATCAATTGAAACCAAGAAAAAGTGTGATTATTCTTATCTAGAGCCAAGTAGGGCTTCTTAATTTCAATATCAAATTCAAAGGATTTTTCCAAGGCATCCACCTCCAGGTATGTGGGATTTAATCAATAGGTCCCTTCCGCATATTTAGTCCCAAAAAACTTCTAAATCCTCAAGTTTAATTTCCCTTCAAGTTTACGTTCCAGGTCAAATATGAGTTTTCCTTAATTTCCTCAGTTTATATTGATATAATATCATGAGTACATGTATTCCCATAAAAGTAGCATCCTTCCATGTTCACAAACCTTGAAAGTTCCCTTTCGTTGATAAATTATTGAGTTTGGATTGAATTATGAAATTCCCTATTATGGTCAACTTTTATAATTATCATGTTTAGTTTACATTAGTAAAAGCTGGTGGATTGGGAACACCAGATACATAGGGACTCATGCATACATCAGTTTACATAATTTAAGTACTTCATATTATCCACAACTGATACATTCATAATGATATCATGATGAGCAATTAAGTTTATATTTCAATGTCTTTTAGTTAAGAGTAATACTTAGTACTAAGTAAATGCAGAGATGATTACTCACCCAATAGTTAGGTTGAGACCGTTAGTAGAAATCTGTAAGTTCCAGAAATACAATGCCACTATAGGTTATAAGGGGTCACCTTTTAGTTGAGGCATGACATCCTAGTCCTTTGGGACCTTGGTTTAATGGATCCACACCAACCAGTGTTGGTACCCTTGGCAAGGTACTAACACCCTTCAAACTGGGCTAATAGGTTAGACCCTGATTTGTTCATATTAGGGTATGTCGGTTATTGTTAGTTACCATAGTCCTCAGTTTGTGTTTATCTTATGTTTAGTTCAGATATGCATGACCTTGAATCAGTTATTCAATTATTCAATTTTATGCAGTACATGTTTATACTTGGTCTTACATTCAGTGTATAATGACTCATGCATTCATGTTCAGTTTATACCAGTTAGTTTCCCATCTCACATACTCAGTACATTTAAAGTATTGATTGCATACTTCTTTGAGCTATATTGTCTCATAATATAGGTATAGACGCTCAGTACCCGAATCGCACTTAGCACGTTCCCCTACTGCTCAGCAGTAGTTTTGTAAGTCCTCATCATTCGAGTACTAGTTATATATTTCAGCACTTTATTTTATTTTAGTCAGTTAGAGTTATTTGGTTATTTCTCCAAAAACTCATTATGAATTAAAGGATTTAAATATGTTTTTAGTTTGTTGAGTAATTTAGGCAGTATTAGTATTTCTTGCATTACCAATTATTATTAGTTTACTTTCAGTGTAGCTTCCACTCAATATTTTTAGTACTTCTCTGGTATTTTAGTGATATACTAGGTCATGAGTTAGCTTGGAGTCACTTGTTACACTAAGCACCATGTTACAACTAGGGGACAATCTTAGGTTATGACATATACTCAGATCCTGAGTAATTACCCACTAAGAAACCATTGGTGTAGGAGGGACCTTAACTCTAGAAGTCACAGCTTCAGGCTGCACCCCCTCACCCCTTAGTACCACTCTGAATCATAGATTGTGCACCATCAGATGGTGCACCACCACAAAATACTAATAGCTGAACCAATGCCTACCTAAGTAGCGAAGCATAACTAAACCTTGGTGGAGACTGGGCTGGTCCTTGGCTTTCCACTAGCTGGGGTAGAGGAATCTCATGTACGAGAAAGACCCCTATCTTGGCATCCAGTTGGGGATGCATATCTTGGTTTTTCTCAACCCTTAGGTCATCTACAAAATGTGATAGGATCCCTAGTTACAAACTTGAGGTGCTCGTCTCATATAGAGATAACACGCATCGTAGCCATCTATGAAAGAGTGAATCCAATAGAATCTTTAGTAACAAACTCAGAATCTTATAACAAAATAAGTGAAAGAAGTGAAAATTTCCTAAGAAAGTCATATAACCTCTCAAAGATAAGAAATAAACGTCAATATTTCAATCCATGGGACTTTACTAGACACTTCCTATTGCACCAACAATACTGGTGAAATTGTATAAGATACCTATTTTTCACATTCCGATTTCCAAGTCATGATGGCACTTAATTTATCCCACCAATAGGTAACGCAAAAAATAGCTTGGAGCTATAAGCAAAGGGTTAATTTGGTGAAAATGGCTTAAATGGAAGAAATTTGCAAGTAAGGACTTACAATAATAAATCAGTAAGTGATTATAATATGAATGATATATAAGATAATAATAACATCACACGGACTAGTAGTGTAGGTACAAGAGCCACTAACAAAAAGAGCATGAGTATTGTAATAGTCAAATGTACATCAGTCTTAGAATGGAAAAATGAAGAAACACAAAAGAAGAAGAAAAATGCACCTCCAAAACTGAGAGCTGATACTATCCTTGAACTCTTGTAAACACGACCGCAGCATTAACAATGGAAAATAGTACTCGAATCTGCACCAAAATGTTATAGAAGTGTAGTATGAGTACCAAAGTCGTGGGTACTTAGTAGGCATCAATCAACTAAGCTAAATTATAATATAAGTACTTTACAAGATAAATAAGCTAAGTCAAGTAAGAGGAAAAGCTTGAATAATGCTCCAAATACTATAAATAAACAATCGGAAAAACATAATATGAAAGAAAGAATAACTAATAATACAAAATTGGCCCTCATATGCCAGTAAGTGTGGAAAATTAAATAACTGATGCGAGCCCTCATAAGCCTGGAGGGTGAAATAAAGATAAGAATTATCCAAAAATCATATTAATTAACTGTATCATGAAATAAGATCCATGAGTCCTTTCATACCTTAAACATATCATAAACAATCTCTCAGTGTCGGACACGAACCAAAACTCATATCGTCAAATGTTGGACTTGAACCAAAACTAGTACCATAAATTGTTGAACTTGAATTGGAACTTGCATCAACTCCCAAGTACCAATATAGCATAATAATCATGTATCCAACCTCTTCAAGATCTTAAATATATGATTTAAAGGATATGATACACCTCTAGAGTCTACAAGGGGGTAATGATAGTCTTGGTCTAACGTGGGATAGAGGAGCCATTTCTAATTTCTGAAATTTTTTCTAAGGAAATTTCTATTTTAAATAATATTAAGGTATCTAATTTTTTTACTGGATATTAAGTAAGCCACGTTTTAGTCCTAAGATGGAAATTCTACCAAAAGCATGAGCAACTAAGTCAATTACACAAAATTTACTGTTTTTAAATAGGCTAAATAATCCAAATTATACAAATTATTCCTCCAAGACCTAATTTCAAACCCATACCAGCACATTATCATAATTATGCGACAATTAAGCACAATCTAAAATAAAGGTAAACCTAGCCTAACTGGATGCCAAAAAATGCCTGAAGAAATCTACTAAAATGGTAGTTTTTCCGTTTGAGAAGTTTCTGAATGATGACATGGTATAAAAATGAAAATTTACTCATAAATATGTGAAAATGGTATCCATATTTTATTTTTATGCTTCTGATTCAAAATTACTTAAAAATCCCATGTTGGGCCAGCTCGTGAAATTGGACTTTCAAAATCATCTATAGGTGCCTTTATGCTAAAGGAACATTTACCTTAAAGATCAATTGTGAGCTCAAATGGTGCTAAAATAAACCAAATAATAATCTAGGGCTTTTGGTAAACAATAGAGAATTTACCCATAAAATTAATGAAAACTTACTAAGAACTCGGAGAAGAAATGAGTAAATTAAGCTCACATACACCCCAAAATCACCTATAGTGTTGGTCCCGTGTTCCACACTCTCTAGGGTTCTACAATCTTTAACTTGTATGAAAAATGAAAGAAAATTTGCTAAGGGGCACTTAAGGATACCCAGGTGCTGCTTAAGTGGACACTAGGCCACTTAAGCGGTAACTGCCTTTGTGGCCAAGTGTCGCTTTCATGGTAACTACTGCCTGCACCTCTGTAGCTTAAGTGGACCATTTGTCTCTTAAGCAACATTTACTTAAGGGTGAGGACTTCACTAAAGTGGCCTCAGCTAGGCAAGCTTGGAAGCTTAAGCAACCTAAGGGGAACTTACGTGAATGCACTAGCTGAAGACTTTTTCCAATTCTTCACTGGACCCTCAGGATTCATCAAGAATCCCTTAAACACAAATGAACTATGTTACCCAATAAAATTCAATATTTGAGACGTGGTCTAAATTTTCATCCGAGGCCGTTTAAATAAATGGTGGGTCCCACACATAAGTGTTATTTTTCTAAATTTTTGGCCAATCGCCCGAAATGAGTTTGAAAGCCTTGGGACCCAAACCAAAGGTCCACCAAGCCTAAAATCAATGTTCTGGGGATGATGAAACTATTAGACTTGGCATACAAGGTCGTTTGGATAAATATTTTTTGTGGTAGCCAATTTTTACTAGTGAAGACTTCAAGATAGGAAATTGGCACTAAAAACAAATAAATTGCCTAATAATTGAACGTCAGCTCCAATAAGTCATAAATGACTTCAGGAAGATATAGTAAATCTCTAATTGGTAAAAATACGTGGAAATTTAGAAAATAACCTCGAGGGTCATTATATTCCTCAATGATTTCTTCGGGCATTAATCTTGTTCTATTCACCATTTAGAGCACCACAAAACATGGCCTTGGCTTTCCCAAACCAAGAATATTAATCACAGATAGGGGCATTAAATTTATGCGCACCCTCACGTTAGTCAAATCTTGGACCATATCACTTTCACCAATTTATATGTGAAGGGTAAAACTCCCAAGGTTCTTGAGCCTTTTAGGCATCTTTCTTGTCACCACTGAACTGCATTTCTTTGTGAGTACTAACTTCTTAACATAACCCAGATTCATCTTATTAGTCACCACATCCTTCAAGTACTTACGCACGCATGTATGTGGTCTTCCAAGTAGTAAAATGGCTTTTCAAAGCCAAGTATTGATCCACAGGTACTTGTGTCCAACAATGATCTAATTTTAATATTACTACAAAGATTAAACAAGTGAAAAAGTAATCTATAAATTTTGAGAGTTAAAAACTGAAAGTAACCATAAAAAATGTGATATTATAATGTGTTTGAACAATAATGGGGATAAATCTAGGGTCAAGGAACTACCAACAATCCTACTTAGCTATATAATTTTATTAATTTAGTTAACTATAATGGTTGTTGATTTACGAAGTTGATAACATAATTAGGGAATGGTCATCATCTAGTCATCTATCTAACTTAGACCCGCAACATTGAGCAGGGATGTGAGAACTAAGTTAAATGAATTTATATTTCATCCTATATATGAACCAAGTGGGGAAAATTAGGTATATTCCTATCATAACCACAACTCTTAACTTTAATCCCTTTCTGTATAAGATCCCACTCAATACATCCCACGTTCTAATCTATTGTTCCTTCTTTCGTGCTCATAATAGAAATATAGAATTATCCTAAGGGTAGAAAATCCATATAATAGTAATCATAAGGATATATGAACAACCAAATAATGATAATAAACACAAACCAACTCAAATATAATATTAAGTATTCATGTTCATGGCCTAAACCCTAGATGAGGGTGTTTAGCCACTCATGGATTTAAAATGAATGATAGTTAATGAATTCATCTACAAAAACAAAATTAAACTAAAATAAAGTTTAAGAACTTTAAAAGAAGCCTCCTAAAGTTTATTCCAAGCCCCAAAGGTCACCCAAGGTTTGTACGAAAATATAGGAGTTGCCTATTTATAGTTGGAACCAAGATCTAGTTTTGAAACCATGGGCGTGCCACACTAGTAAATTGGAATTATATGGGCATGGCACACCCTTATTATGGATGATTAATGGTATTTGTAAATTTTGGTTTATGTATAAATATATCACCCCAAATCTGGTCCCCGGAATATTACATGGTGCTCATGACCCCGAAGGACCACAAGCTAAACCATGACAGATATCTGTAACTAAGCACTAAATAATATACTATAAATTAGCAGAATATAAGTCGTAAGGCCATAAGGTTCAAAACTAAACTAAACTTTCTGAAACATGTTGTAGCCTGAAAGCCTCTAAACTGTCTAAAATCTATGGAGTTGATAGAACATGTCCCCAACTAACTCCGAACTACTGAAATAATAAAGTAATAAAATAATCATGCCCTCCTCAGATGATGAGGACTCACTTCTAGTATGTCTGCTGGACGTCAGATCTACTAAGGATACTTAGGAGCTCATGCTTCTAAACCTATGGTATAAAACACTATAGCACAAATGCGTCAGTATGAATAAATGTATTAGTATGCAAGTAAGGTAATCTAAATGCAAAGGTTTCATATGCATGAACAATACTAACTAACTATAAAAATGAACATAAGAATACATGCATGAATACATAACTGTAATTGAGTTCATGATAGGATTAAATACTGAGTTCTAACTACTGAGTCAACTAACAATGTGGATTTACTAATATATGAGTTTACTAGTAACTAATAACTAAAAGACTATTTCTGACAGTCCTAATTATAAATAAGTAATCTAAGTCTTAGACGGAGTTGGATGACAATATCTGAGAGTCCTGAAATCTAATGGAACTAGCTGAGTTCCATACTGAGCTGAGTAACTTTGTCTGACAGTCCTGATTTCTATAGAACTGGACTGAGTTCTACTTTGAAGACTGAATCTAAAACTAAAACTGTGGGAGGTAATCATCTAATCAATATGCCCTGAGTCCGAACTGGTGAGGTCCAACCTGTAAACCTAGTTGGAAGGGCATCAGTATTGTACCACGGGTAAAGAAAAGCTTTGAGTAAACCCTCTCTGATAGGGAGCTCTTCCGTTAATCTCTCCTATAAGGAAAACTCAAATGAGATGTATAGTCCCTAGACTCGTAGGTGTACATATCAACCTATGCTGGCTACATAGTTCTAGAATGCAGGGATTGCTACTAAGGATCATATCCTCTACTAGGTAAAGGTGTGCGTCCTCATCCCTGGGTTCACTCGGTGCTGAATCCTACTCCCAACTAGATAGACACAGAACAGATTTCCTAGGTCATACTAGGTTGGACTGATTTGTTACTGATTTTACTGATTAACTATATTGAACCGAGTTCACTAGATTTTCGTTGACTGGTGGAATACTATTGAATTTTGTTAACTGAAATAATGATACTGAGTTCTACTAGCTGACTGAGTTTACTAAGGTTTGAACTGAATACTACTAAGACATAATGACTGATTAAGATTACTGAATTGGATTGGACTGATACTTAGTTTATTAAGTTTTCCTGAGTCATATGACTGACTAAATTCTACTAATCATGGCTTGACTACGAGTATCTCAAAAACTGACACTTGCTCTAGGCACACAGCTAAATTGTTGGGTACAATTACCCCCAGAACTTGATTGCATGAAACTGACTATACATTATAACACTTGCATATTTAATAATAGTAAACAACTCACAAGACAATCAATGAGGTATTTTATCAAGTATTTGAGAGTCATGAATTCGTACATGGATAGGAATGTACATTAGTATGTCATAATCCATTCACTAAGACCTTTCATCAAGCACTTAGAATGCATTAACTTGTACCTAAATGAGGATTTCTTGTCAACATACTATAATAGCACTATTTCATTCACACAGGTATTTTGACAAACATGTGGGGAGCATGCTTTGATCACACAATAATAAATCCATCTTATTACCATGGCTACATTATTGAACTTTCAAACTAAAGGGTTTATCACGAACATCATGTAAATCATCACATACTAGATTTAATTCTTGTAATTAATAGTTTATGACATAAATCAAAACCCAACAACAATATAAACATGAATTTTAATTCAATTCAATCATGAACATTCATAAATACACTATCTTTAAATTGAAAAGGGATCCTTGAGCTTCATAGGTGAAAGAGACCCATGAATCAACACTTAACATACCTTGATTGTGCTTGAAGTTCTTGGAGGGATTCTTGAGATTTGGTTTTGAAACTTGCAGCTAGGGTTTTCTATCTTTGAGAGAGAGTGATTTATTTCTTAGGAGATGTGGGTAAACACTGAGATAATAGGTCTTTTTAGGGTTTAATGTCGTGTATAGGCTAATTTGGGGTTTCTGGAATTTACCAAACATCCCCTAAGATTAAATGATGGAACTTGAAAAATCTTGATTTTACATGCTAGCACGGCGGTGAAATTGCGTCATCTCACTGGAAACTTTACAATTGGGAAATTGGTTGGTGGCGCAATGCGGTGGAAATCATGTTGCCACCTTGGATGTTGTAATGCCCTGAATCTGGTACCCAAAATGCTACACGGTGCTCATGACCCCGAAGGACCACAACCTAATCCATGACTAATATCTATACCTGAACACTGCATAATATACTATATAAATACAGAAATAAAGGTTGTAAGGTCATAAGGTTCAAAACTGTAACATAATTGATAAAACATAACATATGGGTGGTGTATGAAATACCCAAAATAACTAAAATAAACAGTCTGAACATACTATAGTTTGAAAAGCCTCTGACTAACTAAACTATCTGAATAAGGAGCTGATGGGACATGTCCCTAACTAACTCCAACTAATAAATTAATTAATGAGATAATAAAGTAATGGTCATGTCCTCAAATGATGAGGACTCACTGCTAACTCTCAATGCAGAGATTGGAATGCTACTGATACTCTGGAGCTCGTACTTCTGAACCCATGGAATAAAATACCATAGCGCAAATGCATCCGTACATTTGAATATACTGGTATGCATGTGAAGTGGGCTGAATGCAAAAGGGTTCACGTGCATGAACTATACTAACTGACTGCATAACATGAACGTGAGAATATATGCATGACTATATAGTAACTGTAACTAAGTTCATGATAACATGATTACTGAGTCGGAGTACAAATAAAATGATATAATGATATTTGTATAATTGAAGTAACTGATACTGACCGACTGTATCTGACAGTCTAGGTTCTGATAGAACTAGCTATGTTTCATACTATTCTGAGTTGACTATATCTGATAATCCTGAATTCTGTAGAACTATCTGAGTTCTATTACTAAGACTGAATGATTGTATCTGATAATCCTGATTCTATACTAAAACTCTGGGAAGAAGTCATCTAACCAACAATCCCCTAATATGCTATTATGGCTGAGTTGGGGTCCAATCTATAACCCTAATTAGAAGGGTGTCAATACTGCGCCACTGGTAAGGACAATATGTGAGTAACCATCATATAACAAGTAACTATAGTGAGAATTGTGGGAACCCTCATATAACAGGTTAAGCTACCTTATCTGCCCTCATATAACAGGCTATGATATCTCAACCTACATTGGCTACGCAGTTTCGGAATGCAAGGATCGATTTTAAGAATCACATCCTCATATAACAGGTAGGTTCCCATCCTTGGGTTTGTTCGATGCTAATTTCTACTCCCATCTGGATAGACACTGAACATGAATAACTGAACTTACTGGACTGAGTTAACTGAGTTCCGTTGACTGACGGAATACTACTGAGATTACTGAATGTCTGTGGTTTCTGAGATTACTGATTTTACTGAGTTTTCCTAAGTCACATAATTGACTGACCTTCTATGAACATGGCTCGACTGAGAGTATCTTGAAAACATGACATTGGCTCTAGGCACACAGCTAATTGTCAGGTATATGTACCCCCAGGACTCGATAGCATGAAACTGACAAAGCATGACTTTCTTGAATACTTGACCAACATCGACAATCCATAATATAATAAGATGGGAATTTCATGAAGTACAAGTTCTAAATCACCACAATGGCCACACATATATCCATAACTCTTTCACTAAGACATTTTATCCAACACTTGACATGCATAAACTTGCACATGAATAGGGATTTCATATTATCATACTAGTATGGCACTTTTCCTTCCCATAGGAATTTAATCAAACACATGTGGAGAATGCTTTGGTTATACAATCATCAACACATCTAATAATCATGGATATACCAATCAATGTATAAATTTAAGGGTTTATCATGATTATTATGCAAATCATCACATCTTAAGGTCAATCATTGAAATATGTAATTTCAAACATGAATCAACATCCCACAACATCATGAACATAAATTTCAATTCAATATTAATAATGAACATTCATAAATACAAAAATTTTGGATTTTGAAAAGATATTTTTGAGCTTCATGGGTGAGAGGGACTCATGAATCAACACATGACATACCTGGTTTGTGAGTTTCTTGAAGTTCTTGGACTTGAAGAACTTGGAATCTCTTAGTTTCTTGAAGAATGATTTGGATCTTGTTCTTGGGGATTATCTTTGAGAGAAAATCATAATTTCATGTTGTAGATGGATAATGAACGTATGAGCTATGGTATGATATAATTAGGGGTTAAATCGGGTGGAAAAAACCCAAATACCTTTTTAAAAATGACTTTAAAATAAATAAACAAATTATACAATGGTGGATGTGATGGTCTGTCGCTGGTTCGATGGTCCATCAGTCCTGACCGTCGTACCTGGACCGAATAGGGGTTCACTGTCTCTGTTGTGACGGCTTGGGCGATGGTCCGTCGCTATCTTGACGTTCAGTCGGCCTGAGCCATCACCCTTAGGAAGAAGGTGGTCACACTACCTCTGCTATGATCGCTTGGGAGACTATCCTTCGCTAGCTCGACGGTCCGTCGGCTCTCACAGCCACACCTGGGCTATTTTGACTACCTTCTATTTTTTGGCCATAACTTTTGCTTCCGATGTTGGATTTGGACTAAATTGGTATCTTTGGAAAGCTAATTTAATTTCACAAGTGATAAAAATAAAAATCTTAAAAATCCCACATATATAAAAGTGAATTCATCTTTCCAAGTAAGTTTCTAACATACTTAGGATGATTTCAAGCTAAGTAGAAATACGGGGTATTATAGATGCAAACTGGAATGGCACCGCAATACGGTGAAATCACATTGGTGAACTAGAAATTGACAATTCTGATATTGAGCCTTAGAGAAATGCAACAATATCAAAGAGGCTCACTGGTTTTTGACAAATGTCATTTTGGTTGGCTCCGTGACGCGCTAAAGTACCAGGTGGTACATTGTCTTACTAAAACGTCTCTAACTCTTCGCTTGGGTGTCAGTTTTGGGAGAATTTGGTATCTACAGAAAGATTATTCAATTTTTCACATGATAAAAAGTCAAAATCTTGAAAATTCCATATGTACAAAAGTATATTCATCTTCATAGAAAGTCTTTAACATTTTTCGAATGATTTTAAGCTAGGTAGAAGTACGGGGTATTACAATTTCTCCCCCTTGGGAACATTCATCCTCAAATAAGACTTACTGAAATGGGAGTAACGATAAGCTATAGTACATAAAAAACATGAGCAACTGAGACATAAGTACATGACTGACATGACTGATGAACTGAATGTATCATACTAAACATGCATATATGATGCATGAATACATGACTGGATTGACACATGACTGTAAGATTGAATATACAATGGTAATTGATACCAAGTTTGTAATGGAAATTCTTGATACCAAGTTTCTAATGGAAATATGAGCATGAAACTAGATAAGTTCAAGGAAGACTGTTTCCTTAAACTGAAAATGCTAATGAGCCTGAGATTAATTACTAAATATGCATGAGCGCAAATATGAGAACGTAACTGAGTCTGGAACATGATACATGAGCTGAATATCATGATTTTAACTGAGTACCTTGAATATGTGGCTTACGGCTAAGATCGAAGTCCGAGGGTTAACTCATGATCACCCCTTACCCCAAATTAGATTTATTATGAGAAGAGAGCAGTGTGTTTATGTCATGAAAGTTTTGGTGAATTATAGTGTATCTCCCCTTTGGGACACTATTCCCTCTTGTAGAATGTTGGGCTAACTTTGTTGAGCAATGAGGAAAATTGAGGTGATGCACATGGCACCTACGAACTAAATCGTTACTAAATATCAGAGATCTGAAACTAAGACATAATTCATGAATTGGGATAAACACGTAACTACCAGGTTAGTCTATCTTAGATTGATCATATTCATGAGACTCTGGATAGTGCAACTGGATGGAAAGATGTAAACCACACCATCCGAACTTGTTCACCTGACTTCTAAATTGAACTAATAACTCTGTGGACTAACTCATGCTGAAAACTTATACTCGACTGGAGTATTTCTATGACACTTTCTATAGAGTTCTAATGACTGTAGAGAGAAAGAGAATCTTAACCTGATCTGAGTAGGACATCTAAATGGGAGATCGCTATATAGCTGGGATTCTTGTATTAGGAGGCAAGGCCTATGAAATATCATCTAAGATAAAGTGACTAAACCTTATGCACTGCAACTAATACTACTTAAAAGGTTAACATGGTATTGATCATGAATACATAAATATACTAACTGATATGATTAACTGAATAACAGATAGATGAATGTTGGGCATATAAGACTGAACTATACTTAGTCTGAATAACTAGACTGAGGATTTATGAAAACTGTATTACTTTAAATTGTAATACCAAGCGTATGACATGATTTAGAAACATTCTATAACTGAGGTACTGGAATACTACTAACAGAATAACAGACGGCCATATGCTATAGTTGGGTAATCCTGAAAGTAAATTGAGTTTCTGATCTGGCTGGACTAGGACTGGGACTGAGATTGTAGCTAAGACGGTAATTGATACTGTAACTGTAACTAAGACTGTAACTGGGATTGAATGTTGATTTTCTGATAACTGAGGTTTAGACTGGTACGGATGTACTAAATTCTGATGGTTAAGTAACTGATAGTTAAAAGCCATGGTCCTGCAGGACAATCTGGGTCATTTACTGAATATTGATTATTTATCTAATACTGTAACTGCAGACTGAGGGACAGAACATTAACACCACGGATTCACCAAGGTATATAAACTGAGAGTATACGTGACATAATCTGAGTTTGGTTGATCACTAGGAGTGGAGCATGATTCATGTAGGTTGAACATACTGTAAGACAGGACATGAGTGCATAAGTCATGAGTTGCATTACCTGAGTCTGATATTTTTGTACTCATGGAACATGATTCGTAACACTGAGTTTGCTGAAACTCCTAAAACTAGGAACTTAAAACACGCACTGTTTTATGGAAAGCGCATGAATAAAAATTGGGTCCGTGGAATTGTGACGTGAAACATGCATAAGTATCGTGATAGTTGAAGTATAAAACTTTGCATGGGATAGGAATGGGTCGGGAATCATCTTCCCTTACTAATTTCCTACCCATACTTGTATTACTGCTAGAACCATAAGACCTGGCTTTCTGATGTATCATAACCAGATAGTTCCGATATACCCGTCGGGCTAGGATTGTTTTACCCAGTTGGGTGGAACTGAGAAGGTCCTGTTAAGATCTAATCTGACCTTAAAGTGGACTGGTATGTACTTAACCACTCTAGATGTGTCCATTTCCTTAATCAACATCGTAGTCCTACACTCCTTAACCACTCTACTTGAAACCCCAAACACAAACTTACTTATTTTAGATCTACTGTCTGCTACTACATGGGGAGTATACCTTGCTAACTGGGTGAACTTGAGGGAGTATTCTTTTATGCTCATGCTACCTTGTCTAAGACTGATGAACTCTAACACTTTGTCTTCTTTCTTCTCTAGGGGAAAACATCTATCTAAGAAGGTCGTAGCAAACTCCTACCATTCTATGGGCCCTGCATCTGTACCCCTTTCTACTTTTCACTGTTTAAACCACGTATAGGTTACATCTTGTAGCTGATAGGTGGCTAACTCGGCACACTCACTGGAAATCACTCCCACGATATCTGTGACTTTTTGAACCTAGTCAAGGAACTCCTGTGGACCCTCTTTGGACTTAGAACCAGAGAATAGGAGAGAATTCATTCAGGTAAAGTCCCGAATAATGGCTACAGATAATTGGCCACTGGGTTAGCCGGAATAACAGTTGGCCGATCATTCTAAGATGTGACTGAATTGGCTAGAGTAATAAATATAGTCCTGAATTCTGCATGGAAAACATGTTCGTCCAGATGATTTGCCTGAACGGGTTGAGGTGCTTACTGATTATCGATTCTCCTTTTGCTAGCCCTTTTGGAAGGCATATTCTGTAAGCAAGAGGAAGAAGCAGATTAGACTGAGAAAATAATTGGAGATTATGCTCACTGGCACAACATGGATACTGAAAGATGGAAAACTGTTTCTAAAACATCTCATAGCTTCCTGTACATAAATGTGGTGCACAAGTCACCCATGCAAGAGATTCTACTAGATGTGGCTTTTCAGACTTCCTAGGACACTGTTGAACCTTAGTCTCTGATACCAAGTTTGTAATGCCCCAAATCTGGTACCCGAAATGTTACACGGTGTTCATGACCCCGAAGGACCACAAGCTAACTCATGACTGATATCTATAATTGAATACTAAATAATATACTATAAATATGCAGAATATAAGCTATAAGTCCATAAGGTTCGAAACTGAACTAATACTGACTATAAAACAATGTTTATAATGGGTATAACAATACCTAAAACTGAAATAAACTATCTGAAACATGTTATAGTCTGAAATCCTCTAAACTATCTAAAATCTGTGGAGTTGATGGGACATGTCCCCAACTAACTCCGAACTACTGAAATAATAAAGTAATAAAATAATCATGCTATCCTCGAATAATGAGGACTCACTACTAGTCTGGCTGCCAAACTTGTGATCTACTAAGGATGCTCGGGAGCTCGTGCTTCTAAACCTATGGTATAAAACATCATAGCGTAAATGCGTCAATACGATTGAATATACTGGTATGCAAGTAAGGTAAGCTAAATGCAAAAGGTTCATATGCATTAACAATACTAACTGACTGTATAAATGAACATGAGAATACATGCATGAATACGTAACTATAACTAAGGTCGTGAAAGGACTGAATACTGAGTTTTGACTACTGAATCTACTGACAACATGGATTTACTGATATTTGAGTTTACTAGTAACTGAAAACTGAAAGACTTTTTCGGACAGTCCTAATTATAAATAACTAATCTAAGTGTTATATGAAGTCGGATGACTGTATCTAACAGTCCTGAAATCTGATGAAACTAACTGAGTTTTGTACTAAGCTGAGTGACTGTGCCTGACAGTCCTAATTTCAATAGAACTAGACTGATTTCTTTTTTGAAGACTGAATCTGAAACATAAACTGTGGAAGGTAATCATCTAACCGACATGCCCCGAGTCTGACAGTGTGCTTCGACTGACTGATGGTCTGGGGGAGAAATATTGTACTAAGATTAACCTGAGTACCCAACTCCTCCTAAAACTCTTCCAAAAGTAAGACCTGGACACTGAACCTCGATTAGAGATGAATGACACCGACACACCATAAAAATGAACAATCTCACAATTGTAGATACGGGCCAACCTCTCAGCACTGAAATAAACCTGAATCGGAATAAAATTACCAAATTTTGTTAATTGATCCACGATGAACCAAATACCATCAAAACTATGAGAAATACGAGGCAAACCGGTCATGAAGTCTATAGTGATCCATTTTCATTTCTACTTGGGAATGGGTAATCTCTAATACAAATCACCAAATCTCAAATGCTCGGCCTTCACCTGTTGGCAACACAGGAAACGAGCTACAAAGTCTACTACATTCTTACTTTTTCTCAAATAACGATAGAACTTAGTCACTTTCAGAGAGATGGAATACCTAGAACAATGAGCCTTCTCCAAAATCAATCTAATACAATCACCCACTCTTGGCACATAAAATTGACCACCAATCCTCAAGACAGCATCTAGATCAAGTGAGGCTTCCATAGCCTCACCACTCAACACCTTAACCCAAATCACTCTTAACCCAACATCATCAAATTGAAGATCCCAAATATTTTCCACCAAGGAAGACCCAGCCTCCACAGATGCCAAAAATCACCCAGGTTTTGAAACATCAATACTAACCATCTGGTTATCCAAATATTAAACCTCTAAGGCTAAAGGGCTCTCCTGATTCAAAAGATACACCAATCTACCTAGCTAGTCGACTTTTGGCTTAAGGCATCTGCAACCACATGATCTTTGCCCGAATGGTAGAGAATCGTCAAATCATAATCCTTAAGCAAATCAAGCCAATCGCGCTACCTCATATTTAGAAACCATTGGGTGAAGAACTACTAAAGGATATGATAATTCAAGAAATTCACACAGCGGACCCCATATAAGTAATAATTTCAAAGCAAATCAACAGTGTAAAACTCTAAATCATGTGTAGGGTAATTCTTCTCATGGGGCTTAACTGAAGAGAAGCATAAGCAATTACCTTATCCTCTTGCATCAATACAACACCTAACTGAACACAAGAATCATCACAGAAGACGGTAAAACCAACGCCTTCCTCAGGCAAAGTCAAGATAGGAGTTGAAGTCAACAAATCCTTCAACTTCTGAAAGCTTGACTCACAAGCATTGGACCATTGAAAGGAAATCTTCTTCTGAGTCGACTTTGTAAACGGAGCTATAATAGATGAAAAACTCTTTAAAAAGTGTTGATGGTATCCTGCTAAACCAATAAAAATCCAATTCTTGGTAGGAGAAGTAGGCCTAGCCTAATCACAAATTGTTGTAATCTTGGATAAAACGACCATAATACCATTCTTGGTCACTACATGACTCAACAAAGAGAAAGAATCTAACTAAAACTCGCACTTAGAGAACATATCATACAACTTCTCATCCCTCAGTCTTTGAAGCACGATCCGCAAATGCTCCTCATGATCGACCTCAATCTTGGAATCTACCAAGATTCATCTATAAATATAATAACAAAAAAGTCAAGATCCGGTCAAAATACCTGGTTCATCAACTCTATGAACGTGTCTTGGGCATTGGTCAACCCAAAGGACATAACCAAAAACTCAATGTTCATACCAAGTTCGAAAAGATATCTTTGTAATATTTGAAGCTCTAATCCTCAACTAGTGATACCCGGATATCAAATTAATCTAAACACCGAAGCACCCTAAAGTTGATCAAACAAATCATCAATATGGGGAATAGGATACTTACACTTCACTATCATCTTGTTCAACTATGGATAATCAATACACATATGCATAGACCCATCATTTTTCTTTACAAACAATATAGGCGTACCCCTAGGTGATACACTATGTGGGATAAATCCCATATCCAGTAACTCCTATAGTTGATCTTTTAATTCCTTCAAATCTGTTGGGGCCATCCTATGATGCTTGGCTCAATATCAATAGCAAAGTCAATATTATCATCTCGAGAAATACCAGGCAAATTTTCAAGGAAAACTTCCGCAAACTCATAGACACATAAAGAAAATCCAAGAAAGAAGGTGAAGCAGTACTAGTATCATAAATATGAGCCAAAGATGACAAACATCCCCTCTCAACCAAATGACAAGCCTAAAGGAAAGATATAACTCTCTTGGGACCCAAATGAAGCACACCCTTCCAAGTTATCCTTGGCACACCCAGCGAAGCTAAAGTTACGGTGTTAGCATAACAATCTAGGACAACAAAAAAGGAGCTAACCAATCCATACCTAAGATGGCATCAAAATCTACCATATCAAGGACATTCATACCTTTCTATGTCTTATTCTCTGAAAAAGTCGTAGCACAAGATCGGTACACCTAATCAACCACTTATGAGTCTCCTACGGGGTAAATACCTGGATAGGCACATCTAAAGGCTCACAAGAAGAATCAAAACTTAAAGCAAAATATGTAGACACATAATAGAAAGTCGATCTCAAATAAAATAATATAGATGCAGATCTGAGACAAACAAGGATGAAACCTTTGATGACAACATTGGAGGCCTCTGTTTTTGGCCTGGAAGGTATAGCATAACACTGACCACGTCCACCGCCCAATTGAGTAGCCCAGTAACCACCACCACCGATACTACTACCTCTGCCTCTCGTACCCCTATTAGAACCTCTTCCTCTCATAGTCAATATGGGAGTAACTATGAGAATTCAGAAGGGAAAGTCTTAGCTAAATGGCCAATGTCATCACACACATAGCAAACCCTACGATCCTGCTCAATGGAATGAGGTACGACTGAACTTGAATGACTACCGGAAGTTGCTGAACCAGAAGAACCACTACCTAAACTTTGTAAGCCTGACCACACTGTTCTTCTATGATACCCATAAAACCCTCTAAAATCTCTACTTGAGAAGTGTGACCTCTGAACTTGCCCTGGTGATGAACCTTCTTGGCACCTACCTGAGATGCTCAAAGAGTAGACCCATTCATCTTAGCATGATCCGCAATGCTCTAAAATAATTCCCCATACACTACAATCCGAGTCTTAGCTAGCTGAAGAAAAATATCCAAACCCTTCAAGAACTTCAAATCCTTCTGTAACTTGGTGGTAATACTGGTATAAGAATATCTATACAAGGCATGAAAATGTGTCTCATACTCTGCGATAGTCATGAAGTCCTACTACAAGAAATCAAACTCATCTCTCATTTGATCCCTTAAATTGAAAGGCACAAACCTGTCCAAAAAAGCCTCTATAAGCTGATCTCAAGTCATCTCTAGCAAACCAAGAGGTAGACAAAGAATAAGTGATGTCCACAAATCTCTAGCTGTATCTCTCAACTGATAAGTAGTATAAGCAATCCCATAAGACTTAAGTAAACTAAGGTAATGCATTTTCTTAAAACAATTCATTAAGAAATCATACCCATTATTACCTACAACACTACTGAACCTAGGAGGACCCAAATGAGTGAATCTCTAAAACCTCTTCTAATCCTCAAAATGCATAACTATACTCACAATAATAGGAGGCATAGTAAATATGGCCGGTTGAGAACCATCTAAGGAGGTGTTATAAAATAAAGTTGAACTCCATATCTCTGAATACAATACTAAAATACAGGCACTGAAAGAGGAACCTCACTCGGAGTCTATAGAGTACCATAAGCAGATGTCGGTATAATATGAGGATCCATATTTGAAACCAGAGGAACACCATAAGCGGACTCTAACACCCACAGAGGTATAATACTCAAAAATATAGTAACACCAGGTGCACTCACAGGAGCACCCTCCAAATGGGTCAGTGACCAAATGACCAATCCCTCAAACACAGGGGCAAAAGAACTTTACGGGACTAGAGTGGGCCCCTGTAACGCCCCAAAAAATGGGTCTCGGAGCATCACAGGGTGCTTGAGGCTACGAGTAGCCCCAAGCTAACCCTTTGAGCCATTTTCATTCAACTCAACACAAATCAATGGGGTTTCTATAAATAACCCTCAAATATCAATAGAGTAATCATCATCTAAGAATAAAAGAAATTTTAGAAAGATAACAAAATACAACTTATTAGTCAACTCCCAACATCTATACTAGTCTGACAAGACTCTAAGAAAATCAATAAAACCAGCGAGCCATTAAGACATGCCCCAACTGACTCATACTCAATTATCAAATGTAAACGATTTCGTGAAACCAATATCAGAAATCACATCCTCAGAATATGAGGACTCACCACAACAGAGGATGTAGAACAGCGTGCCTGAAGAATCACTGTCAAACCTAGAACTGAGCACCTAAACCTATATTCCGAGAAAATGCAACCCACATCCGAAGATGTGGGTCAATACCATGGAAAGGAACCTAGTATATAGGGGTGTATGCACTTGTATAAACATCATCATCATAAATATTTATAAGAAATATGCAGTATGTATGAAACACTCACATAGCCCGAAGAAAATTATCATAATCATGAGAGGATTAAATAGGTACAATAACACATATGAGTCATCATATAATTTGTCAACACTTTCAGTTTATCAAGAATATCAATTCTCATAATGTAAATATCATTTAAATCTTTTGAAATAATAAGTTTCACAATTCCACTTTCAAATCACTTCACCATTCACCATAGACATAAGGAAATACACACACACACTGTGAGATCCTATAACCAACATAAACATGTGAGCTACATGGAGTCCAACGTACAACCTACGTTGGGGAGAGCGTCCTATCCTTGCCATTGGAGTAGGACTATCGATATCAAATCTACAAAAACTAGTGATAACTATATAAATCATCCTCAGGCTCACTCCTATAGGGGTACGTAGTTCTAGGGAAGTAAGGTCGCTTTATACCTCCCACTTGGTGCTAAAGATTTCTCCTGGACTTAGCTCAGATCATTTCAAAGACAATCAACAACAAAACAATTTCAGTAATATATAAATATACATCGGGAGCCATTATGCTTTCCATCTATCAAAATCAACAACGTTGTGGATTCTTTCACTATCGATTTCAAAACAATGTACTTAGAACACACACTTTCTCAAAAAAATACAATTTTCAATGGGGATTCATGACCCAAATATCAAATTCATGGTCAATATCATTCAAGATTCATGTTTTATATCTCTACACATGTAAATTCATCTTTCAAAATCATAAACATCAAGATTTCATAATAATCATCATAAGATATGGGTTCATGCTTCAAATTCGTAAAAAATCAAATAAAAATCATGCCTTTGTAAAGAAAAGTACTTTTGGGCACTAGAACGAAATAGAGTTCTTGTTGAAAAACCCCACATACCTTGAATGATGAACTTTAGATCGATACTCATTTTTAAGATGTTAATCGTGCCTTTGAATGATGGTTCTTGGAGTTCTTGAACTAGGAACTTTGAATCTTGAATAAATTTGCAAAATTAATGGTGAACTTTGGAGGTTCTTGAAGTTTGATGTATGAGCTTAGGGTTTTATTTTTTAGGGAGTTTGATGAAATATAACATATAATACTTCTAATAGGATTTAATATAGGGTTTGGATGGATTTTGGGTGAGGGAGAATGACCAAAACGCCCCTAAAAATCAAAAAAAAACTCTCGAATCTGTCGTTTGGTGGACTATTTGGATAGTCTGAAGCAGATCAACCATAACATTTTACTAGGATATTCAAATTGGATGAAACCAATTTCATTAGAAAGAGGACTCTCATATCTTTCCGTTGATATATAGTATCTCACCCAGATTATTGTGTACGAGGAGTTATGATCATTTGAAGTTGATCAAAAAATTCACTTTTGATAGGCTGAAGTAGATCGACCATAACGTTTTGCTCCGATAGACAAATTGGATAAAACCAATTTCATTGGAAAGAAGACTCGTATATCTTTCTGTTGATATACAGTAGATCAACTAGATCATTATGTACAAGGAGTTCTAATCATTTAAAGTTGGAGAAAAAATACGCCAGGCCTCAGTACTTTTTCCTGCACGTTTTATTGTTCACTACTAGTCAAGGTTACATCGGAATGTTCATAACTCATCGCTCGGGTGTTCGTTTTGGATGATCCACATATTGTTGGAAAGATTATTCGATACTCTACGCAATGGTGGGTCATAATTTAAGATATTTCGCACAAAAAAATTTTAATTCATTCTAGAAGATAGAACCCAACACATTTATGCACAAAATTTCAACAAAAAATTTCCCGGGGTATTACATCATCCCCCCTTGGAAACATTCATCCTCGAATGATGATAAACATGCCAATATTAGATAGGGAATAGAGCATACAGCTGAAACCATTCGTTAGACTCATCACCACATCGTTTCTCGCTCCGAATGTAACATAGAATGTATAAATTCAAAAAACTATAGTTGAACACCTAATAAATGACAGCTGAACTGCTGCCACTTTTATCAAAAGTGCATGATTTAGGAAAAAATGGTACCTTTGGCTTGATCGGAGTTCGTGGAAAAGAGGTGCGGGTACTTGGATCGCATATCCGCCTCAGCTTCCCAAGTTGCACCCTCAACAGATTGGTTTTGCCACAACACCTTGACCAAGGGAACTTCTTTGTTCCTTAGTGTTCGGACACTGAAATCAAGAATCTCAATAGGGATATCATCAAAAGAAAGAGTTTCTCGAATGTCATCACTCACAGAGGAATCCACTACCACAGCATCGCTAATATGCATTCTAAGTATGGAGACATGGAATATTGGATAACCAGAGGACAACTCGGAAGGCAACTCGACTTCATAAGCTACCGTACCAACACGGCTAAGAATTTTGTAAGGACCAACATAACGGGGACTAAGCTTCCCCTTCTTTCCAAATCTCTTCACCCCTCTCATGGGTGAAATTTTCATATACACTCGGTCACCAAATTCAAACTCAAGGTCTCTTTTTCTAACATCTGCATATGACTTCTGACGACTATGCGCAGTTTTCAACCTTTCCATAATCAACTTAACTTTTTCCATAGCCTCAAATACCGAATCAGGACCACTCACAGCCGCTTCACCCACCTCGAACCAACCTATGGGTAATCTACACTTTCTCTCATATAAGGCTTCAAATGGAGCCATGCCAATACTAGACTGGAAACCATTATTGTAAGCAAACTCTATCAACGGTAAGAGATCATCCCAACTTTCCTTAAAGTCAAGTGAATAATCTCTCAACATATCCTCAAAGTTCTGGATGGTCCGCTCAGCCTGACCATCGATCTACAGATGAAAAGAAGAACTCAAAAGCACTTGGGTACCAAGACCCTTCTGAAAAGCTTTCCAAAATTACGAAGTGAACTGAGTACCCCTATCCAAAATGATAGACAAGGGAACTTCATGCAGTCTGACTAGCTCTCGGATATACAATATAGGATAATCCTCAGCAGTATATGAAGTATGAATAGGCAAGAAATTAGCAGACTTAGTCAACCTATCAACCACAACCTAAATGGAATCATGATGGCGTCGGGAAGGAGGTAAACCAATCACGAAGTCCATATTTATCTCTTCCCACTTCTAGGTAGGAATACTAAACTCTTACATCATACATCCAGTTCTTTAGTGTTCAACCTTAACCTATTGGCATGTTGCACATTTAGCTACAAACTCTGCTATATCTTTCTTCATGCCACACCACCAATAGATTTTCCGCAAGTCTGGGTACATCTTGGTGGCACCAGGATGAATAGAATATCGCGCCCCGTGCACTTCAGCCATAATCCTCTGTCTCAAATTATCATCATTTGGGACACACAATATACCCTATGATCTCAACACACCATCTCCCCTTTGGGAGAAAACCTCTACTTTTTGCTCCTTAACTGACTCCTTCAATTTGACCAACCTAGCATCTAAGTATTGTTTTTCCTTCACTTCCGAAACCAAGGAGGATTCGGAACTACTCTAAACCCCTATACTACCTTCAGCAGAGTCAAACAACCTAACCCTTAATCTAGCCAAACGATGTACATCACGAGCCAACTCTTTCTTACCTTCTACCACATACGAAACACTACCCATGGACACTCTACTTAGGTTATCCGCGACAACATTGGCCTTGCCCGGATAGTACAGAACACTCATATCATAGTCCTTTAACAATTCTAACCATCATCTCTGCCTAAGATTCAATTCTCTCTGGGTAAACACATACTACAGACTCTTATGATCAGTTAAAACATCAACATGGACACCATACAAATAGTATCTCTAGATTTTCAAAGCAAACACAACAGAAGCCAACTCAAGGTCATGGGTGGGGTAATTTTTCTCATGGTGTTTAAACTGTCTAGAAGTATAAGCTATCACCTTACCCTTCTGCATTAATACGCAATCCAACCCAACTCTTGAAGCATCACAGTACGCCACAAAACCATCAACACCATTAGGGAAAGTCAAAATAGGGGTTGAAGTAAGTCGAGTCTTCAACTCCTGAAAAATCTTCTCACAAGATTTGGACCACAAGAACTTCACTTTATTTTGGGTCAACCGAGTCATAGGAGACGTTATAGAGTACAAACCCTCAACAAAACGGTAGTAATAGCCAGCTAAACCCAAGAAAATTCAAATATCAATCGGAGCAATAGGTCTAGGCTAATTTCTAATAGCTTCGGTCTTTTGGAGATCAACTCTAATACCCTCGCAAGAAATGGTATGACCTACAAAAGCAACTGACCTTAGCCAAAACTCACACTTACTGAACTTGGAAAACAACTTTTGATCTCTAAGGGTGTGCAAGACAGTTCGGAGATGATCAAAATGTTCATCCTCACTACGGGAGTACACCAGTATATCATCGATGAACACTATGACAAACATATCCAGATATGATATGAACACTCGATTCATGAGGTCCATGAAAGCTGCTAGGGCATTAGTTAACCCGAAAGACAAAATAGGAAACTCAAAATAGCCATAACGATTTCGAAAAACGGTTTTTGGGATGTCACACTTCCTAACTTTGAGTTGATGATAGCCGGAATGAAGGTCTATCTTTGAGAAATAACTTGCACCTTGCAATTGGTCAAACAAATCATCTATTCTCGGAATTGGGTACTTATTTTTGACAGCGACTTTATTCAGTTGGCAGTAATCAATGCACATACGCAAAGAGCCATCTTTCTTTCTCACAAACAACACAGGAGCGCCCCAAGGATAAACACTGGCCTTATGAAACCCTTATCTAGTAGATCTTTGAGTTGCTCTTTCAACTCCTTAAGTTCTGGAGGGGCCATACGGTAAGGAGTAATAGAAATGGTCTAAGTATCGAGAAGAAGATCAATCTCGAACTCTATCTCTCTATCAGGAGGTATCCCTGGGAGATCATCCAAAAAGACATTAGAAAACTCTTTGACGACGTTAACAGACTGGAGAGTTGGAGTCTCAGACTTAGTGTCTTTGACTCTAACCAAATGGTAAATACACCCCTTGGAAATAAGTTTTCTATCTTTGAGGTAAGAGATAAAATGACTCTTGGGTGACAAAGAATTCCCAGACCACTCAAACACGAATACACCCGAAAACTGAAACTTGACCACTCAGGTCCAACAATCAATAGAGGCATAAGAAGAATACAGCCAGTCCATACCCAGAATCATATCAAAATCTACCATGCGTAACTCAATCAGATCAGCCAACGAGAATCTATGAGAACGGTAACAGGACACTTTTTATACACTTTCTGGGCAACAATCGAATCACCCACTAGGGTAGAAACTAGGATAAGCTCAGGAATAATCTCAGGACTCATTTCAAAATTCACAGTAATCAAAGGTGTAACGTATGAGAAATTGGATCCAGGATCCAACAAAGCATACACATCAAACTAAAATATACAAAGCATACCAGTAACAACACAGGGAGAGTCCTCCTATTCATAGCAGGATGGTAAAGCATAGAATCTATTCTAGCCCTGCCCGCCAGCATTACTAGAAGAGGCGCCCTGAGCTGGGGATAGGCGAGTCGCTAGAACTGGAGCACTAACAGTCTGAGTCTGGGTCTGAGGGTGATAGTCATGATGCCCTTGTCCATCCTATGGACAACTTGTAACTTTGTGACCCATGTCACCACACCAAAAACAACTTCTCTTCTCACCCCAACACTCACCCAAATAAGCCCCACCATACTTAGGACACAGGGGATAATTTGGCTTACTGCCGGCATTATACTTGGATAGATGAATGATCCTAATACTGAGGCTGACTCCCTTCCTACAATCTAGTTTGACACTATCTGTGCTGCTCGGACCTAGCTCTCTTATTCCCTCTCATTCTATCTCTCTCCGTAATCTTATCTGCCTCAATCTGTTGGGCATGAGTCATCATCCTAGAAAGATTCATCTTACTATTCAACATAGAAAACCTACACTCCTTCACCACATAACTAGACACTCCAGTCAGAAACTTACTCATACTAGCCCGATTATCAGCCACTAAGTCAGGAGCATACTTAGCCAACTGATTGAACGTTAGACAGTACTCCCTAATAGTCATAGAACCCCGTCGCAGGTTCATAAACTCTTCCAACTTCACCTCCCTCATCTCCAAAGGGAAAAAGTTATCCAGGAATGCATCATGGAACTCTTTCCAAGTTGTAGGGACAGCTTCCTCACCTCTACCTTTCTTCAAAGCAACAACCCAGTCATAAGCAAGGTCTTTCAACCTATATGCATCCAACTCCGCACTATGTTCCTCAGATACATGCAACACCTGAGTAATCTTCCGCACCTTCTCTAACAACAATCATGGATCCTCATCAGACTTGGACCCATAGAATTATGGTGGATTCATCCGCATGAAGTTATAGATCCTAGCAGCAGCTGAATCACAGCCCTGCTGCTATGGAGCTGGGGTTGGGTTGGCCTGAACATTTACAGTAACAGCTTGGGCCAGCGCCTGAAAAGCTGTTCGAAATTCAGCATGAGACTCGTTTTCATTCAATAGGTCAGCAAGTTGAGGTTGCTGACCATCATTATTTCTTCTCGCTCGATGTGGAAGTATATTTTTGAAAGTGAAGAGCACGAATCAATAGCAGAGAGAGGAAATTTAAGAACGATAGACTTCTGAAAGAAAGAATCACACTTTTTCCTAAAACGTCTTGTAGCCTCTTGCTCATAGATGTGGCATGCTACACACCGATGATCAAGACTCTACTTAACACGACTTGTCAGACTCCCTAGTATACCTTAAAAGCTTAGGCTTTAATACCAAGTTTGTAACGCCCCATAAAATGGGTCTCGGAGCATCACACGGTGCTTGAGGCTACGAGTAGCCCCAAGCTAACCCTTTGAGCCATTTTCATTCATCTCAACACAAATCAACGGTGTTTCCATAAATAACACTCAAATATCAATAGAGTAATCATCATCCAAGAATAAAAGAATTTCAGAAAGATAACAAAATATGACTTATTAGTCAACTCCCAACATCTATACTAGTCTGACAAGCCTCTAAGAAAATTAATAAAACCAGCGAGCCATTGAGACATACCCCAATTGACTCATACTCAGTTATCAAATGTAAACAATTCAGTGAAATGAACATCAGACATTACGTCCTCGGAACATGAGGACTCACCATAATAGAGAATGTAGAATAGTATGCCCGAAGAATCACTGTCGAACCTAGAACTGAGCACCTGAACCTACATTCCGAGAAAATACAACCCACATCCGAAGATGTGGGTCAATACCATGGAAAGGAACCCAATATATAGGGGTGTATACACTTGTATAAACATCATCATCATAAATATTTATAAGAAATATACAGGATGTATGAAACACTCACATAGCCTGAAGAAAATCATCATAATGATGAGAGGATTAAATAAGTACAATAACACATGTGAGTCATCATATAATTTGTCAATCACTTTCAGTTCATCAAGAATATCAATTCTCATAATGTAAATATCATTTAAATCTTTTGAAAGAATAAGTTTCACAATTCCACTTTCAAATCACTTCACCATTCACCATAGACACAAGGAAACACACACACTGGGAGATCCTATAACCGACATAAACCATGTGAGCTTCATAGAGTCCAACGTACAACCCACGTTGGGGAGAGCCATCCTATCCTTGCCATCGGAGTAGGACTATCGATATCAAATCCATACAAACTACTGATCACTATATAAATCAGCCCCAGGCTCACTCCTACGGGGGCACATAGTTCTAGGGAAGTAAGGTTATTTTATACCTCTCACCCGGTGCTAAATATTTCTCCTGTACTTAGCTCAGATCATTTCAAAGACAATCTACAACAAAACAATTTCAGTAATATATAAATATACATCGGGAGCAATCATGCTTCCCATTTATCAAAATCAACCACATTTTGGATTTCTTTCACACTCGAGTTCAAAACAACTCCATTAAGACCAAAAGGTCAAATCATTCAAAATATCTCAAATATTCAACATCAACATGCTTATAACACACACTTTCTTAAAAAAAATACAATTTCCAATGGGGATTCACGATCCAACTATTAAAATCATGATAAATATCGTTCAATATTCATGCTTTATATCTCCACACATGTAAATTCATCTTTCAAAATCATAAACATCAAGATTTCGTAATAATCATCATAAGATATGGGTTCATGCTTCAAATTCGTAAAAAAAACAAACAAAAATCATCCCTTTGTAATGAAAAGTACTTTTGGGCACAAGAACGAAAGAGAGTTCTTGTTGAAAAACTCCACATACCTTGAATGATGAACTTTAGATCAATACTTATTTTTGAGATGTTAATCGTGCCTTTGAATGATGGTTCTTGGAGTTCTTGAGCTAGGAACTTGGAATCTTGAATAAATTTGCAGAATTAATGGTGAACTATGGAGGTTCTTAAAGTTGGATGTAGGAGCTTAGGGTTTTATTTTTGAGGGAGTTTGATGAAATATAACATATAATGCTTCTAACAGGCTTTAATATAGGGTTTGGATGGATTTTGGGTGAGGGAGAATGACCAAAACGCCCCAAAAATCAAAAAAAATCTCGAATCTGTCCTTTGGTGGACTGTTTTGATAGTCTGAAGTAGATCAACCATAACGTTTTGCTCCGATATTAAAATTAGATGAAACCAATTTCATTAGAAAGAGCAGTCTCATATATTTCCGTTGATATATAGTATATCACCCAGATCATTGTGTACGAGGAGTTATGATTGTTTGAAGTTGACCCAAAAATTCACTTTTGGTAGGCTGAAGTAGATCGACCATAACTTCTTGCTCCGATAGAAAAATTGGATGAAACTAATTTCATTGGAAAGAGGACTTGTAGAGATTTCCGTTGATATAGAGTATATCAGCCAGATCATTATGTACAAGGAGTTATGATCGTTTAAATTTGGAGCAAAAATACGCCAGGCCTCAGTACTTTTTCCTGCATGTTTTACTGTTCACTACTATTCATCGTTTGATTGGAATGTTCATAACTCATCGCTCGGGTGTCCGTTTTGGATGATCTGCATATCTTTGGAAAGGTTATTCGATACTCTATGCAATGGTGGGTCATAATCTTAGACATTTTACACGGAAAATTTATAATTCATTTTAGAAGATAGAACCCAATACATTTACGCACAAAATTTCAATGAAAAATTTTTCGGGGTATTACATTCCCATAACTCCAACATGATAAACTTAAAGCTCGAGGGAGAGTACCCTGGTGCTATATATGGATAGGGAAGATACTCATACCCATCCTCCATGTTGAGCCAGACCATAACTTATAAATTTCCCTCTAAACTAGGTCTCTCCTCAGATAATAGGTCTACATCTCTAGCCTTACTGGATCTAGTCCTCACCATTTGCACAAAAAGATTGAAATATGACTTAGAACACAAGGTATAAAAGATCTGAATGATGAGGAACAAAATAAGAAATGTTTTCTGAAGACATCTTATAGCCTCTCAAAGGTAGATATAGACATTTGTGTATCGATTTATGAGACTCTATTAGACACCCCATTCTTACACTATTGAGACCAATTATCTTAGCTGCTCTAATAGCAATTTTTCATGATCCAAAAATCAAAGATCATGATGGCACTTATCACGGAATGCCTTGACAAGTGAACCTATCACCCAAACTGATATAACAAGGAAAATTAATACCAAAACCAAAGACAAGGATTCTAGAGAAAAAACAACCCATATAAACATGATAATAGAAAAAATATAATCCAAGATAGCAAACCAAATCCTAAAATCTAGTGTCACGATGGAAGAACCACTAATAAAACTCATAGTCAGAATAAATATAGAATATACAAAAGGGAACGAACTCTATCTATGAATACAATAAGACATATTCTAGACAAGAAAAGGTAGTGTCCAACTCTGGATGCGTAGATCAACTGCTATGTTGAATAGACTCCCAATGCTACCTAAATTAGTTATCCTTGTTGAGCATTTGTACTTGTATCTACACCAAAAGGGCATAGTGGAGATGAGTACAGTCCACTTGTACTCAGTAGGTATCATAGGTTGATTAAGTAAAGTAGAAAATAAAGCATATAAACACAAACTATAGGTATGTCACCTGCAATCAGAAAATCTCCCAAATGGTAGCCCACACCTTCTCCACCAACAGCTTTATTATATACACATATAACAAATATAAGTACTGGAAAGAAGTACAAATATACACATACACCAAATACATGTATAATAAGATAGAGAAAATGGACAAATATCAAGTAAAGATCAGAAATGCAATAACAGAATAAGCACAATATATGTAATGTAATAAAGATGATAATAATGATGATGATGATGATGATATGATGCACGAGGTCATCGGAAAACTTTCATATACACCTACCGAGTTATGCTCCCAAGGTAGGACTCATAGGGGCTTCATCAATCCATAAAAAACAAATATCCAATACCAATATCTATAACTTCTCTCCAGCACATACATCAGTAGAGGGTTTTTAAAGATACCATATTTCCTATCAAAAAACCTAGTATTTCCATAGTGGTACCAATGTTTCATGAATGAATATGATATGAGGATGTAATGCTCACAGTCAACCAAAATAAGAATATCCAATATCTAACTAATGTACCAATTATGTGAGCCAAAAATACACTCAAACCAACCAACCATCCATAATTCGGTAAATTCAAAAACCATTGAGTGAAGCATGAACGAAAATGTCACAAATACTAAAAAAATCCCAAAATCTAGGATTTTTCCCACTAAAAAAAAGAATAATCAGGAAAACATATATCAATACTAGGCTAAAAACATTATACAAAACCCCACAGGTCCACCCATAGCCAATAATATCTTAAAACTACAAAATATTATCCGCATGGACCCCCACATGGGCATATGAAACACCTAAACACAGTTTCCATGATACAACCCCATACCATATAATGCTTTTACATTATTATTAACTACCCAATCATGTCTAAAGAAAGTTAAGTCATAACCTACCTCATATTCTAGAATTAGATTAAATAAGCTTTACCGTCGAGTTTTCACCTGATGCACGGACTTAAAAATCTGCTAAAATACATATATATAGAATCTACGCATTAAAAGAAACCCAAAGATACCTATATTTCCACTTTTAAATCATGATCAAAATGGCCCCCGAAATGGTTTTCAAAAAAAAAGGGTAAAACTAGAATTTTTATCCAAAACTATTTTTTCCAAGATTAAAGGAACTCATAAGAGAGAGCCCAAGTGAAAATGGGTTGAAATTAGGGTTTGAATAAAAGAAATCATAATTTGGGTCTTTGGGGCCAAAATCTCAAAATTTCACCTTTAAATCCGAGTTTAAACAAGAATTAAATGATAAAGTCAAAGAAAAGTAGCTAAAATAAGAGTTTGGAGCCTACCCAAGCTTAGAAATGGAAGCAAATGCCTAAAAACTAGATCCTCAAGTTCAAAGTCTCAAAAATGAAAAAGAAAACCCAAGAAAAATATTATTTTTACCTAGGTGACAAGTGTCGCTAAAGAGGTCTAGTGACCACTTTAGCAGTACCTGCTTAATGTGCCAGTCCAGGGGACAATAGCCGCTTTAGCACCCTCCACTAAAGTGGATGGGGGATGCTAAAGCACTCTTTCTATGCTGGTAGACAGGTGCTTAAGTGGTCAAGTGATTCTTTAGCGCCTGAGACTAAAGCAGCCAAAGTAGCGCTTTAGTGGATGCACCAACTGTGGAGACTTGAAAAAATCCAAGCCTTCACGAACCCCTCGAGATTTATCAGAAATCATAAGAACATAAAATAACTATGTTACTTTATTATGTTAGATGCTCTAGACTCAATGACGATATCAGAATTTTGATAAAGTAATTTTTTAACAAAACTAGCCCTCGAGACCCAATTTCACAACTTTCCAAATCGAGGTCAAAATGTGCTATAAAAGTCGTAAAACTACACCAACCATGTTACCAACCTAAAATCAATGTTTTGAATCTGCTGACGCAGCCCGTTTTGCCATCTGACGCACAGATTAAATGATGTTGACTGAATTCAACTAGTAAACCTTTAAGACCATCAAAAACCACAAACTCATATAAATCACACCAAAAAGCATTGGGAACCATGCCAATCATCCGCACACTCCAGAATTACCACAAAGAAATCATGAGGAGTGTCAAATTAGTTAAATCACATAGAAATAAATATTTTGTACTAATCATCAAAAATCAGGTCATTACAACCAGTCACCAAAACTGATATAAAATAAGAAAACAATACCAAAATTGCATGGAAAGACTTCTAGAACAAAGTCGAATCATAAATATACTATAATAGATAAGTTTGAAAATCAATACAATAACATAAACTATCCCAAAATCTGGAGTCACTGTGTAAGAACAATCTACATATATCTCAAAGTATGAAAATAAATATGATAATCCATATGAAGACACAAGTTTGGCTTTGAATATAAGATAAGACATAAACTAGATTGGATAAGACCGGAAGTCATCTCTAGAAGCATAGAGTGGCCCCAACCTCAGATATATCAAATCACCGCCAGAACTCAACCGTCGTGCGACATAGTCAAATCTGGATTTATACCGAAATGTCATAGTAGGGATGAGTACGGTCCACCTATACGCAGTAGGTATCATAGGCTGACTGGGCAAAGTAGAAAATGAGGTATATAAATACACACGATAAGCACTCCAACTGCAATCAATAAATGTCCTAAATGGTCCATCACACTATCTTCACTAACAATTCAAAATATATCACATAGACCAGATACAAGTATGAAAAGGAAATACAAAATAGACATATATTAATCAAACACGAAAGCATAACACTAAAGATGCAAAATGTATGAAACGTAGTAAAGATGATAATGATGATGATGTAATATGTCCATGGTTATTGCATAACTTCTATATACATCTACCGAGTACTGATCCTAGCTAGGACCCATGGAGGGTTCAATACCCATATACAATCACCATATCCAATCCCAGTGTCAATATTCATGTCTCCTCTCTAGCTTGTGGACTATGATAGAGGATTTTTAAAGGTGTCACATTTTCTATCGAAAATCAGGAATTCCATAGTGGTACCAATGTCTCATGAATGCATGTATGATATAATGATGAAATAACCATAATTAAACTAGAATGAAAATCTCAAATCCAACTAATATACACGAAGGTAAGCCAAATATTCACTCAATATATCAACTCACCAGGATCCAAATTTCTGATCTACCATTAGAGTGATATATGCAAGTAATATATCACTAATAACATATAAACCCCAACTTAGACATTTCTACCAGAAAGAAAATAACCAAATATAAACATAAATCAAATAATATCTAAAAAAGATGCTACATGGGTCACACATAGCAATAATTGTCTCAAAATACCAATAATAACAGCATAAGCCCCCCACACGGGAGCACAACAGTAATAAAATTATTTCCATGATTCATTCTCATACTCGTAGCATGATTTTATATAACATATTAACTACCTATCCCAGTCTGAAGAAAGTTAAGTCATAACCTACCTCAAAAAACGAAATCCCAATCCCAAGCTTTCGACACGGAGCCTTCCTCTCTCTAATGGCATCGAAACCAACTAAACATACAAATATAGAATTGATGTATTAAAAGAAAGTTCACAATACCCATATTGGCTATTTTCAAGTCAGGGTGAACACGGACCCCAACATGAGTTTCTAAAAGAAAGGATGGAATCAAAAATTTTGTTTATAAAAATTTAATCCTTATTAATGAAAGTCATAAAAGAAAATTTAGGTGAAATAGGGATGAAATTAGGGTTAAAATTAAAAAAATACTGTTTAGGCCTTCTGGTCCAAAATCCTCAAAATTCACTTTGAAATCACGAAATTATGGTTTTTAGATGACAAGAATCAAAGTAAAATAGTTGATGTAGGGATATGGAGCTTACCTAAGCTTTAAAAAGGAAGAACTCGCCAACAAAACTTTTAACCCAAAGGTTAAAACTGCAAAACAAAGAGAAAATTAAGAAAAAGGAGTTTTTATACTACCCAGGCATGACTGCTTAAGCGTCCAATTAACCGCTTAAGAGGTCACCACTAAAGTGGCCACGTATCATTTTAGTGGTACCCACGAGCTGATCAGTCCGCTTTAGCAGCCCCCAGCTAGAAATTGGAAATTTTTTTAAGTCTATAGAGACCCCTCGAGATTTATATAAAATTTCAAGAACACAAACAAACTATGTCACCTTATTAAATTTGAAGTTTCGGACTCAATGGAGACATCAAATTTTCAAAAAGAGGTTGTTTTTACAAAATTAACCCCCAAGACCCAAATCTACAATTTTCTGAATCAAGGGTAGAAATAAGACCCAAAAGCAATTAAAAATCATTCTAACTATGCTACCAACTCCAAATTGATAGTCCAGATCTATTGGCGCAGTCCATTTTTCCATTTAACACCTAGAATAATAAATGTTGACTGAAGTCAACTATAAGGCCTTTTTAGCCTCAAAAACAATGAACTCAGAACAAATCATACAAAAAGCATTGAGAATCTTGCCAATAATCCCCTCACCCTTGAAACATCATATAGTAACCACAAGGAGGGATAGAATGGTCAGATAATATAAAAATAAATAATTCACACAAATCAAGTACTTATAATATCCACCACTAAGAATCTAGTTTGTCCTCATACTAAGGGCAAGATAAGTACTGGATCCAGCAAAAAGATAAGGATAACTACTACACATGTCCAACTCAACCTCCTAACTGCATCTAAAGGATGGTGTCTCCACTAGACCTAAACCATTGGAATATCTCTAGAACATAACTGTCTAGCATCCTAGGATAAAATAGAGATGGGCTTCTCAACAAAGTACAACCTCTAACATAACTACACTGTGTCCCAATGAATAATATGAGACTCATTTGAAATATAGCATCGTAGGATGGAGACATAAAACACTAGATGAACAACTGATAAATCTGGGGTCAATGCTAGTTCATAAGATACATCCCTAATAGTTTGAAGAATCTCAAATAGATCGATATACCTGGGGCTAAGCTTTACTCTCTTTCCAAATCTCATCACGTCCTTCATAAGAGAAACACAAAGAAAGACTTGATTACCAATACAAAATCTCAAGGCACGAAGTCCATTATACGCATTGCACTTCTGCCAACTCTGATCTGCTAGAAGTCTATCCTTAATAACCCAAAGTATATCCAACAGCATAAAAAACAAGTCCATACCTTGAGATATAATCTCTAAAACCTCAGACCAACCAATTTAAAAGAGAAAACATCAACCATACACAGCCTCAAATCAAGCCATCTCAATACTAAAGTGGTAGCTATAAGAATACACAAACTCTGCGAAAGCTAGATGTTGCTCTCACTGACCTCCAAAGTACATAACACAAGCGTGGATCCTATCCTCTAAAACCTTAATAGTCCGATCTGACTGATCGTCAGTCTGGGGATAAAACGTTATGCTATGATCAATCTGGGTACCCAGCTCTTCCTGAAAAGCCTTCCAGAAGTGAAATATGAACACTAAACCACTATCTAAGATAATAGAAACTGGTACAACATAGAGATAAACTATTTCATAAATATAGATACGATCCAACCTCTTAGTACCGAAAGAAACTTGAACAGGTATGAAATAGTAAGATTTAGTCAATCAACCTACAATGACCCAAACACTATCAGACCAATGAGAAGTACGAGGCTACTAAGTCACGATGTGTATAGTGATCCATTCACATTTCCACTCCAGGACTTTAATACTCAGCCTGAACCTCCTAGAAAAATAGGCAATAAGCTATAGAATATGTTATATCCTTTCTCACACCACCCCACCAATAGTGCTATCTAAAATCATGACACATTTTGGTCACTATTAGAAAAATGGAATACCTAGAACAATTAGCCCCTCTAATATCAATCTCATCCAATCATCTATTCTCTGCACACACACTAGACCTCTAATCCTAAAAACACTATATGAATCAAGAAACTTTAATCCAACATGATCAAATTAATGAGCGCAGATCTATCCATCAAAGAAGATCTAGCTTTCCCGAATGCCAAAACGCTACCAGGTGTGGAAATATTAAGCCAAACCATATGGTTAGCAAAGATTGAACCTCTAAGGCCAAAGGCCTCTCCTGGGTCAATAGATGTACCAAGCTACCCATACTAGTTGAATTCTAGCTTAAGGCATCGGCAACCATATTAGTATTATCAGGATAATAGAGAATAGTAAGGTCATAGTCCTTAAGCAATTCAAGCAAATAGCGTTGCCTCCTATAAGATTTTTCTAGGTGAAGAAATACTAAAGGCTATGATGACCAAACAAGATCTCATAATGTACTCCATACAAGTAGTGCCTCCACAATATCAAAGCAAATATAATCGCGCACAACTCTAAATCATGGGTAGGATAATTCTTCTTATGGGGATTCAATAGCCGGGAAGCATACACAGTCACCTTAACCTCCTACTTCAATACAATACCTAACCCAACACCAAAAGTATCACAGAACACATTAAAACCCTTGCCCTTCTAGGGAAAAGTAAAGATAGGAGTTGATGTTAACCAATCCTTGAGCTTTTGAAATCTCACCTCACAATCATCAAACCACTAAAATGAAATCTTCTTCTGAGTCAACTTAATTTAAAGAGTTGTAATAGATGATAAACCCTAAACAAAGCACCAATAGTAGCCTACTAAACTAACAATACTCCAAATCTCGATAGGAGAAGTAGGCCTAGCCCAATCAACAACCATTTTAATCTCTTTGGATCGACCATGATACCATCTTTGGTCACTACATGACCCAAGAAAGAAATAGACTGCAACCAAAATTTGCACTTGGAGAACTAATTATACAACTTCTCATCTCTCAACCTCTTTAGTATAATCTGTAAATGCTCCTCGTGATCGACCTCACTCTTAGCGTAGACCAGGATATCATTTATAATTACAATAAAAAAAAGTTGACATATAATTGAAACACCTGGTTCATTATTCCATGAATGCAGATGGGGCATTGGTCAACCCAAAGGACAAGACAAAAAACTCATAATGACTTTATCTAGTCTAAAAATCTATCTTTGGGATATCCGATGCTCTAATCCTCAAGTAGGGATACCCAAACCTCAAATCCATCTTCAACAACACTGAAGCACCCTGAAGCTAATCGAATGAATCATTAATATAAGAAAAAGGATACTTATTCTTAACCATCACTTTGTTCAACTATTGATAATCAACAAATATATGTATTAAAACTATTCTTTTTCTTTACAAATAAGATAAGAGCACCCTAAGGTGATGCACTAGGTCGGATAAATCCTTTATCTAACAACTCCTACAATTGATCTTTTGATTTCTTTGGCTCTATTGGGTCATCCTTTATAGAGAAATAGATATGGGCTTAGTTCCCAACTCAACATTAATAGCAAAGTCAATATCACGATCCAGAGGCATACCAGGTTATACTTGTGAAAAACATCCATGAACTTACGAACAATATGGACAAAGTCCAAAAAAGGCAGAAAAGCATTATTTGTTTCATAAATATGGGCAAAAAATGACAATATCCCCTCTCTACCAAGTGATGACCACATAGAAAGGATATAAATTTCTTGGGATAGAAATGAAGCGCACCCTTCAAAACTATCCTTAGCATACCTGGTGGAGCTAAAGTCACATTCTTAGCATAATAGTCTAGAATGGAATAATAAGGAGATAACCAATCTAATGCCAAGATGACATCAAAGTATACCATATCTAGGATGATCAGATTTGCCTAAGTCTTATGCACCTCAAAAGCCACAACATATTATTGATACTCCCAATCCACCATTAAAGATTTTCTTTCAAGGGTAGATACATGGATAAGTACATTAAAAATCTCACTAGTAGAATCAAAACCCAAAGAAAAATATGAAACACATAAGAGCAAGTCAATTACAAATCAAATAACACAGATGGAAATATAAAGCTAATAGACATGTTACTTGTGATAACAATATTAGAAGCCTATATCTCAGGTCTAGAAGGTATCTACTACCTGATTGAGTAGCTTTGTGACCACCTCCACGGGTACCATGACCTATGCCTCGTGCACCTCTAGTAGTACCTCTACAACTATAAGGATCATCTCCCATTGCTAATATAAGAGTAGGCCTGAAAACATTAGGGTATAATGTTTTGCTAAATTGCCAAACTTACCACACACATAGAAAAATCTATAGCCCAACTCAATAGGGAGCAGGTACGGATGATCTAGAATGACCAACCTAGAGTGATGCTCGACCACCCAAAGCTGCTAAACCAGAAGTCCTACTATCTGAACCATGCAAAGCTATATGCACTAGTCTGCTTTTATACCTATAAGAACCTTTAAAATATATGCCTTAAGGAGTGAAACTATTGAACTCGCTCTAATGGTTCATCACACCCTCTTGGAGACTCCAAGAAAAGCCTGAAGAATAGACCCAATCATCTTTGAATAATCCATTATACTCTGAAATGATGCCCCTGACACTACTATTTGAGCAGTATCCAACTAAAGAGAAACATCTAATCCCTTTATGAACTTTTAAATCTTCTTAAACTCAATGGCAATACTAGTAATAGAACATCTGGACAAGGCATGGAAACGTGCTACTCGATAATAGTTATGGAGCCCTGCTCTAAGTGATCAAACTTATCTATTATCTAATCCTTTAAATTGAATGGAACAAACCTATCCAAAAATTCCTCAGCAAACTAATTCTAAGTCATCTTTGTTGAACCTAGAGGTCTACGACTAACAAGTAACCTCCACTAATCCCTGGTTGCATCTCTCAATTAGTAGGTAATGTGACCAACCCCATGGGACTCAAGTGATCTAAGGTTGTGCAACTTCTCTTGATAATCAATTAAGAAACCATAGACATCCTTGCCCACAAAATCACTGTACATAGGTGGACCCAAGTGAGTGAATCACTCAAAGCTGTTTTGATCTTTGGAAGACGTAACTATACCAGTAACAATAGGACGTATCATAAATCTAGATAGCTGAGATCCCACCTGAGGGGCTAACATAGATGAAGAATAAACTTATGATCTTAGAATACCATACTTAGATACTGGCACGAAAGGAGGAACAATACTTAGAGTTTTAGGAGTGTCGTAAGAAAATATCTGAACCACTGAAAGAGCCACACTCTGAGCTAGGAGGAACACCATAAGGACACTCTAGCACAGATAAAGGTACAACACTCAGAGCTAGAGGAACAGCAGGTACATTAAGAGAAACGCCCTCAAAGTGAGTTAGCAAGCAAATTAATGACCCTTCCATGACTGCAGTAGAAGAACTCTATGGAACCTAACTTGGTCCTATATCTCTAGCATGCTCATCTTGTGGATCAGGGGAGATTCCCCTATCACTACCCCTGGAAGGGGAAAATCCTCATGCCCATCCTGTACCTCAGGCCTGTCCATGATTCACAACTTACCTCATATACTGGGTTTTCTCCTTCAATGTTGGCTCAGTATCCCTAGCCTCATATGATCTAGTACTTACCATCTGCATATAAAAGAGTGAAACATATCTTAGAACATAAGGCATAAAATATCCATACGATAAGGAATAAAACAATAAATTTTTTTAAAGATATCTTATACCATCTCAAATATATATATATATATATATATATATATATATGGACATCTATATATTGAGCGAGACTATACTAGACACCATGTTCTTACACTAATGATACAAATGAACCTGACTCTAATACCAATTTATCATAACCCAAAAACTAAGAGTCATGATGGCATTTAACGTGGCTAAGCCTTGACAAGAAAGCCAATCTCCTAAACTAATATGAAATAAGAAAACAATACCAAAATCCTATGGCAAAGTTTCAGAATAAAGTCAAACTATAAATATACAATAATAAGGGAAGTTTTAATATCAACGCAATTCCATAAACCATCACAAAACCTAGTTTCACAGTGTAAGAACAAATCTACATACAACTTGAAGTCTGAAAAATACATTTGATAATCCAGATGAAGTTATAGATCTTTCTCTAAATATAAGATAAGACATAAACAAGATAGGATGAGGTCAGAGGTCAACTGTGGAATCATAAAGAGCCCTTACCTCATATTTATCCAATCATTACCCATACTCATCTACCGTACAACACACTCAAACCAAGATCTACATTAAAAGGACATAGTAGGGATGATTACGGTCCACTTGTACTTAGTAGGTATCATAGATAGATTGTGTAAAGTAGAAATAAGTTATAAAAACACACGCCATGAGAACGTCACCTATAATCAGGAAATGTCCCAAGAGGTAGCTCACACCACCTACACTAACAGTTCTAAATATATTACATAGACCAAATACAAGTATGAAAAGAAAATATAGAATAGACATACATCTATAAAATATAAAAGCAAAACACTGAAGATACACAATATATAAATACAATAAGGCTGATTATGATGACGATATGATATATCCAATGTTATTGTATAACCTTTGTATACACTTACAAAGAACTTCTCCCAGGTAGGACCCATGGGGTGTTCACTACCCATATAAAATCTCAGTAACCAATCCCAATATCTATATCCATATCTCCTTTCTAACTCTTGGACTAAGGCAAACGGTTTTAAAAGGTGTCATAGTTTTGTCAAAAATTTGTATTTCCTTAGTGGTACCGGAGTTTCATATGAGGATGTAATTCTCATAACTAAACCAGAATGAAAATCTCAAATCCAACTAATATACACGCACATGAGCTAAAAATCCACTCAATAGTTCAACCCTCTAGGATCCAAATTAAGCCATGTACCATTAGATTAAACTATAAAAGTAATATATCAGTGATATCATATTAAACCCAACTTAGACATTTATACTAGAAAGAAAACAACTAAATCTATACATAATCTTAGGTGGATTTATGTACCTAAATTATCTACGTAGGACTTCTTGTGTTCTTAATGATTAGTTAATGATATAATTGAGCATATATGTGTTAAACCACTTGTTTATAATATTTAATGTTTGTTTCAAACAATTTTATAATCAAATGGGTAACTTAGAGACTAGACAAGAAATCTAGTGTTACTACCTTGAACTATATGTTGTTCTAGTGTATCTCAATGGATTTTATTATCTGTTATGCACTGATTTGTGGTGTTTAATGTTATAGGAGACCATGTGAGATGTTAGAAGAAATGTTATGGATCATAAAAAGTTCTGATGATGTTGGAAAGGCACCCATTAAGTGAGGAATGCAAAGGCAAAAGGGAGGGTAAGTGATGGGAAAATATTAAATTTTTTAAGCCATGGGCGTGCCACGCCCTCTAGCCTCTAAGATAAGGATGTTCCATGCCGCAAGGCACAAACCAAATTTTCTGAAAAAGTGTGCATCTATACTAAGGGCATGCCACTCCCCTAAACACGGAGCAAGATGGGCATGCCATGCCTAAGGCACCAAAATAAGCTATTTTACTCGTATTATAAATAGAATAGTTTATTCTTATTGTACACACCTTGGACGACTTTTAAGGCTGAAAATACACTTCATGAGGTTGAAATTAGGGTTCATTATGTTTTCTTTTGTTTACTTTTGTTTTTTATACACGAATTTCATTCTACTAATTCATTGTAAATCCATGAGTGGCCAAATACCCTCGTTCTAGGGTTGAGGCCACGAACATGAATACTTATACTTTCAATTGAGTTTTTCTAAGTTGATATCATGTTTTGTTGTTAATATATCCTTGTTATTACTATTTTATGAATGCATGGGCCTTACGATAAACCTATATTTCTATTATGAGCCCAAAAGGAGGAACACTAAATTAGATCATGGGATATATGGAGTGGGATCTTATATGTTCAAGGATTGAAGTTAAGATTTGCACTTAGCATAGGAATATATCTAAGTCTCCCTATTTGGTTTATATACAGAATGAGATATAAATTCCTAGAACTTAATTATTGTATCCCCGCTCAATGATGTAATTGTGGGCCTAGGTTAGATAGATGATTAGAGGATTGAAAGACCATGATCATGTTATCAACACCATGAATCAGAACCCAAATCATTAACTAAACTAACAAGATTGTGTATCTAAGTAAGATTGTTCATAGTGCCTTGCCCATAGATTCCTCTTATTATTGTCTGCAATACTTTATAATTTCAAATTGTTTGTGGTGACTTTTGAATTTTCAAATCTAAAATGTTATTAGTTATACTTTCACTTGTTTAATCTTAGTAGTGAAGATAGAATTAGATTTTTGTTCAATCAAGTCCCTATGGGATCGATAATTGGCTTTTAAAGGCCATTTTACTACTTGGACGACCATAGACACTTTTGTGTGTGCTAGGATGCAATAAGCTTTTGGCACTATTTTGAGGACTTGAAAATTACCAGTTGTCTTATTTTAGTTTTGCTATCTTGTTTAATAATGTTCTAGCAACTTATTCTTAGCTTTTAAATTTACAGGTACAGGTCTAAATCTCAAGTAAGCTATCAAAGGAAAGTGATCTGGCTGACCCATATCCTAAACCTGAGCAACACTTACACCAGCTAAGGTAGAATTAGTACTTCTCTATTGCATACCATAAGTTCTGCAGAAAGAAGATATTCCAACACTAATGGACAACGATCAACCAGCCCGTAAGATAGTATACAAAGTGTCAATCCCACTCATGACCAATGTTATCTCCACCATTAGTAGACCAGAACTAGAGTTAGATTCAAGCTCAAATAGAATATGGTGCAGTTACTGCATGGTCAATTAACAAGCTTATCACCTAAGGAACCACAAACTTATCTACAAAACCGTTTGGATATCAATAATACTTTTATTCTTGGTGGAGTATATACTGACTACGTGAGGCTCACCCTCTTCCCCTTTTCACTTTTAGGAGAAGTAAAGAAATAGTTGAAGGAGGAACCTTCAAACTCCATCACTACATGGGATGAACTAGCAAAAAAGTTCCTCATCCTATTCTTCCCTTTTGAAAAGACTTCTAGGTTAAGAAGTGAGATCTGAGTTTTAAGCATAAGTCAGACAAGAACTTATATCATTCATTGGAAAGGTTCAAATCTCTTCTTCGACACTTCCCGCACCACCAACAGACTAATAAGGTACTAGCTCATACTTATGTTCAAGCATTTTACCATAAAACTAAACTTCGTTAGATTCATCTATGGGTAGTCAAGCTTTGGACAAGACTTATGACAAGCTATACACTTTGTTGAGCCAAATGGTACAAGGAAATCTTAGATGTCAGGATGATATGTCTAAAAGTGTAGTGAGAAGCCTACTGAGATGATTTAGGTCAACAGTGTCATGGCTTAGGCCGTTCCATTAACAACCTTGCAAAACTAAATGATGACACAGTTCAGCAAGTTAGTGTAAACCAACCTTAGGCCCAAGTAAATGCAATCCAGCATACCCTATCTTAGTGTGAGATTTATGGTATAAGTAGCCACTCTGTAGACTCTTATGGAGAAAATTTAGAGTTATTGAACTCTATAATGAGATAGGTGATAGAAAGAAAGAAAATGGCAGAGAAATAAGAGAATGTCATCGGGTTGGATGAAGATTTTCTAAAAAATAATAATGTTAATTTTTAGGAATCATAGATTTTCTATTAAAGTTTCTTGAAAACTCTAGTATAGTATCTAGGATAATCATCTTAAGAAATATTTAGATATTCCAGGTAATTCTAGTTGAAGAATCTAAAAGTATATAGTGTAGTCGTTTTTATATTTATACTTAGGAAAAGTCTAGAAGTTTTAGAAAATTAGATATTTCTAATATATAGTAGAACAATCTTGATGTTGAAGTATCTATAGTCATACCTCACAAGTACAAATAGGGGTAGCCTTAGTAATTTGTAATCAACCCAAGATAACCAAGAAATATTAAATTCAAGTAGTTTTCTCCCAAGTTCTTTTTAATAACTTTCTTCAGCTTTCCTAGCTTTCTCTTCTTTAGTTGAATCTTCTGATCTTAGTTAATAATATTGGGGTAGTAGAAGTTCTTCTTATTATACTTTTCTTATACTATTCTCCGCATGGTATTATAGTCATAACTGAGATTGGCTTGTGGATTTTATTTCAAGATTGGGTTAGTGGTCGATTCAACTAGTTATCCAAATAGATTTAAGCGGTCATATTAATGGACTGAGAATGGAGTTGTTAAATTAGTACAATTACAAGATATGAGAGAGATATATAGTATCCTACCTTATGGGAGAGGATTTATGGGATGTTTTTAACTATAGTAACATAGTTTCTCCTAATAATAGACCAAGAAATAGTAGTCCATACAAGAAGTGGAAGCAGATAAATGTGAAGGCACAGTTCATAATGAATAGGTCCATCTCCTTTGATTCATTTGACCATATCATAAGGTGCAAATTAGAACATAAAATTTGGAGGACCCTCGATCAGTTGTTCAATAACTAGAATAGAGATCAACTATATATGTTAGAGAATGAATTGGTGAAAACGGCTTTAGGTAATCTTTTTATTGTCGAGTACATTTTAAAGATTAAGAACCAATTTTCTAAGATTTCCTTATTGAATCCAGATAAGGATATCTCTTACGCATGAATTAGAAAAATTATTCGTAATTTGAACAAGAATATATTCTCATTGCGGCATCAATTAAGGATGGGCTCAACTACCTTGGAGGAATTTGACAATTTATTATCGTCACAGGAGTTACTAGCCAAGCTTTTGGCTGGTGTATTCATCAAATAAGTGGAGAAAATTCTCTTCTACTAAAAAGAGGAACTTTAAAACAAAAGAAAGAGATATGTCTCACTATCAATTGTGTGGTGGTTAAAGCTTGCATGAAATAAGGATGTCTTCTAACAATTATGGTAAGAAGCCTCTCAAATATTATTGGTGTGGTAGAGTAGAGAACATAAAAAGATATTATCAATCCACAGTGAACAACATAGCTAAAATTGAAAAAATTGTTGAAGAACAAGAAGATTGGAGAAGGTGCTTGGTAGTTGAGAGACAAGCAATCGATACCATGGCTTCCACAAATTTTGAAAGAGACTTGATTATGAATTTGAGATATAATGCAGTCCATCACATAGAGAAGCAAGGTACTGATTTTATTAATAAGAAGCAAGGAAAATTTGAAAATGTTCAAACTAGTGCAAAATAGATTTTATCGATGAAATCAAATTAAATCATGAAATTAACAATAAATTTATGGATGTCACGAATGTTGAAGTTGATCGTAAATCGTAAATGTCTGAAACTATATATACAAGTAGTGATAATATTGAAAAAAATATTAAAGGAGATAAAATGAAAGTTAAAGTCTATAGTCAATGATAAGACATATCAAGGTCAATCAATAGTTCATAGCAAATACCAAAAATAGATGAAGAAGATAAGGATCCAAAAGACAAGAGTTTGACCATAATGACTCAATTCAGATGGAAAGGCAAAAAAGTATAACTTTCAAAAGCTTTGAAAATTCTGAATGATATATTAGGGAGTTGAAAAGGGAATCTAGTGGTGGATCATGTTGCTGTGCGTAAATTGCAAATAAAATTAACGTCTATACTGTCACTGAATCTGATGAAGAGGTTGATACTAATGAAGTTTTCCTGCATTTTTTAGTTGCATTAGAAGGAGATGGTTCTAGAAGATTGAACCATGGAGTTTCAAAAAATGGACATGACAAATATTTCTCAAAAATAATATAGTTGTCGAGGAGCTCAGAGAAAGGGAGAGGCAAAAAACCCAAGAACAAGAAACATGGAAAGGAGATATTTTATGTGGTTAAAAAATCCACAAAGAAATATTGTCATGATAGTAAGTTACAAGGATGAAAACTTTGTCCATAACTATTTATGTTTCTTTGCAGGCTCGGTGACTAACAAAAAACCTTTATCATATCAAGAAGGTAAAGGAGTTGGGAAATTATGATTCAGATCTTCACAAGACTTGTTCAAAAGCTTCGATCGAGTTCTTCTACAACATGTTTAGGATAGCTTCCAAAAAGTCACTTTAAGGGGGAGTGCAAAAATATTAAAGTTGATATTTAATATTTTTGAATCATAGATTTTCTAGAAAAGTTTATCGAATACTCTAGTAGAGTATCTAGGATAACCATCTTAAGAAACATCTAGGTATGATAGATAATCTAGTAGAAGAATCTATAAAGATACAGTGTTGTCTTTTTTATATTTGTGCTTAGGAAAAGTCTAGATGTTTAAGAGAATAAGATAGTTGTATTACATCATAGAATAATCTAGAGCTTGAAGTATCTAGAGTCACCGCTCACAAGTATAAATAGGGTGGCCTTATTCATTTCTAATGAACCCAAACAAACCCAAGAAAAAACAATTCAAGTCAAATATGGTTCGTCCATTAAGAAAGTTCTCCTTTCTAGCTTTATCTTATTTAGTTGAATCTTTTGGTCTTTATGAATAATCTTGGGCTAGTAAAAGGTCTCTCTAATTATAACTTTCTTCTACTATACTATGCAGCTTTGCCGAAACTTACCAAAACATGACCATTTGTAGGGGGGTGCGGATAACTAGGCTAATAAATAGATTTATTATAACTGATGAATCTATTCTTTTTTGTGCGTGGTTATTTCTTAGATTTTGTTTTAATAAATTATTCTTTTTGTAAGATGTATTCATTAATTTATTTAGTTTATTATATTATCCTGTAGTAACTGCTGAGTTACAAATTTCTGTATAATAATTTATTCTTTCTGTACTGTAGTGTATATCTAATTCTAGTTTTCTATGTCATTTATTATTTTGTGTTGTTCTTCTCGTAGTGAGTTTTTTATATTATATAAACTTTCACATGTACTTTTTTCTAAATTTTCTAAGGTTTTTTTCTATCCATATTAACTTTTCTTTTAGATCTTCCATTATTTTTCTAATATGGTTTCTATAATTAATTTCGTTATTTAGATTATCTTGATTTTCTCTAGTTTTTCTAATATATTCTAACATCCACAATGTTGATCTGAATAATATCCTTCTGGGTAGATGTCTTCGTATATTTGTTCTAAGGCATTTATCATTTCTATTTCGTAGTTTATTACTTCGTCTAATATCATTTTCTTAACATCTATTATTTCTATATCTTTAAGTATATATAAGATTAAAATTCTAAGGTAGTCTAAATGAGCTATTTTCTAAAATTGATATTTTATAGTTATTTGTTCTTGCATATTTATATTAAGAGATTTTATATTTTTTTATTTTTCATGTATTTGTCTATATTTATTTTTATCTATTTTTCTAGTAACTGTATTTTTCGTATATCTTTAAAATTTCTGCGTGATCTTAACATAATAAATATTTATAAGAGTAGTTAGGTATGTGTTGTATATAACTTATTCTATCCGTATAATTTTCTCCAAATGCTTTTTCTAATATAATTTTTCTTATATCTGCAACATCTATATCTCTAAGTGCATACAAAATAAGTATCTTAAATTTATCTACCATGACATCAGATATATTATCATTCATTATCATAAAATTGCTTTTTTCAAAATATTCCCTTCAACCATATACATAATAAAATATAGTCATCTCAGATTACTATATACTAGATTATTCTTAAATAACATGTTCTTCGGTCACTATTAGCATGGTAATTCGGATACTTTTCCCTTAAACAGCGCCTCGACTTTGGTTACTCCCCGCCACGGCTTCTTGCCTCATTGGTTTCACCTTTAGGATGGCATAGTTCCTTAGGATTTTTCTCCGTTTCCACTTTGCTAATAAACTTCTTAACATATTATTTTTCGAATAATTCTACTATAAGGTAACTAATATGAATTTATTTTACCATATCATGATTGTCGGGAATTATGAATTTAGCTATTCATAATCGTAAATAGATATACCTGTTACGGTAGCTTTGATATTTCTGAGATTTGTTGTTCCATAGCTTTTTCCACTGCAGTGTATATATTTAATTAACTGGGCTAATTATTTTTGAACGGAATGGAGAGAGGTTTTTTGGCTAATGTTGGAAGGCTTGCTCTCTGCAATGCCTTCCTTCTGTTATTTATAGAATGAAAAGTGTACAAAATTTTTTACATCTGTTTCAAAAACTATTAAAAAACTAAAAAACTAAAAACCTAAAAAGACTTAAAAGTCTTTTCTCCTACCTACCTACCCTAAAATTTTCAAACTTTACATAAATATTACAATAAATGCTAACTACTTTATCTTTTCCTTTTACGTATTCCTAAAGACTAAAGTTTTAAGACTAAAGTATTATAATACATTAAATATACTAAAGACTTTGTACAATATATTAAATATCTTGTCTTCAGTTTATTTTGTTGTATCTGTTGTATCTCCATTATTGCTCTGGTCTTATCTTTCCAGCTGTTGTCCTTATCTTCTTTTATTCTAACTGAACTGCTGGGACGTCATTATCTCCTCCATTACATTTTGAACATTTGTGGTCTGGGTATTTGTGTCCAATAGTCTTGCAATATCTAGTCAATAATTCCTCTGAAATAAATTTTTCTCTAATAGCTCTGGTGATAGGTTCCGTCTCTGGTTTAAGCAACGTGATAATCCATTGCCTAATAGTTTCCATATCTATTTCTCATAACTCTTTTGAATTTGAATATATTAATACATGATTTCTTGAATAATAGCTCCATATAGGATTTTGGTTGCAATAAGTATTTGCTAGCTCTTGTAAAATTGTAGATAGTCCGATAACTCTTTTGTTCGCATAAAATTTTGGTATCTCGATTCTGGGTATCTCTGGCTGTGAACTTATATCTTGTGGTATGATCATATCTCATGTCATTCCTATTTTTACAACTTGTATAGGTTTCTTAACTTCGTCAAATAATATCTCTGCTAGTGCCGTGTAAATTTTTATAAAAAATAAAGTACCTTTGGTTATTCTTTTAAATGTGGTGAATGCTTCATATATCTCTGGTATAGTGGATATCTTAGTTCCGTCTGTGGTATATACGGTACTAAGTAATCCATATTCATAGCAAGTTTTAACTAAACTGGGTTTGGTTTTAGGTAAGGCAATTAGCTTATTGTATCTGGTCAATTTCTGGGTTATATAGTTTGTATCTGGTTCTTGTATATTTGTAGCTTTGGGGTTGCTATTTAAGAAAGTTTGTACGTTGTAGATATTTTCTATATATGTGCGGGCTGTGTAGTTGTATGTCTTTTTGTCTTGGTTTAGGCTATCTCGATATGTGGTAACTTGTGGGGGTATAAACATGGGGTCTTTTGATGTATTTGGTGTATATGGTTTGTCAAATAGCTTGTTTAGGTTCATATTTTTTCTAACTCCTTTGCTTGTACCTGCAGAAGTAGATTGATAAACGTTATGGGTTTTATGGAGTATCCCAACATCTCCTTCTAGCTCTGGAATTTTATTGTCTTCCGATCGACATAGCTCTGCGCATTGCTGAGTTAGCTGATTCATAGCTATAGACTTCAGTTTATCTTCACTAGTCTTTAGATTTAGCGTTTCTATCTCAGTACCTATCTTTACTATCTCAGTACCCATACTGTCCACTTTCAATGAAAGCGTAGTCAGGGCGTTGAGTATCTTTTCATGTATATTTTCTTCTATCATTTCAGTTTGTGTAGCTTTGTCTTGATATGTAATCTGCAATAACATTTTTGTTAGTACTGATTACTTCTATTATAAATGTAAAATTTAATATGTTTAAAACTAATCTCCGAATCTCTTTTGTTGTAACTGAATTTTGTATTTTCTTTGTTAGCCACCAGCGTACCTGTGTATTATCTGTTCGCACAATAAATTTGTTATATACAATATATGGTTCAAATGCTAACAAACATTTATATAATGAACATAATTCTTTCCTATTTATTTCCCATTTTATTTCTGTCTCGTTAAACGTACCTGAGTAGTATCTACAATGGTGTTCTATTTTTTCTGCTTCATATCTATATTTAAGTACTCCTCCGTAACTATATTCACTGGTATCTGCTTCTACTATGTATGTAAATTTTCTATTTTCATCCGGAAATTGTAATTTTGGCAATTCCTTGCAAAGTAATTTTATTTTTTGAACTTGTTCTTTATCTTCTTCATTATAATTATATTCTATATCCTTTTTTAATTTTTTCTGTAGTAGTTTTAAGCTTTCTGCTAATTTTGGAATATATTCTCTTACTTGGTTTACTAATCCTAAAAATGATTGTAATTTCTTTTTTGTACTATATGTTGTTGCATTTTTACTCCACCTTTATCTATTTGTATTCCTAAAAATTCTATCTGGTTTTTCATAATTTCGGCTTTCTTTTCGCTTAGACTTATTCCTGATTTTTCTATTATATCTGTAAATTGTTCTAATAATTTTATATGTTCTTCTTTAGTTTTTGTATATAATAATATATCATCTATGTATACTATGCAATTAGGTAATTGTTTAAAATAATTATCCATAAAATGTTGATATCTACTTGGTGCATTTTTATATCCAAATGGTAATACATTCCATTTGTAAAATCCTTGTGGTACAGTAAATGCGGTTAATTCTTTAGATTCTTCTTCTAACTTTAGATGGTAAAATCCTGATTTACAATCGAATTTACTAAAATAATTATATCCTTGGATTTGTCTTATTTTTAATATCTTATTTGGTATTTTATTTTATATCCTTGGGTAATTATATGTTATAGTTTTTGCATTTAAATTTCTATAATCAATAACCATTCTACTTTTTCCTCTTTTTTGTTCACTATGTTTATTTACTATAAATGCTGGACTATTATGTTTACTATTACTTTTTTGTAGATATTGTTTTTCTAATAATTCTTCTATATGCATATTAAATTCTTTTAAATCATCAAAATTATATGTTAATGGTTTTTGGGTTATTATACTCTTTTTATCTGTTAATTCAATTTTTATGGTAGTTTTATGTTTTTCCCATCCTTTTAATGGATCTTCACTATATAATTGTTCTAATTTTTTCTTAACTGTTTCTATCTTATTTATTGAAAATATAGTTATTTCTATTTTATTTATCGAAAATACTACTAATTCTATTGTATCTTCAGTGGTTTTTATATTTTCTAGCTTTTGTGTAATTTTTTCACTTCCTTTTATCCAATCAGTTTTCTTTCTTATTTTATTATTAACTCTTTTTGCTCTTACTTTTTGTTTACATGGTGTTGTGAACCACCAATCGTTTTTAGTTATTACATGTGGGTATCGAATGGCATTCCTAAAAGTATATCTTTTGATGTTAGTTCATAATTATAAATTTCTTCTATTATCAATATCTTATCCCATATTTATTCTTTTACATTCCTAGCTTTATAAGTAATTAAACTTCCTTCATTATTAAATCCTTTAACTACTATTGGTATTTTTAATTTATCCCATTTACTTTCCGGTAAGCAATTATATCTACATAAATTAGCTTCTGCTCCTGTATCTATCATAAGCGTATAATATCTACTGTAATATCCTTCCACTACTATCTTCATTAATACATATATTTTCATTTTATGTTAAGGCTCTTCTTAAGAATAATCTTTCCCTATTATATGTTATGGCTAATTGTGTATGTTCTATATTATATGGTTTTACTTGTTCTAACCATTTTATTCCTAATATTATATCTGCTTTTTGCATTTCTTCTTTTACCTCAAATTCTATTTTTATTTTTCTAATTCCTCCTATTATTATTTCTTTTTCTACTATATCTTTACTATTTATTAAACTTCTCGGTAGATCTGGGCATATATCATTATCAGTTTTTATTTCTTCATTTTTTACTAAACATTTTGCTATATAATTTTCTTCTTGTCCTTTATTTAATAGTATTAAATATTCTTTTTCATTTATTTTTCCTGTTATGTAATATTGGTTTAGGTTACTTATTGGATTTGTTTCATAACTCATTCTTTTTGATGAGGTTGATGTTTCTGGTTTTTCATTAGCTATTCTTTTTGTTGTATTTATTCTATCATTTACTATTTCTAAATTTTCTTCTATATCTATGTCTCTATAGCTATAATCATTATAATCTATTGTTTTTACAATTTGTTCAAATGGGCTATCTATTTGTATCTTGTTAATCTTATTTTTCCCTGTTATTTTATGTTTTGTTGTTAATACATATAAATTTTTACATCTCGCTGTAAATATTTTACTTCCTGGGGTTAATTCTATTCCTGATATTTTTCAATATAATACTAATGATTTATCTATATTTCTATCTGTTACTGCTACTGAATAATTTGCACTTATTATAAATTTAAATTTTTGGTATATGAAATTTCCTTTTACGACAGTTATTATGCTTTTTTCTATAGGTTTTATAATTCTATCATCTGCTAAATATAATTCTATCGGTGTATCTATTCCTTCTCTAAAACATGCTTTTATTAATATTTCTGTACCTCCGAGGTGTACATATTTTATTGGATCTCCTTTACTTTTTATATCATTTATTTCTTTATTAATTATTCTTTTTGTTACTAGTGGTATACTAGCTTTTCCTTTTGCATATCTACAGTCTATTACATGTTCTTTTTGACATACTACATAATATTCATCTTTTTTCCTACTAAAAATATTTTTTATTGTTGGTATTTTAAATATTTTTTCTACACTTAAATCTAACTCTTTTCCTTTTATTTCATCAAATATATTACTATCAAATATTATCTTTTGTTCTGTTCCTTCATCATTTAAATATTCTTCCTTTGTTATTATTTTTATATCTTCTTCAGTCATTTGATTCATCTATCTCACTATCTATTTCAGTATCTGTTTCGTTTTCTGAAATTTCATATATACTATCTTCACTTTCTAGTTCATAATCTATATAATCCATTTGCATATATTCTGTATTTTCTATTTTTATTTCTGATATTTGTCTATTTTTTGGATTTTTGGGTAATTTATAACCTCTAGCTAAATGTCCTAACTTTCCACAATTATAACATGTACATTCTTTTATAGATTTTTTCTTTCTATATGGTCTTTTATTTTTGTAATTTTTTACATAATATCTTTTTCTTGGTTTCTTATATTTATATTTTGATTTTTTATATTTCTTATATTTCTTATGTCTTTTTCTTTTCTTATAATATCTTTCTTCGCATCCAAATTGGGGTGCTATTTTATTTTTGCAACATGCTAAATTTCTCATTAATGTTTTTTCCATTTTTAATTCTTCTCTATATTTTTCACATAAATTTCTATACCATTGTTGTAAAAATTTTATTCTAGCTCCTAACGTATCTACTATTTTTGCTTCTTCCCAACTTTTTATTATTTTTGAACTAAATGGTTCGGGTAATTTATTAAAATATAATTTTCTTATTTCTTTACTTTCTTCTATGCTATATGCTCCTTTATAATAATATTCTTTAAATGTGCAAGTATATTCATCTATATAACACATATTACATATTGTTAATTTTATCATTAAATTCCTATTTGTATCTTTTTCTTCATCTTGTTCTTCTTCTAATGTTGTCATACTACCAAATTCATCTTTTATAGCTGTTTCATATTTTTTTAATAATTCTATAGGTGTTAATTTAGTTGTTGTTGATTATGTTCCTTCCATAGGTTTATTAGCTCTTAATACTTTTTTACTATTTTTGGTTAAATTTGAAAACCATAGTTTTACTGATCCTATTAATGTTTTTTCTATATATTCTGGTGCATCTGTTATGTTTATATTATTATCTAATAGTTGTTTTGTCATATATCCTATCCATAATTGTATTATTTTTTCTGTATCTATTACACAGTCTAGATCTAAAAAGTTATAATTTTTATTAACTATTTGTTTTGGTGTCCATTTGTCATATTCATTATATCTTTTAAATTTATTTTTATAATATATAGGTTTTCTTATTTCTGTTGTTTTAGGTATTATATTTTCATCTTCTTTTTTATCAAGAGTATTTATTTCTGTATTGGTGTTTTCTAAGTTTTCTTCATTAATTTTTTCTTGTTTTTCGTTAATTTCTAAATCTTTTATATTTGTTAATATTTCCGTATATGTTTCACTATCTTCTGAATCATAATTATCTGTCTCTTCTACCTCTATATTATTTATTTCTAATTTTTCTTTAAATTGATTTATCTCGTTTATTAATTTTTGTTCTTTATCTTTTTCTTCTTTTTCTTTTTTTCTTTGTTCGTATAAATCTTTTAACATTTGTAGTTCTTTTCTAATTCAGCAATCCTACTATTTTTAGTTTCTTCTATTTTTCGTATTTCTTCCGTAGTTTGTTGTTTAATTTTTTCTATTTCCTTTTTTCTATCTATTTCTTCATTTTCTTTTTCTATTCTCACCATTGCTGTTAATTTATCTTCTAATTTTAATTCTTCTTTTTCTAACATTAGATATAAATGTTCTCCTATTTTCTTATACCTTCTTCCTAGATTAGAAAATACTATTTTTATTTTTGATCCTTCGTGATTTTCATATATTTTTTCATCTATTATAAATTCTTCTTTATTCATTTTATTGTGAATAGTTCATGTTGATATATATATTCTAAACTATCTATTTGGGATTCTAATTTTGATATTTCATCTTTTTGTATATTTATTGAATTTTTACTAACTCCGGGAAATATATTATAATGTAACCTTTCTTTTCTTATTTTTAATTCTTTACGTTTTTCAGAGATAAATTATTTTAATTCTTTGTATTTTTTCTCTTTATTCATTTGAATTATGTTTATAATATTTTGGTGGATATCTAAATCTAATTTTATCATAATTAGGTGGTATATGTCTCATTCTTCTAGATTTTAAATGGATTATTAATTTTGCTTCAATACTAGATATTAATGTAATTAAATAGGCTAATATTTGTGGATTTTCTTTTGTTTTATTTAGACTTATATATTCTGAATAATTACTAACTAAAGATTCTTTAATTTTTCTAAAAGCTTCTCTATTTTTAAATGGTCTTCTCATAATTAATTTAATAAATAACTAAATCTAACTTAACTAAATTTAATCTGAGTAATTCTAATTTAACTAATTCCGACATGGCTATTTTAACTAATTCTAACACGTATATCACTTCCGTATCTTTTAAATTACTGTGCTCTGATACCATTTGTAGGGGGTGCGGATAACTAGGCTAATAAATAGATTCATTATATGAGAGGAGAGTGGAGAGAGTTAGGGCGGTGGCTGAGATTTGGAGAAAATGATTCAACTTTGGTGATTTAGGGGTTTGGTTTTTGATTAAACATGGAATAATGAGGGATTAAATGTAAGCCATCGATTGAATGAGATTGACGATTATGACTAATACTAAATTGGGTTGGGCTATGGGTTGAAGTTGGGTTAACTAAAATGGGTGAGTGAAATAAGAATTGGGAATTTGAAATTGAGTCAAATGAGAATCAAATTAGGTTAGAATTAACATAAATCGTATAAAATTAGGCTAGAATTTAATCTGAAAAAATCGAATATAATTAGGCTAATATTTAATAAATATAATATCATATATAGAATTCAACAAATGAATAATAGTAATATAATAATATTTAATGAAAATATTTTGGATCAAAACTATGAAAAGTCATTTGAAATGAGTTGTTATTTAACTAAAGTATACATATATGAATTTATCTACAAAATTAATAACTGTAAATAATAATACCCTGGTAATTAGGAATTAATACATGTCAAAATAAAGATGTAAGACTAATGGATCAAAAATACAATAAAAATTATATAAAGGAAATTAATTTTCAAAGGGTTTAAAAGACTTTAATTAGTCAAATAGAAGACCGGGTTGGGTACAGGTAGGTCAATATTGGGTATCAACACTACCTAAGTTGTTGTCGACATAGTTTTAGTCCAATTGGTATCAAAGCAATTCTAGTTGGCATCTCCTTAACCATAATTCAAACCTGGTCATTCCCAATTGGTATCTTGATAGAGTTTGAAAGCTTGAAACAAGTCATTTCTAGCTGGTAGAGATTGATGAAAGGCATAGATTTTGTATTCTTAGCATTGATTTGTCCTTGACTATAATACCCCGGGATTTCCAACCGATAGTAAAACCATGCTTCAAGATAATAAGAAATAAATTCTAGTAATTTGGTAGTTTTATGATCAAGTTTGATGTATATTAAGGCCTCAAATACGTCCTAGCTATTAGACGAATCAAAATATGTCTTACCGATTAAAGTCTTGGGAAGGATATTGGTATAGTCAACTTCAAATGAGCATATTTCTCGTTATACTATGAATTTTTGAGATCATGACCCACCAACAGATATATAATTGAATTATCTTTCCAACGATACCAATTTAGCCCAAATCTAATATCGAAGAAATAATCCTGGCAACTAAGTGACGACATGAGCTGACGACTTATCACAGATCTAATGGCTTATCAACCCATGTCGTCGGACTTAGATACAAACCCATCAATTTTAGATCCAAGGTGATGACCTGAGCTAATGGACTATCACAGATCTGATGGCATATCAGCCTTGGTCGTCAGCTGAAAATTTCAGCAATTAGGAAGTGATTTTGTAGGGGTATTTTTGTCTTTTCCCTCACCCTAAACCTTACCCCCACAACATAAAACACCAAAAACATGTAATTAGCTATTGTTATTTTGTTTCAAAAGCTCTTAACCCTCTTTGTTCCCAAGAACAAACTTAGGATTTCTTCTCAATTAACCTCAAGACCCCATCACACTCTCCACAAGGTAATCAAGAATTAAGATTTCCATTCCAGAACCTTCAAGAAAAGTCATTCTTTTTCAAGATTCAAGCTTTTGAGGTATGTTAGATGTTGATTCTTGGGTTCCTTTCACCTAAGAAGTTCAATAATCCTTTTCTAAATTCAATAATATATATTTATGAGATTGTCATAATTTTTGTGATTAGAAATTGAAGTTCATGTTGTTGATGAGTTTTAATTCATGACTGGATTTCAAAGATCCAAGATTTGATCCTACTATGTGATGTTAATGATAAAACCCCTTCAAGTTGCATGATATTGATGTATTCATGATAATTAATTATAGAATCTATGGTATAACCAAAGCATGCTCCCCATATGTTTGATAGAATGCCTAAGTAAATAGAATAGTGCCTTTTTTAGTATGTTAAGCATGAAATCCCCAATTATGTGATAACTAGTACATGCCAAGCGTTTGTTGAAATTCCTTAGTGAAAATGTATTATGATAAGTTGCATGCATTCTTATCCATGTGTCTTCCTTATTGAACAACTATGAGATATTAGTATGTATACCCCTATAAATTTACATGTTTATGACATTCAATTGATTGACGAGACATTGCATTGATTGTGTTGTGAGTGAAAGTCCATTGTTATGATATTCAAGTATGGTCCTATATTATTTAAATATGCTATTGAGCCCTGGGGGATTTATACCCTAAAACTTAGCTGTTGTCTAGAGCTGAGTCAGTCTCAAGATAATCTCATTCGTGCTATGATCAGTAGAATTCAGTCAGCTACAAAACTTAAGAAAATTCAGTAATATCAGTACTAGTTCAATCCAGTCTCCGTATCAGTCTAAATCAGTTTTGTATCTAGTTCGGACCTTAGTAGTATTTAGAATTCAGTTCAGATTTCAGTAAAGCTCAATAAGTTACAGAACTCAATAGTATTCTGACAGAAAGTAGAATTCCAAAGTGTTTCGTCAGACAATGGAATCAAGTGAACTCAGTCAGATCAGTCAAGTAAGATGATCAGTAATACATTTAGCTCATTCTAATATAGTTGAAGTATCAGTTCAGTATCTTTTAGTTGGGAGTAGGAACTAGCACCGAGCGAGTGCAGGGACGAAGGCTTCCCCGTTATAGAGGCAGAGTCGTTAGCATCAGTCCCTGAACTCTAGAACTGCGTAGCCAGCGCAGGACCAGGAGTCACTTGTAAGATTAAGGCTTGACTACCTTCTAGGAGTCACCCAATGCCTTAGTCTTGACTTCCTATTCAGGGTCACACGTTAGAGAGGCTTGACAATAGTAGTGTCTTTACCTGTGGTACGGTACTGACACCCTTCCATCTGGAGTTATAGGTTGGACCTCACCAGTTCAAATCAGGGCATGTCAGTTAAGTGAGAGCTCCTACAGTTTCAGCTTCAGATTCAGTCTCAGTCAAAAACTCAGATAGTTCTTCAAATTTAGGATCATCAGATACGGTCACATAGTTCAGTGAGGAACTTAGATAGTTCCCCAGATTCAAAGAACACCCACTAGATAGGCTTGATCTCAAACTCAGTCAATCATTATGATTATTGGTATATTCAGAGATCACCCACTAGATAGTCCTGATCTCAGATATAAACCATCATCATCACAATAGTATCAGAGGTCACCCGCTAGATAGGCCTGATCTTAGATATAGTCAATCATTATTATTTTGAGTAGACTCAGTTGTTCAGTATCCCAGAGTCACTGAACTCAGATATTAGTACTAGTAGACTCAGACATCAGTAAGTGAGTATTCAGAAACCAGTAGTCAAAAGTTAGTATTCTGTGTTACTACAATTTTAGTGATACTTTATGCATTCATGCATGTATTTTCATTCAGCATACCATATTGTCTCGTCAGTATTGTTCATGCATAAACCCTTGCATTTAGCCTTACCTCATATAGCATACCAGTATATTCAAAGTACTAACACATACTTTTCTCTTGTGCTATGGTGTCTTATACCATAGGTTCTGAAGCGCAAGATCCAGAGCACCCTTAGCAGTCCAGACTCAGTCAGCAGCAGTTGATGTAGCAGTGAGTCCTCACAATTTGAGGATGCTTATTATTTAAGTATTACATTAGATTTAATTTATTTCAGTAGTTGGAGTTAGTTGGGGACATGTCCCATCAACTCCTTATTCAAACAGTTCAAAAGCTTTCAGACTATAGAGTTTTTCAGACTAGTTATACAGACAGTTGTTTCAGTTTTGATATCGATAGACATTAATCAGTTATATGTTAAGTTTTTGAACATTATGGAAAGATTTTGCCAGTTTTCCATATGTATTTCATTATATTATGCAGTGCTCAGTACAGGTACCAGAAAAGGGTTAGTTGTGGCCCTTCAGGATCATAATCACTATGTAGCATTCAGGTTATAGAAAATCGGGGTGTTACATTGACTTAATTAAGCATTATGTTTTGTGCTCCTAATATTGTTGGTCTTTGGATTAAGTAAGTTGTTATGATTACAAATTGAAATAGACAGGATTAGAGTAATTGTCTATTACTCTGGTGTTAGTATCATAAAAGCGAACATAATGTTGATATTCGGGGAAGTGATGAGCGGGGAACTAATATTGAATGAACGATTAAGGTCTGTATATAACTATTATTTTCATCATTACAGATATGGCTAGCCTTCGAAAATTCACATTAAGGTTTTTCCCTAATTGAGAATTAGAAATTTCAGGCTAGGTTAGGCTAGTCTAGAATGAAATCTGAATGTGATATGATCTAGGACAATCTTGAAATAGATTAGTTAAAGGATAGGTTACTTTATATGATTTTATGATAACTAAGAATAATTAACCCATTGTGACAGCGCACACACAAGTGTACATGGTCTTATTAATTAGTAAAGTGGCTTAATAAAAGCCAAGTATCAATCCCACAAGGACTTGGTTAAACAGTGGTTTGATTTTAGATCATAATTTAGATTCAACTGGTGCAAAAGTAACCAAAATAGAGATTTGAGTTTGTAAATTACAATTAAAGTAAATAGTGCATAAAGTTAAGATCTTGGACAACCAATAGTAGTAAAACCCAGGGTTAAATAACTTTAAACAATTGTACTATGTTATTGACTTTCATTCATCAATTCACTTATCTTGGTTGTCGATTTGTAGGGTTAATCGCATGATCATGGTCTCTGAACCTCTAACCAATTACCTAATGTGGACATTACAACTACATCGTTGAGCGGGGATGTAATAATCCAATTAAGTTCTTTAAGATATCATCCTACATTTTAATCAAGTAAGGCATATACATACATTCCTGTCCTACATACTAATCCACATCCTTATTTCATAAAAGACTACGAACTATACTTTGTTTAATCCCATATTTTATCTTCCTATTCCCTCTCCCGAGTTCACAAGGTTGACAAATGAGTGCATTCTAAGGGTGATCAAGCCTCAAAATAGTTAAACTAATATTGAAAACACAACCAACAATGATAAGAAAATCAATGAACTAATGTCAAAACCATAGTACTCATGTATTCCACTTCAACCCCGAAAAGGGGGTTCTTAGCCACTCATAGTCATAATATGATCTAATAGGTTGAAATCATGTTATGATCTAATAGAATGCAAAATAAACAAAGTAAAAACCTAATTTATGAAGTTTTAAAAGCTTCCTTTATGTTCCAAGACATCCAAAGATGATTAATAATATGTACAAATATATATTTATAGTAGACAACAAAGCCCAAACCGTATAGGATTCAAAGCGCACTCTTTGGCCGTGTTTGAGGTGGGGTCGCGACTCAATGCCATCCTTAATTGACTAGGGGTCTCAACGTACAAGCTGATTGGGTCAAGTATGGGTCGCGACGCGAGTCTAGCTTTATTTAAATGGGGTTTCCGACACGCCCCTATCGCGACACCTCTCTGGAATTTGCTTCTCTAAAATTGGTTAAGTGTTGGACATTCCTCCATACATCCTTGACTTTGTGGCGCCTTTCCCATAGTTTTCCAGCCTCCAATTCATCTATATATCATCATAAATAGCTCACAAAAGATCCTACAATAACACACCACAAGAATTAGAGGTTCAAACAACACAACATCCATCACAACGAATAAAAAACAAGAGCTTAGACTAGGTTGATTTCCATAATCTTCCACTTCATGTTTTGACTCTATACTTGACTCGCTTGAACTTAGTACACTACCAACAAGTTATTCCACCTATAATGACACTATTAAAACCATTTAGAACACATTAAACACCATAGAATCCAACAAAAGAGACTTGAAAAGCACCTACCTCAAGCTAGTAACACTAGTTTCATCGATTGAACTCTAAGTGATCCAAGTAAACCCAAACTTGTTTGGAATACACTTTACACATTGTAATCACACACTTTATCACTTAGATGCTTATTTATACCAATATAAAAAACATAAGCACTCATGTTATCCTCAAAACAAGGAAAAATAAACTAGAATAGTAACACTAGAGTGCATAAATACACTTAACATTACATAGGAACTTTTGAAAGTGAATTTGGGTGAGTATGTCACGAACCGGACCATGGCCTAATAGTGATGGATATCCCAAGTCAGGAAAGGACTGGAGACCATCCTCATTAACCTAGCCAACCAGAATATAATACAAATAGTAGCGGATGAGTTTCGAACATATAATAAGATAGAGCTGAGTTCTAAACATATAACAAGATAGATAAGCAGCTAGTTGAAAAGGAATCTAAGAATTTCAACAACCATCCCAATCCGCAGTAATCCACAAAGCCTCTAATAACCCAAAACAACCTAAGTCGGTACAAGCCCTCGACCATAGCCAAAATGAGTCCAAAAGGAATAGTACAAAACCTAATGAATGAAACAAGAACATGAAATGAGGGTCTTCAAAGCTGACTGATGGACAATCCAAAAGTCACCTACCACTGGAAAGGAAGTAGAAGTGTCTCCATCCCTGCATCGCTTAGAGATACAGCATCTGGGGACGATTAGCAGGGTGAGCGATAGAATGTAACTCGGGGAAGGGATAAAGTAATGCCATGATCAAATCAGTTCAAAATCATTCAAAACCAATGCACTCAATTTTATATATATATATATATATATATATATATATATATATATATATATATTATGTCAAGATAGGGAACAAACTTTAGCATGAGAGTAAAACATTAGCCTGAACTGTGTAGCTTGACCCTCATAAAACACCCACGGGCTATATAGGTCTATCCCTCCTCCTGGATGGGCCGAGTACATATTATTCTCAGCAACCGAAGAATGTGGGTTTCTAGTATCATTCTCTAGAAGGCAAGGGAATCCATGACCCTACTTCATCTGGGATATATATATATATCTAAAGTGTGACATAAGCACATAATCATAAAGACAAACCCTTACGCCGACAAATGTGGGTTTCTAGTATCATTCCCTTGGGACCTCCATTTTCATGGCTAGCTACACAACCCCCTTTAATCCCAATTAAAACATTTACTCATTTCTATTCATTGAATTAAGGCATAAAATTTTGGTATTGTCATACCATTATGCTTGCAATATATCATCAACATGCCATTCCAATTATCATCACTTGGGGGAATCCATGACCCCACAAACTCTTACCATTCATCCACATGAAGAATCAAAGACCCTCGAGGTTCAATGACAATTATCCATTAAATTGGGGGAATCCATGACCCCCCCTCCCCGCAAGGTTTAATTTAAAATCATATATGTTCCATCAGCCATTTATATGGTGCAATAGTTTCAAAAGTGATCACAATATGCATATACTCATGTTTCAAAGCCAATTTCATGAATTGAGTTGAGGTTATTACCAATTTCAATTCCAAATCTATTTATTAAGGGGAATCCATGAGCCCCATTCTAATTACCATGCCTATGCACCCAATGAGTTCAAAAACTATCAATTCAAAACATGAATGATTCACAAAAACCATGGAAAAAGCTATTCCATCAATAACATTCAAAGGCCCTCAAACTAATTTCCAAAACCATCAATTAATCACATGAATAACAATTCTAACCATGTGATTTTAACAAAACAAGTTTAGGGAAAGAGATACACGCCTGGGATATTAAGGGTTATGGAGAAGAAACCAACCTTAGAGCCCTAGATGATCAACCTTTAGAAACCCTAGTTGTTGTTGACTTGGGGAATATGAGAGAGTAGAGAGTAGTTTATGATTGTTTAAGTGATGAAAATAACCCTTTTTAGGTGTGTTATGGTCATGGGTTTTAGTTGGGGAAAGAAGGTAATGACCAAAGCGCCCCAATTAAAACACAGGAAAACTGTCACCATTAGTTACGGGTCACATCATGACTCGTGACGACTGAGTATGAGTCGTTTCCTGGACTCATAGTCTGGGCAGTGACTTAAGGCACCCTTGCTAGTTTGGTCATGAGTCATACCTTACGACTCCTGGCCTAAACCTACAACTCGTAGAGCCTTAGTCGTTACTAAGAAAGCAACCTAGGGCCATCTTACTGGTTTGGTCATGAGTCCTACCCTATGACTCATGACCTCACCTTACAACTTGTGAGGTCTAGGTTGTGACCTCAGTAGAAACCATAGACAACTTACCGGTCAAACAATGATTGGAGTCATACAACTCATGAAGAGTCTTAATGACTTATCACCTAAGTCGTACCCTGGACAATGAACTCAGAACTCTAAATATTTTCAGAGGTAAAAATCTGGGGTGTTATATTACCCCACCCCCTAGATCATTCATCCCTGAATGAGGAGTCAAGGCATCCATTAGCATGATTATCTAATAGAAACGCATCCACAATTCCATTATTAATGTCAAAAAACACAGAGAGTAGAAAAACGTAAACCTTAAGCACAATTATCCAATGTAGGGAACAAGAATGGATACTTGGACTAAATTTTCTCTTCAGTTTCCCAGGTAGCTTCTTCTACCTTATGGTCCCTGCAAAGGACCTTCACTGAAGCAACATCTTTAGCCCTCAAATGACTGACTTGCCTATCCAAAATCTCAATAAGAACTTCTTCATAAGACAAGAAAATTGAAATACCAACACTCTCAATAAGCACAAGCAAAGAAGGATCGCCTACATACTTCTTCAACATAAACATACGAAAAACTGGATGAATAGAGCCCAAACTTAAAGTTAAATCCAATTCATAAGCGATATTGGACACTCTCCTAAAAAATAATTACGGACCCAAAAAGTGAGGACTGACCTTACCCTTCTTCCGAAACCTCATCACTCTCTTTAGAGGAGATACCTTTAGAAACACCAAATCACCTACATCAAACTTCAACCCCCTTCACCTCACATCCGCATAGAACTTTTGGAAACTTTGAGCAGTGTTAAGCCTATCCCTTATCACCCTCACCTTCTCCATGGCTTGGTGAACTAAGTCTAGACCAAATAATCTAGCTAAACCACCCAATAAGAGATCTACACCTCCTACCATAAAGAGCCTCAAAAGGAACCATTCAAACACTAGAGTGATAACTATTATTATATACAAACTCAATGAAAGGCAAATGATCCACCCAACTACCTCTAAATTCAATCACAGAAGCCCTTAGAATATTTTACAAAGTATGAATAATCCTCTCCACTTGTCCATTCATTTGAGGGAGGAATGCAGTGCTAAGGTTCACTCGTGTGCCCAAGCCTTTCTAAAATGAATACAGAAAGAGGGAAGAGAACTGTATTCCTCGATCAAAAATAATGGAAATCGGAGCACCATGCAACTGGACGATCTCCTAAATAAAATATTTAGCATAATCCACTACAGAGTAAGTAGTCCTCACAGGAAAAAAGTGGACAAACTTAGTCATCCCATCCACAATGACCCAAATTGAATCATGTTAATTCTAAGTCCGTGAAATACCAATAATAAAATCTATGTTGATCACCTCCCACTTCCACATGGGCAAATCAATCTTTTAAGATATGCCACAAGGACTCAAGTTCTCAACCTTCAGTTGCTGACATGCCTTACACTTAGACACAAAACTACACACATCCCTCTTTATATTGTTCCACCAATAGATCTCCTTCAAGTCATGATACTTCTTTGTCAAACTAGGATAAACTGTATACCTCGACTCATAAGCCTCAGCCAAAATCCTTTCTCGCAGTCCATCAACATTAGAAACACACAATCTACCTTGGTACCTCAAGATACCATCACCACTAATCTCAAAAGCTACAACCTTTTGCTAACCCACATAATCCTTAATCTGCATCAAGATAGAATTCAAAACCTGTTTCTCCTTCTCCTTATCACCAAGAGATATATTTTCCACCTTTTGAACAATTATACCTCCATCCTTAAAATCCAAAAGACGAACACCAAGATTAGCCAATTGGTGAATATCCTCTACCAATCCTTGCTTCTTCTCATCCACATGAGATAACCTACCTTTAGACAACCTGCTAAGAGCATCAACAACCACATTAGCTTTACCTGGGTGATAATGAAGATAGTCCTTGAGCAACTCAAGCCATCTCCTTTGCCTGAGATTCAACTCCTTCTGGGTAAACACATGCCGCAACCTCTTATAGTCTAAATATATAACAACATACGCCCCATACAGTTAATGGCACCAAATCTTAAATGCAAACACCACAATCGCCAACTCTAGATCATGAGTCGGATAATTTCTTCCATGAAACTTCATCTGCCTAGAAGCATAAGCCGCCACTTTACTATGATGCATCAAGATACAGCCTAGTCATGTATGATACGGATCACAATAAATAACAAAACCACCAACTCCCTCAGTCAGGGTCAAAACCAAAGTAGAACTTAACTTATCTTCCAGCTTCTTGAAGCTACTCACAAGTATCAGACCATAAAAACTTCACCTTTTCTGAGTCACCTTAGTTAATAGAGCAGAAATAGAATAGAAGCTCTCCACAAAGCTCTTATAATACACTTTTAAACCCAAGAAACTCTAAATAACAGTTGGAGTTGTAGGTTTAGGCCACTTTTTAACTTCCTCAACTTTTTGTGGATCTACTATGATCCCCTAACTAGAAATAACATGGCCCAAAAAAGTCATAACATTCAACCAAACCTCATCTGTTAAAAACTTGGTATATAATTATCGACCCTTAAGAGTCTGTACTACTACTCAGAGGTGATTGACATGATCCTTCTCATTCTTAGAATTCACCACGAAATCATCAATAAACACAATGACAACAAATCCAAAAAATTGCCTGAATACCTAGTTTGTGAGATCCATAAATACAGTAGAGACTTAGTCAACCCAAAAGACATACCAAAACTCGTAAAGATTATATCAGATTTAGAAAGCAGTCTTAGGGATATCCACCTTCATAATCTTCAATTGATGATAAACCGATCAAATATTAATCTTAGAGAAACATCTAGCACCCTGAAGCTGGTCGAGTAGGTCATCTATCCTAGGAAGAGGGTACTTATTCTTCACAATTATCTTATTCAATTGACGGTAGTCTATGAACATCTAAGATAACCCATCTTTCTTATGCATGAAATAGATGGGAGAACCCCACAGAGAAATACTAGGATGGATGAAACCCTTATCAAGGAGGTCCTTTTCTCTTTAAGTTCTATCAACTCAGCCAGATCTATTTTATATGAAGGGATAGAGATAGGATGGGTATCCAGTTGAAGATCAATCTCGAAATCAATTTCCCTATTGGGGGGAATATTAGGAAGATCATTGAGAAACACTTCCAAAAACTTATTAATAATATAGATAAATTATAATGAGGGGACCTCAGAACTAGAATCTTTAACCCAAACCAGATGATAAATACACCCCTTGAAAATCAACTTATGGGCTCTAAGATTGGAAATAAATCTTTCCTTAGGCATTAGGGAACTCCCTTCGTACTTAATCAATGGTTCATTTGGGGATCAAAAACTGACCTTTTGGGTCCTACAATTAAGAGAAGCATAGCACGAGTAAAGCCAATCTATCAGTAATATCACATCAAAACTCTCCATATATAACTCAATCAAATCCACCAAGGTCTCCATATAAAAACAAATGGACACCACACAACCCCTATAGACCTTTCTATCCATAATAGAATCACCCACTAGGGTAGGTAAAGAAAAAGGCTCAAAAATACTCTCGGGACCTAAACCAAAATAAATAGCCATATAAGGGGTCACATAAAAAGGGTAAAACCTGAGTTAATCAAATAATATACATTATAAGAGAAAAGTTTCAACACACTAGTAATGACATCAGGAGATACCTCAGATTCTTGATGGGAAGCAAGAGCATAACGATGGTTCTAACCACTGCCAGTACTAGAAGTAGCACCCTTCAGTACATGAGCTGAAGAAGTAGAAATTGGAACCTTGTTAGCTCTAAAAGCAACCTTAGTTGGATAGTGTCACTGTAAATACCCCAGCGGACAGTAATTATAGCACTTATTCCTTCCTTAATCACACTAACCCCAATGAAGTTGTCCACAGAAAAGACAAGGAGTATAATATGGGCCTAACACATGGCACCTTCTCCCTTAATCTCACTATTAGTTTGAAAGCGACGCTCACCTAATAGCTTAAGATATAGAGCACTAGCCATAGAATATAAACCTGAGTTTCCCCAAGTACTCTTTTTTCCCTACTGCCTACCATCTCTACCATTGTTCTGCTGGCCTCCACCTTACTCTGAATATCTAAACTTCTTATTCTGTCTCTCTTCTATTTTTGCTTGTTTCTTGTTTTCATCTTCAACTTATTGCATATACACCACTAGCCTAGAGATATTATGTCATTGTTTAACATTACGGCCTTACACTCTAGTATTAAGTCTCAAGACAAACCCAAAGCAAACTTCCTTATCCTAGAACTTATACTAGACACCAACTCTAGAGCATAACAAGACAATTGATGGAACTTCAAGTCATATTTCTTTACACTCATCCTACTTTGCCTCAAGTCCACAAACTCTTCATCCTTAGCCTCCCTCAACTTCTTAGAAAAGAAAAAATCAACAAAAGCACCATAAAACTGCTCCCACAAAGCCTGCTTAGTATCATTACCTCTCAACTGCTCCTACTTCTTATACCATTGATATGTCATATCTGTCTACTAATATGCGACAAACTCCACACCTTCATAATCCAAATCATACATCACTCAAAAAATCTTTTCCATCTCATCAATGAACCATTGAAGATCCTCCTCAACCTTAGAGCTTATAAATTTTGGGGGATTTAACCTTATAAACTAGCTAACTTTAGTGACCTCAGAAGATGGAGCAACAAAACTAACGCAGTCTAGCTGACAAGATTGAGAAGTGACCAACTTATTCAGCAGATAAATAGATTGATAGAAATCAACATTAGAAATATCTCTTTGGGGTGGTGGGTTATAAGAATCATTAGCCCACAAAACCCAAGGAGGACTAGTAGGGATCGGTGGAACTCTATGAGAGGCAATATAGTTAGGAGCATGGACCCTAGACTGAGTCTGTACTACATAAGTAGGACGAGTTCCATCCATATTATCTTTAGGGAGGCATGATCTGAAATACGAACAAATAGAATTAGAGAATATTTCAGTGCCCTATACTCTATAGCTTGAAAATAAAACACAAAAAAGGGAAATATTTCTAAATTCCTTGTATCATATCCCGTAAGTGTGGCACACTATAAACCAATAAAAGAGACTCTAATTGACATGGATTTGTGGTCACCCAATGATCATGAACCTAGGCTCTAATACCAAACTTGCCATGACCCAAACCAGGGCCTAATCATGAAGGGCATTCTAAGTCTGCCAAGGATCGAAGACTAACACCATTAACCTAGCCAACCAGAACACAATACAACTAGAAGTGGATGAGTTCTTAGCATATAACAAGATAGAGTTGAGTTCAGAACATATAACAAGATAGATAAGCAACTAGCTTAAAAAGGAATTTAACAATTTCAACAACCATCCCAGTCCACAGTAATCCACAAAGCCTCTAATAACCAAGAACAAACTAAGTCAGGACATGCCCCCGACCATAGCCAAAGTGAATCCAAAAGGAATAGTCTAAAACATACGGAATAAAACGAGAACATGAAATAAGGGTCTTTCAGAGAATGGAAGCTCACCACTTTAAAGGTGACTCATGGACAATCCATAAATCACCTACCACTATGCAACAAAGCAGAAGTATCTCCTACCCCATATCGCATAGGGATACAACATTCGGGGATGGTTAGCTGATTGAGCACTAGCATGTAACTCGAGGAAGGGATAAAGTAAGGCCATCATAAAATTAGTTCCAAACCATTCAAAACCAATGAACACAATCAATTATATATATATATATATATATATATATATATATAAATGTATATATATATATATAACAAAGGGAAAGGGAATAAGGTTTAGAATGAGAATAAGACATTAGCCTAGACTATGTAGCTCGATCATCAAAACAACACCCATAGGCTATATGGGTCCATCCCCTACTGGATGGGCCCAATGCATGTTAGCCGCACGAACCAGAGATATCATAGAAGCCTGGGGAATCTACGATCCTACACCATCCATATACAAATATCTATGGTGCATCATAAGCACAAGGTCATCAAGACCAACCCTAATGCTGACAAACATGAGTTTCCAAAATTAGTCCCTTGGGATTTCAATTTTCATGGTTGGTTATACTACCCTCTTTAAACCCAATTAAAATATTTACACATTCTCATTCATTAAACCATGATCATTCATTAAGGCATAAACTGTTGGTTTATTCATACCATTATGACTGCAAGATTTCATCAACATGTCATTCCAATTATCATCACTTCGAGAATCCATAAACCCACAACCTCCAGTCATTCATCCACATAGGGGAATCCATAACCCCCAAGGTTCAATGTTAATTATCCATTAACTTAAGGAAATCCATGACTCCCAAGGTTTAATTTAAAATATATATACTTTCCATTATCCTTTATGCAGTGTGATAATTCCAAAAGTGATCAGAATATGCATATACTCATGTTTCAAACCTAATTTGATAAGGTGGGTTGAGGTTATTACCAATTTTAGTTCCAAATCTATTTATTCAAGGGAATCCATAGACCTTGCTCCCATTTACCATGAATATGCACCCAATGAGTTCAAGAACTATCAATTCAAAATATAAAGGATTCACAAAACCCATGGGAAAAGTAATTTCATCAATAATTCAATGGCCCTCAACCCAATTTACAAAACCATCAATTAATCAGATGAATAACAATTCTAAACACATTATTTTAACAAAACAAGTTTAGGGGAATAGATGCATGCCGAATATATCAAGAGTTATGGAGAAAAAACTAATCTTAGAGTCCTAGATGATCAACCTTGAGAAACCCTAATTATTCTTGACTTCGGGAATTTGAGAGAGTAGAGAGTAGTTTATGATTGTTAAAGTGATTAAAATAACCCTTTTTAGGTGTGTTATGATCATTGTTTTTAGTTGTGGAAATAAAGAAATGACCAAAATTCCCCTATTAAAACACAGAAAAATTGTCGTCAATCATAACGGGTTACATCACGACTTGTGACGACTGAGTACGAGTCATTTCCTAGACTGGTAGTTTAGGCAATGACTCAAGGCACCCTTATTGGTTTGGTCACGAGTCACACGCTATGACTCATGACTAGATGTTTCAACTCGTAGAGTCTTAGTCATTACCAAGACAGAAACCTTGGTGCATTTCACTGATTTGGTCACGATTCCCACCCTATAACTCGTGACCTCAAAAAACTACTCATGAAATCCAAGTGGTGACCTCAGCAGAAACCATGGACAACTTACTGGTCAAATAATAATTAGAGCCATGTGACTCGTAAAGAGTCTTCATAACTTGTCACCTAAGTCATACCCTGGATAATGAGCTCAAAACTCTAAAATTTTTCAGAGGAAAAAATTTAGGGTTTTTATAAAGTATAACTTCTAATACCAAATTTGACTTAAAGGGGTTGGTCTGGGATGTCAAGATTTGAGTATGTGTTGTGAAAATGGAAAAACTAGGAGAAATCTTGAGTTTTTGACTTGCCTACCCTGTTATAGTATGTGGTAGGTCATTTCCACTACACTGCTATACGAGATTATTCCTGCGAGAGTCAATTTTAGTCGATCCCTCCATAGCATGTGGATTGCACTATAACAAGGTTGCTAAAGTAGGATACATGCCGATTAATCCATAAAATACCCCTAAAATTTTATTTTTATTCAAAATTCATCTAAGGACAGAGAGAGGTGATTTAGGAAATTTTTACAATCCTAGGCAAAAGGGAGGGCTCACTTGTGACATTGTGAGAAATCACAAGAATGATGCTTATTGCATGCCCATTGTCACTAAGAGTCTAAAGACACTTGTTAGTGAGGTAGTGGATCTACGACATCTTCACCAATTTCTCTATTACCCTGTATCAGAGAACAAATATATTTGAAACTATATTTTTTGAATATCCTAGGAATCCAACTTCACAACCACGTCAACTTTAGGCTTGTACCCACTGAAGTCTCAAATGTAGGATCCTCTATTGTGTGAATTTCCTGAGAAATGAACAAAAGGGAATTGTAATTATGGTGATGCCTACAACCACAAGTGGTAGAGTCATCCCAACTACCCATGGGGTAGTAATTTGGATCAAACTCATACATACAAGCCAGTAATATTAAAGATACCTTGAAGAAGATCTTGTCTAATCAAGAATAAAATGGCTGCATAAATTAAAATTTAGCAACTTGCTCAGAAGACTTAGAGACACAGTTGGGTAAGTTAGATTAGTACCAGAATACAAGACCTCAGGGAGGTTTGCCAAGTGACATAGAGAATCATAAGCAAGTAATAACAATCTCCTTGAGGAGTGGTAGAGACCTCATTGACAAACCTTTTAAGAAAAATCAGGAGGTATAGGCAAAGTTAGTCCCAAAGTAAGCTGAGCAGAAGCAAGTTGCATCCAAAGATGCTAAAAATTTGAGGAAGTCTGAGTACTCAAAAACTAAGGCAACTGAGTAGGTCTAAGCATGGTCATCATTCCCTCAAAGGCTTAAAAGGGCTAAGAAGGATGCACGTCTTAAGAAGCTATTTGACACATTTAAAGAACTTAATATTAACCTCCCATTGTTAGATATTTTTTAGGTATGCCTAAGTACACCAAGTAATTAAAGGCTGTGGTGACCAATAAGATAAATCTGGGTGCATTGATAGATGTCACTTAGTAAGGAGTGCAGTTTGATTGTGATAACTAAGATTCCAAAAAATCTTAAGGGCCAAGGGAGCTTAATCCTCCTCATATAAATTAGTAAAAGTGACATGGTCCACACTTTGAGTGGCGTTGGGTTGATCATAAACATGTGCCCCTATCTGTTTTCAGTACTCTTAGATTGAGAAAGCTGAGGCTATGCTATGTGGTACTCAAATAGTGGATAGAACAAGAGAGTAGCCCAAAGAAATCATTAAATATGTGCTTATTAAGGCTGGTAAGTTCATTATTAGTGCTTACTTTTATTATTCTTGATTATGATGCTGATGATAGGGTACCGATCATACTGGGTCATCCATAAGGAGCATCGGTTGATATTAGAGAGGGCACTCTAACAACGAGATTGGATGATAAAGAGAAGATCATCAAAGTATACAAACCACTCAATCCACCTTCACACTATAAGTATTTTTACATGATCACAGCCATAAAATTAGATGAGTATGGGGTAGAGGAGTTCAAGCCTCCATTGATCTCTTTAGACTATCTCACAGAATGGCCCAACCTAAAAATTAAGTCGGGTGTTTGAAAACTTGAGATGAAGCCTAAAATGTCTAGTGTTGAACAAGTTTTAACCTTAAGAGTAAGAACTCAAGAGGTCATAAAAGAGTGAGAAGATGGCCTCCGAGTAGGAGGAAAAGGTTGAATAAATATTGATGTACATAGTGATGTGGGTCATGCTGGAAGACAATCCATATTAAGGTAGGTATTTTGATTTCTTATTTTTTCTTTAATATCACTTTTGTTTTTGTTTTTATTTTTAGTCACAGGTTGATGAAAAGTCTGAGTACCAGAGACCCAAGCTAAAGAGCATGGCAAAGACTTGGTATGGGATCTGCCTGATCTCATTGATGATTAAAGATGCTACTAGCAAGGCCTCAAGGAGTATTTCTATCCTTATTAAGTTATATTTTGGGTAAAAGTATGATTTTAAGAGTGGGAAGGAAAATCTTCCAATTGGTTAGGGTGAAGTTGTAAGACCCCACAAAATTCCTAGCTTAATTCAGTCCTTTAAGCTTGTTACGGGGTCCCAGACTTAGAAAATTCTAGCTAAGTATTCAGACTTAGTTTATTTTAGACCTTAAAAAGTTATCTTATTTCTTGACCTTAAAGTCCCTTAAATGTCTATATTTTAGTTAATTCATGATCAGGGAGGTCAATAGGTGTTTTCGAACAAATTTTGAATTTTTCAAACTTTATTTGAAGCTTCTTTGGAATCCCAAAATAGTGTACCAATGCAATCTTGGAATGCTACATATACTATCACGTTGGTTAATATTTTTCCCAGCTACCAGCATCAAATTTCAGTGAGTCAACACGATCTTGGCACGACGCATTGGATATTACATCAGTGCCATTGACGCATCGTATCGACCTGCTCATCATCAATCCAGTTTTCACTAATTAAAAGACCGCGTTATTGGGGGTATTTGGGTCTTTTTTCTCCGACTCTCAGCCCCCAAAACATGAAAATTAATACACTAGAAAGCAAATAAACCCATTCTTTCTCAATTTCTCTCAACAACAAGCCTTAGGATTTTTAAATTTCAAATCAAGAACAAAATTCTACCATTAATTTCTAAAAATTCCTCAACGAGGTAAGTAAAGTGTTAATCCAAGGGTCCCTTCCACACTTAGATTTTAAGAAACTTTTTTTAAAAACATGAATTGTGATTTTCATGTTGTGGGTTTGAATGTAATCATATTGATGTTGTGGAATGTGTTCCAAGTCGAAATATTTATGTGTTTCTTGATATTATGATAACATGTAAGTTGAATTTTGATTCTCTTATATTGAAACCCTTGAAGTATGAAGTCATGATGTATTAGCATTGTTGATCATACCCAAGTATAAAGATACGCCTACCATGTGTTTGATAAAATGCTAAATTGAGACTATGGTGCTTTTGTGATACTTTGGTGGTCTAAATGATGAACTTATGCTATGCCCACATGTTCACAATGTCTTCCATGTTAAAACTATACCTTGTATATGCTTGATGGAATGCTCATGAGATTGGATTAATAAAATTATGATGTGTTAGTATGCATTCCTATTCATCTGCAAGTTCATGACTGTCAAGTGATTGATAAAATGCCTCATAGTTCGTATTGTGAGTTATTGACTATTGTCAAGTATTCAAGAATTGTCATGTCTTACTATTTTCATGCTATCGAGTCCTGGGGGTATTTAACACCCGATAATTTAGTTGTGTGCCTAGAGCCAGTGTCAGTTATAGAATAGTCCCAATCATGTCACAATTAGTAGTACTCTAGTTTAGTTACAGAACTCAGGAAAACTGAGTAAACTCAGTATCAATCTAGTCCCATTCAGTATTTATTTCAGTCCTCAGTAAACTCAGTCAGATAACAAAACTCAGTAGTATTCCGTCAGTCAATAGAACTTAGTAATCTCAGCTCAGTTCAGTTAATTAGTACAATCAGTAACAGATCAGTCCAGCCTAGTATGAACTAGGAAATTAGTTCAGTGTTTATTCAGCTGGGAGTAGGATTCATCACCAAGTGAACCCAAGGATGGGGACTCACTTGCCAGCAGAGGGTGTGATCCTTAAAAGCAGTCCTTGTGTTATAGAACTACGTAGACAGCATAGGTTGAGACATCAAACCTGCCAGATTAGGGTTGATGAGGTGTCTTACTATGTCAGTTCAGGGTTCCCACTATTTTCATTAGAGTACCTGACAGATGAAGGTAACTCTTAGCTTGTCCTTACCCATGGCACAGTACTGACACCCTTCCAACTGAGGTTACAGGTTGGACCAAGAATCTATTCAAAAAAGGGGCATATCGGTTAGATGATTACCTTCTATAGTCTCAGTCTCATTCTTCAGTAAAGAACTCAAATAGTTCTACAGATTTTAGGACTGTCAGATATAGTCACACAGCTTATACGAAACTCGGCTAGTTGTATCAGAAATAGGACTGTCAAACACAATCACTCAGTAAATAGTATATTAGTTATCAGTTATTAGTAATCTATATTATTATTAAACTTAGTATTCAAAAACCTTATGACTTTAGTTACAGTTATGTATTCATGCATGTATTCTCATGAAGTCATGTTCATGTTATTCAGTTAGTTATATTTCATACATATTGATAACGCTGAACTTATACCTCACATTAGTGTAAGGTGGTCGTTGTCAATATATTTACCCAACTTTAAAGTATGGGTCGAATCCCTAGGGAACAATGTGAGTGGCGATTAAGCTAATTTAAAGCTATAGCTACAAGTTCAATTCAAACAAATGGTACGAAAATATAAAATTAAGATGGGGGTTTTGGAAGTATCAAGTAATGTTGTCACTTCAATATTAATGTTTGTAATCAATATAAATGGGAAACAACAGTTATGTTCTCCAAGGGTTTCGGGAATTGACAAATACTAGCTAATGCTAGAGATTCTCAGAATGATTAGAACAATAGAATATCCCTGATGATTATACTATCTGACTTATCTCTCGACCTCACCAGACAATTTATTATCTAATTCTCTCGAACTTAAATAACTTATCTATTTCCAATAGGATGCTATCTCAGGTAGATTAATCCAGTTATGGCATTAATCATTAAATAGAAGGTTGGTAGATTCCGAGTCCCTATTGATAATTCACTTCCTCTAGTCTATTTCTCCGTTAGAAGAAAATAATACTTAAGGCATAACCTAATGTTTGCAACCACTAGATTTCAGTTAAAACAACAGAATTTCAAGATATTCCACTACTCTTTGAATCCGTTAAACACCTAGTATCATGTCAAACCCTAATCCATGGATCCCATAACCCTGGCTAATGGAATTAGCCGCTCATGATTTGATGAACAAAATTACAAGTTGAATTCATAATGATAAGGATAACTTACGATTAGATGGAAAACAACAAGTAGTGTCTTCGATTGAATCACAAGGTAGAAACCCAAAAATAGTTGATAAAAACAAGAAGAAGAATTAATGTAAGAGAGTAATGTTACGTGCCTCTCTTCCCTAGGTTAATGCCTGATAGATAATAACAGATCCCCCTCATAAAACCCTAAAACAAGTCTTTAAATAGTAAATCCTAAATAAGGAAATAAATTTTAAGTTTCAATTTTCTCTTCGATTTAGATGACAATGCTTTTGACGGCGTGCCATATTCCTGAAGACGTGTGCGAGATATCGTCAAAAGGTCTAGCGAATTTTTATATTCTACCTCATTAGACGGCAATCCTGACGGCGTGTCAAAAATCCAGATGGCATGTGCAAACTGCCATCACATCTTCACCAGAAATCAGCATACTCTGTCTCTGGTTGACGGAGATTTTGACTCCATTTCCCATATTTAATGGCCCTTCCGAATCACCATCACATTTCCTCTCAACTCTTCAGATTCTGTCTAAGCTTGATAGTAACTTTGACGTCCTGTCCCTTGTATGACGGCGCTTCAGAATTGATACCAGCTACACTTAAGCATATTTATACCAGATGTCATCCAACTTATTCTTCTTTCCTTTGGTTTTCTCCCCAATCACTTATGTCTGCATTAACACACTAAAAGCAATCAAAAATAACGAAAGTTGCTTAAGACTTTGCAATTATTCAAAGTTAAAAACTTTAAATGTGTTAGCATCGGCTCACACATCAACACCCTTAACTTAAACAATTGATTGTCCTCAAGCAACCAAAACATAACTAGGAGTAAACAAAGTACAATTCGGAAGCTAACTACTCTTATCAGTTAAGAATACATGCACCATCTCCATGATCAATCAATTTAAACTAACTGTGTAGATTATTGAAAAGCAACAATGCAACATAAAGGATTCTAGCCATGGCATCAATTAAGTACCAATAGTCATGCATGTATCAATATAACACTACCCAAATAAGTAAGTAACCTATAAAGATACTAGTGTGCCCTCACAACAAAGAAATTCCCATTTTTCTCGCATCTCAGAAATCAAAATTTAAACATGGGGATTTGCACAAAAACACTCACTCACAGAACAAAGTTCTAGCCAGTGTATGCCGAATACCATATGCTTTCCCTTATCTTCATTACCAAGGTATCCATATAGGTGAGTTAGGGGCTAGTATGATATTAAATGGCATTTAGAGTGACTAATCTCCTTGGAACTACCTTAACTTGTGAGGTCCCCTTATTAACCTCTTTTTCACATTTTCTTTTCTTTTTTGTTCCACTTTTCCTCTTTTCTTGATCACCCATTATTCAAGATGGATGCGACTTTTCTTTTTCATTCTTTTTCTTTTATTATTCTTTTTCACACCACCCAATTTATTTTTTTTCTCTTATTATTTTTCTTTTATTCTACCTCTCTTTATACCCAGTTTATATCACGCACCCCTATGCCACCCTCAACTTAGGATGTTTGCCTAAGTCAAAGTGCACAGTGTCTAAGGAGGACCAGGGCAAAAACAGGTCCATTATGATCTAAATGGGAAGGTAATAGGTGTCAAAGAAATAAATGGTCAATTCTGGCTCAAATTAGGGATCAAGTGATAGCATACATAATAGGGAAGGTTATTTAGGCTGAAAGTGGCTAAAAGTCAAAATGGCCTATGATCCTTTCCTAACCTCTATCTTTCAACTAAGGTAAGACGAACTGGGAAAGTTCTAGATTCGGTAGTACAAAGGGAACTGAGTAAGATCTCACACACACACATGGCACACAAGTGTATTACCAGATACTACTCATCTAGTTCATGCAATTGTTAGCAGTGATTATCAAGCAACTAAAACTTAATGCCATATCAAGATGCACAGTGGTTACACATGAATGCAATTCATACAGCTACCACATAGACAATTGGAGAGGTAGTTACCATTCCAAGAAACATTAACAAAAAATATGCCAACTGTCGTAGATACTTATTTTTCTTCCAGTTAACCATAACACATCACAAAGCAAAAGCAATATGCCTAAACATACCGGATCTACTAGGAACAAAACTTCCTAGAAAATAGGCACGGCAACAAAAACCCTAGGAGGACATCATCACCCACAAGTAGTCCCACCCTCAACTTAAAATCATGCAATGTCTCCAATGAGCCAAACTAAAACAAGAGAGTTAAAAGCATACCTGTGGCACCATGGGTGCAAAGATCTGATGTCAATCACATAATACTAATACAAACAACAAAATACCTTGGGTTTCCTCCCAAGAAGCACCTAATTTAGTATCGCGGCACGACTCAGTTATCTTGACTACTCAGACTTTATCAAGATACCTTGTTGATAATTATTTATGTCTCCACTTAGAGGATTTGAAATGTCAGCCCAAATTTTGATCAATACATCTTTGGGGTGTGTTGGGCAAATGTGAAGGCATGATGAGGAATGTTCTATCACGCCACTTTAAAGACTTGAACTGCTTGCCCAATTTTGCATCAAACTTGTATGTGAGCTCATTTGGCAGCGGTGAGAATCTTAAACAGCCACTAAATGGACATCGATCTTTAAACTCCTTGGCCTTCAATATTGGGGTTGTAGTATACCCTTTTGGAAGGACAAACCCCAAAATGCAAGAATTTTCCTCCTTATTTTCAAAATTCATTATTTACTTGGGTGATTCAACTTTTATGACATCCACTAAGCATAATGTTGAAAAGTGATTTGAATGAGGACTAACCCTTAATTTTGGAATAACTTCCCTATTAGTATTTTTACCCTGAAATGGACTAGAGTCTTCACGAGGATTGTGCTTGATTTTTTCTTTTGACTCTAATACCATTTCCTCATCCTTGGAATCTTCATTCATGAGTGGTTCGGTTGGTTAGGAAATCATCGAGGGTTGCTCAACATCAAGCTCATCACCAACATAGAATTTTTGCTCTTCATCCTCACACTCTTCTATTATTTTAAATAATTCCACGGACAAGATATCATCTAAACATAATGTAGAAAAGTGTTTTGGATGATTAACCTCGATATCCATATCTTCTATCCTTTCTCTTCCCGTTAAATACCCTAATGTCTTGACGTATGTCACATATAGTATTATTCGTTGTGTCTATAAGTTCCAACATTTGTTAAAGCATAGCTTCAATGTCACTCTTTCCAGTGCTTCGTTCTTCCTTTTCTTGACCATAAGACCTGTCATGCTCATAAGAAAAACTAGAACTTGGGTTAGCGCAATAGGGGGAGGGGGCATTTGGGCAATCATTCCAATTTCTATCTTGACCACCATATAAGGAACAATTATACTCCTGGTAGGATGGAGATGGTGCACACATCTCTCTCCGGGGAGCATATCTACAATCTTGCCAAAAATATAGTCCATCATACTATGGACATGGATCATCTAGGTAAGATTTCAAACCATAAAACTTACATTCATTCCATGATGCTATAGTAAGAAATAAACAAAAATAAATAAAATCTACCTACCAGAAGAAATAAAGGAAATCACAAATAAATATTTACAAGTTTGAATTCAAGAAAGTAAGCTAAAATTTCAAACTAACTTAATATGCCAAATTGTTCCCCAGCAACGGCGCCATTTTTGATAAGGTTTAACTTACACCCCAAATTAGTGTAAGGCAGTCATCGTCAACATAGTTACCCAACTTTGGACTTGGGGTCGAATCCACAGGGAATAATGTGAGTGGCGATTAAGCTAATTTAAAGCTATAGCTACAAGTTCAATTCAAACAAATGGTACAAAAATATAAAATTAAGATGAGGATTTTGGAAGTATCAAGTAATGTTGTCACTTTAATATTAATATTTGTAATCAATATAAATGGGAAACCAGAGTTACGTTCACCAAGGGTTTCAGGAATTGATAGATACTAGGTAATGCTAGAGATTCTCAGAATGATTAGAACAGCAGAATATCCCTGATGATAATACTATCTGACTTATCTCTCGACCTCACCAGACAATTTATTATCTAATTCTCTCAAACTTAGATAACTTATTTATTTCCAATAGGAAGTTATCTCAGGTAGATTAATCCAGTTACGGCATTAATCATTAAATAGAAGGTTAGTAGCTTTCGAGTCCTTATTGATAATTCACATCCTCTAGTCTATTTCACCGTTAGAAGCAAATAAAACCTAAGGCCTAACCTAATGTTTGCAACCACTGGATTTTAGTTAAAATAATAGAATTTCAAGATGTCCCACTAATCTTTGAATCTGTTAAATACCTAGTATCATGTCAAACCCTAATCCATGGATCTCATAACCCCGGTTAATGAAATTAGCCACTCATGATTTTATGAATAAAATCACAAGTTGAATTCATAATGATAAGGATAACTTATGATTAGATAGAAAATAACAAGTAGTTTCTTTGATTGAATCACAAGGTAGAAACTCAAAAATAGTTGATAAAAATAAGAAGAATAATTGATGTAAGAGATCAATGTTACATGCCTCTCTTCCCTAGGTTAATTCCTGATAGATAATGACAGATCCACCTCATAAAACCCCAAAACAAGTCTTTAAATAGTAAATCCTAAATAAGGAAATAAAATTAAAGTTTTAGTTTTCTCTTTGGTTTAGATAAAGATGTTTTTGACGGCGTGTCAGATTCCTGATGACGTGTGCGACTAACATCAAAGGTTCCAGTGAATTTTTATCTTCTACCTCATCAGACAACAATCCTGACAGCATGTCAAAAATCCTGATGGCACATGAAAACTGCCGTCACATCTTCACTGGAAATCAGCATACTCTGTCTCTGGTTGATGGCGATTTTGATGTCATGTCCCATATTTGATGGCCCTTCTGAATCACCATCACATTTCCTCTCAAATCTTCAGGTTCTATCTAAGCTTGACGACAACTTTGACGGCCTGTCCCATGTATGACGGTGCTTCAGAATTGACGTTAGCTACACTTCAGCTTATTTATACCAGATGCCATTTAATTTATTGTTCTTATATTTGGTTTCCTCCCCGATCACTTATGTATTCATTAACACACTAAAAGTAATCAAAAATAATGAAAGTTTCTTAAGACTTCACAATTATTCAGAGTTAAAAGTTTCAAATATGTTAGCATCGGCTCACACATCACATATGAACCCTTGCATTCAGCCTTACCTTACTTTGTGTACCAGTACATTCACACATATTGGTGCATAATTTTCCTTGAGTTATGGTGTTTTATACCATAGGTTTAGACATACGGGCCCCAAAACATTCTTAGCGGTTCAGACATTTAGCTAGCAGCAGTAGACTAGTAGTGAGTCCTCATCATTCAAGGATATTCTTTTATTTTATTATCTCATTAGATTCAATATTTTAGTAGATGGAGTTATATAGGGAATTGTCCCATCAACTCCTTATTCAGAAAGTTCAGTGTAGAGGCTTTTCAGATAAGATGTTCAAACAGTATTTAGTATTTCAGATTCTGATATTTTATCAGACTTTATCATATTATTCAACAGTATTATAGTTTGAACCTTATGGCGTTTTAGCCCATTATTCTGCATTATACCGTATTATTATTTAGTTATTACAGCAGGTACCAGTCATCAGTTAGCTTGTGGTCCTTCAGGATTATGAGCATCATGTAGCGTCTGGGGTATAGACTCAGGGTGTTACAGAAGTGTTACTATAAGATTTTTGTTTCATTTATTTTCCTAGTTTTTGGCTAAATTTGGAAAATTAAAAAAATATTTTGTCTTTGTTTATTTTTTTGAATTTGTTGGTGTCAGTCTAGTATGGTCAAACTTTACCCACCCTTTGATTTTTTTTTTGTTCTTTACTAAGGGGGCTCCCTCTGAACCCAGTATCCCTTTTTCATTTATAGTAGTAAATTTTAAAATTTTTGTATTTGGAATAAGTGAGATGTTCTTGCTAGTCGCTATGTGTGATTACATTATGCAAGTAGTTTTGAATATAAAAAAAATGTTGGTTAATATGAATGACTATTTTTTGGACACCTAGGATCATTTATATGACTCCTCTACATTGTTGGATTAAATCTAAATTTATTCTATTGCTTGGTTCTGAGCCTATAGAGGTCCTACTTGATTTAAGCATGTGCCATGTGCGAAATGATCTATTTTTTGTATTCCTTATTGCCATATTAATGTCTAGAACTTGTCTGGTGTGTGTAAAGTGAAATAAATAATATTGGGTTTAGGATATGATGTAGTCCTTTCTTTGATAGCGGTGTTTCATACCCTCTTTTGTCTACCCTTGTTTCATGATCTTAGTTTGTGCCATTAAGCCTTTAGCTATTCATTGGTAGCTTCATATATAGCATGTTCCCTTTTTTGGATTGACCATTATTTAATCCAATGCTCCTATGTACTTTAGTTAAAAATTAATATGGTTAAGAAGTGTAAAATTAAGAAGGAAAGATGTGAATGTGAATCCCCAAGAATATAGCTATTGGTGTTGAAAAAAAGTTTATGTGTTATTTTGGGAGTGGTGTAATGATAAATAAAAATAAATTATTCCAAAGTGAATTATGTGTCGATAATGTATACTCCCTACCTAATAAGTGTGAACTATCTCAAAAAGAAAGGGGGCAAAATAAAACAGATGTGGGTAGATAAAAGTAGTGAGAATTTGGTTGTTAGAGAAGAGTTCAATATGAAATGTGATGTATTAATTTGTTTAGGGAAGATAGTCACTATTACTGGCCATAATAGTTTCTACCTATTCTTTATCCTAAATTACAACCCCCCAAGTCCTATTTGATCTTGATCCTTGCTGTTCTGATATTATTGGAGTACTACACTAAGGTTAAGCTTATGGTTTTTCTTATGTGGCAGGTGAATTATTTGTGATAGTGAGCGAAATTTGATTCTTATACCTATTCTCGTAAGGAAGTACAAATCTATGTGTAAATATGGCTAACTCTCTTATATGGGGGAGCATGTTTGATAATTGTTAGGTGACTTATATGATCTCTTTGATTGAGTAATATACATGAGTGTGCTAACTTAGTACGGTAATTCTTGAGGTTAGGATGTTTTGAAGTAGTTTTCATGAGTTTTAAAATGTATATGACATGCTTAATGTGGAACTTACTATTCGTGTAGTCATTATATTATTAAATTAAGTGACTTTCGTATAGTAGTGATATTGGAGTCTTCCTGTTATGGTGCTTAATTTGAAGAGTTTTTCAAGGATGAATAAGACTTTAAGTGTAGGGTGATGATCTTAGGTGGATCTATGCACCTAAGTGTCATTATTTACGTACGTTTAGCCTAGTTCTGAGGACTTTACAATTGAGCATATATGTGTCAAAATACGTTTTTATAATGTTTAAGGTGTTCGTGAAACAAGTTTAGAATCAAATTGGTCACATAGAGTTTAGACAAGAAAACTAGTGTTACTAGCTTGAGTTATGTGTTGTTCTAGTGTATCTCAATGGATTCTATTGTGTATTTTGTACTAATTAGTGGTTTTTGGTGTTATAGTATACCATGTGATATGTTAGGAGAAATATTTAGGAGCATAAAAATTTCTAATGATGTTGGAAACGCGAAGTGACAAATGGAAAGGTAAAAGAAAAGAGTAAACGATGACAAAATCTGAAATTTTGAGTTCATGGGTGTGCCACGTCCTCTAGCATCTGAGATAAGGGTGTCCCATGCCCTAAGACACAAAACAAATTTTATTAAATAGTTTTAATCCATGATGACGGTGTTCCACTCCCCCAAATGAGGAGTGACATGGATTTGCCACGCCCAAGGCACCAAAACGGGCTACTTCACTCCTAGTATAAATAGAACACTTTATTCTTAATGTACACACCTCAGACGACTTTTGGGGATGAAAATACACTTGAGGAGGATACAATTTGGGTTATTTATCTCTTCTTTAGTTTTCTTTTAGTTTTTCTACATGAATTTCAATCTTGTGATTCGTTGCAAATCCATGAGTGACTAAACACCCTTATTCCAAGGTTGAGGCCAAGAACATGAATACTTATGCTTTCAACTGAGTTTTTTTTTAGGTTGATTATCATGTTTTATTGTTCACGTATCCTTGTAATTACTATTCTACATATTTGTGACCCGTGGGATAAACGTATATTTCTATTGTTATCCCGGAAGGAGAAACATTAGATTAGATTGTGGGATATATGGAGTAGGATCTTATGCGTTCAAGGGATTAAAGTTAGGATTTGTGTTTAGGATAGGAATATACCTTAGTCTCCCCATTTGGTTCATATATGGGATGAGATATACATGTACTTAAATTAGTTCTCACATACCAGGGCAAAGTTAGATAGACGATTAAAGACTCGAAAGAACATATCAAGTTATATAACCAGTAAATCAACAACTAAGATAATTAACTAAACTAACAAGATTGTGTAGCTAAGTAGGGTTGTTCGTAGTGCCTTAATCATGGATTCCTCTTTATTATTGTCTTCAATACTTTATAATTTTAAATTATATATGGTGACTTTGGAATTCTCAAATCCTAAACGTTACTGGTTAAACTTGCACTTGTTTAATCTTAGTAGTGAAGCTAGAATTAGATTGTTGTTAATTTGAGTCCATGTGGGATCGATACTTGGATTTTTAAGGTCACTCTACTACTAGGGTGACCATGTACAATTACGTGTGTGCTAGAATGCAACAATACACAAAGCAAACTATATCAAATAAGACCCTTCGTGGGCCACACAAACAATTATTATCTTAAACCAACAACAACAACAACCTAAGCCCTCACAGGGGCATACAATAGTAATAACACTATTTCCATGATTTATTCGCATACTTATATCATGCTTTTATTTAAGATATTAACTATCCAACCCATTCAGAAGAAAGTTAAAGCCATAACCTACCTCGAATGATGAAATCTCAGTTCCAAGCCTTCAACGTGGAGCCTTCCCCTCTCAAACGACTTCGAAACCAACTAAAACATACAAATATAGAATCTATGCGTTAAAAGAATGCCAACTATACTTGTATTGTGTATTTTCAAGTTGGGGTCAAAATAGACCCCAAAATGGATTTCTGAAAAGAAATCATAAAATTGAAATTTTTATTTATAAAAACTCTACCCATGATTAAAGAAAGTCATAAAAGAAAACCCAAGTGAAAACGGGTTGAAATTGGATTTAAATTGAAGAAATACTATTTTAGGGTTTTCAGGCCAAAATTTTTGAATTTCACTTTTGAAATCAGAAAAATTACGGGTTTAAGATGATAGGAATCGAAGAAAAATAGTTGAAATAGTGATTTGGAGATTACCCAAACTTGAAAATGGAAGAACTCACCGAAAATCCTCTTAATTCGAAGCTCAAAACATCAAAAATGAGAGAAATTTGAGAAAAAGGAGGTTTTACACTACCCAGGCATGACTGCTTAAGCGGTCACTGCTAAAGCTTCAAGTGTCGCTTGTACCCGCGAGTTGGTCAATCTTCTTTAGCAGAAAAGAGGCTGCTTTAGCAGCCTCCAATTAATCGGACAAGGCCCAGCTAGTAAGTAGGCTCACTAAACCGACCCAAGTGTCGCTTTAGAGGTTGCAGCCACTGGGACTTGGAAAATTTTTCAAGTCTCCACCTACCCCTCGGGATTCATCCAAAATATCAAGAACACAAATGAGCTATGCCACCCTATCAAATACGATATTCTAGGCTTAATGACGACATCAGATTTTTAACAAAGGTTGTTTTCATAAAATTGTCATCCCAAACCCAATTCTATAATTTTCTAAATTGAGGGTCGAAATGAGACCCAAAAGCCGTAAAATCATTCAAACCATGCTATCAATCCAAAATGACATTCCAGATCTACTGGCTCAGTTCATTTCATCATCCGACATCTAAAAAAATAAATGTTGATCGGAGTCAACTATAAAGACTTTTTAGCCTCTAAAAATCACAAAATCTCCCAATCACACTGAAAAGTTTTGAAAACTATGTCAATTATTCTCACACTCCAAAAACATCACAAGCAACCATGAGGAGGGGTAGAATGGTCAAATTACATAGAAATGAATAATTAACAAAAATCAAGTCCTTACAAAATGCTAGCACATCAATTACAAAAAATAAATAACGTAGTAAAAATACTAACTATCAATTAAAAGATCAAATCAATATAAAAATCCATCAAAAGAATCACAAAATCTACTAAAGTTCAAAATTTCAAATATGTACAAAGTTCCTAATGGTTTTCAACGTTCAACAACAATCATAACAACTAAGAGGTCTATTCAACACACTCTTCATTGTCAGAGCTCTCTTCATTAATTGAGTTTGGAAGAGAATGGTTCACACCATGCACCCACTTGCAATCAGGCTATTTAGGCTATTGACCTATGCCTTGAGTGACTAGATGGCATCGCACATGCTTTATTTTCAGCAAGTCATCTTGCTTCAACATTTGCAAATGAACTTTTTAGATATTCAATCCGCTGCAAAGAAGTGATCTGAACACTATCAACTGCCTTGTCCTAACATGAAGACCCAACACCTTCTAGTCCGGATTAGATACAATTCAACAAATGTCCTTCTATAGATCAAAGCTTAGACATTTAAGTTGGATGAGTTACATGGTCAGAGTTTATACACCTCAAATTATTCAAACAACAAGGGATCAAACTTACGGCAGTTATTTCATTTCTCTGTACTTATATTTTTGCAAAGTGATGTTTTCAGTACAACATAATTATCAATGTTAATCTTGTTGAGAGCTCCAGTGACGCTGGATAATGATGTTCTTTCCATCCCTGCACCTCATCTCTTTAAGAATACGTAACAAAAATATATCTTTTTTTAAAAAGAAAATGCAACTACATCATAAGGTGGCGTGTCCCTTAAATATATACCAAAAGATGTTTACATAGAAAATATCTTCTTAATAAGGCAAAAAACTGAGAGAAAATAGAGGAAGATGAACCAAGGTTATAAGACTGGTTTCTCCTGTGAATGTCTAATAACTACCATATACACGACTAGGTCTAATTTGTAATCTCCATTTGCAAGAGCAGGTAGCCTATTAGGAGAAAGCTACATCCACCACTTTATAAACTTGCTTTATAAATGTTATCTCAATCAGGAGCAGAAGATAATGAACACGGGGAGGAGGAATCTTTCAAAAGAGATGATCCAAATTCTAATAGCCCTTTCACCGAAGAGTTGGTCAAAACCTTCATCATTGATTGTTATCCTGTGAAAATACAGTGCGATGGTGCCACAGATTTAACAGGTGATTTCGTGGTTAATTAAGTCATGGGATAATCTTTTGACGCCTTTAGAAAAATACTTTGAGAATAAAAATTAGATTCTTATTTCAGGGAAAGCTGCTTTGAGCAATATCTTGATTTATTGGAGGACAACAATGTTTGTTTCCAGATGAAAATGGTACATGATCTTCTCAAGCATAGGTTTATGTATGAAAACAAAGATAAGATAGATGAGGTGTGCATAAATTACTGTGGCATGCCTGTTTGTTTTGGTTGGGAGGAGTTTTCCATAGTTACCAGACTAAAATGTTATCCTCCTTCTCTTTTTCAAGTTATACCTACTCTGACCCAAAAAAAGCACCCCGCACACCCAAAAAAGGAAAAGTCAAGTCGAGTGATCGTGATGACCTGGTGTCCATTGTTGTTCCAAGCTTCAACAAAAATATGATTGAAGCGTTGAAAGATAAAAGACTTTCAAAGAAGCACAAGCAATCATTGTGCTTGGTTTGGTTTGTACATAATGTTCTTTGGGCGAGAGACGCTAACAACAACATAAACCGCAGTTTAATAAATCTCTCCGAGGATCTTGAGGTATTTAACAGTTATCCTTGGGGTTATGAAAGCTTCAAAATGACTGTTGAATATTTGTTGACTCTGTTAATGCAAAAAATAGTCAACTTATATGGTTTTTCATGGGCCTTCATCGTAAATATTTCTTTTATCATGATATGATTCATTATTTTTTATTCAATAATGCTTTTGATTTATTGGCGTTATGTTATAAGCTTGAACATTTGAAGCCATTCCATATTTGAGACAACAAGTGAACTACCAGGAAGAAGTTTCCTGTCTAAGAATTTTGAGATGGTTGTCAGCCAAAACCGATAAAAATGTAAAATTCCTTAATCTTTTCAATCCCCCCAAGGAAGCAGTAAGTCCAATTCTAATCAAGTTTTTGTTTTAGTTAATGATTAAATGATTTCATCATCATTCTTAATATATGTACCGATTTATTTTAGATTGTTCATTCGTGGCTTGTTCCGACCAATCGAGAGTTGAAGATGACATTTTTTCTTACTTTACGGTCTGTGCAAACTTTATTGGACTCTAAGATCGTTGATGGAATAAAAATAGAATTGTTTGGAGACACTGCCATCACAGGAAAAATAATTTTGGAAGGTGGGGCTAATGATGCTCCTCTTACAGTTTTTGAAACAACAAGCCATTATGATTATGATCATACTGGTTGTACAGATTTCATATTTTGCCGCATATAGAGAATGTTCTTCATGCAAATATCAAGACTGCAAGGTGAAACACGATTGAGTGATTAAGGCTATTAATGCACTAACTGCTTTTGTAAAGGAAATGACATCTAAGAGGGGTGTCATTCCATCAAAGAGGATTTCATATCCAGACACTCCACTAGAGATTAAGGCAGCTAAGAGGAGAAGGAAAGACACTTCCAAGGCATCATAAATCATCAAAAAAAGTAAGATTGCAATGCCTCTGTCTTTGTCTTACACCGATGTTCAGTGTACAAGGGCCACAGAAGATCAGTATGAGTTGAAGAAGGTGATTGTACATCATCTATTCCAAAAAACAAACAGGCACATATCTGTTTCAACAGATGATACATCTACTGAAAATTATCAAACAGATATATATATCTATTGCAACTGTTGTCTAACCTGTTGCATCAGATTCGTTATCTGTTTCAACATATGAGTCTTATGTTGCAACAGATAGATCATCTGTTTGAAATTATCGTACTACTCTAATTTACCTGTTTGAATTTGTCCCAATAGATAATCCATTTGATGTAACATGAGACTCATTTATTGCAACAGATGGAAAATCTATTGTATATCTCTACTTAGCATTGCTAATTCTGGCTTTCCAGGTGGATGTCACAGCTACTGCTGAAGAGCATAATATGACAGTTGATAATCCATCAACTACTTCCAAAGATAAAGAAAAAGAGGAGTCTGTCGGTTCGGGAGAATGGAAGAATTACCCATTTGAAGGGTTCAATATCTCGAACGAGGCTCCAAAAAAATTAACACAGTTGATCAACGACTATTTAGAATGGATTGTCGATGGGCTGTTAAAGCATCATGCCACAGGTACATAAATCAATTTTATGGATATTGGTTTATACAATTCTTGTTGTAAGAACCTAACATTAACATATATAAATTATCATGTAGAAAACAAATGAGCACTACAAAATGAACGAATCGAGTCTTAGTTTTGATATGTTTGACTTTGTTGTTACATATCCCGGAATGAAGAATTGGTTCTATTTGATGTCACAGCTCCAAACTTGCTGGAATGATGAGGTTTAAATGCCATACATATTACTATTAATTAATACTTTATTTAATTACATCTACGTATTATTTTTTCATCACGTAATCCAAAATGTTTGATAATATGTGCAGCACATCGATGTTATTTTTTACTACCTCTGAAAGAAGGCCAAGTTGCAAAAATAAGAACAATATAGATACACAACAAGCAATAGTTTGTACAAAGTTTACATCAATAATGCCTACGATAGGTATTGTCAATAGCAATTGAAAGTTTTCAGAAATGAGGAATGGTTAATCAACATCATCAAAGGTTTTAGCATTTCGGCTAGCTTACCTTAGCATTTGGTCGATGAAGTGTCCATCCCAATTGATTATGGTGATGAATTCCATTGGGTGTTGGCTGTCGTTGTTCTAAAATAGAGGCACATCCGAGTTTATGACTCGATATCGAGAATGAGACATTTTAGGCCATCGTCTGAGATACAAATGATATATGGTGACTTTGGAATTCTCAAATCTTAAACGTTACTGGTTAAACTTGCACTTGTTTAATCTTAGTAGTGAAGCTAGAATTAGATTGTTGTTAATTTGAGTCCATGTGGGATCGATACTTGGATTTTTAAGGTCACTCTACTACTAGGGTGACCATGTACAATTACGTGTGTGCTAGAATGCAACAATACACAAAGCAAACTATATCAAATAAGACCCTTCGTGGGCCACACAAACAATTATTATCTTAAACCAACAACAACAACAACCTAAGCCCTCACAGGGGCATACAATAGTAATAACACTATTTCCATGATTTATTCGCATACTTATATCATGCTTTTATTTAAGATATTAACTATCCAACCCATTCAGAAGAAAGTTAAAGCCATAACCTACCTCGAATGATGAAATCTCAGTTCCAAGCCTTCAACGTGGAGCCTTCCCCTCTCAAACGACTTCGAAACCAACTAAAACATACAAATATAGAATCTATGCGTTAAAAGAATGCCAACTATACTTGTATTGTGTATTTTCAAGTTGGGGTCAAAATAGACCCCAAAATGGATTTCTGAAAAGAAATCATAAAATTGAAATTTTTATTTATAAAAACTCTACCCATGATTAAAGAAAGTCATAAAAGAAAACCCAAGTGAAAACGGGTTGAAATTGGATTTAAATTGAAGAAATACTATTTTAGGGTTTTCAGGCCAAAATTTTTGAATTTCACTTTTGAAATCACAAAATTACGGGTTTAAGATGATAGGAATCGAAGAAAAATAGTTGAAATAGTGATTTGGAGATTACCCAAACTTGAAAATGGAAGAACTCACCGAAAACCCTCTTAATTCGAAGCTCAAAACATCAAAAATGAGAGAAATTTGAGAAAAAGAAGGTTTTACACTACCCAGGCATGACTGCTTAAGCGGTCACTGCTAAAGCTTCAAGTGTCGCTTGTACCCGCGAGTTGGTCAATCTTCTTTAGCAGAAAAGAGGCTGCTTTAGCAGCCTCCAATTAATCGGACAAGGCCCAGCTAGTAAGTAGGCTCACTAAACCGACCCAAGTGTCGCTTTAGAGGTTGCAGCCACTGGGACTTGGAAAATTTTTCAAGTCTCCACCTACCCCTCGGGATTCATCCAAAATATCAAGAACACAAATGAGCTATGCCACCCTATCAAATACAATATTCTAGACTTAATGACGACATCAGATTTTTAACAGAGGTTGTTTTCATAAAATTGTCGTCCCAAACCCAATTCTATAATTTTCTAAATTGAGGGTCGAAAAGAGACCCAAAAGCCGTAAAATCATTCAAACCATGCTATCAATCCAAAATGACATTCCAGATCTACTGGCTCAGTTCATTTCATCATCCGACATCTAAAAAAATAAATGTTGATCGGAGTCAACTATAAAGACTTTTTAGCCTCTAAAAATCACAAAATCTCCCAATCACACTGAAAAGTTTTGAAAACTATGTCAATTATTCTCACACTCCAAAAACATCACAAGCAACCATGAGGAGGGGTAGAATGGTCAAATTACATAGAAATGAATAATTAACAAAAATCAAGTCCTTACAAAATGCTAGCACATCAATTACAAAAAATAAATAACGTAGTAAAAATACTAACTATCAATTAAAAGATCAAATCAATATAAAAATCCATCAAAAGAATCACAAAATCTACTAAAGTTCAAAATTTCAAATATGTACAAAGTTCCTAATGGTTTTCAACGTTCAACAACAATCATAACAACTAAGAGGTCTATTCAACACACTCTTCATTGTCAGAGCTCTCTTCATTAATTGAGTTTGGAAGAGAATGGTTCACACCATGCACCCACTTGCAATCAGGCTATTTAGGCTATTGACCTATGCCTTGAGTGACTAGATGGCATCGCACATGCTTTATTTTCAGCAAGTCATCTTGCTTCAACATTTGCAAATGAACTTTTTAGATATTCAATCCGCTGCAAAGAAGTGATCTGAACACTATCAACTGCCTTGTCCTAACATGAAGACCCAACACGTTCTAGTCCGGATTAGATACAATTCAACAAATGTCCTTCTATAGATCAAAGCTTAGACATTTAAGTTGGATGAGTTACATGGTCAGAGTTTATACACCTCAAATTATTCAAACAACAAGGGATCAAACTTACGGCAGTTATTTCATTTCTCTGTACTTATATTTTTGCAAAGTGATGTTTTCAGTACAACATAATTATCAATGTTAATCTTGTTGAGAGCTCCAGTGACGCTGGATAATGATGTTCTTTCCATCCCTGCACCTCATCTCTTTAAGAATACGTAACAAAAATATATCTTTTTTTAAAAAGAAAATGCAACTACATCATAAGGTGGCGTGTCCCTTAAATATATACCAAAAGATGTTTACATAGAAAATATCTTCTTAATAAGGCAAAAAACTGAGAGAAAATAGAGGAAGATGAACCAAGGTTATAAGACTGGTTTCTCCTGTGAATGTCTAATAACTACCATATACACGACTAGGTCTAATTTGTAATCTCCATTTGCAAGAGCAGGTAGCCTATTAGGAGAAAGCTACATCCACCACTTTATAAACTTGCTTTATAAATGTTATCTCAATCAGGAGCAGAAGATAATGAACACGGGGAGGAGGAATCTTTCAAAAGAGATGATCCAAATTCTAATAGCCCTTTCACCGAAGAGTTGGTCAAAACCTTCATCATTGATTGTTATCCTGTGAAAATACAGTGCGATGGTGCCACAGATTTAACAGGTGATTTCGTGGTTAATTAAGTCATGGGATAATCTTTTGACACCTTTAGAAAAATACTTTGAGAATAAAAATTAGATTCTTATTTCAGGGAAAGCTGCTTTGAGCAATATCTTGATTTATTAGAGGACAACAATGTTTGTTTCCAGATGAAAATGGTACATGATCTTCTTAAGCATAGGTTTATGTATGAAAACAAAGATAAGATAGATGAGGTGTGCATAAATTACTGTGGCATGCCTGTTTGTTTTGGTTGGGAGGAGTTTTCCATAGTTACCAGACTAAAATGTTATCCTCCTTCTCTTTTTCAAGTTATACCTACTCTGACCCAAAAAAAGCACCCCGCACACCCAAAAAAGGAAAAGTCAAGTCGAGTGATCGTGATGACCTGGTGTCCATTGTTGTTCCAAGCTTCAACAAAAATATGATTGAAGCGTTGAAAGATAAAAGACTTTCAAAGAAGCACAAGCAATCATTGTGCTTGGTTTGGTTTGTACATAATGTTCTTTGGGCGAGAGACGCTAACAACAACATAAACCGCAGTTTAATAGATCTCTCCGAGGATCTTGAGGTATTTAACAGCTATCCTTGGGGTTATGAAAGCTTCAAAATGACTGTTGAATATTTGTTGACTCTGTTAATGCAAAAAATAGTCAACTTATATGGTTTTTCATGGGCCTTCATCGTAAATATTTCTTTTATCATGATATGATTCATTATTTTTTATTCAATAATGCTTTTGATTTATTGGCGTTATGTTATAAGCTTGAACATTTGAAGCCATTCCATATTTGAGACAACAAGTGAACTACCAGGAAGAAGTTTCCTGTCTAAGAATTTTGAGATGGTTGTCAGCCAAAACCGATAAAAATGTAAAATTCCTTAATCTTTTCAATCCCCCCAAGGAAGCAGTAAGTCCAATTCTAATCAAGTTTTTGTTTTAGTTAATGATTAAATGATTTCATCATCATTCTTAATATATGTACCGATTTATTTTAGATTGTTCATTCGTGGCTTGTTCCGACCAATCGAGAGTTGAAGATGACATTTTTTCTTACTTTACGGTCTGTGCAAACTTTATTGGACTCTAAGATCGTTGATGGAATAAAAATAGAATTGTTTGGAGACACTGCCATCACAGGAAAAATAATTTTGGAAGGTGGGGCTAATGATGCTCCTCTTACAGTTTTTGAAACAACAAGCCATTATGATTATGATCATACTGGTTGTACAGATTTCATATTTTGCCGCATATAGAGAATGTTCTTCATGCAAATATCAAGACTGCAAGGTGAAACACGATTGAGTGATTAAGGCTATTAATGCACTAACTGCTTTTGTAAAGGAAATGACATCTAAGAGGGGTGTCATTCCATCAAAGAGGATTTCATATCCAGACACTCCACTAGAGATTAAGGCAGCTAAGAGGAGAAGGAAAGACACTTCCAACGCATCATAAATCATCAAAAAAAGTAAGATTACAATGCCTCTGTCTTTGTCTTACACCGATGTTCAGTGTACAAGGGCCACAGAAGATCAGTATGAGTTGAAGAAGGTGATTGTACATCATCTATTCCAAAAAACAAACAGGCACATATCTGTTTCAACAGATGATACATCTACTGAAAATTATCAAACAGATATATATATCTATTGCAACTGTTGTCTAACCTGTTGCATCAGATTCGTTATCTGTTTCAACATATGAGTCTTATGTTGCAACAGATAGATCATCTGTTTGAAATTATCGTACTACTCTAATTTACCTGTTTGAATTTGTCCCAATAGATAATCCATTTGATGTAACATGAGACTCATTTATTGCAACAGATGGAAAATCTATTGTATATCTCTACTTAGCATTGCTAATTCTGGCTTTCCAGGTGGATGTCACAGCTACTGCTGAAGAGCATAATATGACAGTTGATAATCCATCAACTACTTCCAAAGATAAAGAAAAAGAGGAGTCTGTCGGTTCGGGAGAATGGAAGAATTACCCATTTGAAGGGTTCAATATCTCGAATGAGGCTCCAAAAAAATTAACACAGTTGATCAACGACTATTTAGAATGGATTGTCGATGGGCTGTTAAAGCATCATGCCACAGGTACATAAATCAATTTTATGGATATTGGTTTATACAATTCTTGTTGTAAGAACCTAACATTAACATATATAAATTATCATGTAGAAAACAAATGAGCACTACAAAATGAACGAATCGAGTCTTAGTTTTGATATGTTTGACTTTGTTGTTACATATCCCGGAATGAAGAATTGGTTCTATTTGATGTCACAGCTCCAAACTTGCTGGAATGATGAGGTTTAAATGCCATACATATTACTATTAATTAATACTTTATTTAATTACATCTACGTATTATTTTTTCATCACGTAATCCAAAATGTTTGATAATATGTGCAGCACATCGATGTTATTTTTTACTACCTCTGAAAGAAGGCCAAGTTGCAAAAATAAGAAAAATATAGATACACAACAAGCAATAGTTTGTACAAAGTTTACATCAATAATGCCTACGATAGGTATTGTCAATAGCAATTGAAAGTTTTCAGAAATGAGGAATGGTTAATCAACATCATCAAAGGTTTTAGCATTTCGGCTAGCTTACCTTAGCATTTGGTCGATGAAGTGTCCATCCCAATTGATTATGGTGATGAATTCCATTGGGTGTTGGCTGTCGTTGTTCTAAAATAGAGGCACATCCGAGTTTATGACTCGATATCGAGAATGAGACATTTTAGGCCATCGTCTGAGATACAAATGATATATGGTGACTTTGGAATTCTCAAATCTTAAACGTTACTGGTTAAACTTGCACTTGTTTAATCTTAGTAGTGAAGCTAGAATTAGATTGTTGTTAATTTGAGTCCATGTGGGATCGATACTTGGATTTTTAAGGTCACTCTACTACTAGGGTGACCATGTACAATTACGTGTGTGCTAGAATGCAACAATACACAAAGCAAACTATATCAAATAAGACCCTTCGTGGGCCACACAAACAATTATTATCTTAAACCAACAACAACAACAACCTAAGCCCTCACAGGGGCATACAATAGTAATAACACTATTTCCATGATTTATTCGCATACTTATATCATGCTTTTATTTAAGATATTAACTATCCAACCCATTCAGAAGAAAGTTAAAGCCATAACCTACCTCGAATGATGAAATCTCAGTTCCAAGCCTTCAACGTGGAGCCTTCCCCTCTCAAACGACTTCGAAACCAACTAAAACATATAAATATAGAATCTATGCGTTAAAAGAATGCCAACTATACTTGTATTGTGTATTTTCAAGTTGGGGTCAAAATAGACCCCAAAATGGATTTCTGAAAAGAAATCATAAAATTGAAATTTTTATTTATAAAAACTCTACCCATGATTAAAGAAAGTCATAAAAGAAAACCCAAGTGAAAACGGGTTGAAATTGGATTTAAATTGAAGAAATACTATTTTAGGGTTTTCAGGCCAAAATTTTTGAATTTCACTTTTGAAATCACAAAATTACGGGTTTAAGATGATAGGAATCGAAGAAAAATAGTTGAAATAGTGATTTGGAGATTACCCAAACTTGAAAATGGAAGAACTCACCGAAAACCCTCTTAATTCGAAGCTCAAAACATCAAAAATGAGAGAAATTTGAGAAAAAGAAGGTTTTACACTACCCAGGCATGACTGCTTAAGCGGTCACTGCTAAAGCTTCAAGTGTCGCTTGTACTCGCGAGTTGGTCAATCTTCTTTAGCAGAAAAGAGGCTGCTTTAGCAGCCTCCAATTAATCGGACAAGGCCCAGCTAGTAAGTAGGCTCACTAAACCGACCCAAGTGTCGCTTTAGAGGTTGCAGCCACTGGGACTTGGAAAATTTTTCAAGTCTCCACCTACCCCTCGGGATTCATCCAAAATATCAAGAACACAAATGAGCTATGCCACCCTATCAAATACAATATTCTAGACTTAATGACGACATCAGATTTTTAACAGAGGTTGTTTTCATAAAATTGTCGTCCCAAACCCAATTCTATAATTTTCTAAATTGAGGGTCGAAATGAGACCCAAAAGCCGTAAAATCATTCAAACCATGCTATCAATCCAAAATGACATTCCAGATCTACTGGCTCAGTTCATTTCATCATCCGACATCTAAAAAAATAAATGTTGATCGGAGTCAACTATAAAGACTTTTTAGCCTCTAAAAATCACAAAATCTCCCAATCACACTGAAAAGTTTTGAAAACTATGTCAATTATTCTCACACTCCAAAAACATCACAAGCAACCATGAGGAGGGGTAGAATGGTCAAATTACATAGAAATGAATAATTAACAAAAATCAAGTCCTTACAAAATGCTAGCACATCAATTACAAAAAATAAATAACGTAGTAAAAATACTAACTATCAATTAAAAGATCAAATCAATATAAAAATCCATCAAAAGAATCACAAAATCTACTAAAGTTCAAAATTTCAAATATGTACAAAAATCCTAATGGTTTTCAACGTTCAACAACAATCATAACAACTAAGAGGTCTATTCAACACACTCTTCATTGTCAGAGCTCTCTTCATTAATTGAGTTTGGAAGAGAATGGTTCACACCATGCACCCACTTGCAATCAGGCTATTTAGGCTATTGACCTATGCCTTGAGTGACTAGATGGCATCGCACATGCTTTATTTTCAACAAGTCATCTTGCTTCAACATTTGCAAATGAACTTTTTAGATATTCAATCCGCTGCAAAGAAGTGATCTGAACACTATCAACTGCCTTGTCCTAACATGAAGACCCAACACGTTCTAGTCCGGATTAGATACAATTCAACAAATGTCCTTCTATAGATCAAAGCTTAGACATTTAAGTTGGATGAGTTACATGGTCAGAGTTTATACACCTCAAATTATTCAAACAACAAGGGATCAAACTTACGGCAGTTATTTCATTTCTCTGTACTTATATTTTTGCAAAGTGATGTTTTCAGTACAACATAATTATCAATGTTAATCTTGTTGAGAGCTCCAGTGACGCTGGATAATGATGTTCTTTCCATCCCTGCACCTCATCTCTTTAAGAATACGTAACAAAAATATATCTTTTTTTAAAAAGAAAATGCAACTACATCATAAGGTGGCGTGTCCCTTAAATATATACCAAAAGATGTTTACATAGAAAATATCTTCTTAATAAGGCAAAAAACTGAGAGAAAATAGAGGAAGATGAACCAAGGTTATAAGACTGGTTTCTCCTGTGAATGTCTAATAACTACCATATACACGACTAGGTCTAATTTGTAATCTCCATTTGCAAGAGCAGGTAGCCTATTAGGAGAAAGCTATATCCACCACTTTATAAACTTGCTTTATAAATGTTATCTCAATCAGGAGCAGAAGATAATGAACACGGGGAGGAGGAATCTTTCAAAAGAGATGATCCAAATTCTAATAGCCCTTTCACCGAAGAGTTGGTCAAAACCTTCATCATTGATTGTTATCCTGTGAAAATACAGTGCGATGGTGCCACAGATTTAACAGGTGATTTCGTGGTTAATTAAGTCATGGGATAATCTTTTGACGCCTTTAGAAAAATACTTTAAGAATAAAAATTAGATTCTTATTTCAGGGAAAGCTGCTTTGAGCAATATCTTGATTTATTGGAGGACAACAATGTTTGTTTCCAGATGAAAATGGTACATGATCTTCTCAAGCATAGGTTTATGTATGAAAACAAAGATAAGATAGATGAGGTGTGCATAAATTACTGTGGCATGCCTGTTTGTTTTGGTTGGGAGGAGTTTTCCATAGTTACCAGACTAAAATGTTATCCTCCTTCTCTTTTTCAAGTTATACCTACTCTGATCCAAAAAAAGCACCCCGCACACCCAAAAAAGGAAAAGTCAAGTCGAGTGATCGTGATGACCTGGTGTCCATTGTTGTTCCAAGCTTCAACAAAAATATGATTGAAGCGTTGAAAGATAAAAGACTTTCAAAGAAGCACAAGCAATCATTGTGCTTGGTTTGGTTTGTACATAATGTTCTTTGGGCGAGAGACGCTAACAACAACATAAACCGCAGTTTAATAGATCTCTCCGAGGATCTTGAGGTATTTAACAGCTATCCTTGGGGTTATGAAAGCTTCAAAATGACTGTTGAATATTTGTTGACTCTGTTAATGCAAAAAATAGTCAACTTATATGGTTTTTCATGGGCCTTCATCGTAAATATTTCTTTTATCATGATATGATTCATTATTTTTTATTCAATAATGCTTTTGATTTATTGGCGTTATGTTATAAGCTTGAACATTTGAAGCCATTCCATATTTGAGACAACAAGTGAACTACCAGGAAGAAGTTTCCTGTCTAAGAATTTTGAGATGGTTGTCAGCCAAAACCGATAAAAATGTAAAATTCCTTAATCTTTTCAATCCCCCCAAGGAAGCAGTAAGTCCAATTCTAATCAAGTTTTTGTTTTAGTTAATGATTAAATGATTTCATCATCATTCTTAATATATGTACCGATTTATTTTAGATTGTTCATTCGTGGCTTGTTCCGACCAATCGAGAGTTGAAGATGACATTTTTTCTTACTTTACGGTCTGTGCAAACTTTATTGGACTCTAAGATCGTTGATGGAATAAAAATAGAATTGTTTGGAGACACTGCCATCACAGGAAAAATAATTTTGGAAGGTGGGGCTAATGATGCTCCTCTTACAGTTTTTGAAACAACAAGCCATTATGATTATGATCATACTGGTTGTACAGATTTCATATTTTGCCGCATATAGAGAATGTTCTTCATGCAAATATCAAGACTGCAAGGTGAAACACGATTGAGTGATTAAGGCTATTAATGCACTAACTGCTTTTGTAAAGGAAATGACATCTAAGAGGGGTGTCATTCCATCAAAGAGGATTTCATATCCAGACACTCCACTAGAGATTAAGGCAGCTAAGAGGAGAAGGAAAGACACTTCCAAGGCATCATAAATCATCAAAAAAAGTAAGATTGCAATGCCTCTGTCTTTGTCTTACACCGATGTTCAGTGTACAAGGGCCACAGAAGATCAGTATGAGTTGAAGAAGGTGATTGTACATCATCTATTCCAAAAAACAAACAGGCACATATCTGTTTCAACAGATGATACATCTACTGAAAATTATCAAACAGATATATATATCTATTGCAACTGTTGTCTAACCTGTTGCATCAGATTCGTTATCTGTTTCAACATATGAGTCTTATGTTGCAACAGATAGATCATCTGTTTGAAATTATCGTACTACTCTAATTTACCTGTTTGAATTTGTCCCAATAGATAATCCATTTGATGTAACATGAGACTCATTTATTGCAACAGATGGAAAATCTATTGTATATCTCTACTTAGCATTGCTAATTCTGGCTTTCCAGGTGGATGTCACAGCTACTGCTGAAGAGCATAATATGACAGTTGATAATCCATCAACTACTTCCAAAGATAAAGAAAAAGAGGAGTCTGTCGGTTCGGGAGAATGGAAGAATTACCCATTTGAAGGGTTCAATATCTCGAATGAGGCTCCAAAAAAATTAACACAGTTGATCAACGACTATTTAGAATGGATTGTCGATGGGCTGTTAAAGCATCATGCCACAGGTACATAAATCAATTTTATGGATATTGGTTTATACAATTCTTGTTGTAAGAACCTAACATTAACATATATAAATTATCATGTAGAAAACAAATGAGCACTACAAAATGAACGAATCGAGTCTTAGTTTTGATATGTTTGACTTTGTTGTTACATATCCCGGAATGAAGAATTGGTTCTATTTGATGTCACAGCTCCAAACTTGCTGGAATGATGAGGTTTAAATGCCATACATATTACTATTAATTAATACTTTATTTAATTACATCTACGTATTATTTTTTCATCACGTAATCCAAAATGTTTGATAATATGTGCAGCACATCGATGTTATTTTTTACTACCTCTGAAAGAAGGCCAAGTTGCAAAAATAAGAAAAATATAGATACACAACAAGCAATAGTTTGTACAAAGTTTACATCAATAATGCCTACGATAGGTATTGTCAATAGCAATTGAAAGTTTTCAGAAATGAGGAATGGTTAATCAACATCATCAAAGGTTTTAGCATTTCGGCTAGCTTACCTTAGCATTTGGTCGATGAAGTGTCCATCCCAATTGATTATGGTGATGAATTCCATTGGGTGTTGGCTGTCGTTGTTCTAAAATAGAGGCACATCCGAGTTTATGACTCGATATCGAGAATGAGACATTTTAGGCCATCGTCTGAGATACAAATGATATATGGTGACTTTGGAATTCTCAAATCTTAAACGTTACTGGTTAAACTTGCACTTGTTTAATCTTAGTAGTGAAGCTAGAATTAGATTGTTGTTAATTTGAGTCCATGTGGGATCGATACTTGGATTTTTAAGGTCACTCTACTACTAGGGTGACCATGTACAATTACGTGTGTGCTAGAATGCAACAATACACAAAGCAAACTATATCAAATAAGACCCTTCGTGGGCCACACAAACAATTATTATCTTAAACCAACAACAACAACAACCTAAGCCCTCACAGGGGCATACAATAGTAATAACACTATTTCCATGATTTATTCGCATACTTATATCATGCTTTTATTTAACATATTAACTATCCAACCCATTCAGAAGAAAGTTAAAGCCATAACCTACCTCGAATGATGAAATCTCAGTTCCAAGCCTTCAACGTGGAGCCTTCCCCTCTCAAACGACTTCGAAACCAACTAAAACATATAAATATAGAATCTATGCGTTAAAAGAATGCCAACTATACTTGTATTGTGTATTTTCAAGTTGGGGTCAAAATAGACCCCAAAATGGATTTCTGAAAAGAAATCATAAAATTGAAATTTTTATTTATAAAAACTCTACCCATGATTAAAGAAAGTCATAAAAGAAAACCCAAGTGAAAACGGGTTGAAATTGGATTTAAATTGAAGAAATACTATTTTAGGGTTTTCAGGCCAAAATTTTTGAATTTCACTTTTGAAATCACAAAATTACGGGTTTAAGATGATAGGAATCGAAGAAAAATAGTTGAAATAGTGATTTGGAGATTACCCAAACTTGAAAATGGAAGAACTCACCGAAAACCCTCTTAATTCGAAGCTCAAAACATCAAAAATGAGAGAAATTTGAGAAAAAGAAGGTTTTACACTACCCAGGCATGACTGCTTAAGCGGTCACTGCTAAAGCTTCAAGTGTCGCTTGTACCCGCGAGTTGGTCAATCTTCTTTAGCAGAAAAGAGGCTGCTTTAGCAGCCTCCAATTAATCGGACAAGGCCCAGCTAGTAAGTAGGCTCACTAAACCGACCCAAGTGTCGCTTTAGAGGTTGCAGCCACTGGGACTTGGAAAATTTTTCAAGTCTCCACCTACCCCTCGGGATTCATCCAAAATATCAAGAACACAAATGAGCTATGCCACCCTATCAAATACAATATTCTAGACTTAATGACGACATCAGATTTTTAACAGAGGTTGTTTTCATAAAATTGTCGTCCCAAACCCAATTCTATAATTTTCTAAATTGAGGGTCGAAATGAGACCCAAAAGCCGTAAAATCATTCAAACCATGCTATCAATCCAAAATGACATTCCAGATCTACTGGCTCAGTTCATTTCATCATCCGACATCTAAAAAAATAAATGTTGATCGGAGTCAACTATAAAGACTTTTTAGCCTCTAAAAATCACAAAATCTCCCAATCACACTGAAAAGTTTTGAAAACTATGTCAATTATTCTCACACTCCAAAAACATCACAAGCAACCATGAGGAGGGGTAGAATGGTCAAATTACATAGAAATGAATAATTAACAAAAATCAAGTCCTTACAAAATGCTAGCACATCAATTACAAAAAATAAATAACGTAGTAAAAATACTAACTATCAATTAAAAGATCAAATCAATATAAAAATCCATCAAAAGAATCACAAAATCTACTAAAGTTCAAAATTTCAAATATGTACAAAGTTCCTAATGGTTTTCAACGTTCAACAACAATCATAACAACTAAGAGGTCTATTCAACACACTCTTCATTGTCAGAGCTCTCTTCATTAATTGAGTTTGGAAGAGAATGGTTCACACCATGCACCCACTTGCAATCAGGCTATTTAGGCTATTGACCTATGCCTTGAGTGACTAGATGGCATCGCACATGCTTTATTTTCAGCAAGTCATCTTGCTTCAACATTTGCAAATGAACTTTTTAGATATTCAATCCGCTGCAAAGAAGTGATCTGAACACTATCAACTGCCTTGTCCTAACATGAAGACCCAACACGTTCTAGTCCGGATTAGATACAATTCAACAAATGTCCTTCTATAGATCAAAGCTTAGACATTTAAGTTGGATGAGTTACATGGTCAGAGTTTATACACCTCAAATTATTCAAACAACAAGGGATCAAACTTACGGCAGTTATTTCATTTCTCTGTACTTATATTTTTGCAAAGTGATGTTTTCAGTACAACATAATTATCAATGTTAATCTTGTTGAGAGCTCCAGTGACGCTGGATAATGATGTTCTTTCCATCCCTGCACCTCATCTCTTTAAGAATACGTAACAAAAATATATCTTTTTTTAAAAAGAAAATGCAACTACATCATAAGGTGGCGTGTCCCTTAAATATATACCAAAAGATGTTTACATAGAAAATATCTTCTTAATAAGGCAAAAAACTGAGAGAAAATAGAGGAAGATGAACCAAGGTTATAAGACTGGTTTCTCCTGTGAATGTCTAATAACTACCATATACACGACTAGGTCTAATTTGTAATCTCCATTTGCAAGAGCAGGTAGCCTATTAGGAGAAAGCTACATCCACCACTTTATAAACTTGCTTTATAAATGTTATCTCAATCAGGAGCAGAAGATAATGAACACGGGGAGGAGGAATCTTTCAAAAGAGATGATCCAAATTCTAATTACCCTTTCACCGAAGAGTTGGTCAAAACCTTCATCATTGATTGTTATCCTGTGAAAATACAGTGCGATGGTGCCACAGATTTAACAGGTGATTTCGTGGTTAATTAAGTCATGGGATAATCTTTTGACGCCTTTAGAAAAATACTTTGAGAATAAAAATTAGATTCTTATTTCAGGGAAAGCTGCTTTGAGCAATATCTTGATTTATTGGAGGACAACAATGTTTGTTTCCAGATGAAAATGGTACATGATCTTCTCAAGCATAGGTTTATGTATGAAAACAAAGATAAGATAGATGAGGTGTGCATAAATTACTGTGGCATGCCTGTTTGTTTTGGTTGGGAGGAGTTTTCCATAGTTACCAGACTAAAATGTTATCCTCCTTCTCTTTTTCAAGTTATACCTACTCTGACCCAAAAAAAGCACCCCGCACACCCAAAAAAGGAAAAGTCAAGTCGAGTGATCGTGATGACCTGGTGTCCATTGTTGTTCCAAGCTTCAACAAAAATATGATTGAAGCGTTGAAAGATAAAAGACTTTCAAAGAAGCACAAGCAATCATTGTGCTTGGTTTGGTTTGTACATAATGTTCTTTGGGCGAGAGACGCTAACAACAACATAAACTGCAGTTTAATAAATCTCTCCGAGGATCTTGAGGTATTTAACAGCTATCCTTGGGGTTATGAAAGCTTCAAAATGACTGTTGAATATTTGTTGACTCTGTTAATGCAAAAAATAGTCAACATATATGGTTTTTCATGGGCCTTCATCGTAAATATTTCTTTTATCATGATATGATTCATTATTTTTTATTCAATAATGCTTTTGATTTATTGGCGTTATGTTATAAGCTTGAACATTTGAAGCCATTCCATATTTGAGACAACAAGTGAACTACCAGGAAGAAGTTTCCTGTCTAAGAATTTTGAGATGGTTGTCAGCCAAAACCGATAAAAATGTAAAATTCCTTAATCTTTTCAATCCCCCCAAGGAAGCAGTAAGTCCAATTCTAATCAAGTTTTTGTTTTAGTTAATGATTAAATGATTTCATCATCATTCTTAATATATGTACCGATTTATTTTAGATTGTTCATTCGTGGCTTGTTCCGACCAATCGAGAGTTGAAGATGACATTTTTTCTTACTTTATGGTCTGTGCAAACTTTATTGGACTCTAAGATCGTTGATGGAATAAAAATAGAATTGTTTGGAGAAACAGCCATCACAGGAAAAATAATTTTAGAAGGTGGGGCTAATGATGCTCCTCTTACAGTTTTTGAAACAACAAGCCATTATGATTATGATCATACTGGTTGTACAGATTTCATATTTTGCCGCATATAGAGAATGTTCTTCATGCAAATATCAAGACTGCAAGGTGAAACACGATTGAGTGATTAAGGCTATTAATGCACTAACTGCTTTTGTAAAGGAAATGACATCTAAGAGGGGTGTCATTCCATCAAAGAGGATTTCATATCCAGACACTCCACTAGAGATTAAGGCAGCTAAGAGGAGAAGGAAAGACACTTCCAAGGCATCATAAATCATCAAAAAAAGTAAGATTGCAATGCCTCTGTCTTTGTCTTACACCGATGTTCAGTGTACAAGGGCCACAGAAGATCAGTATGAGTTGAAGAAGGTGATTATACATCATCTATTCCAAAAAACAAACAGGCACATATCTGTTTCAACAGATGATACATCTACTGAAAATTATCAAACAGATATATATATCTATTGCAACTGTTGTCTAACCTGTTGCATCAGATTCGTTATCTGTTTCAACATATGAGTCTTATGTTGCAACAGATAGATCATCTGTTTGAAATTATCGTACTACTCTAATTTACCTGTTTGAATTTGTCCCAATAGATAATCCATTTGATGTAACATATGACTCATTTATTGCAACAGATGGAAAATCTATTGTATATCTCTACTTAGCATTGCTAATTCTGGCTTTCCTGGTGGATGTCACAGCTACTGCTGAAGAGCATAATATGACAGTTGATAATCCATCAACTACTTCCAAAGATAAAGAAAAAGAGGAGTCTGTCGGTTTGGGAGAATGGAAGAATTACCCATTTGAAGGGTTCAATATCTCGAACGAGGCTCCAAAAAAATTAACACAATTGATCAACGACTATTTAGAATGGATTGTCGATGGGCTGTTAAAGCATCATGCCACAGGTACATAAATCAATTTTATGGATATTGGTTTATACAATTCTTGTTGTAAGAACCTAACATTAACATATATAAATTATCATGTAGAAAACAAATGAGCACTACAAAATGAACGAATCGAGTCTTAGTTTTGATATGTTTGACTTTGTTGTTACATATCCCAAAATGAAGAATTGGTTCTATTTGATGTCACAGCTCCAAACTTGCTGGAATGATGAGGTTTAAATGCCATACATATTACTATTAATTAATACTTTATTTAATTACATCTACGTATTATTTTTTCATCACGTAATCCAAAATGTTTGATAATATGTGCAGCACATCGATGTTATTTTTTACTACCTCTGAAAGAAGGCCAAGTTGCAAAAATAAGAACAATATAGATACACAACAAGCAATAGTTTGTACAAAGTTTACATCAATAATGCCTACGATAGGTATTGTCAATAGCAATTGAAAGTTTTCCGAAATGAGGAATGGTTAATCAACATCATCAAAGGTTTTAGCATTTCGGCTAGCTTACCTTAGCATTTGGTCGATGAAGTGTACATCCCAATTGATTATGGTGATGAATTCCATTGGGTGTTGGCTGTCATTGTTCTAAAATAGAGGCACATCCGAGTTTATGACTCGATATCGAGAATGAGACATTTTAGGCCATCGTCTGAGATACAAATGATGGCCAAAATACCACCTACTTACCTTGATATAAGTGGCTTTTTGGATCAAAAGGTTCATACTGATTGGTCGACGATTGAAGCATACTGGGATAAAATGGCTAATCCATTTAATGTACAATATGTTGACCAAATTACTCAACAAACCATTGGTAGCCTATAAGCTTAAGTGTTATGATTTAGTTTCATTTCACAACGCTTGCATGAACTGCAAGATATGTATTATCTATTTTTTTATAACGCAGGGATTGTGGTCCTTTTGTTGTCGTCTATGTCGAGTATTTGAGAGATGTATTACAAGTATCAAATGATGGACTTGATGCCGGATTACTCCGCAAAAGATATGTTACTCTTTTATGGAAATATGGAGAAGTGAAAGCTCAGAAGCCTTACGCACCGAGGTTAAAGATCCACGACGACCAAAGTCAAATTCGATAGCACTAGATGAAGAACAACTTGTCCTTATTGATTAGATCTTTATAGCTTGAGTCTGTCAAAGTAATAACCTATCCTCTTTGGTTTAACTTGTTGATATATTTGTAGAGTAGATGTTTGTACCCATAATGATTTTTTTTTACATTTTATTTATTTATTGAGTTATTTCATATAATTTCTGAAGGCTTCGATTTATTTTATTCTGTCTATGAATATAATTAATTATGAGTTCTGAACATTTTAATTGAAATAGAGTACTAGATTCAAATATCACAATAGATAACACATCTGTTGCAATAGACGACATATCTTATCAGATAGATTTAGACATATGTTGCAACATGAGTTGTAACACGTAGGTCATCTACTGGAAATTATATAACAACTCTTCCTACTTTTTTTATTTTCTCTAATAGATTACCGATCAGTTGTAACAGATAAGTTATATATTGTAACAGATCATAAATCCATTGCGATAGATAGACGAGAAATATCTGAATAATACAACAGATGACCAACCTATTTCAACAGATAATCAATTTGTCACAACAGGTACTATATCTATTATGATATATATAAAATCTATTACATTATAAAAATTCAACTTTGCCAGACATAAAAATTACTGCCCCTACATGTATAGTGAACTGACTTGAAATGAAAATTTGTTATCATTTTCGTCTCTGTCTTTGTACATGTTCTTTTTTATACAAGGGCTCAAACCATTTAGTGAGTACCCCATATGCCCAGACCCATTGCATCTTTCCCACAATGGTGTCGCACACACCAGTAATTTATGTGTCGGTCAGCAAACACTCGATGTATGCAAGTGAGTATGGTCCTCACGCTTCACCGGTTGTATTTTTTGGGAGTTGGATGTTCTTATTTCGACCTTCAAAAACCCATGATTCCTTCGCCAAGACTTCAGTTGGCAAATGATCCATCAGCTTACTCTGCATCAACAACTTGGGCAACAACTTCAAGAGTGGCTGCATGTGGGTTAAGAAAGTCTTCTCGCTGAACACAGGTAAGTTGAGTGATAAACCTTAATCTTTCCCTTGTATAGTAGTATCTCAACAGTGAGAAAATGGGTGACATCCACGTTCATGACTGCAAAGATTCTCTTTGCCTTGGTCCAGCTCTTGACGTATGGATATGGCCTCTTCCTTCTAATATATCTAATCACTTCTTCATCCCATTAGAACGTAAAAACTAACTGATCAAATCCTGGGCCACCGAAATCAGCTATCTTACAGAGCTTAGCATACCTATCCTTGAAATTATTGTAGAAGTTGAGGTCCATTATCCTATCGACAGCATCATAAGCATCCGGGTACGCTAATTACCTGCCCTTTATGAGGAAAAGAATTTTATCAACATACTGTAGTATAAGAAGATAATTTTTAAATAGGTTAGTAATTGTAAAGAATAAAAAAACAGTCAAAAGAATCTGATGCAGAGGGTTCTCTGAATCAGTTCACAGATTATCCAGCCAACGCAACTTATACAACAGATGTGTATTATGTTGCAACAGAGTACCATGTTTTCATAATAGATTACACATCTGCTGCGTAGATTCTTCTTCATGGAGTAGATTGGAAGGGTAGGTTAGCAAAAGTAAACTTACCTTGTCCTCGTACCACACGAACATATTTGTCATATTCGAGAAGTCTTTGGCTGCAAATGAATGCATGGTGTATTCTTTTTGAACCTTCATCTTGATGAATTCTTCCAGAATGAAGAGAATTTGTCTAATTTTCTTATCTTTCTCCTGATCTCCACTGTAGGAGTGCATGACTCTCTCACTTCATTGGATGGTATGAAACCCCTCCTGGATTTCAATTCCTCAGCAGCTTCAGTAATAGCCTCTAGCTTGTCGAGGAGTTTATCCTCTTTGTCCTTGCAAACTTTATATTTGCAGTGAGAACATGAGGGTGGGGAGGGGTAAGAGGGACCACTGTAAGGATAGGAGGGATCGGTGTAGGGGTGAGAAAGAGGACCTGTGCAAGGGGTGTTTTCAAATATATTTATTTTTTGCTGAGCACCAACATGCTCATAATAATGACTGGAAGCACAAGCAGCAGCAGGATGGCTGCCACCATCACAAACAACTCCACCAGCAACACCCCTAGAAGAAGCACCCGGATCTATTACAGTTTGAGTTTGGTCATGAAGAGCTTCAACATTAGACTGACCTTGCCTAACTTCTCTTCTTATGGATGTTGATCCATCCAATTCCTTCTTTATTAACTCCACCGTTGGGTCTTCTTTTGTATCAACAAGAACTAGAGTAAGAAAAAAAGTCATCCCCAGCTCATCAATGGTAGGCACGATCCAAGGATGCACAATCTATAAAAAACTACAGGAGGAATTAAAATTATAAAATAATAATTTGCAGTCAGTTGGGTTACATGGGGATCGATTTATGTTAACACAACCAACTTATGCAACAGACGATCTAGCTACTGCAACAGTTGATCTGTATATTGAAACAGATTGATAATATATTGCATCAGAATACCCATCTGTTGCATAATTGATAGTAGATAGGTAATCTGTTGACTAGGGTTCAGAGAAGCGAGAAACATATGGTTAATCTGTTGTGAAATATGGATCGTCTGTTGCAACAGATTACCCATCTGTTGCACCAGTTGCAGTTAACGGGTAATCTGTTGCAACAGATGGAACATCTGTTTCAATATCTTTATTTGAGGCAAATTATTTTAGTTGAAAGAAGACGTACTAGATCATCCAGAGGGTTAAAGAGATCAGCCTCGTTAATATTTTTTTTGCTGCTCTCTACTGCAGTCAACCACCTAAGGATCCTTGGATGAGAAACCTTATTCGAGTAATCCGTGAAATGCTTTCGAAGGGGAGGAATGGTTTCACATGCCCAATCCTAAAAATTATAAACAGGAAGCAAGCTAAAAAAAAGTCACAAGTATATTCAATATAAATTAATGAATGAGTAAAAATAGTGATCAATTTTACCATGAAAGCCCAAGAAAAGCCGTATAATGTTTTCGTCTTTGGCTTTAGCTCTTTCAGTAAATATTTGACAGTCAAGTAGTAGTTGTTGTAGCCCCAGGGATAATCATTTAATTTCCCAAAATCATCAGCAAGCGCCAATAAATCATGATCTATGACTTGTTTGACGTTTCTTGCCAATAAAATAGAATGGACAAAACAAACTAAGCACAATTTTCCCTGTAGTGATTTGGTATGTCTTTATTCTTGAGATCCGCTATCAAATCCTTCACTTTGTAGCTAGGTCCAATAATACCCAACAACCCATCTTTTTTCCTTGCGTTTGTTGGACCCTTTGTGGGGTGTTTTCTTAATGGCAGGTTCTTCGGGATGATCGCATCTCAAGCTCATCACAATGGCAAACTCTTTAATCCAAAACAAACCAGCATTCCACAGTAGTTTATCCAGACTTCATCCATCTTATTTTCGCCCTCCTTCGAACCTTCATCATACCCCACATACATGATCCTGCGCTTGAGAAGGCCATATACCATGATCATTGGGAAACGAAGATGGCAGGGCCCAGACAGCTCAAGAAAGTGTGCAAAGCAGCTTTTCTTAAAAAGTCCATCTATGTTTTCCTTCTTCATAAAACTTCTAAGTTCGTCAAAAGGTTTCCCCAACTGACATTTAAGTACAAGATCACCAAATACTGCATTAGGGTTATTCATCAGCATCGCAACTAAAAACTTGTCAATACTAATGGTTTTGATAGAATCATGCTGGAATTTTGATATTATTTCATACTCCATTGGTGAGGAGGAGTTATCACTTTTTTCGACTTCATTTTGCCCTGACTGATATTGTTCTGGAAGTTTCTCCGAATCTATCTGTACTCTAGCCTTTTTTATTTGGTGATCGAAAGTTGATCCACTTTATCCACTTTCAGTTTCTTTTCTTTTGGGAGTCATCTTTTAACTACCAACAAAAGAAAAACAAAAAATACATTGCATTTGATGTCTGAATGATTTTTTTTAAAAAGGTGAGACAAATTTCAATAAATTATTCTTACCACATAACCAAAAAAAATACTCCAACGGACAACCCATCAGTTGGAATATATGGGGAACCTAAATTTGTTTGAAGACCTGTTTAATATCTCCCCACAGATATTCCGCCTGTTACAACAGGTGGAGAAATTTCAATAAATTATTCTACGCTACATTACAAGAAAATACTCCAATGGATAACCCATCAGTTGGAACAGATGGGGAATCTGTTTGAAGACCTATTTAATATCTCCCAATAGATCTTCCACCCGTTGCAATAAATAGACCACCACCACCACAACCAATGCCACAGCCAATGCCACCAATACCACCGATACCACTGTCAAAAAAACAAATACCAACACCACTAACAACAGCCACCAACAACATCACAAACACCATCCAACAATACCACGATAGTCAACAAAACACTGAGAGAAAAACTAGGGTTTTCTCAGGTGCTTCCTACTTTTTTAGCATCAAAACTCAAAATTGTTAACCCATTCTCAAAGATAATACAGCTAAAAGTCTTCTTTTTTATCATTAACTAAAAACCCCTATTTTTTATAATAAAGAACAAATGTAGAAACTCTGTTACATACGAAGATAGAGAAAAAAATGGATACAAGTGGGAATGAAGTCAAAAAAAACAACTATATGTAGTCGCAAATGGGAAGAAAATTGACCTATTTTGAAGGGTTGAGCAATATGTTGAGTAGTTGTTGTTTGTATTATTGAGAGGGAGAGGATAGAGAGAGACAGAGAGAGACAGAGAGAGAGAGAGAGAAGAGAGAGAACTTAAGATTTGAAATAAAAAGTTTTTCGTGCAAATGGATGATTTGTATGGGTTGATTTGTAATTTTGGAAAAGAATGACAAGTTTTGAAATTGCTAATTTGGTCCGAATTGATCTCAATTAATTTTAAAAATTTTAAAAGATATAGTTTTTAAAATATTGAGTTAATGAGAACTCATTTTAACTCAAAGTGATCGATCGACAACTCGGGTCGGGATGAACACAATACCAATGCCATTCAATTGCAAAGACTTAATTGATTCATTAATCCCTAGTTCAACCTAAATCAACTTAGGTACTATCACTATCCTAACGTTGAGTTAATGAGAACTCATTTTAACTCAGAGTAATCGATTGACGACTCGAGTTGGGATGAACGCAATACCAGTGCCATGCAATTGCAAAGACTCGATTGGATTTGTAGTTGACCCTGTGAGCTCATTCATTCATTCCTAGTTCTAGCTAAATCAACTTAGGTACTATCACTATCCTAACATTGAGTTTATTAGAACTCATCTCAACTCAGAGTGATCGATCGATGACTCAGATCGGGATAAACGCAATACCAATGCCATGCAATTGCAAAGACTTAATTAGATTTGTAGTTGACCCTGGGAGATCATTAATTCATACTTAGTTACACCTAAATCAACTTAGGTACTATCACTATCCTAACATTGAGTTGATGCGAACTCATTTCAACTCAGAGTGATCGATCGACGACTCGGATCGGTATGAACGCAATACCAACACCATATAATTGCAAAGACTCAATTGGATTTGTACTTGAACCTGAGAGCTCATTAATTCATCCCTAGTTCCACCTAAATCAACTTAGGTACTATTACTATCCAAACAGTGAGTTGATGAGAACTCATTTCAACTCAGAGTGATCGATCAATGACTCGAGTCGAGATGAACGCAATACCAATGTTATGCAATTGCAAAGACTCGATTGAATTTGTAGTTGACCCTGCGAGCTTATTTGTTCATCCCTAGTTCCACCTAAATCAATTGCAATAAAATCTGTTGCAACAAATGACTAAGTTATTAAAAATTTTCAAACAGGTATATATATATTATAACAGATGACATATCTGATTTAATTATCAAATAGACATTTGCATCTATTGTCACAGATGACTAAGCTGTTGGAAATTTTTAAATAGATATTTATATTTGTTTTAACAGATGACATATCTTATTTTATTAATTATCAAATGAACATATTCATCTGTTGTCACAGATGACTGAGCTGTTGGAATTTTTAAATAGATATTTATATCTCTTGTAACAGATGACTGAGCTGTTCGGATTTCTAAATAGATATTTATATATGTTGCAACAGATGACATATTTGTTTGAAAATCTTTTTTTCTCTTTTAATTTTAAAGCAAGAAACTTCTGGTCCGGGTAGATAATATCAAGTAGTAGTACTTACTACTAAAGGTGGTAAAAAATGTTTCTTGGATATCTTAAAAGTGAGTTTATTGAGCAGTCTTGTCTTGTGTTTTCAATGTCAGTAGTCTTAGTCTTCCTTGTGCCCCTCAAATTATTAATTAAATTAATGAATATTAATTAATGAATATTGAAAACCACCATGTCTACGTACACAATACATCTATAGAAATTATCTCATCTCTTCCTTCAGCTACAGTTTATTTTATTCAACTCCCATATTTTTCTCTCTCGTTTTTAGGGTCACAACCTTTTTTCTCTCTTTTCTATGCTCTTCTCATAAAGATCTTTTTGAATCTAAACCCATCCATATCTTTTCTCGACTTAAATTTCTATTTTGATCCCCTTTTTGATATTAAGGTATGGTTTATTCTTGCTCTTTCATTCCAGTCTTCTTCTTTGCAAGTTATTTACATCTGTTTTAATTTAGTTACTATTTACCCATATCATATTTATTAAAAATATTTTAAGGAACTTGTAAGTGTTGAATAAATAATCCGAAAATTTTTATTACAATATGAGAAAAAAGTCATCTGTTGGGAGAAGTTTAAAAGACTTATTGTCAGTATCACTTTTCTATATGTATTTTGTTTGTTTCATTATTATTGATACAGTTATTGATGTTGTTGGTGTTGTTGGAACTTATGGTGTGGTGTTGTTGATGGTTCTGGAATAAAGGATGTTGCTTCTTTGTTATTGATGATGTTGTTGGAATAAATGTTGTTGTTTCTTTTTTGTTGATGTTTATGTTGTTGTTGATGTTGCAACAGATGGAGAAACTGTTGGAACAAATAAAACCACCAGAAAGGCTGGTTTGATGTATTCCATCAAACTCCACATCTGTTGCAACAGACTCTACATCTATTGCAACAAACTCCATATCTATTGCAATAGATGGATAATAGTCTTTTTGTGACATCAATTTTTTTCCTCTTCTTTGTAGATATAAGGAACTGACAGTTGATCAAATTTTGATGGACTATCATAAGAGGCTATAACAAAGATGGGATCTGAGAAATAAGCTGCTTGTAGATGGAATCACTTCATATATGAGAGGTATGTATTACTGATAATGTTATCATGGAAATACACACAGAGTGCACTAATTTTATGAATAATGTTTTTACTGATTAGTCATAGATCGTTCAAATAAGATGTCTACAATTTTACAGTTAAGTTTGGTAGGTCTGAACTGATAAGGCTGAGGGGCCATAATATGGTTCTGATAGCCTATTAAGATTTAATGTCGGTTGTTGCTCGTGTTTATTTCTCAAGTATTGTGAAGGGATCTAGTCTTTGTGTCATTGTAAAGAGATTCAATAGTGTTTGGACTAACTTTTAGGGTGCATTGGACCCTTAGAGGGCCTTCGAAGCTTAGCACTGCATCTAACAAGAACAAAAAAATAGTATAGTTATTTCCCTGGCCAAAATTTATATGGCTGGGTTACTCGCTTGGGGTGATGATTATATATCAGAATGTGCGGTAGGATAATGATTTAGAAGGAAAATGGGTGGTTGATGGAAGACTATATCATCTGAGAGCTAATTAAAGAAGAGACATATGGTAGATACAACTTCTAACGAATCTGGCCGGTGGAATTATCTTAACAATTGTGAGATTTGAATAAAGTGCAAATATAAAAGTGTATCCGGCAATGTAATTTCATCTGTTGTGTCTCTTAAAGAAAAATAATACATCTGAAAACTTTGATAAGGAGCTGCATGGGCAGGATTATCACCTAGATAGAAAATAGGAGAAGACCAACAAAGAAGCCTCACGAGCATTGAGGGTTGAAATGATGTACAGCAAGTCTAGAAAACTTATTCCAATAGCAACTGTAGTTAAAATAAGGAATCTAAGCGAAGGCTGCAAATTTTTGAATTTTAAATTGCATCCTATGTTTTCTTATTTGTGTTTCCGATCAGGTCCACTGTCGTTGACCTGATCAAAACCACAAACGAGGTTGAAAGAAAAATAGAGTATCATTGCTTTCTTAGCAATATGATTATAATTTATTGTGTTTTCTTGCCTTGACATAATTTCAATATTCCTTGGATAAGATCAGATGCTTGTTATAGTATGTGAATCTCGATAATTTTCAAGCTTGACTCCAGCTTGTTAATTCTGTACTCAAGCTGGTCGTTGCTGTCTTCAAAGTTGGTAAGGAGATCCTCATCTCTTGTGATCTTGATCAGTAACACTACCTTCAAAGTTATGGAATTCTAGAAGCCCTTCAGAACAGTTTCTTCAGAAGCCTTAAAGGATACATGGAGGGTCTCTGTGTTTGTTTTAGATCAAAATGTGTTGATGCACGTTGAAGATATGGTCCCAACTTTTATCGAGCATTTCTCCATGCATCTTGCTTAACCATCTTGCTTAACCAATTTGATAAATTAGTAAGCATGGAGTTACGTAGTGTGTAATCTAAACCGGCTTTACCAAGCCTATCAAACATTACGTAACTCTAAGCTCATTACTTTATCAAAAAAATATGACTGAGTTAGTGCACAAATCGAACGAGCTCAATCTCTCAGCCTTTCGACTGATCGCTCTTCTCCAATAAAGATGAAAAAATATGTGTTATGCAAAAGTCTTAAAGATGACAAGATATGTGCTATGCAAAAGTCTACACCATCTCCAGACATGTTTGCCTGGGAGCAATTCTTCTGAAGACATCTATTGATGTCTTCTGAAGAATTTTTCCTAGGCAAATATGTCTGGCGATGGTGTAGACTTTTCCATAGCAGATATGTTGTCATCTATATTGGAGAAGAGTGATCAGCAGAAATGCTGACAGATTGGGCTTTTTTTATTTGTGCACTAACTCGGGCATATTGTTTTAATAGGGTAATGAGCTCGGAGTTACGTAACATTTGATAGGCTTAGTAGAGTCGGTTTGAATCACATGCTACATAACTCCATGCTTACTGATTTATCAAATTGGTTGAGCAAAATGCATGGAAAAACGATTGATAAAATTGTGTTGTTCAATTGTTGGGACCACATCTTCAACGTGCATCAACACATTTTGACCTAAAACAAATACAGCGACCCTCCATGTATCCTTTAAGGCTTCTGAAGAAAGTGTTCTGAAGGGCTTCTATAATGCCATAACTTTGAAGGTAGTGTTCTTGATCGAGCTATCAAGAGACGAGGAAATCCTTACCAACTTTGAAGACGGCAACAACCAGCTTGAATACAGAATCAACAAGCTAGAGGCAAGCTTGAAAATTATCGGGATTCATATACTACAGTAAGCATCTTATCTTCTCTAAGGAATGTTGAAAGCATTCTAAGGCAAGAAAACACAATCAATTAATCCATATTGCTAAGGAAGTAATTATACTTTATTTGCCTTTCAAGCTCATTTGTGGTTCCGATCAGGTCAACGGCAATGGCCCTGATCGAAAACACAAATAAGAAGGCATGTGATGAAATTTAAAATTCAGAAATTATCGCCTTCGCTTAGTTTCCTTATTTTAACTGCAGTTGTTGTTGGCGTAAGTTTTTTAGACTTACTGAACATCATTTCTACCCTTGATGCCCGTGAGGCTGCTTTGTTGGTCTTCTCTTATGTTCTACCTAGGGGATAATTCCGACTATGCAGCTCCCTAGCAAAGTGTTCATATGAATTGTTTTTATTTAAGATACACAACAAATGAAATTACATTACCGGATACACTTTCATATTTGCACTTGATTCAGATTTTGCATCTGTTAAGAGAATTCCATCGGCCAGATTCATTAGAAGTTACTTTCTACCCCATGTATCTTCTTCAATTAGCTCTCAGATGATATATTCTTCTATCAACCACCCATTTTCCCTCGAAAGCATTCTCCTACCGCACCTTCTGGCATATAATCATCACCCCGAGCGAGAAACCCAACCATATAAATTATAGCCAGGGCAATAACTATATTGGTTTTCCATTCTTGTTTGATGCAGTGCGATGCTTTAAGGGCCCTCTAAGAGTCCAATGCACACTTAAAGTTAAGTCCAATCGCTATTGGTTCTCTGTAGTGACGACAAATATTGATCCCTTCTCAAAACTTGACACACATAAATACGAGCACAAATCGTCAGTAATTCGTAATAGGGTATCTGCACCATCTTCATGAGGTCCTCAGCCTTATCAATTTTGAACCCATCAAATTTAATGGTACAATGTAGGATCTTGTTTGAATGATCAATGCCTAATCGGTTAAAAACTTCATTCACAAAAATATTGTACTCTGTGTGTGTTGTCCCGGTAACCTTATCAGTAATACATACTTAAATCCCACACATATGATAGTGGATTCATCTGCACGCATCTTATTCTTCCTAGCCCATCTATGGCTTAACTTGAATAAACAGATGACTAGCTTATTGCAACAGATGACATATCTATTTATATTGTCAAACAATTGGAGATATCTGTTATGACAGTTGATCAACCTGTTACAGAAATCAAATAGATATATACATCTGTTGTAAAATATTGCTAGTATGTTGTAAGTTATCTAACAGAAAGATTATATTTTACAACAGATTACCCATCTGTTAGATTTATTTTAAAGCAATGTTTTTTCGAGATACAATAATTTATAAATAGGTCCCTCCTTACAAATATGGATGATCCAGATTCGTACAAGAATATTCATATCGAGTCCTTGCGTGAACTTCAAAGGCAGTTTGATGAACTCTAGAGAGATTTGGCTGACTTCGGAGCAAGGCTGCCCTATAAAAATGTTTGATTGACAATAATAATAATAGTAGTAATAGTAATAATAATTAGGTAATATTTTTTTATTTTAGCGATTAGATAATCATTATGTTTATTCCTTGTTCTCAACATGTCAACGGTTGGTGGTAGAGATTGAGCAGCAATTTACGTTAACAGTTAGAGGTTAATCTGCTATGACAGATCGATCATATGTTGCACCTGGCGGTTATTAATAAAAAAGAGTTATTGTTATTGAGAAGGTGAAAAGAAAAAAACATGACTTTCCATTCCGATTATTCAATATGAAAAATATTTTGTAAATAAATAATAAGGAAATAAATGATAAACATAATTTATAACCACAATTTTAATAACTGATCGTTATTTTTCACCATTTTTATTTTTGAATTTATTTTTAAAATTATTTATTATATAATAAAATGGTTATTATTTTATTAAGGAATTTGAAAAAATATTTTTTTATTCATAAAATAAAAAAGTAAGCAAATTTGGATTAATGATATGTTGATAGTTATTTAAAAAAAAGTAGATTATATGTTGCAACAATTAAATTATCTGATGAAACAGGTTCACTATGGTTGCAACAGATAATATATTTGTTGTCACAGATGATTTATCTGATGCAACCTATGTCGAGTCACAACTCAATAAAAGCGGTTCTTGGAAAGAACTAATTAATAATAATAATCTGAAAATTCATGACTTATCACAATATTTTTTTTAATTTAATTAATTCATTATTTTTCATATTAATAAAAAATATGATTAATAAATGAAGGTGAATAGCTAGATTATATATTGCAACACATATGTTATCTGATGCAACATATTTTATATTTGTTGCAACAGATAATATATCTGTTATCACAGATGTGTTATCTGATGCAACAGATATAGAATCTGTTGCCATAACTCGATAAAAACGGTTCTTCAAAATAACTAATTAATAATAATAATCTGAAAATTCATGACTTATATCACAATATTTATTTTTTTAATTTAATCAAAAATATAATTAATGTATGGAGGTGAATAGTCGCGCCTTTTTGCCTCTCATTCAAATTCAATCCTCTATAAATAGGTCCCTCCTTACTCAATCGTTCATTCAAATACACTCTATTTATTTATTGTATCTCATCTTTCATATTACACTCTAGAAGATAAGATTATGGCTGACCCAGTGTGGGACGTTGCTTTTCTGCAAAACGCCGTTAATGAACTTCAGAATCAAGTTCGTGATCTGCAATGGGAACTGGGAGAAGTTAGATCAAGAATGCTCCGCGAGATACGCAGGCTGAGGAGGGCCTTGCTACTTCTGGTTGAAGATTGGCCGGCTGGCAATGATGATGCTGATAATAATAATAATAATTAGACTATTATTTTTCTTTTAGTATATTATATGTATGTTTATTTGTTTTTGTTTAATAAATAAATTATTTTTGATCTTTGACGTTTTAATCCATATTTAATTTTCATTCTTTCTATTATCTTCTCAACAAACATGTCGATGATTCGACGTAAAAAGAAATAATTTAGAATCCAGTAGCAATAGCAAGATTTATCTGTTAGCTTTGTGGCAGGGGTTGATGTGTTGCTCAAAATAGATTACTCATGTTGCAACAGATAAGAAGTTGATGCAACAGATAAATAGTCTGTTTCAACAGATGACTAGTTTGTTGCTTTTCTTGGCTCTGACGTTTTAATTCGTACTCTCTCCGTCTCAAATTACCCATCCCAAATTGAGAGTCATATTGATTAAGAAAAATAATTAATAACATGTCTAGTTTACCATAATCCACTGATCAGTTGGTGGGACATTAGACGTGTTTGAAATAACCATTGTTTGCTATTCAATCGAAATTTCATAAGAGAAGAAAGTTTTTAACATCGGTCGGCGTATAGTCCCCCTATTAAATGATGTTTCCATTTTAATTTGAAGAAAAAGTTATTAATGCAAAGGGTAAAACATGGATTTTTTAAAATCTTTTCTTGATTAATGAAAAAGACAAGTAAAATGAGAAATCGAATTAGAAAATTTGGGATGGGTAATTGGACGTAAGAAATAATTTTGAATCCAGTAGCAATAGCAAGTGTTGAAAACATATTGGTTATCTGTTGGGTTTATGTAAGGGGTTGATTTGTGTTGTTTCAAACATATTAATCATTCGTTGCAACAGATAATTAGTCTGGTGCAAAAGATAAACATCTTGATACAACAGATAATACGTCTTATGCAACAAATAATACGATGATGCAACAGATAAACAATCTAATGCAATAGATAAATCTTCTGATGCAACAGATTACTCATCTGATGCATCAGATGATTGATCTGTTTAAATTGTGGGCACTTATGTTGGATTCATAATTGGGGTTCTATCCATTGTTGGAAAAATAGAAGTGTACCCAGATGACAAATACGAATAAAAATCATAATTTTACTTACCAAAGTCACCTATGAAGTAATGCCAAAGTGAAAAGTGATGTAGTAAACAAAATTTGACCTAAGAAATTGGTCAGATCACAGCAGTAGCATTGTACCAACAACAACAACAAAAAAAAATGGTCGACAAGAAGAAGATGAAGATGATAATGAAGTAGAAGATGATGATAATGAAGCAGAAGATGATGAATAAAGCAGCAGAAACAGAAACAATTAACAACAAAAATCGCTAAGAGAGAGAAAAAACAATGGATGAGAAAAGAGAGAAAGACGTTTTTTTCCCTCTGTTTCTTGTTATTTTAGGTATACATTGAGATCAAAGTATAAATTTAAAAACTTGTGGATTATTTTCAAACTTCCCCAACTTTCTTAATCCATAATAAAGTAATTGTCACCTCCAACTAATAATTAAGAGTTGTGTCACCTACACTCATTTTAAAACTCTTTTGTCATCTGTGGCCCAAACCCCCATGTTACTATCTGGCATTTTTCTATTTAATCCAAGTGGTAGATAGAGTATTTGATTGGACTTTGATGAAACTTTTATGTAAAGGTAAAGTTCAGTCGTTTGAATCATAAAATTCAAAAAGTACCCCATAAATTGGACGGAGAGAGTATATTTTTTCTTTCTTTTTGATTCATATACTTAATGTAGAATCAAATTTTTATACAAAAGCATTCATTCAAATTAGTCTATTACCATTATGTCTATCGATTTTCTTTTTCTACAAGAGTTCAACGTATATTATACGTATTAGAATTTTAGAAATAAGCATGGTAGTATAATTTACTTGAAAAATATTACAGCTTATTGGATTACTATACAACAATAATGGCAAAAAAAATTGATTATATGTTAGTGCATATTCTTAACGAATTCAACAAATTGATGCGATGATTTGACAGATAATTTGTGGATCATAGAGGAGGAATGTCGGGGGTAGTCTTCTACTTTGTGTCTATTGTAGATTCGGCTAACACTATACCTCTATATATTATTGATGAATTCAACAGTTTGACATTTCTTATTTCAATTGAGTTATAGTGTTATATGAACTTGATCAAGTTTTAGTTCCACACCTTTTTTTCATACTTGTGCAAATTTTTGTACATTAAAAAATGATTCCATCCATGTTTGTTTAAGAATATTTTTTTGTTGTAATTTTTCTTTCATTGTTTTGAAAGTATAGTTATATATACAATAATTAAAATAGCTAATTTATCCTTTTTATGTATACTAGTTTTATTTCACGTGTCCCGCACGTATAATATATAATTATTTAAAATTAAATAATTTTGCCTATTGCAGAGATTTTTAATAAAGTATAAAAAGTTCAAATCACTTTTCAAAGAAACTTTATACTTTAATATAACAATGTAAACATAAACATATATTTTAGTGTAAGCACAAATATATTTTACTATAGAATGTTTCAAGTGGTTGATGAATCATCACTTTTGCGTTTGTCATGCATTATCTCTTTTCCTTGTTGTCAGAGGCTAAGACAGACGCATCACTTTGAATCATATTTGTGGTACGATTATTTTTTTGGCTAAGAGAGACACATCACTTGGAATCATATTTGTGGTACGATTATTTTCTTTCCATATCTAAAATATTTTCTTATTTTTAAAGTCAAATCTTTACAAAAGGATTGATTACATTCTAATTATGTACGTAAAACTTTTTAAAATTTAATACTTCTTAATTTTTTCTTGTTCTAACGCTTTTTATATTTATTTCTTGATTTATCAAATCTTCTTAAAATCAAATTTAGTTGATTTAGAATTTTTAAACTAATGAAAAAGGTATGAGTTGTCATTAATTCTGATGACTTCTAATAAGATTAGGTTTTACCATAAAGATATTAATTAATTTTTAACTTTTAAATATTAATAAAACATAATGAAAAAATGATTTTTTCTAAAGCAAATTCCTTTAATGAAGGGCAAAAAGTTCCAACAATATTTCTAAGGTGCTTTATACTTTTAATATAATAGTTAAGGTGTACGCGCTTTGCGCGTGTATCTCACTTTAATGAGTTCAAACATTACACTAATTAGGATATTTTTTTAAATAATAAAGATGAATATAATAATTTAATTTAATATCTTTTGAGTATGTAAAGATGGAGAATTTATTTATTAAACCTAACCTTTACCAAAAATATTTTTAAAAGTTGATCGATATTCATCTACCATCTGTAAATTGCAACAAAATAATACAATCATAGAGACATCAAAATAATACAATTAAATCTAGTCTTTACACATAAAAAAAATTAAAGTCGTCCGATACTCATCTACCACCTGTAAATAATAATAAAATAATACGATAATAGAGATATCAAAATATTACAATTAAACCTAACCTTTACACAAGAAATTCTTCAAAGTCAACCGACATTCATCTACGACCTGCAAAGCTTCGATTTTGATCTAACTAATTCTTGTCTGAGTGAAAATTTTGACCCTAAAGAATGATTTTGAATGAAATTAAAGAAGATATATATATATATATATATACACACACACACACATACACACATGTTGAATTTTATTATGCTGACAAAAAAGTGAAGAAGTTGAGGATTTGAAAATCAAGAATCCACTAATTTAGACATGAAATCGAATCAAGTTAGATGATTTATTCTCTAGGCAAATTGATTTATTCTCTAGTTTAACGTATATCTTAATATTTATAGAAGTATTTCCTTAATAGAGTCCTATTTTAAGATTATTTTCTAATTGAACAGTAGAAAGAAAAATATTAATCAATTCTCCTACCATATATTTTAGGAGTCTCATATATTTTAGGAACTCTAGTAGAAAGGGAAATATAAGTTAATTCTCCTACCATATAATTTAGGAAGTGTAGTTAATATAATAAAAATAATTAAATAATAAATTAAAAAATAGTGAAAAGACAGTTTTGTCTAAAGAAAAGTCTTTTAATGAAGGGCAAAAAGTTCAAATCGCTTTTCTAAGAGTTTCACACTTTTAATGTATTATATAGATTATATAGATTATATAGATATATAGATATATAGATATATAGATATAGATTATTATTAATATAAATATAAATAATTATTTTTTACCATATACTATTGGATTCAATGAATAATTTATTTTCATAAAAAATGTTTCTTTTGAAGAAAATAAAATCATCAGATTATATTTTTAGGTATTCGCGTAGTAGTTTTATTTCAACAAGAAACATGAATTCTAATTTTAGTAGTTGTGTCCTTCATTCATTCTTAAATATATATTTTTCTTATCATATATTTTAAGATTTCTTAATTTTTTAAAATATATTTTTCTCTTGTCACATATTTTAGGATGCCTTAATTATTAATCTCCTAATATTTCTCAATATATGTTTCTCTTACCATGTTTTAGGATTTCATAATTTTAAATATCATAAAATAATAATTAATAATTTGAGAAAAATATAAAAAGAGGACTTTGTCTATTACGTAATCTTTTAATGAAGAGCAAAAAGTTCAAATAATATTTCTAAGGCTCTTCACACTTTTAATATATTATTAATATTATTATTATTATTATTATTATTATTATTATTATTATATAAATATATATATTATAGATTTATAATTCACTAACATGATATACACGTGTGGATCACGTACACTTGACTAGTAGTTCTAATAATTATAATAAGGGTGAAAATCATTTTCACCCCCCAACTTTGATTAAAAAATCAAACTCCCCCCTCAACATTGAACAATAATCATACTCCCCCTTTATCCCATGCAATGTCAACTTTGTCCTTATAATTTTAATTCTATATTTATGTAATATCTTTTTATATTATATGTAATAAATATTTTTTTAACATGGATTTTTGTAACATTTTATTTAAGTTTATTAACTTTATACGCAAATTAATACATTTTATAAATTTATCACAAAATTCAATATTATTTTTTAAGATCGTTATTTCAGTATTATATGTATTAAAGAGTCATTTGGTGTGAGGTATGATTATAATAATTTAGAGATAAAGTTCATGATTATTTATCCTACATTTAATTAGATGTATTAGGTAGTCTAAAAATTATTTATCGCACCATTTATACCACAGTGATGAGATAAGTTATCACACATACATGTTAGTACAACTTATTTTGTAATAACTAATCTCGAAATAACTTGTTTCCAAACAAGTTGGGGAGGGAAAATGATTTTGACCCTTATAATAATAATAGTCATAGATCCATGCACTTAATTTTGTTGAATGAATTATTGCATAATTTGTATAAAGCATGTGTGGACTAATCTTTACCTCAAAATAACTAATTTGGACCTTTGTGGGTTATTTCTAATCTCTAATCTCTAATCTAATTTCTATCTCTAATCTTTAATCTCTAATCTCTAATCTCTAATATATTAAAAGTGTTAAAGACCCTTAGAAATGTCGTTTCCCTCGTTAAAAAACATCTCTTTAGATAAAATCATTTTTTCCACTTTTTTCTTAAATTATTATTTAATTATTTTTATATTATCAACTACAATATCTAAAAATTAAGGAGTTCTAAAATATATGGTAACCAAAAAATATATGTTGAATTAATGTTGGTGACATTATTTTTAGTAAAGTAAATATTTAAGAGTCCTAACAATCTTAACACTGCCGTGGGAATTCCATTTAGGGTAAACATATAGGAGTCCTATTCTAACACAACTGTGGGAATCCATAAATTATTTATGGAAAAAAAAAAAAACTTTCGTATTCAACTCTTGAGAAAGCCACAGAATCTTTTGATGAGGCGAACAAGCTTGGGCAAGGTGGATTTGACAGAGTTTTATGAGGTAGCTGGCTGAAAATATTGCGCTTGTTAACATCTCTTAAGTTTTCAATTTATCCAGAACTATAATTCACAAGTGCCAATAGTCACATTATCACATCAGGTAAGTGTCTATAAAATGCTTATATTGCAGGGAGTTCTACAAGACGGGAGAGAGATAGCTGTCAAAGACTCTTCTTTAACAACAAACATAGAGCTGTAAACTTTTACAATGAAGCCAATATTATTAGCAGATTGAGAATCATTCTTTAAAAGTCTTGTTTAAGGGAGATTATTCTCTTAATAATTCTTGAATATTTTTAATCAATCCTATATAGATCAATTCATCAAATCAATTTAATATTAGTATGAATGTTCTTATAATTGTCATCGTTGTCAAGATTTTTTTTACGTGAACATATTCATGTTTTTTTTTTTTGCTAATTATAGTTCTGATATTATCGTTTTTATTTATAATGTTGGCTCTCAACATATTATGAACCAAGTCTTTTATCTTCTTCTGCCATGAGGGGTAACCTTCTCAACAATAAGCTTTTTTAAACTATTCTTATGAGTATATGCGATCTAATAAGATATAATTTAAATTTCAGGTTATATAATGTGATCTTTTAATATTTTTATATGCCCTGTGTTTGGACAAATATCATTAAACTTTACTAATGTCTCCTTTTGTGTCGTATGTTTGGACAAAGTGAGAAGATTTGAAGTAAGAAAATTGATAAATCAAAATACATGCTCATATAAAGTTGATCCTTTTATCTTGCAAGAAAATATTTCCTTTCTTTCATCTTACTTGACATGTTTAATTTTGCACAATTTTTAAGAAGAAATTAATAAGGAGTGCAAATTGACTAATATGATCCTATTAAATTCACATTAAATATTATCTATTCGAGTTAATTACTTTCATTAAATTACTAAGCGTAAAATTTAAAAAAAAATTCTCAATTATCTTTTAATTTTGTAAACATGCCAACTCTTTTGAGATAAACTTTTTCAATAAACATGTCAAGTAATATGAGATGGAGGGAGTACTTATTTTTTTTTTAACAAGATGTTAGTTTTCTTTTTACCATTATCATTAAACTCATTAGCTCCACATCTAGGGTATACATTTTTTTTTAATGGAGAATTAATGTTGGTGAAAAATAGATATTTTCTTTGGTGAAAAAATATGGAGAATTAATATTGGCAAAAAAATAAGGTACATCTACACCATCAGACTCCTAAAATACATAATAAGAGGTGAAAAAAGAAAAAATTGATGAAAATTTCTTGTTGATATACAAATGCATAATTTTTTAATTTTTTTCAAATTTGTTAGGTGTTACGGACTTTTTTTTTACGGAAAGAACTCTTCCTTATTTTTCTTAACAGAAAGGGATATTCTTTAATATATAGAGAGAGAGATATAACAGATTGTCGTTTAAAATACGGATACCGTATATTTTTTTTAATAAAATATTAGGAGATTTAGGCTTAGAAATTCTCTAAATATGCCTCAACTTCGTCTCAAAATTAAAAGGTCTTTGTAATGTAATTTCCTGTTTTCTTTTTCAATATTTTGAGCTGCTATAAATTTTCAAGGTTCCATTCCGGGGCGGACCCATGTGGTATCCAGGGGTTCACCCGAATCCCCTCGGCAAAAAATTACGTTGTATATGTAACGTAAAAAATTTATATTTATGTATATATATTAATTTTGAACCACTTGAACACAAGATTGTTGGATAGCCCAGTGGTTCTATGTATGCTTTTTGAGTTGCTCCTTCAGCCCTCGATTGTGGGTTCAATGTCCTGTACAGCTATAATAAAAAAAAAAAGGACGTATGTACAACTGCTATACCTTAAAATTATATTTTATTGACGTATTCACACATTTATATTTTTATTTTTTCGAACCTCCTAAAATAAATTCTTGAATTCGCCACTAGTTCCATTGATAAACTTTTGTGTGATTAACTCGGTTACATTTTACAGTATGATGATATGATATTATATCAAATATGTATATTATGTGCATGCAATATGTAGGTTATATTGATAATTTTTAAATTAAGAAAAAAATATTTTTGTTTTTTATTTTAAGTGCTCAAAGTACATCAGATGTTGAAAAATCGCATCGTGATCAAGCTTTGAGTTGTCTATCGACAACAAGCTCTCTATCCTACAAAGGTAGTGATAAGGTATGTATTCTATCCTCCAAAGACTCCACATATGAGATTATATTGAAAATTATCTTGAGATTGAAGGTATAATTATTGAAGCATAATTTTTATAAGTTCGCCGAGGGTCTATCGAAAATAATCTCTCTACCCTACAAAGGTAGCGATAAGGTGTACGTTTTATCCTCCACAAACTACACAATATAAGATCATATTAATTTCTTTTTTAGATTGAAGGCATAACTATTAAATCATAATTTATGTAAGTTCGTCACATATTTTTATTTTACTTCGGCGACATCAAATGTTGAAAGATCACAACATTACCAAGTATTATGTCGAGGGTCTATTGAAAATAATATCTCTATCCTACAAAGATAGTGATAAGGCATGTATTCTATCCTTCATAGACTCCACATATGAGATATACTGAAAATTATCTTGAGATTGAAGACATAACTATCGGATCATATTTTTTGTAAGTTAATAGAGGGTCTATTGAAAATAATCTTTTTATACTACAAAGGTATGTATTCTATCCTCCGCAGACCACACATATCAGATTATAATAAAAATTATCTTGAGATTGAAGGCATAACTATTGAATCATAATTTTTGTAAGTTTGTCACATATTTTTATTTTTCTTCAGTGACATGATATGTTGAAAGCTCTCATCATTATCAAGATTTGAGTTGATAATGTATTGAAAAGAATCTCTAAACCTTACAAAGATAGTGATAAGGTAGGTATTCTATCTTCCACAGAATCCACATATGAGATTATATTAAAAATTATCTTGAGATTGAAGGCATAACTATTCAATCATAATTTTTATAAGTTAATCGAGGGCCTATCGAAAACTGTCTCTCTACCCTACAAAGATAGTGATAAGACACGTATTCTATCCTTCCGACTCTACATATAAACTTATATTAAAAATTATCTTGAGATCAAAATCAGAACTATTGAATCATTATTTTTGTTAGGTTGTCACATATTATTTTTCCTTCAGTGATTTTTCAAACAACAATTGCAGTACCATGTTCAACAGCTATATCAACAATAAGAGTTTTGATTATGATAGAGCAACCAAAGATACAAACGATACCCACACTAACAATTTTGTCTATGAAAAGATAATATATTAGATGGTTTGGTCATATAGAGCAGTCAAAGTGACTACAGGTACATATATCACGAGTTCTATCTATAATGAGATATGTTGTAACATTTTTTCTATCATTTAAATGAGTCTTGCATTTATTTTAATGTCAATCTTTATTTAATTTCATATAATTTGTCATCTTTGTATAATATTTATTCATATATTTTAAATAGATATAACATTTATGTTAACGGTAATGTGTAGTTTTTAATAATTTTATTTTTTATATATTATTTTGTTGAATAATGCGAGAGACACGTGCAAAGCACGTATTCTAAACTAGTATATATATATATATATATATATATATATATATATATATATATATATATATATATATATATATATACATACATACTAGTTTAGAATACGTGCTTGAACTTTCATACTTGAATACTTATTTGGTTGGTTACTTAAACTTTCATAGATGGAATTTCATTTTCCATCTTATAATCCTCTTCCCCTATCCCAATTTTGAAAGTAAAAAAAAAATGTAGTTCTCAATACCTGATATATTCTATTAAAAATTAGTGTTTTTTATTAAAAATAATCATTATAAGAGCACTTCCTATTTAACTGGTTGAATTTGGATGTGTTATTAAAAACAAAAAAGGGTGTAAATTGCCCCTTACCTAATGAAAAAAGATACAAAAATATCCTTCTTCAATCTTTTAACTCTATTATACTAAAATGACCCTCATTTTAGCAACCCTAAAAATACAAATAAAATTAAGGATAAATTACAAAAACTAGCAACCTTAAGATATTAATTATAATTAATAACAACACTTTCTCAAAATTACAACTTATGTCAAAATTAGCAATACTTTGACTTTTCTAGAGTTAAACACGTAAGTTCCACCAATTGTTTTTCTTTTACCTATTTTCAAGCAATTTACCTATTTTTGGATTCCACCAATTACTTTTTCTTTACCTATTTTCAAGCAATTTACCCTATTTTCAAGCAATTTACCTATTTCAGTTTCCTCCATTCTAACATTTTTTTTTTTCAAAATCGCTATTTGCTCTCTAATTTCGGATAAACTTGTTCTCCAATAATTAAGGGAAGATGATTTTACAGTTAATGCATGTTATTTTTTTTTTCATATTGCTTCTTTTTTGTAAAATAATTTCGGCATTTTTCAATCTTCTTCTGCGAATTATTTTTTTTTTGTTGGAGTTACGCGATAATGCCAGTACATACAAATCGTAGTAGTTCAATTAGTGAGATTCCACCAATGAATTTTAGGTCTGATGAACTACCATCGTTTAGTCTTGATTTAACACAATATGAAGAAATTAACTTGATTTCTACTAATTTTCAGTCTAAGAGAGGTGTTAGCAAAGTAGAGGTGAGATCGAATCAACGTAACGATCCGAAAAAGATTGTGAAAATCATTAAACAGAAAGCATTCAGAAAATCTTCATCCTCAAAGCCCACCACAATTTAAAAATTGGTGAAAAACAGAAAGTCGGATGAAAAAGAAGAATCTAGTCAAATTTCAAGTCTTGTTTTTTATCTGATTATGAATCTGAAGAAGAGAAAGTGGAAGAGGTATTTTTCTATTTTTAAAATTTTATAATTTTTGAACAACATGTTCATATATGTATTTTATATATATAATTTATAAGGTGTGTATGTAGTTTTGAGTTTTGTTAAGATATGAAATTGCAGTTGCTAATGGGATGATATGTATCTGTTATATATTTAAGATATGTATTTTGTATTTAGTTTTTTTACTGATAAGATTTGTATTTGTTATGTATAACATATTTAATATGTATTTAAGATATGTGTAGGATATTTGTATTAGTTACTGAGAAGATTTGTATTTGATGTTCAGTTGTATTCTTTTCTTGGTAACTTAAATTTCGAACCATTCATGTATTCATAAAATTTTATGCATTTGTATTTTAATTTTTTTGGACTGTATGGCCATATATGTATTTTGTATATACATTTGATAAATTATCTGCTTATGTGAGAGTTATTGTTAAGATATGGAATTGTACTGTAGAGATATGTATTTGTTATTTTTAAGATATGTATTTTGTATGTTGTAATTATATGTAATGTATTTGCTACGGGTTAGATATTTATTTTGTATTTGTTTGTTCTAAGTTTTTATATGTGGTGACATATGTTGAGTGCCTTATTTTTGGTGACTATGTTCCAAATATTGACTTTGATCTAGATCTTCTTCGCACGAGATATATTTTAATGTTGTGAAATCATGCTTCGAGGAAAGAAGATGAGAAGGGTGAAAGTGACGATGAAGCACCAATGAGGCCTCCTAGGGATATTGGGCTAATAGAAGATACTTAAGTACATGATATTTGGAGTTTATTTGTATTTGTTGTATTCGGCAACATTGAACTTTAGGAGGACTAAGATATAATTGAAAGATGATATCTTAATATTTTTTTATGTGATTGTTAGATTTTTGATTGTTATGCTACTAAAATAGAATTGTTCGATCTTACTTTATGTTATTGTTACGCATATTTTGGCATGAATATGTCATTTCTGTTTTAATTATAATTTTCAGTAATGAATATATATGTTTCAGTCATCATATGTATTTTTTAATGGTATATTTGTATTTTTCATTGTATGCATATGTATTTTTTTGTAATACATATAAGGTAAGTTGAGGTTTCATATAATATTTTTCATTGTATTAATATGTATTTTTTTGTAATGCATATGTATTTTTAGTAATGCATATATTTTTTTTTCAGTTATGCACATATACTTTCGAATAATACAAAGTTATTGTATTGTTTTGCATAAGTCTATGTATTTTTATGAAGCATATGTATTTATGATTTATGCATACATAGTTATTCGTATATATCTATGAATAATGCATATTTATTTATGATTATTGCATATGTTTTCTTTTAAAAAAAAAAAATTCTGATTAAGTAATTGATAAGTCATTAAATGTATTTTAAATTATTTTTATTTATTACATAAATATATGTTAACTTATTTTAATTTTTATAGATCGGTATACGTTTTTATTAGAATCTCATATGTATTTTTCATACCAAAAAATTGACTTGTATGGTGTACATTCTTTTACGTATAAATAAATAATGGTATATGTTTTATAAAATATATTCATGATGATAACATTTGCAACAATTTAACTACAAAAAAGTCAACATCATCAAAAGTTTGTATCAAAATTTAGAATCATAAAATAATCAATGAAAAAAAATAATTGCTTAAAAATTGAATACATCTGTAAACTTATCATTTATTATATTTCCTACATGAATGTCAATTGTGACCTTTAAATCCACATGAACTACAATAATTTTTGTTTTTCCTCTCGAACATATCTCTTTTCGACTTTCCACGATCCTTCTTTGCAGATCTTCCGAGGGGTCACTTGTATTTTGGGGGCAAAACTATTTCCTTCAATATCTCCTGTGGAATCACTCAATCATCTTTGTGTGGTATAGAATAAATGGGAAGATCATACGTTCTTGACACAGTTTTCTATTTGTATAGGTCAGAGTAATATGATCCCTTTTGAAAATTCTTGCTATCAAGTACTTCATAAGCATGCACACACGGTGTCTCGTCCTATTGGAATGCATGACAAGAATGTTTTTCTTAAGGCAAATAATAAAATGTTTATCCTTGTCGTGTACTATATAGACATACTCTAAGGCTGGTATAACCTAAAATTATTAAAATAAAATTAAAATTATAACAACAATTATTCATTTGACATTTGTAATTGTTTCAGTTTAGCAATTGTATTTTACCAACTCTGCAATTGTCTCAATATGTATTTTTAGAAATATATGGCCTTCATATTTTAAAAAAAAAATGCAGTCAAACACTTAAAACAGAGTGCATATGTAACACCCCGTATTCAAGTACGTGTATTGGCTTATTCAAATACGTGTATTGGTCTTATTTATATGGAATTAATTTTTTTATTTTATTTATACCAGAATTTGCTCGTCGATGGTTCCATGCAAAGGTTATTGAATAAGCTTTCCAATGATATAAAGATTTTAAAAAATGGATAGGTTTCAGATATAATCGAGCACGTTCGAAACTATAAAACAGTGGCCGGGATATTTGAGAATAGTAAATGTGCAGGAAAATTTCCTGCACACAAACTACTGAGGCCAGCTGAATTTTTAGGTCAACTTCGAACGATCATAACTCCCTTAATATAGTGAACTGGGAGAGCTGCGACCTATGAAAAAAAAGATATTTGAGTCTTCTTTCCAATGCAATTAGTTTCATCCAAATCCAACGTTTCAGTAAGGAGTTATACTCGTTTTACTTCAGCCTATCAAAATAGATTTTTAGGGTCAACTTCAAACGACCATAACTCCTTGTACAGGACAAACTGGATGGCCTACTTTATATGAAATGAAAGCCCTTTGAATTATCCTTCCAACTATACCAATTTCATCCAAATACGATATCGGATCAAAGAGTTATGGTCGATCTACTTTAGCTTATCAAAACAGTCCACCAAAGGACAGATTTGACATTATTTAAATTTTAAAGGCATTTTGGTCATATCCTATTATATTATGGACGGGAATATGTGTATATATACATGTATATAAGTTCAAAAACTAATTTTCATCATTAATCATTGAGAAAGAACAAACCCTAGACAAATTTGACATTTAAATAACTTTTGATTCAACCGTAGAAATTCCAAAGTAATCCGATAACTGCGTTTGTCATCTCGAGAGCTTCGAACGACACCTATTATTTGTGCAAACAGGATTGCATAATCAAGAGGTGAATTCTAAGGTATGAATATTGTTTGCCTTTGTTCTTTTCCATATGTCTATGTGTGGTAGAGGATTATATGTATTAGTTGTTATTGAAAGGTGATGAAAATAGGGTTATGGACTATTTTGCATGGTTTGGTTGTATTGAATTGTGGAAGGTGGATATGGTAATTGAGTTATGGAAGGTGGATATGATAATTGAGTTACGGAAGGTGGATATGGTGATATACTATTGAATTGATGATCATTTATGTCTATGGCTCAATTTGGTTTAATGGATTGGTTGGAAGGATAAATGAATCCAAACTTGATATTGGAGGATGTTGTATGAATATGCATGGCATGTAAATGTGATTGGAGTATAAGAGGGTTAAAGTGACACCCTTTATGGTGTGATTAAGGCTTACTACTTAACCACTAGTTTGGTGAATTCAAATAATTGAATTGTGATATTTGATCGCTAATACTAGATTGCTATATATGTTCATTGTAGATAAGTAATCCAAAAAGACGGAAAGTCCATTTGGGACTAGTATTGAAGGTTGACAGTCAGGTATGTAAAGCATACTCTATACCATATCTTTGGCATGAAAGTGTACAATTGTTCTATTAAGAAAGTTTCCAAAGTTATTCAATAACATGTGATCCATAATGGTTTTGTATGATATCCTACGTTACCAATGAACTTGTTTCCACCCTACAAGATGTCAAGACATTCCAATACTTACTTGTCTTCCAAATCTTATATGTTTATTGCACTAATGAATGCTAGAAGGTACCCGGTTACTCAAACAAGATCCATGTGCTATTAATGACTCCAAAACATTTCATTGATATACCAATAAGTTCCTACTTCATTGTTATGGCATTGATGACTCCAAAACACTTCATTGATGTGCCAATGAGCTCTTACTTCATTGTTATTGCATTGATGGTCTATTTATATGTCTCTTATTGATGTATCATTATTTTAAAGTATCAAAAATGCGGTGGTGACCGAAATAACAATCTCAAAGATTAATTAAACTAAGTGATAGAAGTTCTCTCTTATCGGGTGGTATCCCAAGGGCATAAGCCTATCATGGGTTGATCCCTATTTATGTATTTATGGGTGGTATCCCAAGGGCATAAGCCTATCATGGGTCGATCCCAGTTGATATGTACTGGAGGCAGCCTACTGGTCACAGTACAGTACAGTAATGATTACAAAGATGATAAGAAAGAAGGTAAAATGATTGAATAAATACAATGTACAGGTTGTCACAAGTTATAGTAAGTGTGGTCCACTCCTATTACTTTATTCACTTGTTTCTGATTTCTATTGAGCTCCTATATCATATGTGATTATCTACAGCTTTGCATACTCAGTACATATTTCGTACTGACGTCCCCCACGGGGGACCTGCATTTCATGCTGCGGCACAGGTACCTCAGCTCATACACCGCACAAATAGGAGTCAGGATATCCAGCTGCTTTTGGTGAGCTCCAGTTTGCTTCGGGGCTTTCCGTGTCATATCCAGTCACTTTTGGTATTGTATAGAAGTTAGTTATATGGCGGGGTGTGTCCCGACCTTAGTTAAACTCTGTGTATTATCTAGAGGCTTTGCAGACCTAATGTACAGTCAAGGTGGTATTTTGTTAATAGACGTGATGGATCCAACAGCCAAGTATTGTATATACATATATATGTGTGCTCGAGCTTATATAGGTAATTATTTCCTTTTATATATGACATGATGTTTTCCGAATTTCGAGTTGTCATAGAGGTATGTATGGGAAGTATAAGGTTATGAGCTGGTTCTCCTGGGCCTCCTCGGTTACGGGTGCCAGTCCTCCCCAGTAGGATTTGAGGCGTGACAAAAGTGGTATCAGAGAAGTTCGTCCTAGTGAGTCTACAAAGACGTGTCTACGTAGAGTCTTATTTATCGGTGTGTCGTGCACCATATCTATAAACAGGAGGCTATGGACATTTAGGAATTGTTTCTTTTCTTTATGTCTTAGATCGTACGATAGAGCCTATATTGTATATGAAGTCACAGTTGACCACTGAATCCGTTTGTTTCTCTTATTATAGTAATGATGTCGGTTACTAGAAGCAAGAATATCGATAAGCAAGTAGATGTGGCTGCCGGAGAGGGGACTAGTAAGTCACCCACTATACCAGCTAATCAAAGTGAGGCTCCAGCTGAGCATGCATCAGAAACTTCTTCCACTCTGGAAGAAATAAGGGGGAGGAGAACTATATCCCCAAAGCCACCTATTAATGTTGTTGATCAAGATCTTAGAAATGCAGTGTAACTTTTGACTCGCATAGTTGTTGGGAAAGCTCAAGGGCAAGCCATTCCTACCACGGGTCCTAGTAGTACAGATAGGGCGGCTAGCCTTCGAACACAGGATTTTCTTAAGATGGATCCTCCCACTTTTACTGGATCAGATCTTAACGAGAACCCACAGGACTTTATTGATCAAATTCAAAGGGCCTTAGATGTTATGCATGTAACGGGTAGAGAGACAGTGGAGTTAGCGGCGTATAGATTTAAAGGAGAAGTTATATATTGGTACGAGAACTAGAAACAATCTAGGGGTATTGATGCACCCCCAGCTACTTGGAAAGAGTTCAAAGAGGCATTTCTTAATCATTATATTCCATTTGAGATCGTCAGTCCCGTGCAGATCAATTTTTAAATCTTCGTCGGGGGAATATGAGCGTGAGAGAGTACAGTCTCCGATTTAATTCCTTGTCGAGATATGTTCCTAATGTTGTAGCTACTATGGATGACAGAGTTCATCAATATGTGGATAGGCTGGATCCATATCTGGTTAGAGATTGTACTATTGTCGCTTTAAACAAAGATATGGACATAGCGAGGATCCAAGCTTTTGCACAGAAAATGGAATATCAGAGACAGAAGAGTAGAACACAGGAATAAGAAAGAGGATATTCCAAGAGAGACAGATCTACAGGGCAGTTCATGGCATCCCAAGGAGGGTTCAGACCACAGTTTTTTGCTAGACCACCTAAGCCATTATCTTCTTATTCTGCAGCTAGTGCCCCACCACAGTTCCAACGGTCCAGAGAAAATTAATTTGGGCACAGAAGTGAGAGTCAGAGTTCGCGGACAGTGGGGTACCAAGGGCAAAGTAATATGATCCAATCGAGACCTCCTCGAGAGCCATGTAATAAATGTGGAAGGTATCATTTGGGCGCATGTTGGCTGGGTACCAATGTTTGCTTTTGGTGTGGTATGTCGGGGCATATAATGAGAGAATGTCCACAAAGGGGCATAGAGGGTATGGCACGACCTACGGGGTTATTTGTTGCATCATCATCATCATCGATGCCTTATTCAGGAAGGGGTACACAACAAATGGGTCGTGTTATAGGTGATAGAGGAGCCACGATTTCAAGCGGGGCACAAAATCGTACGTATGCTCTAGTGGATCGACAGAATTTAGAGGTTTCCCCAGATGTGGTTACGGGTATGTTGTCTATCTTTTCATTCGATTTATATGCCTTAATTGATCCCGGTTCTACTTTATCTTATGTTACTCCATTGGTTGCTAGAAAGTTTGAAAGAATACCCGAAGTGTTAGTTAATCCATTTGAAGTGTCCACACTGGTTGGGGAATCTATTATAGCTAGAAGGGTTTATCGAAACTGCATAGTAACTATTTATGGTCGTGATACGATGGCTGATCTTGTGGAGTTAGAAATGGTAGATTTTGATGTTATAATGGGTATGGGCTGGTTGGCGTCTTGTTATGCCACAATTGATTGCTGCACGAAAAAGGTATATTTCCATTTTCCAAATGAATCAGTCCTTGAATGGAAAGGTGAAATTGGCGCGCCAAGAGGTAGATTTATTTCTTATTTTAAGGCAATAAGAATGATTTACAAGGGATACATATATCATTTAGTTAGAGTAAGGGATACAGAAGCGGAGTCACCAACTCTTCATGCTGTTCCGGTGGTAAATGAATAATCTAATGTATTTCCTGAAGATCTTCCAGGTTTGCCTCCTGAACGAGAAGTAGAGTTTGGTATTAATGTAATACCAGGCACCCAACCAATCTCCATTTCTCCATATAGAATGGCCCCAGTAGAATTACGAGAATTGAAAGAGCAATTGAAAGATTTGCTAGAGAAGGGATTCATAAGGCCTAGTATGTCCCCCTGGGGAGCACCAGTGTTATTTGTGCACAAAAAAGATAGCTCGCTGAGGATGTGTATTGATTATCGGCAATTGAATAAGGTTACTATTAAGAATAAATATCCTCTCCCAAGAATTGATGGTTTATTTGATCAGTTACAGGGTGCTAAGTGCTTTTCTAAGATTGATTTGAGGTCAGGTTACCACCAAGTGAGGGTCAAAGAGAAGGATATACCTAAGACAGCTTTTCGAACATGGTATGGTCATCATGAGTTTCTAGTTATGTCATTTGGGCTAACAAATGCACCCACAACTTTTATGGATTTGATGAATAGGGTGTTTAAGCCATTCTTGGATGTATTTGTGATAGTTTTTATAGATGATATTCTAGTTTATTGTAGATTAGAAGAGGACCGTGCCAATCACTTACGACAGACATTGCAGACTCTTTGTGATTGTAAGATTTATGCAAAATTCTCTAAATGTGAGTTTTGGTTAAAATCGGTGGCATTTTTGAGTCATATTGTATCTAGTGAAGGGATAAAGGTTGATGCTCAAAAGATAGAAATTGTGAAGAACTGGCCAAGGCCCACAACGCCTACGGAGATTCATAGTTTTCTCGGGTTGGCCAGTTATTATAGAAGGTTTGTTAAAGGTTTTTCTTCCATTTCAGCACCCTTAACCAAGCTAACCCATAAAGCATCCAAATTCCAATTGAAATGATGCCTGTGAGAAGAGTTTTCAAGATTTAAAGAACAAGTTGATTTCTACACCCGTGTTGGTACTTCCAAAAGGCACCGAAGGGCATACAGTGTATTGTAATGCTTCTAGAATTGGTTTAGGATGTGTATTGATGCAGCATGGTAAGGTAATAGCATATGCTTCTAGATAATTGCGGCCACATGAGAAAAAATATCCTACACACGATCTTGAGCTGGCAGCAGTTATTTTTGCTTTAAAGATATGGCGCCACTACTTATATGGGGTTCATGTTGATATATATATTGACCATAAGAGCTTGCAATATATTTTTAATCATAAAGATCTAAATTTAAGGCAGCGGAGATGGCTTGAACTAAAAGGACTACGATGTAGATATCTTGTACCATCCAGGGAAAGCAAATGTGGTAGCTGATGCGTGAAGTCATAAGGCTATGATGGCACCTATAGAAAGGCAAGGGATGATTAAAGATCTTCACCAGTTAGCTAGTTTGGGAGTTCGCCTTCTTGAAACTCTGGATAAAGAGCTTAATGTACATAATGTTGCGGAATCTTTATTAGTAGCTGAAGTGAAAGAGAAGCAATATGCAGATCCTATTTTATTACAGCTTAAGGAGAACGTTCAGAGTGGTGTGACCAAGGCATCTGAGCTTACGCGAGAAAGAGTACTTTAGTGCCAAAACCGATTGTGTGTGCCGGATGTAGACGGGCTAAGAAAGAAGATTATGACAGAGGCACATTGTTCAAGATATTCTATTCATCCAGGATCATCCAAAATGTATCAAGATTTGAAAGATATGTATTGGTAGAATGACATAAAGAAGAGCATTGCAGAATTTGTAGCTGAATGTCCAAATTGTCAAAGAGTTAAAGTTGAGCACCAAAAACCCGGAGGTTATATGCATTGCATTGATCTTCCAAGCTGGAAGTGGGACATGATCAACATGGATTTTGTTATTGGTTTGCCTCGTACATCCCGGAAGTTTGATTCTATATGGGTGATTGTTGATAGGCTTACCAAATCCGCATATTTTCTACCAGTTAGGACCACTTACACAGTTGAACAGTATGTGAAGCTGTACATTAAAGAGATAGTCCGATTATATGGAGTGACAATCTTTATTATATCAGATCGGGGAACCCAATTTACCGCAAACTTTTGGAAGTCTTTTCAGAGGTGTTTGGGAACATAAATAAAGTTTACAACTTTTCACCCTCAAACAGATGGACAAGCAGAACATACCATCCAAACACTTGAAGATATGTTATGAGCTTGTGTAATAGATTTTAAGGGCAACTGGGATGATCATTTACCTCTTATTGAGTTTGTCTACAATAATAGCTATCATTCAAGTATCAAAATGGCACCATATGAATCTTTATATGGAAGGAAGTATAGATCACCAATAGGATGGTTCGAAGTGGGTGAAACTCTTTTGTTTGGACCGAATCTTTTTTATCAAGCCATAGAGAAGGTTAAATTAATTCAGCAACGACTGAAAATAGCCCAAAGTCGACACAAGTCATATTTATATAGTAGAAAGAGAGGGCTAGAGTTTTCTATAGGTGATTGGGTATTTTTGAAGGTATTACCAATAAAAGGGGTAATGAGATTTGGCAAGAAAGGGAAGTCGAGTCCACGTTATATAGGCTCGTATAAGATCACTCGAAGATTTGGACAAGTTGCATATGAATTAGAGCTACCCCAAGAGCTCTCATCAGTACATTCGGTATTTCATGTGTCAATGCTTCGAAAGTGCATCGGAGATCCATCACATATCACTTCTACTGAGGATGTGCAAGTTGCGGAAGATCTTACCTATGAGAAAGTGCCTATTACTATTCTAGATCGCCAAGTTAAGAAGATGAGAAATAAAGAGATTGCATCGGTGAAAGTACGTTGGAGAAATTGTCAAAGGGAAGAGATTACATGGGAAGCTGAGGAAGCAATAAAATCTAAGTACCCTCATTTGTTCAAAGATGAAGAGGAAGTTCAAGAAACGGAGTTAGAACATTAACAAGTAAGTTTTTTTATATATATTCATAGTATTTATGTGATGATGTCAATGTTAATGATGGACTTGAACTTGTTTCGGTTGAATAACTATGCTAACATTCGAGTAAGAATGTCCTAAAGGGGGGAAGGATGTAACAACCCATATTCAAGTATGTGTATCGACGTATTAAAGTACGTGTATTGGTCTTACTTATATGGAATTAATTTTTTTATTTTATTTATACTAGAATTTGCCCGTCGATGGTTTCATGAGAAGGTTATTGAATAAGATTTTCAATGATATAAAGATTTCCAAAAATGGATAGGTTTCGAATATAATCGAGCACATTCGAAACTATAAAACGATGGCCGGGATATTTGGGAATAGTAAATGTGCAGGAAAATTTCCTGCACACAAACTACTGAGGCCAGCCAAATTTTTGGGTCAACTTTGAATGATCATAACTCCATTAATATAATGAAATGGGAGAGGTGCTACCTATGAAAATAAATATCTTTGAGTCTTCTTTCCAATGCAATTGGTTTCATCCAAATCCAACGTCTGAGTAAGGAGTTATACTCGTTTTACTTCAGCCTATCAAAATAAATTTTTAGGGTCAATTTCAAACGACCATAACTCCTTGTACAGGACGAACTGGGTGGCCTACTTTATATGAAATGAAAGCCCTTTGAATTATCCTTCCAACTATACCAATTTCACCCAAATCCGATATCGGAGAAAAGAGTTATGGTTGATCTACTTTAGCTTCTCAAAACAGTACACCAAAGGACAGATTTGACATTATTTAAATTTTAAAGGCATTTTGGTCATTTCCTATTATATTATGGACGGTAATATGTGTATATATACATGTATATGAGTTCAAAAACTCATTTTCATCATCAATCATTGAGAAAGAACAAACCCTAGACAAATTTGACCTTTAAATTACTTTTGATTCAACCTTAGAAATTCCAAAGTAATCCGATAACTGCGTTTGTCATCTCGAGAGCTTCGAACGACACCTATTATTTGTGCAAACAGGATTGCATAATCAAGAGGTGAATTCTAAGGTATGAATATTATTTGCCTTTGTTATTTTCCATATGTATATGTGTGATAGAGGATTATATGTATTAGTTGTTATTGAACGGTGATGAAAATAGGGTTATTGACTATTTTGCATGGTTTGGTTGTATTGAATTGTGGAAGGTGGATATGGTAATTGAGTTATGGAAGGTGGATATGGTAATTGAGTTATGAAAGGTGGATATGGTGATATACAATTGAATTGATAATTATTTATGTCTATGGCTCAATTTGGTTTAATGGATTGGTTGGAAGGATAAATGAATCCAAACTTGATATTGGATGATGTTGTATGAATATGCATGGCATATAAATGTGATTGGAGTATAAGTGGGTTAAAGTGACACCCTTTATGGTGTAATTAAGGCTTACTACTTAACCACTAGTTTGGTGAATTCAAATAATTGAATTGTGACGTTTGATCGCTAATACTAGATTGCTATATATGTTCATTGTAGATAAGTAATCCAAAAAGACGGAAAGTCCATTTGGGACTAGTATTGAAGGTTGACAGTCAGGTATGTAAAGCATACTCTATACCATATCTTTGGCATGAAAATGAACAATTGTTCTATTAAGAAAGTTTCCAAAATTATTCAATAACATGTGATCCATAATGGTTTTGTATGATGTCCTACGTTACCAATGAACTTGTTTCCACCCTACAAGATGTCAAGACATTCCAATACTTACTTGTCTTCCAAATCTTACATGTTTATTGCACTAATGAATGTTAGAAGGTATCCGGTTACTCAAACAAGATTCATGTGCTATTAATGACTCCAAAACGTTTCATTGATATACCAATAAGTTCCTACTTCATTGTTTTGGCATTGATGACTCCAAAATACTTTATTGATGTGCCAATGAGTTCTTACTTCATTGTTATTGCATTGATGGTCTATTTATATGTCTCTTATTGATGTATCATTGTTTCAAAGTAAGAAAAATAAGGTGGCGACCAAAATAACAATCTCAAAGATTAATTGAACTAAGTGGTAGAAGTTCTCTCTTATCGGTTGGTATCCCAGGGGCATAAGCCTATCATGGGTCAATCCCTATTTATGTGTTTATGGGTGGTATCCCAAGGGCATAAGCCTATCATGGGTCGATCCCAGTTGATATGTATTGGAGGCAGCCTAATGGTCACAGTACAGTACAGTAATGATTACAAAGATGATAAGAACGAAGGTAAAGTGATTGAATAAATACAATGTACAGGTTGTCACAAGTTCTAGTAAGTGTGGTCCACTCCTATTACGATTTTTCACTTGTTTCTGATTTCTATTGAGCTCCTATATCATATGCGATTATCTACAGCTTTACATACTCAGTACATATTTCATACTGACGTCCCCCACGGAGGACCTGCATTTCATGCTGCAGGCACAGGTACCTCAGCTCATACACCGCACAAGTAAGAGCTAGGATATCCAGCTGCTTTTGGTGAGCTCCAGTTTGCTTCGGGGCTTTCCGTGTCATATCCAGTCACTTTTGGTATTGTATAGAAGTTAGTTATATGTCGGGGTGTATCCCGACCTTAGTTAAACTCTATGTATTGTCTAGAGGCTTTGTAGATCTAATGTATAGTCAAGGTGGTGTTTTGTTAATAGACGTGATGACTCTAACGGCCAAGTATTGTATATACATATATATGTGTGCTCGAGCTTATACAGGTGATTATTTCCTTTTATATGCAACATGATGTTGTCCGAATTTCGGGTTGTCATAGAGGTATGCATGGGAAGTATAAGGTTATGAGCTGGTTCTCCCGAGCCTCCTCGGTTACGGGTGCCAGTCTGCCCCAATAGGATTTGAGGCGTGACAACATATGTATTTGTTTAATACATATAGCTGGTAGCATATGTAAATTGAAATACATAAAAGTAACTACCAGTGATCACATAAACAGACTGCATATGTATTTTACAAATATATATAGCTGGCAGTATATGTAATGTTAAATGGATATATAAGAAGGACATACGGTTCCATCCATGATATAAGCAGTTACAAAAGTACCAGTATACAGTTTTCTGAGATGACTTGCATCAACGATTATTACAGGTCTACAATGTTCAAACCCTTTGACACAATAACTTATTAGTATATACAAAACTTCGAAACGAAATCCAACAAGAACAAATTGGTTAATTGAAACAGAAAAAAATACAAAATAAACTGTAACAATTGTACATCAATATTCAACCACATAACATGATGGAAAATTAATTTGTAAAAAGAAATTATTGATCAAACCACATTGTTCGAGAACTGATCAAACCATTGTTGTTACGATTTTTCCAGCGATTTTCACAAATATAGTTTGAAATTCACAAACAAAATCATATTTGTTTACTGATACCTGTATTTACAGCGTTGTCTTATCAAACTCATCTCAAAACATTAGACGATGCATATAAATTTTGGAAGCAGTCATTTTTTTTTAAATTGATATGAGTTGCAAATTACGAAAAACATTTTTGAATTTTGAATTATGTTGCTGTAAAATAATGATTGTGGTTAAAATAGAGTCATTAAAGGAAAAGATATCTGTAAAAGGTTAAGAAATCTGTCAAATTAAATGTTCCTTAAATTAAGGAGCCGTTTTTTTCATATTAAACTAAAACAGATTAGAGTTAAATTAGGAACATAATCTTTAGTTGTATATGTATTTAACTAGCAACAGTTTAATCAAATACAAAATACATATTGCTATTTTTTGTAATTTTAAAAGGGTTGCTATAAAATTTACAATTAAGGCTCTATAGTTTCTATTTCTTAAATTTTCCCTAAAATTAATGATGTGGCTCACATCCGCAATTGAAAACCCACCCATTATTTTACCCGAACTATGCCTTTAACCTATTAAAAACATGCTCCATTTCATTTTCAATTCATCGACTTCATCCCCCAAACTCAGATGCATATCTCAGACCTAAGGGTGTCAAACGGGTCGGTTTTAACTGGTCCAAACCAGCCCACATAATTAAATCGGCCTGGTTTGACCCGGATCGGTAAGCCCAAGGGCTTTAGGGGTTCGGGTCCCTGTCTAGTTGGGTTTTTTATTTGGGCCTAGTTAACCCTGTCCGAACCCAATCCGGGTTGGGCCGACAGTTAACCGGCCTGGTTAAGGATTTTTTTTTTTTTTTTTTGAAAATTCAGAATTTCATAAACTTAAATTAAAAAATTAGTTTTAATACATTATTAATTTACTATCAAGTATTATTAATTTATTATATTTAGTAGCATATGTTTTATACTTTTATTTAAAGTAGTGTATATATTGATTGGTGTATATATATATATGTGTGTGTGTGTGTGTGTGTATATCTTCTAAATCTCAAGTAACATATATTTAACGTATACATGTGTATATGTTTTATAAATTAGTATATAACTATATATATATATATGTATTGTGGTGTGTATATATGTATATATATATATATATATATATATATATATATATATATATATATATATTGTGGTGTATGTTCTATTTAAAGTAGTGAATATTTATTGAATGGTATATATATATGTGTGTGTGTATATATCCTCTATAGATGAGTATATTTAATGTATACATTATGTATATGGTTTAAAATTAGTATATAACTATATATATATTTATATAAATATTGTAGTATATATATATATATATATATATAAACTGTAACAATTGTACATCAATATTCAACCACATAACATGATGGAAAATTAATTTGTAAAAAGAAATTATTGATCAAACCACATTGTTCGAGAACTGATCAAACCATTGTTGTTACGATTTTTCCAGCGATTTTCACAAATATAGTTTGAAATTCACAAACAAAATCATATTTGTTTACTGATACCTGTATTTACAGCGTTGTCTTATCAAACTCATCTCAAAACATTAGACGATGCATATAAATTTTGGAAGCAGTCATTTTTTTTTAAATTGATATGAGTTGCAAATTACGAAAAACATTTTTGAATTTTGAATTATGTTGCTGTAAAATAATGATTGTGGTTAAAATAGAGTCATTAAAGGAAAAGATATCTGTAAAAGGTTAAGAAATCTGTCAAATTAAATGTTCCTTAAATTAAGGAGCCGTTTTTTTCATATTAAACTAAAACAGATTAGAGTTAAATTAGGAACATAATCTTTAGTTGTATATGTATTTAACTAGCAACAGTTTAATCAAATACAAAATACATATTGCTATTTTTTGTAATTTTAAAAGGGTTGCTATAAAATTTACAATTAAGGCTCTATAGTTTCTATTTCTTAAATTTTCCCTAAAATTAATGATGTGGCTCACATCCGCAATTGAAAACCCACCCATTATTTTACCCGAACTATGCCTTTAACCTATTAAAAACATGCTCCATTTCATTTTCAATTCATCGACTTCATCCCCCAAACTCAGATGCATATCTCAGACCTAAGGGTGTCAAACGGGTCGGTTTTAACTGGTCCAAACCAGCCCACATAATTAAATCGGCCTGGTTTGACCCGGATCGGTAAGCCCAAGGGCTTTAGGGGTTCGGGTCCCTGTCTAGTTGGGTTTTTTATTTGGGCCTAGTTAACCCTGTCCGAACCCAATCCGGGTTGGGCCGACAGTTAACCGGCCTGGTTAAGGATTTTTTTTTTTTTTTTTTGAAAATTCAGAATTTCATAAACTTAAATTAAAAAATTAGTTTTAATACATTATTAATTTACTATCAAGTATTATTAATTTATTATATTTAGTAGCATATGTTTTATACTTTTATTTAAAGTAGTGTATATATTGATTGGTGTATATATATATATGTGTGTGTGTGTGTGTGTGTATATCTTCTAAATCTCAAGTAACATATATTTAACGTATACATGTGTATATGTTTTATAAATTAGTATATAACTATATATATATATATGTATTGTGGTGTGTATATATGTATATATATATATATATATATATATATTGTGGTGTATGTTCTATTTAAAGTAGTGAATATTTATTGAATGGTATATATATATGTGTGTGTGTATATATCCTCTATAGATGAGTATATTTAATGTATACATTATGTATATGGTTTAAAATTAGTATATAACTATATATATATTTATATAAATATTGTAGTATATATATATATATATGTATTGTAGTATATATTTTATTTAAAGTAGAACATATATATTGAATGGTGCGTATATATGTGTATATATCTTCTCTAGACGTATATATTTAACGTATACAAGTGTATATGTTACAAATTAGTATATAACTATATATGTATATATATATATATATATATATATATATATATATATATTGTAGTATATATATATGTTTATTGTAGTATATATTTTATTTAAAGTATGACATATATATTGAATGGTGTGTATATATGTGTATATATCTTCTGCAAATGTATATATTTAATGTATCCAAGTGTATATGTTTTACAAATTAGTATATAACTATATATATATACATATTGTAGTATATATATATATATATATATATATATATATATATGTATATTGTAGTATATATTTTATTTAACTTATGACATACATACTGAATGGTGCGTATAAATGTGTATATATCTTATATAGATGTATATATTTAACGTATACAAGTGTATATGTTTTATAAATTAGTATAATATAACTATCTATATATTGTAATACATGTATATTGTAGTATTTATTTTATTTTAAGTAGTACATATACATTGATTGGTGCATATATATGTGTATATATCTTATATAGATGTATATATTTAACGTATACAAGTGTATATGCTTTATAAATTAGTATAATATAATCATCTATACATTGTAATACATATATATGTATATTGTAAATATATTTTATTTAAAGTAGTATATATATATTGAATGGTGTGTGTATATGTGTATATATCTTCTATAGACGTATATATTTAACGTATACACGTGTATATGTTTTATAAATTAGTATATAACTATTTATATATATATATATACACACACATACATAGTATATACATATATATACTGCTTCCAATAAAAAAAAAGAAGAAGAAAAATGGATGAGAATAAGAAGAAAAGAAGATAGACCTTGATCCAGCTGAAACAAAGCTCTTAACTTTCTGGTGATTTCTTGAACACCCTCTTTGATTCATCATTGTTCAAGTCTGATTTGTAAGTTCCAAAAATATACAAAATAGGCTAGGTACTGTAATTCCAGATAATAACCATCAATGAACAATTTTTATTATTTCATTTTGGACAAAACTGGATGTGGGAATCTTTTACTGTAAATAAAGCATACAATGCCATGAGAAAGAAAAATATTGATATATCTGAAGATACATTGCGAGTTTCTACTATTGTAGACAAGAACAAATGTACTGAGACAGTTGACTGTGTTGATAGAAAAGAGACAACTTGCGAAGGCATAGAATAATGTGACTAATTAAGGAAACAGGATCACTATCTAATGACTCGAGAAATTGGTTGCTGTAATCAGGAAAATCTCCTGTGACCCATCTTTGAATTCTGAAAAAAATCACACCTCATACAGAGCTTATTGATGAGGCAAGTATATTTCAATAATACATTGCTCAACTCTTTGGGGCATTGTACCAGCGACACCAATAAAATTCAATATGCTAGAGAATTAGGAAACAGTTACGAGTTTCTTAGAGGATGTGCTAATACACATCCAAATAGTCCAATCTAAAATAGAAAATATTGAGTAAAGCTCATAAAAATAAACATACATAGTCACACAACAAGTTTCAACCTTTAACCATAATTCAGTTCAAGTCAATGAGGGACACATAGAAGGGTTAGTTCTAATCATTGAACATCTAAAAGTCCACCCAAAAACTACTAAAGAAATATACCAGGGATAAGAATATGTAGATTCAAAATCCTACTCCAATAATACATAGAGCCTGAACCTTTTAATTTTTGGATAAATAGGTACCCAATCTTTAAAGTCTGGAGTTCAAACAGAAAACACAAAGTAAAGCTTCCCCACGGTGTTGACTGAAATATTATGATCCAATGCAATCCCACATGAGTCAATTAGGTATTATAGGATTTTATGAGTTTCTTTGAGGTTGCTGCAACTGTTGGTGAAGTCTACTATAGGATTTCAAAGAAAAGTAAGACACTTGGATTCCCTGCTGGACTCTGTACTAGTTTGGGAATTGGTGGTCATATCACTGGTGGTGCTTATGGTTCCATGATGAGGAAATTTGGGCTTGGGTTTAACAATGTGATCAATGCTCGTAAATTTAATACCAATGGCATAACACTCGATAGAAAATCGATAGGAGAAGACCTGTTTTGGGTGATATGACAAGGTGGAGGAGCTAGTTTTTGGATCATATGTGTTGTTTTAATGCATTGTGTACAAGCATCGCATTGCTAATATCTCTCTTTAACTACCTCTGCTGATGAACCCATGTTAGGGGAAACAGAGGACAAAAGGAATAGAAGGATTTTGACACAAGACAGCTTACAAAGTTACGCATATCAGTTATGTTGCAGTAAGGATCATCAGTATGTTCTGCCACTTCATTTTTCTCTATCTGCTCTATATTTTCTTGTGTCATTTACATCTGCTATAAATTGTTCTGCTTTGTGTCAATTGAAACAAATATTTTGTTCATTTCTTTTTCTTTTCTATTATGAATGGTTTGGATGTCGCCTAAATAAAAAATGGTTTGATTCCATGCATATAGCTGCATAGAGAACCAGAGCATGATATTCTATATTAAGGAGTAACAACTCCTGAATTCTATAAGGGAAGCTATGCAAATGAAGACTATTTATCCAACAGATGATCACACAAGTTCTTAAAATTATTGTTGATGGTTTACTCATTCTTTATGACTGTACAAGGATCTAAAAACCACCTTCAAATCTTCAACTCTAGGTCAAGAACCAAAAAGATGTGCAGACTTGTAGTAGAAATAAGAAGGAGAGCTCAATAACATCTTGGAAACCCATTGTAATGCCTCGAAATCTAGTCTCTAGATGTCACAGGGTGCTCAAGACTACTAGTAGCCTTAAGCTAATCCTGTCTGCCTTCTACTGAGTCTGAATCATATAATAGCGGAAATATATGTATAAAATTATACTAAATACGAAAATCTGTATGAACTAACTGAGAATATCTGAATCATAACATCTGAGATAATAGACTTAAGAGTTTGGACAATCAAAACTAAATAATCTGAATCATATCTAGAAGTCTAACAAGCCTCTACTACTAATAACTAGAGAGTCACTGGGACAAACCCACAACTGACTAGAACTGTCTAAAAAGAATACTGAATCATATAAACTAATAAGCTAATAAGTTTGAATAACTAAGTCCCCGAACTATGAGGACTCACCAATTGTTACATGTAGATGGAGATGATCGAAATCACTCACGTTGCGGAAAATAAGCACCTGAACCTATATTATGAGATAATATAGCACACAGACATATATGTGGGTCAGTACTTTAAGGATGTACTGAGTATATGGAGCTGAAATAATTAAGTAAAACATCATCTCATCATCATAATTTGTAAAACAATGCATGCTAGATGTAAATGACTCACATAAGCTGAAATATCTAAAATACTGAAATCTGAAATCATGAACAGCAAATCATACTTTGTAAATCTAGTGAGTCATAACATTTAGTTCTAAAACCTGTGCTAATACTCTGTATTTAAATCATACTATCTAAGTGTAGAAAGGACTCACTTCTGTGTCTGAAATCTGAAAGATAAAATCTATAACTGTTATCTTTCTGTAAAGTATAATCTGAATAAAATTGTGAGCCTTTACACTTGGTTTTCTAAAAGTTATTCTATTAATCTTTTGCTTTAACTAGAAGGGAGGTTCTCTTAACCGACATAAACCATGTGAGCTAACAAGGAGTCCAATGTCTCATTCCCTTATGAGAAAAACTTTACGATGGGGAGAGGTGTCATACTTTTGCCAGGGAGTATAACCTACTATCCATGTGATCGATCACAAGCTAAATCTGTCATCCATATTAGAATGGGAATAATCTGATAATTTGTACCTACGTTGGCTATGTAGTTCTGTAGAAGATAGGGCACGCTAATCCACACTTCCTGCTCGGTGCTAAATATTAATCCCTTTAAATCTTAATGCTCATTCTACTGAAAATCCACTTTAAAAACTAGCATAAGGGTTTATCTGAAATCAATTATGCATTTATCTGATTAAATCTGTAAATAAAGCTGATCTAATTTCTATAATTTGTACTAAATCTTTAAAGTAGATTCCAAAACTTATCTGAGGATCAAAAGATCAAAGCTTTGCTGAAAGTCTATAAATAATCTGATCATAAGATGCTTAAAGCATCATCTTTCTTGAAATATCAACATATAAATTTGGGCTTATTAACCCATGAATCAAGTTCATGTCAAAACATCATAGAATTCATGCTTGATATTGAGAATAATGATAATTTAATTAAAAATCTGAAATGTACTTCAATAGGCATGAAAATATAGAAATAGACATGCAATTCAACTTCATAAACACTTAAAATCTCAAAATTTAGCAATTAGCAATAATGGGTATAAATCCTAATTTAAAATTCATGTATAATCATTCAAAATCATATGAATTGTTAGTAGAACTTGGTTTTGGGCACAAGGATGGAAGAAAATCCTTGTTCATAAACCTCATATACCTTGATTGATGATTAGATGAAGAAACTTGAATTATTGATTCCTATTTGAGTTCTTGAAGATGAGTTCTTGATTATATTTCCTTGGAAATCCTCAATTTTGAGCATTCTTGGAGAAAAAAATGGTGGAATTTATTTCTTGGAGAAGAAGCTTTTGAGTTCTAGGACTTTTGTTTGAGAGAAAATTGATGAACAATGAGCATAATTGGTTTAGAATGGGTTTAATCTCATGTTTTGGACGGATTGGGGCTTGAGAATTCCCCAAAATACCCCCTTTAAACATCTAAACTAAACTAGAAAAGAGAACAAAATATCCCAATTTAATAGGCCACCGCGATGCGCCACTATCGCGGTGGCTCACTGGATAAGGGACAACGAGAAACAGGAAACTCTCCGCGATGTGGAGCTATCGCGGTGCCCCTTTGGAATGCCATTTTGACCATCTTAGCGATGCAGTGAAATCGTGTAGGCTTACTAAAAATTGACAAATGAAAAATTGGACCTCTTCATCGAGTGTCAGATTTGGGCAAATTTGGTATCGATGGAAAACTTATTAAATTTACCACACCATTGAAGGTCTAAATATGAAAATTTTCATATGAAATAAAAAGGTATTCATTTTAGAAGCTAATCCTTGACATTCTAAGGATGAAATTAAGCTAGGAAAAGTATGGGGTATTATAATATCTCCCCCTTGGAAACATTCATCCTCGAATGTGGTTAGTTAGGCTGAAAATATTGAGGAATCTAAGGCTTTAAGTTATCATGCACAACTGACATAAATTAAATGACTGAATCTAAAGCATACCGAGCTTATGAACTGATCTGTGAGTGCATAAGGTGACATGAAAATAACTATATAGCTGAATCTAAGATTGGAAAAGAACTGAATAATGGAAGACTATTACCTTTAGCTGAATTTGAGTTTGTGGAGAAGAGATGAGGATACTTGGTACGCATGTCTGCTTCTGTTTCCCAGTAGCACCCTCAACAGACTTATTTCTCCATAAAACTTTGACCAAGGAAACTTTTTTGCTCCTTAGTCTACGGATCCGATGATCAAGAATCTCTACTGGAAGCTCTTTGTAAGAAAGGCTATTCTGAATATCTGTACTTTCAAGAGAAACTTAATGGCTGAATCGTCCATGTACTTCTTCAACAAGGACACATGGAATACTAGATGAACTGAGGATAAATATGCGGGTAGCTCAAGCTCATACGCTACCTTCCCAACACGGCTCAAGATCCAAAAGGGACCTACATATCAGGGACTTTCAAATACACAAGATCATCAAGCTCAAACTCAAGATCTCTTCTTCTTATGTCTGCATAAGATTTCTGATGACTCTGGGTTGCTTTCAATCTCTTTCTAATCAACCAAAATTTTTCCATGGCTTCAAACACCATGTCTGGCCCAATCAAAGTGACTTCACCTACTTCAAACCAACCAACTCTTGATCTATATCTTTACCCATAAAGAACCTCAAATGGAGCCATCTGAATACTAGCATGATAACTATTAATATAAGCAAACTCAATCAGCGGCAAATTGTCATCCCAACTTCTTTTGAAATCAAGATCACATGCCCTCAACATGTCCTCTAGAGTTTGAATGGTCCTCTCTGCCTGACCATCTATTTGTGGATGAATGGCTGAACTAAGAAGAACTTGGGTACCAAGACCCTTCTGAAAGTCTTTCCAAAACTAAGAGGTAAATTGAGTACCCCTATCTGAGATGATAGACAAAGAAACTTCATGCAATCTGACTAACTCTCTGATGTACAACTTAGCATAATCTTCAGTTGTGTAAGATGTGTGAACTAGCAAAAAATTTGCTTAGTCAATCTGTCTACTATCACCCAAATCAAATTATGTTGACAACGCGAATGGGGTAAACCAGTCACAAAATCCATATTCACCGCTTCCCACTTCCAATTAGGGATACCAAACTCTTACAACGTACGACCAGGCCTTTGGTGTTCAACCTTAACCTGCTAACAAGTTGCACACTTAGCTACAAACTCTGCTATATCTCTTTTCATACCACTCCACCAATAGATTTCCCATAAGTCACGGTATATCTTGGTGGCTCCTGGATGAATGGAATAGCGTGCACCATGTGCTTCCATCATAATCCGCTGCCTCAAATCATCAACACATGGCACACACAATCTACTTTGGTACCTCAATACGCCATCTCCCTCTTGGGAGAAAACCTCTATCTTTTGGTCTTTAACTGACTCCTTCAATTTTACCAAACTAAAATCCTCATCTTGTTTCTCTTTCACTTCCAAAAAATAGGAGAAGATTTGGAACTACTCTGAACCCAAACATCTCAAACCCAATCTAGCTAATCGATGAACTTCTCAAACTAACTCCTTCTTATCATTCTTCATATGAGCAACACTGCCCATAGACAATCTACTAAGGGCGTCTGCCACTATGTTGGCCTTGCTCGAATGATACAATACACTCATGTCATAATCCTTCAACAATTCTAACCACCTTCTCTGCTAAAAATTTAACTACCTTTGGGTAAACACATACTGCAAACTTTTGTGATTCATGAACACATCAACGTGCATGCCATAAAGATAATATTTCCAAGTTTTCTAAGCAATCACCACAGTAGCTAACTCAAGATCGTGGGTCGGGTCATTCTTTTTGTGAGGCTTAAGCTGCCTAGAGGCATAGGCTATGACCTTATCTCTCTGCATCAAAACACAACCCAAACCAACTCTAGAGGCATTACAATACACCACAAAACAATTTGTACCATCAGGTAATGCTAACACTGGGGTTGAAGTGAGTCGAGTCTTCAACTCCTAAAAACTCTTCTCGCAGGAATCTGACCGCTGAAACTTAAATTTCTTCTGGGTCAATCTAGACATAGGAGACACAATAGATGACAAACTCTCAACAACATATCTGTAATAACCAGCTAGACTTAAGAAACTCCTAATGTCTGACGGACAGATAGGTCTAGACCAATTCCTTACGACTTCTATTTTTTGGGTATCAACTCTAATACCCTCACTAGAAATAATATGACCAAGTATGTTTGATAATCATCAAGAAGAAGCTTCAGCTTCAGGTGAAATCATAAATTCTCAGTCTCTGATTGTTGGAAAATATTAATTTTGTAAAAGTTGTTTGCTTATGGGAAGACACTTCTTATTGCCTTTCTTCTCTTTGATAACCTCTGGTACTCTGCCATATAAAAATAAGATTCCTCATCATTATTTGTTAGAAATGTAGGATTTTGTAATTTAAAATGATTATGAATTGTGATTACATGAATAAATCTTTTTACATTCAATTATAGATTTCTAGCATTTGATTCTACCTTAAATCTTGAAAAAAATCTCAATAAAGAATGGCACTAAGATCCCTAAGGGATATTGGACACAAGATGGAAAAAGAAAGGATATCAAATAATATTTTGATTTTACAATAGAAATTAAAATCTGATATAATAGTTGGCTTGTGGTTTTGGGACTTATCGAGTTATTAGGGATAACTACATTCTTGTTATTTGAACAAAGTCGGTACATAAGAGAGCCTGGTGAGTTACTTTTTCTATAATAGAGTGTGGGGCTGGAACCACTAGTTAGAGCTATGGGAAAATGTACAAGTCACAATTAGTTTCGTAAGTTAGTTTTGTAGGATATGGTGCTTCTCTTGGTAGTTGGTAATGTGATTCAAGATTCTTATTTATCTAGATTCCTATGATTTGTTGTAGCAGCTACTGTTATGCTGGAGAAGATCAATTGTCAAATGGTCTTATTCATCTTATCTTAGGGTTGGATTATCTTTCTTTTGGTGTGGAAGCATAGATATTAAAACATTGGTTAGATTTTCATGGGTGATTACAGATGCAAAATTTTCAAATCTAATAATACTTCAACGTGTGTAATTGATTTTTTTTTAATATCGCATTGAAGTTTCATTGGCTTGCTTTGTTGGAATCAAGTTTCTTCAAACTATGTTGATATAGTTCTGGTACCTTCTCGTGCACACACAGACATGACATATTCATTATAATACCTTTTTGGTGTTATCTTAAACTATTTCTCATATTCACAGCAGAAATAAGGTGGCTACTTGTTATTTATAGTGGATGGTTCGTAACCTTTAGAGGTAAATATGTTTGTGAGTTCTATCTGTTTATGTACTGAAAGAAGGTTGCAGCACTGTTTCTATTTATTGTCTTATTACCATAGTCAAACTGTTAAACCTTGTATGCATTTGATTTAGGTAGTCTAAATCATAGGTGTGAGTTGAGAGGCCTCAATCTTAAGTCAAATAAAGGGCTTGAGGGGATTGGAACATTACCTATTTACACATATTCTCTTTTTAATTTAACTACATTCTTAGAATTTGTTTTATGTGGTGCACTGGTTATCCAAATCAGGTAGAGCTGATATAGTCAACCACAACTAATTTAGGATTGAGGTTTAGTTGATTGGCTTGTGCTTTTGTAATCCAAATGTTTTATGGTAGTTCTGTCTCTGATTTTCTAGAACACTAGATCGTCTGTTCTGTCGTAAGGACATCCATATTAATTTGAGTAGGATTTTAGAGTGATTTTGAGTCATTGTGAAGAGTTTGTTTATCAATTGCATAATTTTTGGAACTATGGACCTAGTTGCACTAGAGAGCCTGAAGTCTCTTTGACATCCAAAAAGAATAGAAGTTGGAACAGTTTCTAAAATTTTAACATTTCTATGGTAGCATTATTTGTAGGCTCAAATTTATATCTATGTTCTACTGTTATATGAAAATTACTTGTCAACACGTAAGATTTAACATATTTATTCAATTTCAGAGTGCAAGATATGAATAATTCTGACCGTGAGTGGATTTATGATAGATTATTGGAAGATGGAGTCATAAATCCTAGTTTTATTGATGGGGTTGAGAGCTTTGTTGAATTTACTAAAAGTCATCCAGAATGTATGGACGGTGAAAAATTAAGATGTCCTTGTAATCATTGTAAGTGTCTAAATAAAAATATTTTGGATGAGTTTACAGTTATGACACATCTTGGAAATAATGGCTTTGTAACGAAATATTATCATTGGCATCATCATGAAGAAAGTTATATTCCAGGTCCAAGTGTGTTTGATAATCATCAAGAAGAATTTTCAGCTTCAGGTGAAATCATTAATTCTCATAATGAATTTTAAGCTATGGTTTTTGATGTTGCTGGGCCTTCTTTTGATGGTGACATAGAAGAGGATCCAAATCCTACAACACAAAATATTTATAATTTGCTCAAAGAATTGGAACAAGAAATTAGGTCGGGAAATCGACATAGACACACACAATTATCTGACGTTGCTCATCTGTTGAATCTAAGGCGAAACATTATTTTTCTGAAAGATTGTATGATGAGTTGTATGAATTTATATCAGAATTGATGCCAACTGATAATATAATGATAGATAGATTTTATAGTACCAAAAAGCTACTAAGAGGATTGGTCTTGTTGGTTGAAAAGATTGACTATTGCAAAAAATAGTTGTATGCTTTATTGGTGGGAAGTTACTGAACTTGTCAATTTCAAGTTTTGTTCTCACCCTCGATTAAGAGATCAAAACAGCAACACTCCAAGAAGAAAACTAATATTTCTTATAAGAAGATGTATTATTTTTCTTTAGCTCCGTGTTTACAAAGATTGTATGCATCCGATGCTATAGCAAAACATATGAGATGGAATTCTGAATATGAAAGGGATGGTGTGATGTGTCATCCCTCTGACTCTCCTGCTTGGAAATAGTTTGATCAAATAGACCCTTCTTTTCCATCTGAAGTAAGAAATGTTAGATCTGGTTTGTCAATTGATGGTTTTCAACCTTTTGGTCAATTTGGCCAACAATAATCTTCTTGGCCTGCGATAGTTACACCATATAATTTTCCACCTTGGATGTGCATGAAGGATGAATACATGTTTTTGTATATGATTATACCTGGTCCCAAAAATCTAAAATAGAAAATGGATGTCTTTTTGCAGCCTCGCATTCAAGAGTTAAACGAATTATATAAGGAGGGAATTCAAACATATGATGTTTCAAGTAAAAATAATTTTAAAATGAAAGCTGCATTGATGTGGATAATAAGTGATTCTCCTGCGTATTCAATGTTATCGGGTTGGAGTACAGATGGAAAATTAGCTTGTCCTTATTGCATGAAAGATTCTGATGTTTTTTTACTACCCAATGGTAGAAAGATCTCATGGTTTTTAATCACAGAAAGTTCTTACCACCAAATCATCCGTGGCGAAGAAATAAAAATGGTTCAAGAGAGGTCAAACAGTATAGAAGAATGCATTTACTGAACAATCGGGTGTACAAATACTTGGGGAGATTGAGGACTGGGGACTTATAAAAGTGACAGAACTTGGTTCTGATGCGATAAATGCCAAAATTTCAAAGAATAATACATGTGGTTGGAAGAAAAAAAGTATTTTTTGGGACTTTTCTAACTGTTAGGCATAACCTTGATCCGATGCATATTTAAAAAATTAATAATATCTTCAACATTGTGATGAATGTCAAGGGAAAAACAAAGGACAGTGCAAAATTAAATTTGCATCTAAAGTTTAATGTTTGTAGGAATCTCTGTAGATACAAGAATGATGTCAAAAATAAGAACAAAGTTGAAGCTTCTATATGCAACGCATATTTAGCTAGAGAAGCATCTTTATTTTGTGCGCACTACTTTAAGTCACACATTCCGACATGACACAAAAAAGTGCCATAAAATTTAGATGATGGTGGAGTTGAACATGACGATCCTGAAATGCTTTCTGTTTTTAAGCAAGCTGGACGAGGTTTTGGTAAGCTAAAAAAGAGGAGGTTAGATAATAAAGAATATCATGCAGCTTGTACATATATTTTGTTAAATTGTGATTAAGTAAAACCATATATCAATTAAGTTAATTATGAATCATCTATAAATATCAATAAAAAATTTGTTATTAAAATTAAATTAGCTTTTTTTTCTTCAGAATTTATGAAGACACCTTGAGACAAATACAACCATGTATTCAAGATAGCGAGATTGATGCTAAACTTGAAACAGAGTTTGCATCTTGGTTTGAAAAATATATAAGTATTAATAGGTCAAAATTATTCTTAATTATTCGATATTATTCACAAAATGCAATCTTAATCGATGTCTAATTATTTATAATGTCAATAGGCACATAATCCTTCTTCCGACATTACCAATCAAATTATGAAAGATCTTGCATAAGGGCCATTACATATGGTTCATCCCTTTAATGGATATGTCGTAAATGGTTATACGTTTCACTGAAGAATACAGTTCAAATAAATCAATGATGAATTGTAGTGTATGCATTAAGGGCTCTAGCCATAGTGCAGATAATATCGATTACTATGGTCGATTGATACAGATTTTGCAACTAGAGTATAATGCATTACCATTCAAGCGAACCGTGTTATTTAAGTATTCTTGGTTTGATTCAGCGCCAAAGCATGGTAATAGAGTGCATCCATAGTATTATCTTGTTAATGTTAACAAGAGAAGATTGTTTAACAAACATGAACCATTTATTATGGCTGTGCAAATATCTCAGGTGTATTTTGAAATGTATCCTACTGTAAAAAAGACAGTGAGTGAATGGTTAGTTGTTTGCCCAATAAAGAAACACTTTGTTGTAGATATTCCCATTAAAGTAGAGCAACCTTATACATTGAATGATCCAATTTTTCAAGAGGATGATAGTCAAATACATGAGATTGATATTGATGAAAATGAAATACTTAATACATTGAATGATCCAGATGGTATACTTATTGACATAGAGGAGGAGGAGGAGGAGGAGAAAGAAGGGGATGGTGGGGAGGAGGATGAGAATGATGAGGATGATGATGAGGACAAGAATAAGGACAGAGATAGGGACGAGGATGAGGATAGGGACGAGGATAAGGACGGGGATGATGATGAGGAGGGGGAAGAGGAATGTGAACTTCATAAAAAGAAAATAAGAAGAATCTAATTTTTGAATATTTGTATTTCTTTACATGCTCATTATTCCATCCTCATTGAGCCTTGATATAATTGGGTATGCTATAAGAATACTAGTCCTTTTCTGGTTGAGTCAGTTTTTATGCGCATTTCTTTCTTGATTCCACCCCTTTGATAACCTTCTTCAGTCTATTATCTAATTTGTTGTCGCATATAGTTGCAAAAGGTTCTCCTTGTGCAATGTACATTTATATTTGCCTAGTTATTTGCAAGCATGTGTATATTAATTGATCTATTGTGCAATAAATTATGATTTCATGTTTCGTCACCATAGCATAAAGTCGTTTGTTGGATTAAACTACCTATTCATTGTATTGCTTTTGTACAATCTCATGTACTTGTCAATTTTGCAAAAACACAGGCTTCTGATTGAATGCTAATTAAAGAGAAACATCAGGGTTGGCAATAGAAATAGGTTTAGAAGCTATTTGAACAGGATATGCAAGCACTTGCTTGTTTCTTCACGTAGACATGTACTTGTTGTTCTAACCTCCTTTTATTTTAGAAAGTTACTTGTTATATGTGCTAGACATATCCATCAAACTCATCTCAAAGCCCAAGCATAAAAACTTAGTTCTGGAGGTTACTGCCTAATCATTTTGCCTTTAGATGAAATTTACCACTTGTGTAAGATTGGCTACCTCTACTATTCATCAGGAAAAGAAAATAGTTTTCTGAAGTTTAGTCATTAAGTTAAGAAGTTAATCTATTAAAATGTTAAGAAGTTCTGGCTAATATTTCACCCAGAGATTTGATTGCTTTGGAGTTGAAAATAATAATGGTATTGTTCCACCAGTTATTTATTTACCTTAGAGAGACCAATTTTAGCAATTCATACTACTAAGGGCTAATTAGAGTTGTATCACCAGAATGCTTTGAATATTGGTTAATTTCCTATCTTAGTCGATGATACATGCTAAACAACATTAGAATGTCAGTTAACTCTAAAGGATCCCAAACAAAACAAAAGGAAAAAGGAAAAGAAAGCTCAAGAAGATTCCTTATTAGAAAAGAAAACGCTGAAGGATAAAAGTAAACATACCTCCAAGCAACATAGTTGTTTTCTTGGTTTAGTGAAATTGAAAGTGAAAAATATTTTGTTCAAGTTAAGTATACCATCATTTTTCATGAACTCTCTCATTTTTCATTCTTGGTTAACAGTTTTCTGTGATTTGAACATCATGTTGTTGTTTAGTGCTTCAAAGAGGATGGTACTTTCTGTCTTTTTTTGTTGCTCAATCTGTATATAGTAGTTTGGGTAGATGGAATATTGTGCAAAAGGATTGCAGTTTGACTAGGAGTTACGCGGAGTTCATGACTTCGTACATGCAGCTTGTGATATTAACGATGACTAAGCTCTTTAGAAGTGGAATATGAATTAGCCTTGTGAAAGTATGTCAGAATATAACTGCAGAACGTTCCTTGGGGTACCTGCTTCCAATTCTTTTAGTATTCTCACCCATTTAATTCATGACATTATTGACTTGCAATCTATCAAAATGATTCCAAAACAACAAAGAAAAGCCTCTTTTAATATCAGTCTCGTCTCCCCGTATAGTAGTCCGGTTGAGGGTATTACTTTGTGGATGTCTTATTTCTGTTATGCCATCTTATTTCATGCTTTATTATGGATTTTTTTACTATTCTTTATAGGTTTCGTATTTATGTTATGCCATCTTGTTTCATGCTTTATTACGGATTTGTTTACATTTCTTTGTTTTGCAGTTATAGAATAATTATCATTTTAGAATATGAGTGATAAGCCATCATTGGTTGCTGGTTCTCCTGATACTCCTGGTTCCATAAATATCCCTATTGGCTCTAGTAGCAGCTCATCAACAACTAGGTGGTTGGTCATATCAGTTGTCGGAAAAAAGTAAGAGAAGATATTTTTATAAAAGTTATTTACCTTTTAAGAAAAATAAATTACATAAAATGTATAATTTACTCTTTATAATTATATTTCAGGTTTGTCCCTAATGGTCATTCTATCTCAAAGACCATCATAGAAAATTTTAAGGAACGACAAGATGCTGCTATTACACATGAAGGTGTGTAACTGAATCCACTCATAAATTCTATTGGCATGAATTCATGGTAAATATTATTTTATATTAAAAATATATAATGTAGTTGTTGTTGTGTTTATGTCTCTAACTAAAAATTTTTCTAGAAATCATATCAGTGGAATCCTATAGAGAACTCTATAATCGAACGCACTTGGAAGAAGGTGGCATCCAACTTATATACAAAAAGAACATATCATTGGCGAAGAGAAATAAACAAACCAAATTTTGTGTCGGGTGATGTTTGGAAAAGCTAGAAGACATATTGGGCTTCTGATGATTTTAAGAACAAATCTCATATTGCAACTTAAAATCGATATAGTGAAACTGGTGGTCCGGGCACTAGTCTAAGCAAGCATACCGGTGGTTCCAGGTCAACGGTGGAGCATACTATAAAATTGATAAATTTCGTACTTTAATAGATTAATTCTTTAACTTCATCTCCGATTTTAATGTTGAACTTTTTTTTAAGGCAACAAAAATGACTCGTGAACCAAATTCATGGGAGATATTTAAGAAGTTGCACCTAAAAAAGGATGGCAGCTTTGTTGATGCCAAGTCGAAGAGCATTAATGTAAGTTTGCTAATAAGCTTCTCATTCTTTAGATCTTGAAAGCATGAGATCAATATAGCTCTGTTGGCCTTTTTCTTATTCTAACTTGTGGTCGCTGATGGCCTTTGTCTAACTCCAACAAATCTTTTTCATGGTCGCTGAGCTCCGACTACAGCATCTACTACATTCTGATGATCATCATGAGTTTTTGTTAGTCCTTCAGTTTTTCTCTTCCTAACCATTATTTTTGTGTGTATTTGTGTGCTTAATTGGCTGTAGTTACACTCTCTTGGGCTGACAATGACACTAAGAGAAGAAAGTTGAGAGAGCAAATGGGGATTAGCTACCTCTATGGTCCTAGTCATAAAATATGGATATTAGGAGTTTGTGTGTTTTTGAATTGACCAAAAAAATCTCATTGTTGTCCAGAGAAATGGGGATCAGATACCTCCATATATTTGTTGATTGTTTTGATTGTTGTCTAGAGAAAGTGGATATCAAGTTCACCATACTTATAGCAAGTTCGGACTAAGGTGGGTCGCTGAGCTAAAGGAAAAGAAGTAAGGTGCCTATTGAAATATAAAAAATACTTACTGGCACCTAATGGAGACCCAACTAACACTTGTATATCTGAATGAATAGGGCATGTATAGTACGCTTTAGAACTCTGACCCTAAGAGAATAAACCATAGTAGTTTCCCCCTTTCTGGGTCTTCTTTTCTACCATTTTTGCATACCCCTCCAATTCAAGGTGTAAATCTCAAATATGAACCTGAGATATATAAGAAAAAAAAGGCGGTGGGCTGGAAGATGTCATGTTAAGGGATTATGCTCCTTTTACTTTTAACGAAAGGTAAGTATCGCTTCATGGGACATCCGATAACGTTGGAATTGTACAGTAGGGAAAATGATGTTGTGGTGTATACCTGTTGTTTGAGTTATATTATTTCATTTAATTTTTACATAATGTTGATACTACAGAAATTGTTTGGTCTTAAACATGCTATGGAAAGAGACATTCTTTTTTAAATGGACTCAAAAGAAAAGTTAGACAAACCAATTGAAATGGAGGAAGTATTTGGCACTGAGGCATAGTTGAATGATTGATTCTTGATGAGATTATATTTTATTAGAGAGCAAACAAGTTCCAAAGCATTGGAAATAATAGGATAAGATAATGAGTATAATGGAAGGCCAGTTAATTTTTCTTTTTATTACTGTTGAAATGCCTTTTTTTTTAATTTGATAAAGTTGCATTTGTCAAGCATTGAAGGTTGTCTGTAATGTATTAGCTCTGCACCTTGTGCAGATTCGTGAGGTTTATGAACTTGTTTGCTACTTAAAAGTACAAAGTTGCATGCTTTAAATGTGATTTTTTTGCGTGTAGTTGTAAATCATAGCAGTCAACACACTAAACCTACTACAAAATTTGTTTACTGAGCCTATTCTGTATTTCTAGTTTTTAACAACTTTTCTTAGGATTTAACAAACAATATATATTTCTTAATCATTGGTTCTCTTACTTTTATTATGCACTTGCATATGATCATTTGCAAAATGGTCAAATCCATCTGATGTTGATTTTCCTACTATATTTATGAATTTCAGTGGCCCAAAGTTCTCTAAAAATTGCTAGGTTGTTTGATTGACTGAAAAAGAGCTATGAGAGCTTGTTCTTATATAAGTGCATCTAAATTCTCTTGATAATTAAAACCAGCTAGAGTCTAACTGGGTACATGGTTGTGGAGAAAGGTGAATAGCTAACCAAGGCTTTTTACTATATGCTAGATATATATATTTAATCAGATTTAAATTTGTCAATGGTTCAAGTAGGATTTGGAGCGAGTAGTGAGAGTGTTTTAACTTGGACGGTGTTCTCCGTGTCAACTCATGGGTTATCATAGAATTTGTAAATCGCTCTTCGTTTAGTCCTTGTTGGTTGTAGTATAGCTAACGAAAGGAGCACGTCGCTTGTGTAAAATTGTATTGGTGAACTCATCCCTCTTCTTGTTTCTCAAGTCATGGGTAGCATACTACTCTAAAAAGATCGAAAAACCTGACAACACATAGTCTAGAAACCGTAGGTTTAAACTCACTGCTTGCCATCTCACTCAAAAAACTCAAGACCTCTTGAATTATATAATAATTACATGACTTGTTGGCATTTCATATTTGCCTAATACCATTTTTTTTTGTTTCCATACTATTTTTGTTGGATGATTATTTGTATTTTTTAGGATAAAATGGAGGTTATCATAGCTACTGCTCTTTTGGGATCAATAGATGATTCATCAGAAGATGAAGAACTAGATATAAATCGCATGTACATTGATGTTGCGGGTGGAGCAAAAAAATAATGTGTGAATGGATTGGGCTCTCAAGCTTCAACCCTGTACAAAAATATGACATGCGATTTGTCTGTAGTGTCCGATCATATTGCCGAATCAAAATACTTGAGAAAAAGGTATCGTATATGAGAGAAAATCAAGAGAGAGTTCTTCAAGAGCGTGTAGAGTTGGAGGTGCAATAACAACTAGAGCAAGAGGTAACCCGTTTGAGACAACAAAGTGATGATCAATTCAAATCTATAGAGGAGCAATGGTCTCGGATGATGAGCGATATGACATTATCTTGTTGCTCATTTAGTAGTCCTAGTCTCCCTGATAGAGACTCATCTAATGCTTAACTGTTTAATATATTAAGACTTTAGTTACTTGAAGTGTCGACTTAAACATTGTCATACTTTTTTGGATAGTTATATGCTTTAAATTTTAAACATTGGTAAACTTTTACTTATTAAAGTTGTGATTTTGCATGTTTTACTTAACTTCAGACGTTTTTTATTATAAATCATGTATTATGTTATATATATATATATATATATATATATATATATATATATATATATATATATATTAGTGTGTAAGAGAGCGCATAGTATTTCGTAATTATTATTTATTAAAATTTAAAAAATTCAAATAAAATTTGTGACAGATTTAATTTGTCACAAGCTATCCTAAATTTGTTACTAATATAGGTAAGAGAGTCATATTGTGACTAATTAGCCTGTCACAAATTATTTGTAACGAAATATATTGTCACAATTGTGGTGACTAGATTTAGAAATTTGTCACGGAAATTATTCTGTCACTATTTTATAACGGAGTATTTTGTCAAAAATCTGTTACAAATTTGTGATGGAATTTAAGTCAAATATTAGGATTTATATTGTGACGGACGATCTGTCTCAGTTCCATCACAATAATTTTGTGACAGCATTTAAATCCGTCACAATGATTTTATGACCCAAAGTTTTGAGATGCACATTTTTCCGTCACAAATCCATCAATGATTTGTGACAGATTTGTGACTAAAAGCTCTAACAAAATTTTGTCATTTTCTTGTAGTGGGATGCTCCAGTACGGAGGTGTGAGAGACTGACTATGGATGATTTTATGTGGGGTAGAGTTAGGCCAAAGAAATATTAAGGGAGGTAATTAGGCATGACTTGGAACAGTTACAGCTTACTAAGGATATGACTTTTGATAGGAAGGTGTGGAGGATGCAGATTAGGGTCGAGGGTTAGTGGGTAGGAGTACGTCCTTAATAATAGGGAAGAGTGTTTTGTTTGTATATGTACCTATAGTTTCTTATAGTTCTTGTTCGTGGTATTTTGGTGATATCTATGATTTCAAATAGATAGTTTGTAGTATTACCTTGTGGGTGTCTTGTTTTCTTTATTATCTATCGATGTGTTATACCATTTTGTTTTTTGCTTTTATATTTTTTATTTGTTATATTGTTATCTGTCCTGAAGCGGGGTCTATCAAAAATAGTCTCTTTACTTTATCTGAGATAGTGGTATGAACTGCGTACACTTTACCTGCCTAAAAGGAACTTATATAAATAGTGATTTTACCAAAATAAACAATGATAGCTTTATTATAACTGATGAATCTATTCTTTTTTGTGCGTGGTTATTTCTTAGATTTTGTTTTAATAAGTTATTCTTTTTGTGAGATGTATTCATTAATTTTTAGTTTATTATTTTATCCTGTAGTAACTGCTGAGTTACAAATTTCTGTGTAATAACTTATTCTTTCTGTACTGTAGTGTATATCTAATTCTAGATTTTCTATGTCATTTATTATTTTGTGTTGTTCTTCTCGTAGTGAGTTTTTTATATTATATAAACTGTTACATGTACTTTTTTCTAAATTTTCTAAGGTTTTTTCTATCCATATTAACTTTTCTTTTAGATCTTCCATTATTTTTTTAATATGGTTTCTATAATTAACTTCGTTATTTAGATTATCTTGGTTTTCTCTAGTTTTTCTAATATATTCTAACATCCACAATCTTGGTCCGAATAATATGGGTAAATGTCTTCGTATATTTGTGCTGTGGCATTTATCATTTCAATTTCGTAGTTTATTACTTCTTCTAATATCATTTTCTTAATATCTATTATTTCAATATCTTTAAGTATATATAAGATTAAAACTCTAAGGTAGTCTAAATGGGCTATTTTTTTTTCTAAAATTGATATTTTATAGCTATTTGTTTTAGACTTAGTAGTTTTCGCATATTTTTATTAAGAGATTTTATATATTTTTTATTTTCCATGTATTTGTCTATATTTATTTTTATCTGTTTTTCTAGTAACTGTATTTTTTGCGTATCTTTAAAAATCCTATGTAATTTCAACATAATAAATATTTATAAGAGTAGTTAGGTATGTGTGGTATATAATTTATTCTATCCGTATAATTTTTTCCATATGCTTTTTCTAATATAATTTTTCTTATATCTGCAATATCTATATTTCTAAGCACATACAAAATAAGTATCTTGAATTTATCTACCATGACATCAGATATATTATCATTCATTATCATAAAATTGCTTTTTCAAAATATTCCCTTCAACCATATACATAATAAAATATAGTCATCTCAGATTACTATATACTAGATTATTCTTAAATAACATGTTCTTCGGTCACTACTAGCATGGTAATTCGGATACTTTTCCCTTAAACAGCGCCTCGACTTTGGTTACTCCCCGCCACGGCTTCTTGCCTCATTGGTTTCACCTTTAGGATGGCATAGTTCCTTGGGATTTTTCTCCGTTTCCACTTTGCTAATAAACTTCTTAACATATTATTTTTCGAATAATTCTACTATAAAGTAACTAATATGAATTTATTTCATCATATCATGATTGTCGGGAATTATGAATTTAGCTATTCATAATCGTAAATAGATATACCTATTCCGGTAGCTTTGATATTTCTGAGGTTTGTTGTTCCATAGCTTTTTCCATTGCAGTATATATTTAATTAACTAGGCAAAAGTATTTTTGGTCGTAGAGAATTTATGCTTGAAGGTGAGAAGGCTTGCCTTTGCAATGCCTTCTGAGCTTTTATTTATAGAGAATGATACATATTTGTGTACACGTTTTTCTTATTTCTACAAAAAGTTAAAAAAGCCTTAATGGCTAAAGATAAAACAAAGAAAAGACTAAAAAGTCTTCTACTCTATATGCCTACCTAACCCTATAAAGTCAATAATTCAAATTTTACATTAAATGCTACCAATCTATCAACTACTCATCTTATCTTTTACGTAAAAAGATTAAAGATTTATACAAATATGTCAAATATCTTGTCTTCCGTTTATTTTGTCGTATCTGTTGTATCTCCATTATTGCTCTGGTCTTATCTTTCCAACTGTCGTTCTTATCTTCTTTTATTCTAGCTGCACTGCTGGGACGTCATTATCTCCTCCATTACATTTTGAACACTTGTGGTCTGGATATTTGTGTCCAATAGTTTTGCAATATCTGGTCAATAATTCCTCTGAAATAAATTTTTCTTTAATAGCTCTGGCGATAGGTTCTGTCTCTGGTTTAAGCAACGTTATAATCCATTGCCTAATAGTTTCCATATCTGTTTCCCGTAGCTCTTTTGAGTTTGAATATATTAATACATGGTTTCTTGAATAATAACTCCATATAGGATTTTGATTACAATATGTATTTGCTAGTTCTTGTAAAATCGTAGATAGTCCGATAACTCTTTTGTTCGCATAAAATTTTGGTATCTCGATTCTGGGTATTTCTGGCTGTGTACCAATATCTTGTGGTATAATCATATCTCGTGTCATTCCTATTTTTACAACTTGTATAGGTTTCTTAACTTCGTCAAATAATATCTCTGCTGGTGCCGTGTATATTTTTATAAAAAATAAAGTACCTTTGGTTATTCTTTTAAATGTGGTAAATGCTTCATATATCTCGGGTATAGTGGATATCTCAGTTCCGTCCGTGGTATATACGGTACTAAGTAATCCATATTCGTAGCAAGTTTTAACTAAGCTTGGTTTAGTTTTTGGTAAGGCGATTAGCTTGTTGTATCCGGTTAATTTCTGGGTTATATAGTTCGTATCTGGTTCTTGGATATTTGTAACTTTTGGGTTGCTATTTAAGAAAGTTTGTACGTTGTAGATATTTTCTATATATGTGCGGACTGTGTAGTTATATGTCTTTTTGTCTTGGTTTAGGCTATCTCGATATGTGGTAACTTGTGGGGGTGTAAACATAGGGTCTTTTGATGTATTTGGTGTATATGGCTTGTCAAATAGCTTGTTTAGGTTCATATTTTTTCTAACTCCTTTGCTTGTACCTGCAAAAGTAGATTGATAAACGTTATGGGTTTTATGGAGTATCCCAACATCTCCTTCTAGCTCTGGAATTTTATTGTCTTCCGATCGACATAGCTCTGCGCATTGCTGAGTTAGCTGATTCATAGCTATAGACTTCAGTTTATCTTCACTAGTCTTTAGCTTTAGCGTTTCTATCTCAGTACCCATGTTTACTATCTCAGTACCCATACTGTCCACTTTCAATGAAATCGTAGTCAGGGCATTGAGTATCTTTTCATGTATATTTTCTTCTATCATTTCAGTTTGTGTAGCTTTGTCTTGATATGTAATCTGCAATAACATTTTTGTTAGTACTGATTACTTCTATTATAAATGTAAAATTTAATATATTTAAAACTAGTCTCCGAATCTCTTTTGTTGTAACTGAATTTTGTATTTTCTTTGTTAGCCACCAGCGTACCTGTGTATTATCTGTTCGCACAATAAATTTGTTATATACAATATATGGCTCAAATGCTAACAAACATTTATATAATGAACATAATTTTTTTCTATTTATTTCCCATTTTATTTCTGTCTCGTTAAACGTACCTGAGTAGTATCTACAATGGTGTTCTATTTTTTCTGCTTCATATCTATATTTAAGTACTCCTCCGTAACTATATTCACTGGCATCTGCTTCTACTATATATGTAAATTTTCTATTTTCATCCGGAAATTGTAATTTTGGTAAATCCTTGCAAAGTAATTTTATTTTTTGAACTTGTTTTTTTTCTTCTTCGTCATAGTTATATTCTATATCCTTTTTTGATTTCTTTTGTAGTGGTTTTAAGTTTTCTGCTAATTTTGAAATATATTCTCTTACTTGGTTTACTAATCCTAAAAATGATTGTAATTTCTTTTTTGTATCTAATTCTTCTTTCGAATTTATTATTTTTTGTACTATATGTTGTTGCATTTTTACTCCACTTTTATCTATTTGTATTCCTAAAAATTCTATCTGATTTTTCATAATTTCGGCTTTCTTTTCACTTAGACTTATTCCTGATTTTTCTATTATATCTGTAAATTGTTCTAATAGTTTTATATGTTCTTCTTTAGTTTTTGTATATAATAATATATCATCTATGTATACTATGCAATTAGGTAATTGTTTAAAATAATTATCCATAAAATATTGATATCTACCTGGTGCATTTTTATATCCAAATGGTAATACATTCCATTCGTAAAATCCTTGTGGTACCGTAAATGCAGTTAATTCTTTAGATTCTTCTTCTAACTTTAGATGGTAAAATCCTGATTTACAATCAAATTTGCTAAAATAATTATATCCTTGGATTTGTCTTATTTTTAGTATCTTATTTGGTATCGGATAATTGTATGTTATAGTTTTTGCATTTAAATTTCTATAATCAATAACCATTCTACTTTTTCCTCTTTTTTGTTCACTATGCTTATTTACTATAAATACTGGACTATTATGTTTACTATTACTTTTTTGTATATATTGTTTTTCTAATAATTCATCTATATGCATTTTAAATTCTTTTAAATCATCAAAATTGTATGTTAATGGTTTTTGGGTTATTATACTATTTTTATCTATTAATTCAATTTTTATGGTAGTTTTATGTTTTTCCCATCCTTTTAACGGATCTTCGCTATATAATTGTTCTAGTTTTTTCTTAACTATTTCTATCTTATTTATTGAAAATATAGTTATTTCTGTTTTATTTATCGAAAATACTACTAATTCTATTGTATCTTCAGTGGTTTTTATATTTTCTAACTTTTGTGTAATTTTTTCACTTCCTTTTATCCAGTCAGTTTTCTTTCTTATTTTATTATTAACTCTTTTTGCTCTTACTTTTTGTTTACATGGTGTTGTGAACCACCAATCGTTTCTAGTTATTATATGTGGGTATAGTTTATCTAAAAATGGCATTCCTAAAAGTATATCTTTTGACGTTAGTTCATAATTATAAATTTCTTCTATTGTCAATATCTTATCCCATATTTGTGCTTTTACATTCCTAGCTTTATAAGTAATTAAGCTTCCTTCATTATTAAATCCTTTAACTATTATTGGTATTTTAAATTTATCCCATTTACTTTTCGGTAAGCAATTATATCTACATAAATTAGCTTCTGCTCCTGTATCTATCATAGCCGTATAATATCTACTGTAATATCCTTCCACTACTATCTTCATTAATACATATATTTTCATTTTATGTTAAGGCTCTTCTTATGAATAATCTTTCCCTATTATATGTTATGGCTAATTGTGTATGTTCTATATTATATGGTTTTACTTGTTCTAACCATTTTATTCCTAATATTATATCTGCTTTTTGTATTTCTTCTTTTACCTCAAATTCTATTTTTATTTTTCTAATTCCTCCTATTATTATTTCTTTTTCTACTATATCTTTATTATTTATTAAACTTCTCGGTAGATCTGGGCATATATCATTATTAGTTTTTATTTCTTCATTTTTTACTAAGCATTTTGATATATAATTTTCTTCTTGTCCTGTGTTTAATAGTATTAAATATTCTTTTTCATTTATTTTTCCTGTTATGTAATATTGGTTTAAATTACTTATTGAATTTGTTTCATAACTCATTCTTTTTTATGAGCTCGATGACTCCGGTTTTTCATTAGCTATTCTTTTCGTCGTACTTATTCTATCATTTACTATTTCTAAATTTTCTTCTATATCTATGTCTCTATAGCTATAATCATTATAATCTATTGTTTTTACAATTTGTTCAAATGGGCTATCTATTTGTATTTTGTTAATCTTATTTTTCCCTGTTATTTTATGTTTTGTTGTTAATACATATAAATTTTTACATCTCGCTGTAAATATTTTACTTCCTGGGGTTAATTCTATTCCTGATATCTTCCAATATAATACTAATGATTTATCTATATTTCTATCTGTTACTGCTACTGAATAATTTGCACTTATTATAAATTTAAATTTTTGGTATATTAAATTTTCTTTTACGGCAGTTATTATACTTTTTTCTATAAGTTTTATAATTCTATCATCTGCTAAATATAATTCTATCGGTGTATCTATTCCTTCTCTAAAACATGCTTTTATTAATATTTCTGTACCTCCAAGGTGTACGTATTTTATTGGATCTCCTTTACTTTTTATATCATTTATTTCTTTATTAATTATTCTTTTTGTTACTAGTGGTATACTAGCTTTTCCTTTTGCATATCTACAGTCTATTACATGTTCTTTTTGACATACTACGTAATATTCATCTTTTTTCCTACTAAAAATATTTTTTATTGTTGGTATTTTAAATATTTTTTCTACTCTTAAATCTAACTCTTTTCCTTTTATTTCATCAAATATATTACTGTCAAATATTATCTTTTGTTCTGTTCCTTCGTCATTTAAATATTCTTCTTTTGTTATTATTTTTATATCTTCTTCAGTCATTTGATTCATCTATCTCACTATCTATTTCAGTATCTGTTTCGTTTTCTGAAATTTCATATATACTATCTTCACTTTCTAATTCATAATCTATATAATCTATTTGTATATATTCTGTATTTTCTATTTTTATTTCTGATATTTGTTTATTTTTTAGATTTTTGGATAATTTACAATCTCTAGCTAAATGTCCTAACTTTCCACAATTATAACATGTACATTCTTTTATAGATTTTTTATTTCTATATGGTCTTTTATTTTTGTAATTTTTTACATAATATCTTTTTCTTGGTTTCTTATATTTATATTTTGATTTTTTATATTTTTTATATTTCTTATGTCTTTTTCTTTTTTTATAATATCTTTCTTCGCATCCAAATTGAGTCAAAGACTAAATTATGGTGCGTTGATAAGAAATTAAGCTATGAGGGTTTGCTTTGGACGTGCTACCAAAACTAACTAGTTATTGCTAGCTAAATCTTCATCTGGTTCTATGGAAGTTTGTTCAATTTCATAGAATCTGCACAAATAGAATCTGCACAAATGAAAGCTTGTGTAAAGGTAAACAAAAGAGTTTTCCAAAAGACACTAGTTTGTTGAAGGGGGCCGCTGACCCAGCTAATCTTATGACCACATCAAAGCAAGTAAACAGGTTGGTCATTAATGAGGATCTCTGTCCTCAAGAAAGAATCTTTGGGAAGGTGTTTGGTTGGACAGCTCTTTACACCGTGGAACTTTGTTGTAGCACTATTGGCTATATCTTGGGCTCAACAGGCATGGAAAGTCTACACCCAGACATCCAAACAGATATTTGGGCGGGCTAATAACTCCTTGTTTTACTTCTCGGTGATCCCTGTAGCGAACAGGGTCAAAGCTGGTCTTTGACATGAAAAAATGGCACCGTACGGTAACTTAGAGACCAAATTGGCAGAAAATAGCCAGACTATTTTTCTGGCAAACAAGGTTCTTTCTACACTTATTGGATCCGTCAAATTAGCATTTGATGACCCAATAAGTAGAGTAAAAATAGGATTTTTTTATTTTTTTTTTTGAGAAAAATAAGTTAATAGTATGGGTGTGTTTAGTACGAAGAAAAATATTTTTCAGAAAATAATTTTCAAAAAGTAAGGAAACATTTTTTAAAACTCTCTTTCAACCTTATTCTTAAATTAAAATGTTCATACAACTCATAAAATCACCCACCTCTACTCGGACCCCCAATCCCCTACTCCCACCCTATCCAAAATAAATATTTTAAATTTTTTCTTACCTTATTCCCTACCCAAAACCCAAACCCGTAACCTCCCCCCTCCCCTCTTCAGAAAAAAATTTCAAACTTTTTTCTTAGCCCCTCTCCCCTCACCCTAAGAAAACTTAAATTTTTTAAATTTATTTTTTAAAAAATTTCAATTTTTCCTTACCTCACCCTTACTCCCCTACCCTGACCTCCACCCCTTACTATTAGGGCTGGGCATATTTTGGTTTAAACCAAAAAAAATAAAAAATCGAATTGAAAATTAATTTTGGTTTGTTTTTTTTTATTTTTCGTATTGGTTTCGGTTTCAAATTTTAGAAATTTGGTTAGACGGTTTGGTGTTTGGATTTTCAAAAAAAAAAATTGGATAAACCGAAAAATCAAAATTATATAAATAATAAATTATAATTTATATATATATTTTATTATATATGTAAATATACTAAAAATATAATATAATCTGATATAACATATAAATATATAAATTATAATCATTTAGTAACCTTAAATCCTAATATACTGTTTTGTTTTAGCCCCTAACATTAACGTGAAGGCTGGAGCGGCGCTCAATTATCCTCAGTTTGTTAGTTCATTTGAAATTTCAACATCACCAACGACAGTTGGCAGTCGTTTGCTTAGTTCTTCACTGTCGTCGGTAGTCGTTGTCGAGTGCGGCCATTGCCATCACGCCAACGGCGATGACTCAATGAGGTCGATATTTATGGTTATTTTCATGCGTGTTGAATTAATTATATTTGAGAATGAAAAATAAGTTTGAAAAAAAAAATTCTAGAAAAATCACCAATTTTAAATGCTCACTACTTTAATCGTTAAAACTGAAATAAAAATTCGAAATAACCAAAACGAATTTGTAAAAATCGAACTAAACTGAAATAATTTTGGTTTGGTTATGATTGTCATTTTCATCAATTCAAAAATCGAAAAACCTAACCGATTTTCAACAATCAAACTGAATGCCCACCCCTACTTATCACCCCTATTAAAAAAAATATTTCACATTTTTTTTCTCATCTCATTCCTACCCAAAAACTCAAACCCCTACTCCATTTCAAACTATTTTTTTAAAAAAAAAAAATTCAAGAGAATTCAAACTTTTTTCTTACCCCTCCCTCCCAACACGACCCTCCCCCAACCAACCTCCTCCCCTCCTCCAAATTAAAGTTTAAAATTTATTTTTTTCAAGGAAATAAAATTTTTTCTTACCCCACTCTCATTCTCCTGCACCGTCCCCCATTACTAACCCCTCACCCCCCTATAAAAAAAATTAATTTTTTTAAAAGAAAATTAAAATATTTTTTTACCCCACTCCTATTACCTATTTTGACAACTCCAACCCCCACCTACCAACCCCCCCTCCCATTCCTAAAAAAATAATAATATTTTTTTAAAAAAAAATTATTTTTTTTTCTTACCCCACCATTTTTATCCTATTCATTCTCATTGTTTTTGCTAAATATATACAAATACTTTTAGAAAACATATACTTACCCAATTTCATAACGAACACAAGAATATAAGTAAGAAATAATTTATTTTTTAGAAAATATTTTTCCTCCATCATATCGATCAAACCATAAAAAAATATTTTTCGGAGTCAAAAATTATTTTTCAAAAATATATTTTTCTAAAATGTATTTTTATGCTTTAGCTAAAGATTAAAATGTATTTTTTGAAAATTATTTTTTCATTTTCCAACCAAATATTACAAAATATTTTCCGAAAAATATTTTCTATCCACCAATCAAACATTGAAAAACAAGTAAGAAATCAACTTGTTTTTCAAGAAAACATTTTCTAGGATAACATTTTCCATGAAAAACATTTTCTTTCATACCAAACACACTCTTAGTTGTGCGTCTTTCATTTCTCTCTTTCTCTCAAGATTTCCTTTATCCTTCTTCCCTAAAATTTCTCCCCCATTAGAAGTCCATTACAACCATGTATATTCCCATTAAAATTACGTCCAGACAACCCATCGTCCCTCGAAAACATACCCACAAAAAGAATCATATTCACAGCAAATTGCTAAACAATTATGCATTCATTTAAAAATGCTAAAACAAACACATAAAATTAAATATCGATTAGTATAATTTCTTATCTCGGTTGGTGAATATCAACCTCAACTCGACCTTTATGTTCATCCGAGGATGCCACAACCTTATTGTCATAAATTATCACTTTGTACATGCTACCTTTTTTCAGGAGTATGGCTCGATTTGTGATGGTTAACAGAGTCGGAAGCGATTTTTTGTTTTCCTTTTTCTTGAAATTGTTCAACCCCAACACAATTTTTGCTTCGACTTGATACCAAGATGAGTTTGCATGTGTTGAAATTGATTTTGTAGGTCGAGAATCTTGAAAGTCAGAATTCATGATGCCTATTATTGTTAAGTCTCTTAGTAGAACTACTCTTACCCATTGAATTTACTACAGAAAGGTACAAAAAATTTCTAGAACAATTTACTCCCAACGACAAGAACAACAACATACCCACTGAAATTCCATAAGTTCTGAGAAATAAAGTGTATGCAGACCTTGCCACTGTCACGTCCTAAAATAATTCCTAGGCGTAACTAGCTCCCATTAACACTACTTGTCGTGAGAACCAATTTTCTATACATTCACAATATCTACAAACACTAAGATAAAAACAAGTGCAACTTCAAGTGTATTAAACGTAAAGTAATCATCCACTCGATTATCGTAATACAATTTATGAAAACAACAATACTTAGATAATAACCCTCTAAACTCAAATCCCACATCAAGATCATGGAGCATCTAAATAGAGTTCCATGAGTATTTTTGGGAATGCAAACCCAACAAAAAGAATCATAATCTAAAAGTAACTAAAGCTGGATGACAGCTTCCACGAACAATGAGAAGGCTCACCTTAGCAACAAAATCGGTACGTAAAGATCATCAGCCACAAGTCTCTCTCTGCAACTGTATCTGCAGGTATGCAAGTAAGGAGTGAGCTATATAAATATAACCCAGTAAGATCCTCGGCTCGCTACTTTAAGTACTCCTAGGACAATTATTAAAAAATACAACAACACCAAGAATATATAGTTATTACACACAGGAAGTATATCATAATAAGATGACTAACGAGACTAACAATCATTCATCAGAAACTATATATCTCAACACAATTTATACCAAGTACTTATCACCATTTGAAATCAAAGTAATTACCTAACACCAGAAGTTTCGGGCCACATATATAGTGTGCCAAATCTCAAGAGTATACACAATACTCAAGAAACATACACAATGTCCCATATCAAATCAAAAAGCATACACAATGTCCAAGGAAGGCATACAAAATGCTTAAAGGAAGCATACACAATGCCCCGGCGAAACTAGGAAGCATACACAAAGCCTCAAAGGAATTAAGAAGCATACACAATGCCCCAATATCACAGTACAAAATCATATCACATCACGAAATAATTTATAAAGGGAGTATTAGTATTCTTAAACATAAAGTATATGTGTCTGGCCATGAAGACCGTCGATTCTGCCAAGCACACGCTCATCCCAACACATGGACAGGACAAATATAAATATATCTTAAAAACAAATTTGAAAAGCAAGCATCCAGAGCTTAAAGTCTCACTTACCTCGCTAACAACAAGTTCTCCAACCTCACTATGCATAGAACACCAATCAACTAACCTCCAATGGATTCAATCAACACAACAATATTAAATAACGAAACCAATTCTATTATTCGGGGTCAAGGCTCAACATCTCTAACTTTTAAATTTAGAGTTAAAGCTTAATATCTCACACCTTAACCCATGAATTAAGGATAATCTAACAAGGAAAGGTTGCCAAACAAAGAATTTTAAAATACTAGCCAATGATTTCTCTCATCAATATCTAATGATTGCCTCATCATGAATATTCCCTAATGATTTGCTTAAAGTGTTAACAACAGAAAATTGAAAAGAAAATTGAAACAACATGTGTAAAAAAAAATTATACTTTGTCCCCGAAGTTACATTCTTTGTTTCCTTTCTTTCTATATATTTTTTCCACTACCTAATTAGCATTAACCAATGTTAATTCTTTTACTACAGTAGTAGCCACCCATCCACGAGATCTCCAATTTACAAATTATGCCCAATACATCTCGATCATACATGACATCTTTTTTTTCTCTTTTTTCTTTCTCCCCATAAGAATGTTACCACTATATAAAATTAATTTAGGCGAAAGATAGAGAAAATCTCATACCAAGCATTTAATCTCTACCAAGCTATCTTTCTATGTTGCTTTGCTGCCTCCTCCAAAATAATGACATAAGAAGAAATAGCCCTAGAGTTCTATTTAAAGTGTTTCAGTCATGAAACTGAAGGGAAAGATGAGGCCTTTGGCTTGCTCTCTTTTAATTCCTTAATTAATATCAATTATTGGTTATAACTACCAATTAACTATTCATTAAAAATAATAATAAGTTCAAATATTACATTCTCCCCCACTTAAAATAATGTTCATCCTCGAACGTGACAAGTGAAAAGCAAGATAAACTATGAACAACCTAGTTAGCTCAGAAAAATAAATTTGAAAACACACCAACAAATTCTTGAACAATCGAAAAATTGCCAATAGTAACATTCTCAACTCATGCATCACATGGACAATAGCAATAAAACACCAACACCCATGATCAACCACTCGACGTGCCCTTACATAAAATCTTATCCTTGAGTCACAAGGGCCATACCCTTTCACACTAAAGATGGTTTTTCAGAAAAAATAGAAACGTATAAGTTTAGGATAACAACCAATCAAAGCATAATATGATGTCAACCAGTCCATACACATACTCACATCAAAGTCAAACATAGGTAGCACAAGTAGATCAACTATGGTGCATCTGTGCTAAATAGATATCACCAATATTCATAAACTTTATCCACTAATAAAGTGTCCCCACTAAGTCATAATCATATATAATACAATAAGAGTCTCAAATCTTCTTTCTAAGAATAAAGAAATATATGGAACTACAAACAAATATATAGAACAAAGATCAATAATGAAATATCCCTCATGAGAATTAACAATATAATACCTGTGATTACCATATCAGGTGCCTCGTTAGCCTATCTAGCCATAGTAAAAAATCTCGGTGGTCCACCACTTGTTTGAACAACCTGCGCACCCTGCCGATTTTATCCATAAGAACCCTGTGGAGCAGCTCTAGCTAGCTGAGCTTGGGCTTGGGCTCCTACAACATTCCTTTACACTTGAGTAGTAGCTTGACTAGACCCAGAATCTCCCTTAGAATAAAACCTGGCAATATTTCCCTGTTTACCATAAGTATAACAAGCCCTATTTGTTCCGTAACAATGACTACTCTGATTTCTACCACAATTTAAACACCATGAATGTTGACTTGACTGATAAAAAATGTTACCCTTTCTCTGCATCTGTTGTTCACGCTATCTAGCTGAATAACTGCTCTTCAAATACTATCCCACGAACTCTGACTGCGTAGGCTTGGACTGCCCATAATAAAAACTACCATTACCCCCAGATTGAGCACCACTAAATACACCTGAATTATGTGCCTTTTTATTTTATTGGTTAATCCTTTCCATCTCATAATAGGACTCGAAATGAAGAGTAGTGTCAACCACCTCAGCATAAGATCCATTATGCACATCCTGTTTCACTGGACCACGATAACGAGCCTCTAGTCCATCCATAAATTATCTTACTTTCTCCCTCTGATCTATAACCAACGATAAAACATACCTGGACAACTCAGTGAACTTAGCTTCGTACTCAATAACAGTCATAGATCCCTGTTGTAGCTCATTAAACTTGCATCTCATATCATCTTGTTTGCTCAATGGAATAAATCTATCCATAAACATAGCTGAAAACTCTGAACAAGTGATCGGTGGAAGACCTACTTGTCTGCCTCTCAAGACGGAAGTCCACCATGCCTCGAGAGATCCTGAGAACAGAAAAGTGGTAAATTATAGACCACGATTTTTTAGGATCAATAGAAGATGGTGTAGCATCAAACTCCGGTGGCTTAAGATCTATGAAATTCTTAAGCTTCTTAGGTTGCCCCACAGCTGCAACCGAAAGATCAACTAGTTGAGGTGCCTGAGAAGTCGTAACATTCAAATGAACTTATGCCTGTATTTGTGAAGTTGCTTGAGGAGATGGAGCTCGACCTTGATTTGGCACCAATGCCTCAAGTACATTCAACATTATTACCATAATGTTTGCAAGCAATGCAACAGTAGGTACAACAACTAGTGCTGCAGTTGGAACATCTCGATCAACCTAGTTTTGCACTTGCTCAGAAGCCATAACCAGGGTTTGTCCCCCATTCCCAACTCTAGGTTGAGCACCGATTTGCATCCTAGTTTGGGGCCTAGCTGGAAGAGACCAAAATCTACCACCACCATGGGTAGAATCCTGCCCATCACCATGCCCAGAAAGTGCATTAGATCTACTAGCGAAAGAAGAACCACGTCTCTTAACCATCTGCGAACAATATTTAAAGGTTAGACTAAATTCACCTCAAGGCACGAATAATGAATGAAAAAAGGGGAAACTTCCTAGATGTTCCATAGCCTCAAGTTCATAAGTATGGGCGCTTACATACACCTGAACAAGAATCTACTAAACACTGCTCCATGACCCAGGACCTAAAGCCTAGGCTCTGATTCCAACTTTGTCACATCCCAAAATTATTTCTAGGCGTGACTGACTCTTGTTAACACCACTTGCTGGGAGAACCAATTTTATATACATTCACAATATGTACAACTACTAAGATAAAAATATGTGCAACTTCAAGTGTATTAAATGCAAAGTAATTATCCACCCAGTTATCGTAATACGATTTATGAAAATAATAATACTAAGATAATAACTCTCTAACCTCAAACCCCCACACGAAGACCATGGAACATCTAAACGAAATTATATAAGTATTTTTGGGCATGCAAACCTAACAAAAAGAATAATAATCTAAAAGTAACTAAAGCTGGATGATAGCCTCTACGAACAATGCGAAGGCTCACCTTAGCAAAAAAATCAACACGTAAAGATCACCAGCCACAACTCTCTCTCAGCAACCGTATCTGTAGGTATGCAAGTAAGGAGTGAGCTATATAAATATAACCTAGTAAGATCCTCGGCTCCCTACTTTAAGTACTCTTGGGATAAGTATTAGATAATACAACAACACCAAGAATATATAGTTATTACACACAGGAAGTATATCATAATAATATGACCAACGAGACCAACAATCATTCATCAGAAACTATATATCTCAACACAATTTATACTAAGTACTTATCACCATTTGAAATCAAAGTAATTACCCAACACCAGAAGTTTCGGGCCACATACACAATGTTATACACAATACTCGGGAAACATACATAATGTTCCATATCAAATCAAAAAGCATTCACAATGCTCAAGGAAGGCATACACAATGCTCAAAGAAAGCATACACAATTCCCCAACGGAATTAGAAAGCATACACAATGCACCAATGGAATTAAGAAACATACATAATGTCCCAATCTCATAGTACACAATCATATCACATCACGAAATAATTTATAAAGGGAGTATTAGTATTCTTAAACATAAAGTATATGTGTCTGGCCTTGAAGACCGTCAATTCTGCCAAGCACACGCTCGTCCCCACATATGGACCGGGCAGATATAAATATATCTTAAAAATAAATTTGAAAAGAAAGCACCCAAAGCTTAAAGTCTCACTTACCTCGCTAACAACAAGTTCTCCAACCTCACTATGCATAGAACACCAATCAACTAGCCTCTAATGGCTTCAATCTACGCAATAATATTAAATAATGATATCAATTCTATTATTGGAGTCAAGTCTTAGCATTTTTAACTTTTAAATTTAGAGTTAAATCTTAATATCTCAAACCTTAACCCATGAATTAAGGATAATCTAACAAGGGAAGGCTGCCAAACAAAGAATTTAGAAATACTAGCCAATGATTTCTCTCATCAATATCTAATGATTTCCTCATCATGAATATTCCCTAATGATTTGGTCAAAGTGTTAACAATAGAAAAGTAAAAAGAAAATTGAAACAACATGCGTAAAGAAAATTATATTTTGTGCCCGAAGTTACATACTTTGTTTCCTTTCTTTCTATGCATTTTTCCCACTACCTAATTAGCATTAACTAATGTTAATTCTTTCACTACAGTAGAAGTCACCCACCCATGAGATCTCCAATTTACAAATTATGCCCAATACCTCTCAATCATACATGACAACTTTTTTTCCTCTTTTTTTCTTATTGCTGACAAGAACGTTACCACTATATAAAATTAATTTAGACGAAAGATAGAGAAAATCTCATACCTAGCAGTTAATCTCTACCAAGCTACCTTTCTATGTTACTTTGTTGTCTCCTCCAAGATAATGTGATAAAATAAAATAGCCCTAGAGTTCTATTTGAAGTGTTTCAGTCATGAAACTGAAGGGAAAGATTAGGCCTTTGGTTTGCTCTCTTTTAATTCCTTAATTAATATCAATTATTTGTTATAATTATCAATTAACTCTTTATTAAAAATAAGGAAAAAGGCATCATTTCCACCCCGTACTATACAATAAAAGTTGAAGTCATACCTAAACTATATCAGTGACCTATTACACACCTTTACTATATAAAAGTGATATTATTACCTCCCCGCGACCTCCATTTTAAGGAACGTATGTTACACTTATTTTAGGCACGTCCATCCTATTAAATAACAAAAGTAAACGACTAAAAATAATAAGGGAAAAGACATCGTTTCCACCCCAAACTATAGTTGAAAAGTCGAATCCACACCTAAACTATATAAGTGACCTATTACACATCTTAACTATAAAAAAAATACTACTTTTTACTCCCTAGATCTGACGTGAAAAATACATAATTATTTAAATAAAAATTGGCGCATTTAAATTAATTAATGTAAAAAAAATTTAAAAAATTAAAATACTCCTCCCCCAACCCCCAGCATCCATCTCCCCACCCCCACCCTCAAACAATCATCTTCATTACCCCCACCCCCAAACCATCATCTTCTTCATCACCTTACCCCCAAAACATCATCTTCTTCATCACCCCCACCCCGAACTCCAACTCCAACCCCAAACTATCTTCTTCTTCATCACCTCCACCCCAATAACACAGTTTCTTCATCACCCCATCTCCAAATTCCAACTCTATCCCAAATAATACAATTCATCCTCCACCTTAATCGAATCAATGTCAATTTCACAATGAACAAAATCAAATTGCATTTAATGTTTAAATGGGCAAAACCAAATTTTATAAAAAAAATATAAAATTTTGTAGCAAGAATATTTTTCGGTGAATTCTCATTGGAAAAGTCGGATTCATCGTTGACTTTTTCCTCTCTGTTTATTAATTATTAATCCATCAAAAACTAGAGCTTCCTACCATCTTAGTTTTTTTTAAACTATAGATGAAAAACAAATAGAAAAAGTACGAAAATATGGTGGTCATTACCATTTAAAACACAGAGGCCAACAATCGAGTGGTCATTTTTGATACAATAATAGCCATTATAGCTGAGAAGTTTTTTTTAAGAAAATATGATGTGTTACGGATGAAGAACAATGTTAGAAGAAATTAATTATTATGGTAATTTTGTTGGTGGGATAAAGTTTATGGTGGTGAATATGGTGTAATGGAGGTAATGGAGGTTTTGGACATTGACAACAATAGAGGTTTTAGCCATTAAAGAAGAAGGAAAAAATTTAAATTAAAAAGAAAAAAGAGAAAATTATGAAAATAATAAATTTATTATTTTTTTGAATTATGCTGACATGGCAGCGCATGTAAAACACCACACCACATGCAAGTGGTGTAATGCCTGACAGGGTGTAAAAAGTATCATTTTTTTTATAGTTAAAATGTGTAATAGGTCACTTATATAGTTTAGGTGTGGATTCGACTTTTTGATAATAGTTTGGGGTGGAAACTATGCCTTTTCTCTTATTTTTTCAGATTATGCTAACGTGGTGCTGACGTGGCAGTGCGTGTAAAACATCACACCGCATGCAAGTGGTGTAATGCCTGACAGGGTGTAAAAAGTATCACTTTTTTATAGTTAAGGTATGTAATAGGTCACTTATATAGTTTAGGTGTGGATTTGACTTTTCGACTATAGTTTGGAGCGGAAACGATGCCTTTTTCCTTAAAAATAATAATAAACTGGAATATTACAGCCACTACCTTGGGGAGGTAGACAAACTATTTCTGAAATATCCTCGATTCAAGTACAACAAATATAGGTACAAATAGAAAAGGGAACATTGAAGAAAATATAGCAACTAATAAGGAAATTACGCAAAGTCTTCAAGAAAGAAACAAGAACAACAAAAAGTAGTTTGATAGTCGAAACACAATATACACTAGACAATGATAGATATCACAAGCAGGTATTACAATGCTATGACTACGACTAGTACAATATAGGTATTACAATAGTACGACTAGTACAATGACAAACACCAGAAGCTTAAACCCACGAAAAGCAAGAAACACTCGTATATATCTAGCCTTCTATTCTAATACGCGTCCTCTATACCCTCCTATCTAAGTTGAAAAAATCATGTCCTCGATAACCCCACATCCTGCCTAATTACCGGTTCTAAAGATGAACTCCAAAACACCATTTTTGAGGAAAACAACATTCTGAATCAATGTAAAAATAAACATAGAATAGAGTTATCTAAAAAGGTAGATTCATGGTTGTAATGGACTTCTAACGGGGGAGAAATTTTAGGGAAGAAGGATAGTGGAAGAGAAAAAAAATGAGGTATCAAAAGAAAAATTGAAAATAACCGCCCAAGAAAGTCCCTATGTTTTTCTACTTATTGGGTTATTAAATGCTACTACTTTGCCTAATCTAATAAGGGGTCGTTTGATAGAGTGTATAAGAACAAAGCAGAATATAGTGTATTAGTAATGTTTGCATTAGTTATGCTTGTATTAGTTATACATGTATTATTTCTTATACATTGTTTGGTTTGATGTATTAGAAATAATATATCTTACATAGTTTTTATAAAAAAAATATTTGTTTACAAAAATATTCTTCTTTAACTTTGTACACTTTTTTGCAACGAAGTTCTTTTGCCATCTCAAACATAATTAGTATTGTTAGTATATAGAGATTTAGGATTAATTGTAAGACTTTCGTCTTTGCGTATGAAATGTTACGCCAACAAATTAACATAGTCGAAACAAAAATAAAATACAAGATGTAAAATTAAGAAAGTCTCAAGAATTTTTTTTGATGTTTTTAAAGACCCTCGAAGCAAAGCAAAAATATATTGCGATTATTTAAATCAACTATTCATTGTTGTAAATTAAAATAGTGGAAAAAATTGTTAAATATTTTGAGAAGATTCACTGTTGAAAATTAAAATGGCAGAAAAAGAAATTGTGAAATATTTTGAGAGAGAAATTGAGGGGTATTAAGGTCATTTAATAAGTTAATGCATGTGTTAAAAGTCTTTGTATTACTAATACATAGAAAATGAAGTGTATTACTAATACACATTTTAATTCACAATAGAGTGTATAACCAATACTTGCATTAGTTATACATAGACAAAAAGATGTATCAAATAAAATACTAGTAATACACATTAACTAACGCATGCATTATATTTTTTAATACACTCTACCAAACGACCCCTAGGAGGTTGTTTGGTAGAGTGTATTACAAAATAATGCATGTATTAACTTTGTATATTACTAGTATCTTGATTGTTATATATTTTCATCCTATGCACTATTAATACTTGTATTAATTATATACTCTATTTGATAATAAGAAGTGCATTAATAATATATGGAAATCAATGGTTTAGAGAGGATATGAGCATACTAGATGTAAGAATTTAGGATTTGTTGGTGAAATTACAATAAATATTACAGCTGAAAAATTACAAGTAAAGAAAAATAAAAAGTTATTTTCTTCTTCTTCGGCTGAGGTGCGGATATCTCACTCTCTTTAAGGAGATTCAAGCCCACTGCAAAAAATTATTTCACCGATCTAACAGTAATCTTCTTGATATATCCTCTCCAGGATACAACAGCATTCTCACAAAGAACAACTCAACTACTCCGGACAAGAGTTGAGTTCAAAAATCCACAAAAAGAACACCTCCCTTCAACTAATGAACTTTCTTTTTTACTAATTTTTGTGAACTCTATAATCTTGTGTGTATCCTAAAACAATGCAAGACCACCTCTATTTATAGGTGAAGATTTTCATCCTTGTATTGAATAAGAATGAATGATGATAATAAAGAGGGAAGATCAATGGCCTAGAGGTTTCAAGAGTTACAAGAGTTACACCACATAAAGAATAGGATAATGGAGGAATAAAGAGTGGACATTACATGAAAATTATATCCATATTCTACCATCATTAACTATTGGTTTTAAGGAAAAAATAAATGGGAGTTAGAGTTTGTAAAGTAACAGCCATGGAACGTGATATTGATGCCTTATTATGGCATTAAAGTTGAGGAAGAAAGCTGCCGATAAGTTTTCTGTGATGGCTTTTCAATAAAAATGTAACAGGAGGAATAATAAGCTAGCATGAATGCTCCATAACATCCAAAAATTCATGCAAAATAATATTAAATAATAATAATGTTAAAATGCTATAAACAACATCAATCCTCCACTTATTTTAATATTAATATAAGAGAGTCTACTAGCTGAAGAAAGACTACCATATATAATGAAGGTGTGCTCTGTATTGAACCTCCACTTAGTAAAATAGTAATTTCTACTCCAGAGTCATAGTGGTCTCAGACTTGAACTATGATTGCTTAGGGGGAGTAAAAAGTTATTGCTTGCACATAATAGTCAAGGTGTTGACATGAACTTTATAGCCAACACATTACGGCCTTGTGCTTTCCCAGTTTTAATGAGTGTCTTTTTAGAATGAGCTTTATTCTCTTAGAAAGTGACCTACCTCCACACTCACATAGGTGAAATCCATTGAGAGTGCTCCTGTAATTTAGCACCCCACTCATACGAGCTACAAATTTTCATTAAGAGTTTCTTTTGAATTGAACCTCACAAATCATTACAGGTAAATGGACTCACACCATAGGGAGGGATAAGAAATAGTGAATTTTCCATAACAAGTCATCATGAGATTTATTTTTCCCATTAAACCTGGTTATAGGATCTCTAGTCCCCAGGTTGGGTTTCCTCATATATGGCTCAAGATTCAATCAGCTCTAATCCCATCCCCTCGATGTGCTCCAGACCTTTTCTCTTGCTAAGACCTTAGTCAATAGATCTGCAAGATTATCACAAGATTAGACATAATCAACATTAATGGTACCATTTGTCAAATATGATCTCATATTACTGTGTTTTCTCCTTATAGGTCTGGATGTTATAAAAATAGTTTTGAACTCTACCAATTGCAGCGGTGTTATCACAATGAATTAAAATAGGAGAAAATAATCAAAATAAGGTATTTAAAATAAGAAATCTCTCAACCAATTCGCTTCCTCTCTAGCTGAAGCTAAATCAATTAGTTCAGCCTTCATGGTAGAGTTAGCAATTATAGTTTATTTTTTAGACTTCCAACAAATAGCACCACCACCTTAAGTAAAAACATAACTAGTAGTAGATAAGGAATTACTTGACAAAGTGTTCCAATCCGCATCACAAAAGCCTTCAAGTACAACAAGATTTTTTTTTTAGAACAAACGATAATTTTTTGTTCCAATTAAATATCTCATTACTCTCGTTATAGCATGCCAATATTCATTACCTGGCTTGCTAGTAAACCTGCTAAGTACTCCTACTGTATATGAAATATCAGGCCTAGTACAATCAGTCACATATCTCAAACTTTCAATTATGCTAGCATATTCCTTTTGGTTTATTACATCATTTTCACTTTCAACAGGAAACAAGTGAACACTAGAATCAAAAGGAGTTACAACATGCTTTCAATCAAGGAAATTATATTTTTCTAGTATTTTCTCAACATAATGTGACAAATAAAGGAAAGTTCCATCACATGTTTTAGTAATTTTTATTCCTAGAATAAATTTTGCCTCACCAAGATCTTTCATATCAAAATGGCTTCTAAGAATATTTTTATTTCACCAGTAACATTCATGTTAGAGCCAAAGATCAACAAATCATCAGCATATAGGCAAATAATAACATGCGAATTATTTCATGACTTGTGATATATGCACTTGTCACACTCATTTGTTTTAAATCTATTATCAATCATGTAGGAATCAAACTTTTCATGCCATTGCTTTGGTGCCTGTTTTAAGCCATATAGGGATTTAGTAAGTTTACACACTTTGCTTTCTTGGCCAGCTTCAATAAAACATTCGGGTTGTTCCATGCAAATATCCTCATTTAGGTCTCCGTTTAAAAAAGTAGTTTTTACATCCATTTGATGAATTTGTAAATCAAAAATTGCTACAATAATAACTAAAAGTCTAATGGATTTAATTCTAGTTACCGGTAAAAATGTATACAAAAATTCTAGGCCTTCAATTTGCTTAAACCTTTTGCCACTAGCCTAGCCTTATATTTATCAATGGATCCATCCGATTTTAATCTTTTTACGTAAGACCCATTTACATCTAATTGTTTTACAAGCCGATGGTAAATCAACTAGCTTTCAAGTTTTATTGGAAACTAGTGATTCCATTTCATCATTTACAACCTCTTTTCAGAAAATAGTATCATGTAAAGACAAAGCTTCTTTTAAAGTTGGGGGGGGGGGGGGGGGGGGGTCATCTCCAACATTAAAAACATAATAATCATGACCAAAATCTATTTCAACTCTAGCTCATTTACTTCTTCTTAACTCAAAATCATTATTTTATTTATTTTTCAAAGTAGAAGCAGAAGAACTAGTTAGTGACAATATTTTTTCCAGTCCTATGACCCCCATTATTTTTAGAATCAATAAGAAATTTATTTTCATAAAATATTGCATCACATGATTCTATTATCACACTATCTTCAAGATTAAAGAATCTATAGGACATACTATTTGAAGCATAACCAAGAAAAGCACAAGTAGTAATTTTTTAAGCAACTTAGAGATTTTAGGATCCATTAACCTTACATAAGATAAGCAACCCCAAACTCTTACATATCTCAAATTTGGCTTATGAACTTTCAAAAACTCAAAAAGTGTTAATTTGCTCTTTTTACGAGGCACACGATTCAACACATAACAAGCAGTCAAAAGAGCTTCACCCCAAAAACTTAAAGGTGAACTAGACTCAATTAACATGGCATTAGTTAACTCAACTAAAGTTTTATTTTTCCTTTCCGCTACATCATTAGATGCAGGCGAATAAGGAGGAGTAGTTTCATGAATTATACCCAATAATATAAAAAATAATTGAACTCCTGCGACTCATATTCATGGACTCTACCACTTCTTATTCTTTTTATTTTTCTACCAAACTAGTTTTCAACTTCATGGAAAAAAGTCTTAAAATTCTCAAAAACATCACTTTTATTTTTATTAAGTAAACATATGTAAACTTAGAAAAATCATCAATGAAAGTGATAAAATATCTATTTCCTCCACGAGTTAGAATTTCTCCAAGTTTACAAATATTAGTATGAATAATTCTAATAAATAATTTTTTTTTTCAATTTGAAAATAAGGCTTTTTTGTAATTTTGACTTTACAACAAGCCTCACATTTTTCAAAGTTATTTTGGATCACTGAAATTAATCCTAAACTACTCATGATTCCCATATAACAATCTTTTATATGACACAAATAAGCATGCCAAAAAATTAGTAGAAGAAAGCATATAAACAGAAGTAGATGTTTTATTCATTTCAACATTCAACTTGAACATACCATCACATGCATACCCCTTTCCCACAAAAATATTATTTTTCACAATTACATATTGGTCAGATCTAATAATCTATTTGAAGCCTGCTTTATTAAGAAAAAAACTAGACGTTAAATTTTTTCTCATGAAAGGAGTATAAAGTACATCTTTTAGTATCAATACCCTTCCATAAGTAAACTCAACTCGACATCATCCATTCCAAGTACTTGAGTTGTGTGTGAATCTCCAAGCATGATGGTTTTGGGCTTCTCAAAAGGAGTATATTTTTTAAACCAGTCATTATCATAACAAACATGACGGTTTGCACCAGAGTCAGCCCACCATCGATGAACATTATCCACCATGCTTATGTTTTTTATCACCACCACAAATGGTTCTTCGATAATATTTTCCTTTAGGCCCACATTTTCGAAATCTACAAAGTTGAGCAATATGTCCACTCTTGCCACATATAAAGCACAGTCTTTTTTATTGTACATGTTGATTCTTTTCTTGGTTGTTTCCACCATTATTGTCCTTGGGATGTCTAACATTATTTTTCTTGATTTTTTTCTTCTTAGGCTTTAAAGTACTCCCTCCGTTTTAAAAAGAATGACCTACTTTTCTTTTTAATCTGTTTAAAAAAGAATGACCCCTTTCCTTATTTGGCAATACTTTAATTTCAAATTTCCACATGGCATGTTTAGGACCACAAGATTAAAGGCATTTTGGTACATTTGACACAACTTTAATTTAAGGCCACAAGATTCAAAAGTCTTCTTTATTTTCTTAAACTTTGTGCCAAGTCAAAGTTGGTCATTCTTTTTTAAATGGAGGGAGTAGTATTTTTGTTAGTTTTGGGGGAAGCATTATTTGAAGAAGTTAAATTTACCTTTGTTGTAATGTTGTTCTCTTCTGTTTGCAAAAGTGCATCTTGTCCCCTTGCCTCTTCTTCCATGCCGATTCTCATTATCAAAGTCTCAAGAGAAGATTTTTTTTACATATGGCACATAGTTTTTTGAAATTCCTTCCATAAAGGTGAAAGTTTATCAATTATGCCACAAAAAATAAGGTTATCTCAAATTTTGACTTCCTCGGACTTGAGCTCTCCAACAATCATTATGAAGTCTTGAGCTTAGTCTACCACTGATTTGTTGTCCACCATTTGGAAACAAAAAAATCTGCTAGCCACATATTTTTTCGATCCCGCCTCCTCAGTGTCATACTTACTCTACAAGGCTTTCCAAATTTTCTTTGCACTAGAGTAGGTTCTATCATAATAATCATAAAAATTAACCGATAGATAATTAAGTAAAGAATACCGGCACTTGTAGGAGTCACCATCGTATTTTTGACTTTCTCTTGAAGAGAGATAAGTTCATCATCGGTCGTGGAAGAGTTATATATTTTATTTAAATTCTTCTCAGTTAACACATAAGAGACATTGAGAAGACTTAAGTAGAAAAGCACTTTACCCTTCACCTCTTGAAGTGAGCACCGTTGAACCGAAATGGCTTGTTAAGATCGCTCATCTTGACATCCATGGATTTTTCAGTTGTTGCCATTGAATATCCTTAAAATTATTGGTGAAATAACAATAAATATTACAACTAAAAAATTACAAGTAAAGAAAAATCAAAAGTTATCTTCTTCTTCTTCTTCGGCTGAGGTGTGGATATCTTGCTCTCTTTAAGGAGATTCAAGTCTATTGCTACAAGTTGTTTCACCAGTCAAACAGTAATCTTCTTGAGTCCCTTCAGGATACAACAACCTTCTCACAAAGAACAACTCAATAATTCTGGACAAGATTTGAGTTCAAAGCTCCACAAAAAGAACACCTCTTTTCAACTAATGAACTCTCTTTTTTACTAACTTTTGTGAACTGTATAATCTTGTGTGTATCCCAAAACCATGTAAGACCACCTCTATTTATAGGTGAAGATTTTCATCCTTGTATTGAATAAGAATGACTGATGATAGTAAAGAGGGAAGATCAAAGGCCTAGAGGTTTCAGGAGTTACATGACTTACACTATATAAAAACTAAGATAATGGAGGAATAAAGAGTGGAAGATTCATGAAACTTATATCTACATTCTACCATCACTAACTATTGGTTGCACAAATGAATGGGAGTTAAAGGCTGTAAAGTAACAACCATGAAACATGATATTAATGCCTTATTATGGCATTAAGGTTGAGGAAGAAAACTGCCAATAAGTTTTTTGTGATGGGTTTTCAATAAAAATGTAACAGAAGGAATAATAAGCTAGAATGAATGCTCCATAACGTCCGAAAATTCATGCAAAATAATATTAAATAATAATAATGTTAAAATGCTATAAACAACATCAGGATTCTATTCGAGCTGCAAGCTGTGGTGGGTATATGGAGAGAGGAACTGAAGACTTTTGAGGAAATCAATGAATATATAATTACACTCAAGAAATACATACTCTCTGTTTTTTTTTGGTATAGCACGAAGACTCTGCACCTAAGAGGGTGGCTTAGTCGTTAATGAAGCGGATTTCAAACCTGAGGTCTCAGGTTTTAAGCCCAATAGAGACAAACAAGAACTAGGAGGTTCTTCCTATCTATCTTATCCTTGGTGGACAGAGTTATCTGGTAGATGTTGTTGGTAGGAGGTAGCAGGTATCCCGTGGATTTAGCTGAGGCAAGAGGGAGGCGAATTGAAATTTTCCTCAGTGGATTAGTCAGGCTTGACAGTCAACTCACCTGCAAACAAGTATACTTAAATAGAACAAACTTAAGATTAAATTTACAGGAAAATAATCAAGTAAATAAAGTAATAACACAAAGATTTATCCTGGTTTGAAACACCAATGTGGTGCCTACTTCCAGTTTCCTTGGGTTTCAACAGTTTCCTTTAGATCCTTCAAAGTAGAGTCGGAATACAGATGTAGGTGAACAAGTTCTGAAGCTTATTTTAATTTTCAAATCTTGTGACACAACCTCAACTGGTATGATTAAGTTGAATCGATCTTACTCTTTTACAACTATTGTAAACTAAGAAGTACAAAACTTTATTGATACTAAGATTGTGACAAACAAAGAATTTTTTGTGAAGTTGCGGAGTCTTCGAGTCTTCTATCTTCTCTTTTTATAACAGTCGGTTGATGCTGCTGTTTTTCTTCCAAAGTAACCCAAGGAATTCCTTCTCAATCAATGATTTGATTTGGCTCCTTGATTGAGGGTAATACGTTCATATTAGATATGTCCGTATATACGAGGCTGCTTGCCTTTCATCACTACTATTCATGTCCATATAAGATGTGTCCATGAAGAGGGTGTGATTTCCTTTCCATGTTGCACTGCGATCTTATTGATTATCTTTCTTGTATTTTGGAATTTTGAGAAGATCTTGAGAGATCTTTTATTGATACCGTATCAAGGAACAATTTTTCCTCCCAAGTATATCTCCATGTAGATCTTTCTTGCCTTGATTATCCTTCTGGTGTATCCTGCATATTAGCAATAGATTAGTTTATCATTATTAAAATATATTACTTTGATATAGGAAGCTAACACCGGACACCATGGTTATTCAACAAAAAAAAAGACTCATCTAAATGACAGTTGAAGCCATGATAGAATTGGCTAGCACACTGCAAAACATATAATGGACTACTAAACTAGTTTATTTGCAAGTCAGTTTAGTAAATGTGAGCACTCGTAAATTTAAAGAATCAGCACATATCATGGATTTTTTTGGTGATTGTTTCAGTGTCCTTAATCTTGCATATATTTTATAATTTGAGTCCCTCAAGTTACATGATAAAAGCATCCTAGGCAATTAGTAGTCACGAGTTTGTGCGAGATTCATAGGGAGAAGTTAATTTTCCCTTTTTCTGAACTTACCTTTTTTTTAAAAAATATTACCTCTTCACTCATTTGTTGGAATAATATTTTGTGGGGATTTGTCACCAGATTTTAATTTCTAACTAGGTGCCCATGCCTCACATTTTATTTCACCATTTACTCCCGTGAGCTGATCTTATATCTATAATTTTTTGCTAGGCGTACGTGTTTGGAATCTTCAAGAACAAGCATATTGTCCTCTACGATACACTGATTCTGCAGGTGTGGCAGCCATTAAACCTTTTAAATTGACCTTGCCTGTATTTTTCTTTTTTTTTTTCCTTTTTTTTTGGTCTTCTTTTATCCTGTTTATTGTTTATTAGCAGATGAATCCTTTTCTCAAAATAAACTTTTGGGTAGGTATTTTAGTTGATTAAGTTAGGAGTTCTCCATTTACTGATTCCTAAAGGCTGTTTGATGATACTTGAAAGATTATTCTAACATATTTATGATTTGGTGAAATGTGAAAGATATATGATGATGAGTTCCCGTGCAGATGCGACCATAATTAGTTGTAATGGTAAACTATTACCTCGTTGGCTTCTCTCTATCTGTAGTTTTTTATGAACTAGTTTAGGGCACGTGCGTTAAGCATTTTCGATTAGAATTTGAATAAACTTAAATTAACACAAATTCTAATATTTTCGTTATTTTATAGATTTTGTTTTATTGTTTCTTGATAAATTGTTATGTCAAAGTAATCCGAAAATACGTTTAAGACAAATTTAGTGTTTTGAACGAATCATAATGCATTTTCAGTCAGAATTGGAACAAACCTAAATTGATTGAATCGTACTTTTCGTTTAATGTTTTATTTTTTCTTGAGAAATTGTTATCTAAATTCAACTCTAAAACAAGTTTAAGATAAAAATAGTGTTTTGAATGTATCAAGTTGTCTATACATCAATCTAACAACACAATAGGTTTAACAATATTCACATGAATTGTGTTAATTCAATGAGCCCAAGTTATTGATGTACTCATAATGTACGACTGAACTAAAATTATGAGGACGATGTTGGTTTTTTTTTTGTTTAAACCACCAGGTGTCCGGTATCCGCTTTTTAGGAGTCCAATTATATTCAAATTTGCCCCGCGTCGGGCCCCATTTGGAGTGGTCGAACCCTCGACCTCTGGGTAGGTTGGGGCAGCCCCTTTCCGCTGCGCCACCACAGTTGTTGGTGAGCACGATGTTGGGTTGAAACAACACGACATATAAAGTAACATTGAATGATAATAACAAAGAGAAGTTATAAAAAAATAGTAATCCCTCCGTCCCATTATTAGTTGTCCATTTTACTGTAAATAGTTGTCCCACATTACTTATCCACTTACCAATTAAGAAAAAATTAATTTTATTTTTTATTTACGGTCAATTTCTTTCTTTAGTGTGTAAATAAGTTTGTAAAGTTCAAATAAGAATTTATCAATAACAAAATTAGTAAAAATATCCTTTATTAACGTTATTTGAATTTTGTGACCAATTTCAGTGACAACAATTTTTTTAGTGCTTTTTAAATTTTTAAATATTTCAAAAACAAAAAAATTAGGCAAAACGTAGTTTTCAAATTTATACTCGACAGAAAATATTAAAAAATGTCAAGGCCAAACACTCTGTTATTATTTCATTTCATGATATATTTTTTTTAAAAAAAAATTAATAAACAATTAGGATACATTCGATGCACATGAATCATACGTTTATTGATAAAATTGTATAAGAAAACATCAACATTTGACGTTGAATTAAATGGAATGTTCATTAAAACATATATCTATATTTGTTAATCTATAATTGGGAAGGGTCAAATATACCTTTGTACTATCAAAAATAAGTCAAAGATACCCTCGTTTATTTAGACCCTCTCATAACCTAATACATGATAGGCAAAACAATACATGGCACGTCTCAGAAGTTACATACATGAATTTTTTTTCTCAAAAGTTTAAAATTTTTATGAGGCCTTGTAAAGCTTATATTTAAGGGTGTTTGATCATTAAATTATCCGTATTTGAAAAAAATATTAACAAAGCAAAAAATAATATTTAAAAGTTAAATTATGTTTGAAAAAAATTAAAAAAAATCATGGGCAAATACTTTCTTATTACTCTACTTCAAAATAAGTGGTACTAAGGGTTATATATATAAAATAAAAGTTGTTTTGGCAAACTAAAATTATATATACAAATATAAATTTACTTTAGAGATCTATATATGAGCTTCAAAATTCGTTTTGTACATAAATATAAATGTAGATGAGCTTCAAAATTAAAAACTATATATTCGCTCTGAAATATATAAATATGCAAATATAACAATAAATATATATTTAACTATTTAGTTTAAATCTAACTGTGGATAATAATTATTTTAACATTAGTCACACCTAAATCTAGTAATTATGAATTTATGTTTCCCACTCCAAATAATTTTTCCTTTTAATAATAATCAAATAGGAAAAAAATCATAACAGGTGTGATCGACAAAAACAAAGAACAAAAGGAAAAGGCAAAGACAAAAAAACATAAATTGGCAAAGTAGAAAAGTTGGAAAGTTGCATATCTTCGTCTTCGTGTCTCTTCTAATTCCTTTGATGGGATAACTATTGTCCTTGTTCAATCTAGCAACTTTCTTATTCATTATTTTGAATTTATCCTTAATCATCGTGTTTCTTTTTTGTTTCAAGACTTCAAATGTTCAATTTTCATCTTTATTACTGAGCTTCATCAAAGATGATCTTCAGTGGAGTTCAAGAACCGATTTCTCCATTATGTAACCAACGTCTTAACAATATTAGAAAGCTTATGCCAGATGTTGTTTGTCCATAGCTATGGAGTTTAAACTCAGACAGACGAGCTCCTTAGCTACCAAAATCTCCTAATTTCAATTTGATGTTGAGTGAGCAAGATGCATTAAGCTGGTATTACCGTTATTTTGATCAATTTGTGATTGATCATTGCATGCACCTTTAGTACTCTATGTTAATGCTTTATCTTGTTTTGTATTATCAACTCTTAGAAATCAAGTTGTTAGTTGTCTTTTACTGTGTTGTGAATTGAAATTTTTATTTGTACTTGTTGTTGAGAATTAAAATTTAATTTATTTGAGATTTGAACTGAATTTTTTGACAAATGGCTTGATTGTGAAGAACTTCTTCTGAAATAGTGGAATTGAATTCAAAATGGGAATTGTTTTTGGCTTTTGGGGTGTTGTTAACTGATCATTATACTTGAGCTAGATTTTAGTTTGGAAAAGTAAATGCCAAGAGGTGTTGTTGTTTAATAGTGGAATTTATGGTGGAAAGTTCATTGATTAAGGAATCCCTTGCTTTGACTGAGGAGTTTGTTTAGGCTGCTGACTTGTGGTCAGACAGTATGCCCAGTGTAACTCGACCTTATCCTTATTTCATGGAGATAGATATATTATTTATTTGTGGTCATATATGGTTAGAAAAGACTCCCTACATTTCAATTTATTTGTCTTACTTATCCTTTTCACTCTGTTTTGGAAAGAATGTCTCTTTTTTTTTTGGAAACTTTTTAATTACAACGATACACGTGACATGTTTAAGATTACATGATTAAAGTACATTCTACTTATCTTTAGTTTAAAACCACGAGATTTAAATGATGCTGGAGCCCCTACTGTTTATTTTGATTAATGAAGTTGGTACTGCAAGGTTAAATGAACCAATACAGTAAAAACTTTAGATATGATTAGGAACATTCTCATGAATTCAATAAGTTGAGGACTACCATTAACCTCCTAGTTTACAGAGGAGTATAATTGGTACTTCATGTCATTTACTCCTCTTATGCTTAAATACTCCTGTCCTTCCATCTAAATCGTTCTTCTTTTAGGGTAATTTCTCTCAAAATTTTCACATTTAGTTGTCTCTATGTTCTTCCTATTTTGTGCTATATTTTTTCTTGACTGCTGCTGTAATGCTCACTGTGGCCAGCTTATGTCGTTGTTTGGAGTTAAGTTTTTGTATTTTGAAATTGAATTTTGTGTTGTAGAAAGAGTATGAGTGACGATTTTAAAGAGAATCATATTTAAGTCTTACTGTCCATCCCTGAAGCATTTAATTCATCTAGAAACCTTTATTTGGAATTTTGATGCCTATAACTAAAGCATTTAATTCATCTAGGAAGCTCTATTCGGAATTGTCTGGTTTACCACTCATCATTTCAAATCCTAGGCCCATGTTTATGATTGCCTCCTAGCTGGTGATGTTGTTTAAATTGTTTACAACAATAACAACAACAACAAACTCAGTGTATTTCTACAAAGTGGGATCTGGTTGATTAACTTGTCTGAGCTATGTATGTGTTGGTCTGATGGTTGTTGTATCCGTGGAGCTAGAGTATTACTCAATTTTATGTGGTATTATCATGATTTTATAATAAACCCAATTGCTTTTATGGGACATTAGACTCATTTGGCTTTTTGTTGATTGATAATTTTGTTAAAAAAAAAAGTTTAGATGGATAAGCAGAACCCTGAACATAGTCATGTAATTGAGGTACATGGTGACATACTATCGCTAGAGAAGAGGACTAAAATCTGAGGTTCAGCACCGTATGGATTCCCAGATGTTAAAACCATGTCTAAGGATGCATAGGAGAGATCAGCATCCATGAGAAAACTTTGCATTATTGTTGTCCGTGCATTATTTTTATGATTGTCACGGTTCTTAGAGGTATTTCAGCCAATAGTCTTGAAATTTTAACCGAAATTGGTCATCTACTATAAGATGTTGCATCGCATCATTTTTATGGTTGTCGAGGTTGTTGGAGGTATTAAAGCCAATAGTTTTGCAATTTTAACGGATGTCGCTCATCCACTATTAGATGTTGCAGCTTTTGCAATATCCTTGTTTTCACTCTAGGCATCATTGGGGTTTTTAGAATTGAGATACTCGAGGCGTTAGTTTCTATTAGGTCCTTATACTATCATCTCAAGCCATATGATGATCATCTTGTGTGAGATAGATTGCCAGTAGGTTTTCTAAGTACTAAACGTTAGATACAAGTTGTTCTTTATTAAATTCTTTTCTGTGTGCTTGTTTTTGACACGTCATCTCTTACTATTGCATATGACTTGACTTTACGTCTATCATTGGTACTTTTATTATTATAAGAATAGATGAGAAAGAGAAACTTGTCTCTCATTCCATTACTTCTTGCGGTGTAATTAATATCATGTATTAGAGGTAATCTTCTTATTTTAACAATGACCAATAAACTTCTTCTTCCCCAACCAATCACTTTCCACACCAAAAGAGTCATTTTATAAACAAAAAAGAAAAAGAAATAGTTGAAGAATTGCGAAGTGTATCCTTAGATATATAATGTGCTTCTAGGGCCCTCTCCTTCTATTTTCCTACCTTTAACTATTTCTTTAGAGACAATTACATTACTAAAAAAAAAAGCAACATCAAATAGGTGTATTAGAAAATTACATAATAGTAGACTACCGGGTATGTTAGAAGTTATGAAGTTCATCATACTGTCAAAATCATATATACTTTGCACTTAAACCAACTATCAAAATTTGTACGCCTTTATATATTTTATACTTTCTTTAAGTTCAGATCTTCCTTCAACACTGTCACGACCCGAACCGGAGCCCTGGCCGTGACGAGCATTCCGAACCATAAAGGCCCGAAACACCCCTATCTGTCTGATAATCATGCACATAATTCATGAAAAAAGAAATGCGGAAGATGTACAATATAACAGAAACATGGTCAAGAATCATATGAAAACGAAAATGGGGAATAGTGTACCACAATCTAAATCAACATCTCTAAAACCGTCTGCAAAATCTCTACTACATGACTGAAATAATGTCTATCTGAAAACTGGGACAAGGCCCCCAGCAGACCCAAAACTAATAAATGATAAATGAAATAGCAGACGTCAGGCCTTCCAAAATATAGAAGGCTCACCACTTGATTCTGCGATCTGTCGGAAGAAATTTATTGGTTATCTGAACCCCTAGACTATGCCTCCGAACCTGGGAGGGAAGGGGGTCAATAAAAAAGTACTGGTACGCAGAGAAATCAAAACAGAAGTATAATATTTTTACACAATATAGGTGAGAGCCATTATAAAGCAGTTTCATATCAAATCATTTGAAAACACATGGGCATAATGTAATTGTTTTCAATAACAATGAAATTCAGCTGAGCTAGGTGGAATACCCTACATAACTTACACCAACTGTCAAACCCCAGTTGCCGTCGAGATTAGAGTATACGTGAGGGGAAGACATACAAGATCACACAACATGGTGTCTCGACCCAATGGTAGTGCCCAAGATCACTTAGCCCAGGCTCCTACCTATAATCCCAATTTGGGAATGACATAAAGTCAAGTAATCAAGATCACTTAGCCTGGAACCAAATTTCCATGTCGGCAAACACTGTTTTCAGCGATGATCCCTTATACTCAAACACCTTATTTGGGCATCCACCTATCTTATGTAAAATCAATGCATTCAAATTTCATCTAATTCAATCACATATCATATTCTGTAGGGTATCGCCATACCCGACTTGTAAGCCATCAATATCACATTATTCTTCTCATTCAACCATTGTATTCAACATGTTTCAACACAAATAACCCTCTCATTTTCAAGTCAAAATCATATTAATTCTCAAAACATTTCATGTCATGCTTTTCAAGATGTTTTCAAACAATTTACATCATATGCACATTCAAAACAAATTCACATCAAAAGAGGGATTTCATATAATTCATGCTCTCAAAATATCACCTCTTTGAAACACACATATATACATATATAACATGTCAAATCGTTCAGAAGTAGGCCTAAAGACCAAATTCAATATTATAGAAACGTTCAAAACATAATTATATTTGTAGTTTCAATACCCCCATTTGTAAAACATGAATTTAAAGACCCATGAGATTTTTGGATAACCCCACGTACCTCTATATGCGAATATGATAGGTGCTTCTTGATGCGTACGTTCTGGGGATTCCAAATATGTAATTTGTTTCAAAAACCCACAACTAAATCTTGAGTTAATTGGGTTTTTATTTTGAAACCCTAAGGAGTGTTCTTGAGATAATTTGATGAATATGATAATATTTTGGTATTTGAGGGATTAAATCCCATGTTGGTGGTATATATAGGGGTGGAGGATGATCAAAATACCCCTAAGGAACAATTAAGGTCAAATTTGTCCCTCAGTTGAAAGTTTGATAGGCTGGAGTAAATAGATTATAACTTTTTACTCATAGACTTAAATTTGATGAAACCAACTTCATTTGAAATAGGACTCAAAGAGATTTTATTTGATATATTATATCTCACACATTTCATTATATACATGGAGTTATGATCGTTTGAAGTTGATCCTGAAATGCTGAAAACTGGGCAAGAAGGCTATGCGTTTTGCTACTGTTTTGAAATCCAAACGCAGCCTTATGTGTTTCAAAAAATTCCGAAACTTATCCGAGATGTACTATGAGCTTTTCCAATCGTAACGCAACTTGAAAATCTGAATGTTAGAAAGGTTGATAAATTGTATCCCGAAGATTACCAGCTAAAATGACTCTAAGTCCTCATTGCACTTAGAAAAATTTTCAAGTTTTTAAGTCTAAGGGCACTCTATTAAAGGCTGATCCATGCAATAATTTTACGGGGTGTTACAAACACACCTATTTTTCTTTTCAGATGATACATAAAGTGAATAAGGCTCCCGTCATCCATGTTGATTTCAATGATTTCTTTATATTCTGTCCATGCCAACTTACTAAAATGGAATTATCTTAATAAGTAAACTGCCAATTATCGTCTGCTATTTAGTTCTTTAAGTGTTTACTTTATGCTTCGTCAATTGTAAGATTCATTTAGTTTGTGAAAAAATGTTTGATAAGATGCCTTACTCGAAAAAAGAATTCTTAGCTACCCATCAAGGTGTAATAGCTCAGAAAGCTATTATGTCCTGTATGATGAGCTTGACCTATATTAAAAGGTTGTGATAAGAACTTTTGCATGATAAGCTTGATCTATAATATGCTACAACTCTTAACTATCATATCTCACCAGATGTTGATCTTTACATTTTAGTAATTTAGTGAATTAAATCAAATTTTAGTTTGATATACACAAATATAGAAGCAACTTTTATCCCACAATGACTACTTGGTGTCCTTATGGTGTGATCATCCTTCAAAACTTATAGAATAGAAAAAAAAATATAGGAACAGGGACTGAAATTAAGAAAAACATATATCTGATTAAGTCTACCAGCAATTTCTGATTGAGTCAATGTCTCCTCTTCGATTCCTACATTTACTGCAACTTCAACAAACAAATTAAGGTAAGACTTTATAAATTTTAATGAGTATAGATTTTGTAGGATCATCATACCAAATGCATGTACTTGTTAATATAAATTTTGTAGGATCATCATACCAAATGCATGTACCTGTTATTATACTTGTCTATTAACTATTTGATTGGTGCAGTTCAAGGAAACTTTGGCCTTAATATGCCTGAAATATTCTGCGGTCACTACAGAACCATGGAAACTGAGGGAACTGAAACTATGGCAACTTGAAGATGGACAATCCAGTTGGTTAATCGAACATTCCATCACGTAACCTGAAGAACTGGTTAGATGTAATAGAGAGAGTTGGTGCAGTTATGGCAACCTTCCAGCAGGTGAGAACTGCTGGCTAATCTAAAAGCTAATGATGACACTTGACAATGATTATTTAGGTATTCTTATGAATGATATTAATACAATATAATTTACTCTTACATGAGTTTTACTTTTATCGGCTACACGATTCAATAATAATTTAAAATAATGCCTTTCACATTCTCTTGGGCTAGTTGTGACATTTGGCAAAAGAGAATAAATAAATTAAATTTTAAGCATATACAAACATTAAGAGTGTTTTTGTTAGATACCTTACCAAAAGTAATTTGACTAATTATTGATCTTGATGAGTGCGACTCCAGTGAGTTTTTTCAGATATGTTTTTCTTATTTCTCATCCTCGTCCTTCTTGGCAATATGTTTTCAGTTGGTCCTTACTATTGCAGTACTTAGTGTAATATGATTAGCTTATATGTTTAAATTCATCAGGTACAAAATTGGATTTCAAGGAAATTAAATTTGCAAGAAGTAAAAAAGAGAAAATTAGACGAAGTTGTTGTAGAAGACCTAGAAATAAAACAGAAGCAAACAAAGCTGGAGATCGAGATTTGAGACAAAGCAACGACAAAGCTGATGGAAAAAATATTGAAATTTTAAAAGCAGGATTCATAAGAATTTGACTATGATTTATAGTAGAGTTATTGCTTACTTTGCCAAAAATAACGTGAGTGCTAACTATAAGAGGACTCCTACGATGATGATTCTTTTACTTTGCAAAAAATAACAGGAAGCATAGGAAAGCCAAAAATAATACTAAGTTCTAACCATAATAGGACTCCTATCAAGATGATGATTCTTTGCCAAAAATAACAGGAAGCGTAGGAAAAAGTTATATATTTTTTTAATAAATTTATATTTATTAAAGTCATAATAATTGAAGGAAAGAGTGAAAAGACAGTTTTATCTAAAACAGAGATTTTTAATAAAGAATAAAAAGTTCAATTCACTTTTCTAATGGTCTTTACACTTTTAATAAATTATAGATGAGTTTATGCTATCTGCATGAGAAAATTTACAGCTGTTAAAACCTATATAAAATTAAAAAATTGAAGTTGTTAAAAGGTTTTCTGGCTATATGTAATTTTTTAAATCCATTACGCAAAGGAATTGTTGTAGGAAACAATCTGTCATCTTTTATGTAAAAACAAGGATTTTCTGTAATCTTATTGCATAAACTAGTTGGTTGTGTTGATTGTGTTAATTGATTTGCTGCCCAACTTAAAATATAGTATTATTTGTGGAATGAGATAGGTGTTTGTTTTGACTGGGATATCTCCCTTAGATATGCTGACTCTTCTTTTTCTTTTCTAACTTCAAGAAAAATGATATTCTTGATTATTTGAAGAGATTGTACGTGAATAGCACTTGTCCGCTTTGCTGCATAATATGATAGTGCTGCTTCTCTTATCTATTATCATTTATTGCTAACCTCATGAAAAAGATAGTACTCTAATATGCTTATATCTAGACTAGGGAAATTAACCGTGCTTTCCGCGGTATTAAAAAATTAATTATTTTATTTGATTAATTTTATATTCATTTTAGATTTATTATCTAATCGTAATATTATATCTTGTTATAATTATATTATGAATAATGTTTTGTTCCATAAAAGAAAAAAAATTAAAAATTTAATATTTATTATATGATGGATAATATATTTTTTATCTATAAATTAAAATGTATTCTCTAATAACAATTTAATTTCATTTCTATTGCGTATTGAATGAAGTTGAGATTTTAATTTGAAATAATGTACTCATGTGTGCTTATAAATGCACTAAGATGGTAAGATAATTTCTTTCTCATTATATTTATAAAACAAATTCAATAGCATAAATCTCTTTAAGTCGTCAACACTATATACTGATTAACTCCATATTACAACTACCTTAATGTGCATATTGCAATTTGCATCATAAAAAAATCATGAAGGTTCATATTATAGAAGTTACATATAAAGAACATACACATGAATACTCACGCACATACACCTATTTTTTCACGTTAATTATGGAAAAATAGATGAAAAAAATACAAAATTAGTATACAATTTTTTAAGCTCTTGTTCAATAGCCTATTTCACAAACGATGAACCTTCAAAAGCCTATAAAATTTACAATAATAAAAAAATCATGAAAGTTCATATTATAGAAGTTACATATAGAGAACATACCCATGAACACTCACACGCGCACATACCTATTGCTTTTACATTAACCATAAGAAAATGGACGGAAAAAAAAATACAAAATTAGTGTATAATTTTTTAAGCTATTGTTCGATAGTCTTTTTGACAAATGATCAACCTTTCAAAACTCTATAAAATTTACAATAATAAAAAAATCATGAAAGTTCATATTATAGAAGTTACATATAGAGAACATACTCATGAACACCGACACACACACACCTAATTTTTTTTATGTTAACCATAAGAAAATACACGAAAAGAAATACAAAATTAATGTACAATTTTTGTAAGCTCTTGTCCGATAGCCTCTTTGACGAACAATCAACCTTCAAATGTCTTCTTAATAAGCTTGACTTTAATACTATAGATAATAATATAAAGAACACTATTTTAGATATAAAAAGAAAAGGATATTCTTGAGTATGGGTCTCATGAAAGAAAATATTATGACTTTATATAGATGAAAATAGAGGAACATCATAAGTTATCTTAAATTTTATAATTAAATAATTGGAGGTTATGAATATGAAAATTTAAAAGTCGTGAAGTTAATGATATTATTAAGAGTAGAAATTTATTTATTTTTAATTATATATAGATATAAATTTTACTTAATAAAAATCAATTACATTAATTATAAAGGAAGATAAAAATAATTAACAAAATATTTAGAGTTTAAAAATTAAAAAAAATGGTCTTCTTGAGCATTAACTAATTGAGGGTTATGAATATGAAAGGTTTAAGAGTCATAGACATTACTAATATTTAGGAGTAGAATTTTTGTAATTGAATGTTGTCTGTTGTTGATATTGTCTGTTGTCTGTTGTTGCGGTTGCTGTTGTCTGTTGTTGCTGTTGTTGTGGTCGTTTCTTGCCTTTGAGTATATTTTCTTATATTTTCTTGTAGTAGTGGCTGTAGGCGGTAATGGTTGGATAGGGTCATGTTCGAGGGGGTTGGGGCGTGGGGCCGTTGTGGGGGTGGGGGATGAGAAAAGGGCGGGAGTGGAAAGGAGGCCAAGGTTTGGCCGCGGCAGTGGCAGAGGAGGGCGAATGGATAGAGATGGTAGGCTAAGGGTTGGGTCTTGGAATATAGGGACCCTTCAGGGTAAGTCCATAGAGCTCGTGAAGATTCTTAGGAAGAGGAGGATCAATATCGCGTGTGTTCAAGAGACCAAGTGGGTAGGGTCTAAGGCTAGGGATGTGGACGGTTACAAGCTGTGGTACTCGGGGAGCGAGAGGAGTAGGAATGGAGTTGGCATCTTAGTAGATGAAGAGCTTAGAGAACATGTAGTGGAGGTGAAGAGGATCAACGATAGGTTGATGAGTATTAAGTTGGTCATTCGGGGGTTTACCTTGAATGTGTGTAGTGCTTATGCACCGCAAGTGAGCTCGGAAGGGGAGGAGAAGGGGCGGTTCTGGGAGGATTTGGAGGAGGTGGTGAGAGGCGTGCCTAGCTCGGAGAAGATTGTTGTAGCAGGAGATTTCAACAGGCACATCGGGGCGTTACCGGGAGGCTTTGGTGATATGCATGGTGGGTTTGGTTTTGGGGAGAGAAATGAAGAGGGGGCTACTCTATTGGAGTTTGTGAGGTCCTTTGGGCTGGTGGTGGTGAACTCGGGCTTCCCGTAGAAGGACGATCACCTAATCACCTTTCGAAGCGCTGTGGCCAGGACCCAAATTGACTTTTTGTTGCTTAGGAAAGGGGATAGGGTGTTGTGTAAGGACTGTAAGGTCATCCCGAGTGAATCTCTCGACCCAGCATAGGCTCTTGGTTATGGATTTTGGTATAAAGAAGAATAGAAAGAGGAGGAGTAAGGAGTGTAGACCTAGAATTAAGTGGGGCGTCTTGACGCCAGTAAAGGCGTGGGAGATAGGGGAGAAGTTGGCGGGAATGGGGGTATGGGAGTGTAGGGGGGACGTGGATAGTATGTGGGATAGGGCGGCTAGGTGCATCAGGGAGAATGCAAGGGAGGTGTTGGGAGTCTCTAGGGGCCGGGCCGGGCATCATCAGGGGGATTGGTGGTGGAACGACGAGGTGGAGAAGAAAGTGGGGACCAAGAAAGGGGCGTATGCTAAGTTGGTTGAGAGTAAGGACGAAGAAGAGAAGCGGGTAAATAGGAAAGAGTACAAGCTAGCTAGGAAGGAGGCTAACTCAGCAGTCACGGCGACTAAGACGACCGTTTTTGAGAGCTTTTATGCAGGGTTACAGGAGAAAGGAGGGGAGAAAAAGTTGTTTAGAATCGCTAAGGCTAGGGAGAGGAAGGGTCGTGACCTCGACCAGGTGAGGTGCATTAAGGGGGAGGATGGTAGAGTGTTGGTGGAGGACGACCACATTAAGAATAGATGGAAGTCGTACTTTCGTAGGCTCTTGAATGAAGAAGGGGGTAGAGCTATTGTGTTAGGGGAACTGGAGCACTCAGAGGAGTGTCGGGACTTTAGTTATTGTAGACGTTTTAAGGTAGAAGAGGTTAGAGAGGCTGTTCGCAGGATGCGGAGGGTAGGGCAACGGGGCCGGACGAGATACCGGTAGAGTTTTGGAAATTCGTTGGAGAGGCTGGTGTAAGGTGGCTGACTGGATTGTTTAACGAAATCTTCAAGACGGCGAAGATGCCGGAGGCATGGAGGTGGAGTACCATGATCCCTCTCTATAAGAATAAGGGTGACATTCAGAGTTACAATAACTATAGGGTGATTAAGTTATTGAGTCACTCTATGAAGATTTGGGAGAGAGTGGTCGAGGTGAGGTTGAGATGGATAGTGTCTATTTCAGAAAACCAGTTTGGATTTATGCCTGGCCGCTCGACGACGGAGACAATTCACCTGGTACGGAGGCTGGTGGAACAGTATAGGGAAAGGAAGAAGGACCTGCACATGGTGTTTATTGACCTAGAGAAGGCATACGACAAAGTCCCCAGGGAGGTGCTATGGAGATGCTTGGAGGTGAGTGGAGTCCCGCTGTCATATATCAAAGCAATTAAGGATATGTATGATGGAGCAAAAACTCAGGTGAGGACGGCGGGAGGAGACTCCGAGCATTTCACTGTCTTGACAGGATCGCATCAGGGATCTACTCTTAGTCCCTTTTTGTTTGCCTTGGTGATGGATGTGTTGACGCGGCGTATCCAAGGGGAGGTGCCGTGGTGTATGCTTTTTGCAGACGATGTAGTTCTGATTGATGAGACTCGAGGGGGAGTGACTGACAAATTAGAGGTATGGAGACAAACTCTTGAGTCTAGAGGGTTTAGGTTGAGCAGAAGCAAGACGGAGTATTTGGAATGCAAGTTTAATGATGTGAGGCTGTAGAATGAGGTGGTAGTGAAGATGGAATCACATGAAGTATGTAAGAGGGACAGTTTCAAGTATCTCGGGTCCGTGATCTAGGGTAACGGTGAGATTGACGAGGATGTCTCGCACCGCATTGAGGCGGGTTGGATGAAGTGGAAGCTCGCGTCGGGGCTGTTGTGTGATAAGAAGGAGACACCCAAGCTTAAAGGCCAATTCTACAGGGTGGTAGTCCGCCCGGCCATGTTGTATGGAGCGGAGTGTTGGCCAGTTAAGAACTCTCACATCCAAAAAATGAAGGTGGCGGAAATGCGGATGTTGCGTTGGATGTGTGGGCTGACTAGAGGGGATAGAGTTCGGAATGAGACTATCAGGGAGAAGGTTGGTGTGACTCCAGTGGAGTGCAAGATGCGGGAAGTCCGATTGAGATGGTTCGGACACGTGAAGAGGAGGGGCATGGATGCTCCGGTTCGTAGGTGTGAGAGGCTAGCGTTGGATGGTTTTAGTCGGGGTAGGGGTAGGCCGAAGAAATACTGGGGCGAGGTGATTAGGCGGGACATGGAGCAGTTACAGCTCACCGAGGACATGACCCTAGATAGGAAGGTCTGGAGAATGCGAATTAGGGGCAGAAGACTAGGGCCAGTTTGGGTCGCTAGGGTAGGGAATTACTTGGTGGGGGTATTATTCTTGTTATTATTCCGTGTTCCATGTTTTATTACGAATCTGGGTGCTCTCCTCTGTCTTCAATGACTTATGGGTGCAGTATTTATGTTATGAAATCTTGTTCTGTGCTTTACTATGTATTTGTGTGGTGTCTCCTGTCCTGAGCCGGGGGTCTATCGGAAACAGCCTTTCTACTTCTTTAGAGGTAGAGGTATGGACTGCGTACATCTTACCCCCCTCCCAGACCCCACTAGGTGGGAATACACTGGGTTTGTTGTTGTTGTTGTTGAATATATACACTCTTATGTATATAAATATATTTTTATGTGAATTTTCATCAATTACCTATTTCCAATCTTCTAAAAGTTTGATTTTTATATAATATATTCTATAAGTGAAACAGTAATTTTATTTTTCTTAAAAGAAAGTAGAGCAAAAGAAAAGATTTCATAAAATTGAATTTATTTTCATGCCTAGTTTTAGTAAGTTTTAAACTTGTTTATTATTTAAAAATATAACACAAATCCAATTATATGAATATCATATTTTTTATTTTATTTTATCCTTTTCATTTCTCTTTAAACTATAAAATGTGAAAAACTAAAAACTACAATTTAACGAATCAATAAACAACTTTCTTATGAATTAAAATGTCATTTAAAAATTATAAACTAATGTTACATTCTCATATTTTACAAAAGATTTACTAAAATTGATGCACATAATTGCGGAAGGATCCTGTGGGCGATGTAATTTTATTAAATTTAAATCCCTACAAAATTTGAATTATATTAAATTCAAAATATATTAGTCCCAAATAAATATTGCGGATTAATACAATTGAATTAATTATTTAAGTCCAAATGTGTATGGATTTAAATAAGGCCCAATATTTATTGGGTTAGTCCATTAATTTGGGCTACAAATTATGAGCCCACTTTACTAGATCCAAGATATTGTCATATTCTAGAGGCCTAAATAAGTGTCATGCGTCAAATGATGTGGCATGCCAAGTCAAGTGAAGGAGCCAATAGGACCGTGCCAGATGTCAAAATGATACAGCATGCCCATGAAATAAAAGCCCATAAAAAGGTGTCACATCACTTAAATCTGATTGGTTAAAGGAAGTCCATATTCATTATGACTCTTCCTTTCCTACAACTATAAATAGGGGTCTCACAATTCAGAAAAAAGAGACCCCAGAACTCTAACAAGTAGCAAAAGAAAACTCGTGCATCAAACTCCGCAAGTTCTCTAAAAAGCTCAAGCAGTCAAAGCAAGTTCATCGAGATTCAAGATCAAGATCGCAATATTCAAGAACAAGCTCAAAAGCCCTTGAATTCAAGCACAAGTCAAGATCAAGTCCCTCAAATCAAGAAATCAAGTTCAAATTCAAGATCAAGCTTCAAGCCCTTGAATTTATATTTGAAAAGGCGAATCAGAGGATTCATAAAGGTTGTAACACTCGCATTAAAATCAATAAAATTGATTGTTGTAATGTTTTTCTTGTCTCAAATTATTTATTTTTTGGTCTTGAAATTTTATTGTCTAACAAATTCTGGCACGCTCAGTGGGACGATCTCTACCTCTCATCTCAACTTTTCATACTTCAAAGTTTAAGAATAACGAAATGACTTCCAAGAAGGTCAATTCTCAATCAACTGCTTCCAAGGCTGCAGATTCAAAGTTCTCTGCTGAAGTAGAAAGCATCCTTGGTGTTACTTTTGAGACCCTGGGAGCTATCACAAGAAGCAAGGTAGGCTTGCTAGGACAACAAACACATCCAGAGTTGTCCGCTCCAGCTCCCGTTTTTGGATCTTCAACCTCTAAAGGAAAGAAGTCCAATAAAAGTACTTTGGAAGGAGGAAGTAGTGTGGCAGAATCGCTTAAGAAGACTCTAGCTCTACTTAAGCATTCTGGTTCTAAATACTCTGGCGTAAAGAGTGATGGTCGTTCAATAAATGTGTCACTCCACTTACACCACAGAAGCTAAGCACTTCAAGGATCAACTTATGTGATAATCTATGTTACTCTCTAATGTCTCCGATGATTATGCAAGCAATGGTAACTGATGTCTCTTCTATAGAGGAGCAGCTTGCGAATTTGACAAAGGCAATTGAAGGCCTGACCAACTATATTCAAAATCAAGAGGATAGGATTGATAAGATAGTGGATAGGGTGAAAGACTTGATAGACGGAGAATCTAGCCATGCGTCGGGAAAAGCTCCAGAGGTTCATGAGATAGAAAATCCTATGAAACAAATACCATCAACTAAAAAAGTGCAAGTTTCTGCTGAGGGAATGATCCCAATTGGGCAATTGGGGGAATTTATTGAAGGGACCCTCAAACACAAGTATGATGTTGTCAGCAAGTCTTCCCTTGCATATGCCAAGACTTACACTGCAAGAATAGATAGCCTCAAAATGCCTGCTGGCTACCAACCCCCCAAATTTCAATAATTTGAGGGTAAAGGTAACCCAAAACAACATGTCGCACACTTTGTCGAGACATGTAATAGTGCTAGAACTTACGGTGACTATCTTGTCAAACAGTTTGTTCGTTCCCTAAGAGGAAAAACCTTTGATTGGTATACAAACCTCGAGTCTAACTCCATTGACAGTTGGGAGCAATTGGAACACTAGTTCCTAAATCGGTTCTATAGCACAAGGAGTACAGTAAGCATGATAGAGCTCATAAATACTCGTCAAAGAAAGGATGATCTAGTCATAGACTTCATCAATCGATGGAAAAATGCGAGTCTAAAATGTAAGGATAGGCTCAGTAAAGCTTCTGCAATAGAGATGTGCGTCCAAGGAATGCACTGGGGGCTTCTCTACATTTTGCAAGGAATTAAACCAAAATCCTTTGAAGAGTTAGCTACTCGTGCTCACGACATAGAGTTAAGCATGTCTTCTGCAAGAAAGGAAGGAGCGCCTATTCATGACCCTCGAAGGGGAAAGGAAAAGCAGGAACTCAAAAGATGGGGTAGGTTTCTTCCCAAAAATAAAAACAAGGAGTCCATGAATGTTGATGTGTCTCCTATGAAGGTCACCACAAAGGTAAGCAAGAATCAAAGTGTAAAGATGGCTTCTGGAGCACGTCCAAATCTAGAAAAATTTAAAAGAGATGCAAGAAAAGGAATATCCCTTCCTTGATTCTGATGTTGTTGAGATTTTTGATCAACTCCTTCAGCATAAACTCATCGAACTCCCAGAGATGAAGCATCCCAACGAAGTTGAAAGGACCATTGATCCTAATTATTGCAAATATCATAGGCTCATAAGTCACCCTCTGGAGAAATGCTTTGTCTTTAAAGATAAAGTCATGTAACTGGCAAAAGAAAAGAAAATCTTCTTCGACGATGAGACAACTAGTTCTCATCAAATATCTATCACTTTTGGCTCGCTCGACCCAATTTAGATTTGTGTCAAAGAGCATAATGAGAAGTTATTTGAGCCTGGCAGGTTTTTAGTTGACAAAGACGATGATGAAGGTTGGAATCTGGTGACCAGAAGCAGATGCAAGAAGATGAGTCTGCAAAAGGAGATGTACGAGCAACCAACCAGAAGGAGAATGGTAAAGAAATCAAGGAAACATAAGTTGGTTGGATTCCCAAAGAAGACGAGAATGATGGAGCTTCACCATCAAAAACCTCGACGTCCGATGACTTTAGAGAAATTCTTGCCGAGTTGGTTTCGTGTAAAGACTGCCCAAGTCAACCTTGAGGTATCTTTTTTTAATAACGCCAAAGAGGGGGCAAAGGGTGAGAATCTACCAATGAAGGTTCCTTCACCTTCCAAAAAGCTTGCTGAAACTCTTGGCGAAGAGGCACATATGTGGGATACAATAATCACATTCATAAATAACGATCTTCTGATTGGTGAGACCCTACATAACCGTCCCTTATACATGGTGGGTTAAATTCTAGGAAAAAAGATAAATAGAATTTTGATAGATGAGGGATCTGGAGTTAATATCCTGTCTATCGTACGATGAAGGAGCTTGGCATCGCTACTAGCAAACTGGACGAAAGCCGTATAATGATCCAAAGCTTCAACCAAGGGGGCCAGAGGTCCATGGGATGTATCAAGTTGGGGATTCGTATGGATGATTTTCAATCAAACCCATTGATGCATGTGATTGATGCCAAAACTTTATACAATATATTACTTGGTAGGCCTTGGGTGCATGGGAACAAAATTATCTCGTCCTCTTACTATCAATGCTTGAATTACCTTAAAGGCGGAGTGGAAATAAAGATAGTTTTCGATGACAAGCCATTCACTGAAGCTCAGTCATATTTTTTCGATGCAAAATTCTACTTAAAGAAGCATGTTGTGGATGAGAAAAGGGTTGAAGATGTCACCAAGACCAAGTGTGATGATCTTTCATCTAATAAGTTCACGGTGACTATCAAAAAAGTCACCACCAAGAAGCCTCTCTCCACTTCAAATAAAGAAGGTTTCTCTTCTACGAAAAAAAAAGGCAACTCCCATTCTTCGTTACGTTCCAAAGGTAAGGAAAGAAAAAGATCACCCATTGGATTTCCAAGATAATGTGCTGAAGGGGATAACTTTACCTAATAGGAAAATTGATGTAATAAATCCATCCTCAAGACTTCTTGAAGAGTCTGTGGCTCAAAATCTGCCATAAGATATGACACTCCCTGCGAAGCGTACAAAAAAAGGCTTTGACCCAAATGCATATAAGCTATTTGTGAAGGATAGATACAATCCTAATGAACCATCAAGGTTAGGTAAACTTCCATTGGAGGGTAAAACCAGGCAGGCATATGAAGGCCTAGGATACACGCAGCCACCTCCAATTCATATCTCCATAAGAAGGGCAGTCAGTAATTACATTATTATGGAAGAATAATCCACTGCTTCTAATAAAAGACAATCTGTATTTGACTGACTTGGAGAGTCAACAACAAGAACTTCTGTGTTTGAAAGTTTGGGACATCTAAATATGAAGAAAAGCAACAAGTGTAAGAGGATTCATCAAAGCACGATGATGCACTCTTCACTTAAAATATAAAGGGATTTCCAAAGTTTGATTCCTTCTAGAATGAAGTGACAGATGAAACTAGAAGTTTCATGCAATGATGTTCTAAAAGAAAAAACGCATACCGTGGTTTATACCAAGCAACGAGAAGAAGATAAAGAGAGTGTTAGCTTCTCATATTATGTTCAACCTAAAATGAGAATAAGGCCTCATCTCAAATGAAGGTTGATGAAGAGATGAAAGACGTTTTTTGGTGTCACCACATATCCATCAATGATGGTAATCCTCAAGAGGAGAAAGATGCTAGAGATGCTCCATCACAACTTGAAGAAGGAGTAAAAGCCACAATAGATCCCCTGAAGGAAATTAATCTTGGAACTAATGAAGACCCAAGACTAACTTACCTAAGTGGGTTTCTAAAAGTAGAAGAGGAAGTCACTTATATGGAAATACTCAAATAATATGTGGATGTCTTCACTTGGAGCTATAAGGAAATTCCTGGCTTAGATCTGAAAGTAGCAGTCCATCAGTTGGCGGTCAAGAATGGTGCTCGTCCTATTAAGTAAGCTCAAAGGTTCTTTAGGCCGGAGTTGGTTCTGTTAATTAAAAATGAAGTTAACAAACTCATTAAAGTGGTCTTTATTAGTGAATTCAAATATCCCAAATGGATTTCAAGTATTGTTTTAGTACGGAATAAGAATGGTCGAATTCGAGTTTGTGTTGACTTTTGGGATCTTAACAATGCCTGCCCTAAGGATGACTTTCCAATCCCTACACCAGAGTTGATGATTGATGCCATCACTGGTTATGAGGTAATGTCCTTCATGGATGGTTCATCTGGCTATAATCAAATCCGTATAGCACCAAAGAATGAAGAACTCACTGCATTTCGTATGCCAAAAGGTATTTATTGCTATAAGGTGATTTCTTTTGGTTTGAAGAACGTTGTTGCCACTTATCAAAGGGATATGCAGAACATCTTTGATGTCCTACTCCATAAAAATATTGTATGCTATGTGGATGATCTAGTGGTGAAGTCAAAACAAAAAGAAGACCACTTAAAAGACCTAAGAATAGTATTTGAGTTACTTCAAAGATATCAACTTAGGATGAATCCATTGAAGTGTGCCTTTGGAGTTACTTCTGGAAAGTTTCTTGGGTTCATTGTATGACACCGATGAATTAAAATTGATCAAGATAAGGTTGATGCAATTTTGAAGATGCTTGAGCCTCAAAATATTCATGAGTTAAAAAGCCTTCAAGGAAGGCTAGCATATTTAAGAAGGTTCATCTCAAACCTGGATGGAAAATGTCAACCATTTAGTCGTCTCATGAAGAAGGATACTTTTTTCGAATGGGACCAAGCTTGTAGTAATGCCTTTGAGAGTATCAAATCATACTTAATGAAGCCACCAGTTCTTGCGGCACCCATACCTGGGAAACCATTGATACTTTACATCGCGGCACAAGAGAGGTCAGTTGGAGCACTACTGGTTTAATAAAATAGAGAAGGCAAAGAAAATTCGCTTTATTATTTGAGCAGAATGATGACACCAAATGAGCTGAAGTATTCTCCAATTGGAAAGTTATGTTTGGCATTGGCTTTTTCTATCCAAAAGATGAAACACCACTTCCAAGCTCATGTTGTCCATCTCATGTCTAGGGTAAATTCCATCAATTTTGTGATATCAAAACCAGTCTTAAGTGACCAACTTGCAAGGTGGTACCTTCAATTTCAACAGTTTGAGATTGTGTACATTCCCCCAAAAGCTGTAAAAGGACAAGCATTAGCTGACTTCTTGGCAGATCACCCAATACCTGAAGACTAGGAGCTGAGCAATAAACTCCCTGATGAAGATGCAATGACTGTTGAAGTTAGATCCCCATGGAAGATGTACTTTGATGGTGCTGCACATCGAGATGGGGCTGGTGCTGGCGTAGTGTTTGTCACTCCACAAGAAGAGGTCATCCCCTACTTTTTTACCTTGATGAATCATTGCTCCAATAATGTTGCTGAGTATCAAGCGCTCATACTCGGATTAAAGATGGCAGTTGACATGAAGCAACTGTAATTACAAGTTTTTGGTGACTCCCAATTGGTGATAAAGCAAATATTGGGAAGCTATGAAGTCCGAAAGCCTGAGTTAAGACCATATCATGAATATGCATAAAAGTTAATGGGATGGCTTGGAGGAGTAACCCTCCAACATGTGCCAAGGCGAGAAAATAAGCAAGCTGATGCCCTAGCTGCTTTGGCCTCAACCCTAACTCTTCCAAATTAGACCTAAGTTACTGTCCACCAAGAATGGGTAGTACCGCCGTCAGATGAGGATGTAGAAAATAAGGTTGAATACTTTGTTGACGTGTCTGAAGTTGTAAAAGAAGATTGACAACAACCTATCATTGATTACTTATGTTATGGGATACTTCCAGAAGATCCAAGGAGAAAGACTGACATTCATCGTCGAGCACCTCGCTTCCTTTACTACAAAGACACACTGTACAGAAGATCATTTGAAGGAGTAATCTTATGGTGTTTGGGAAAGGAAGAAGTAATTCAAGCTTTGCAAGAAGCGCTCTCGGGAGTTTGTGGATCACATCAGTCTGGACCGAATCTCCATTTTCATATTAAAAGGATGGGATATTATTGGCCAACAATGGTGAAAGATTGCTTGGACTATGCTAGAAGATACAAATCTTGCCAATTCCATGCAAACTTCATACATCAACCCCCAGAAGTAATACATCCAACTGTAGCGTCTTGGCCATTCAATGCTTGGGGAATGGATGTAGTTGGTCCACTACCAAAGTCTTCTGGTGGACACTTATACATCTTGACCGCAACAGATTACTTCTCAAAGTGGGCCAAAGTTGTTGCACTTAAGGAAGTAAAGAAAGAAAATGTTACGAACTTTATCAGAGTAAATATCATCTACCTCTTTGGAATCCCTCAATATATAATAACTGACAACGGCAAGCCGTTTGATAACAAACTAATGAATAAGATTTGTGATATCTTTGGTTTCAGCAGCGCAAGTCTTCTATGTACCATGCTGCCACCAATGGTCTAGCCGAAGCATTCAATAAGACATTATGCAACTTGTTGAAGAAAGTCATCTCCAAATCTAAATGAGACTGGCATGAGTGGATGGAAGAAGATTTGTGGGCGTATAGGATAACTTACCGTACCCCGACGCAAGCAACCCCATACTCACTTGCTTTTGGAGTTGAAGCAGTTCTGCCACTTGAGCGTCAAATACCTTCTTTGAGACTGGTCATTCAAGAAGGTCTCACTGATGAAGAAAATGCTAAGTTGCATCTTGCGGAGTTAGAAGCTCTTGATGAGAAGAGGCTAGAGGCTCAACAAAATCTTGAATGTTATCAAGTCCGTCTATCTCATTCTTTCAACAAAAGTATTCGCTTAAGGTGCTTCCAAGTTAGAGATCAAGTCCTTGCAGTAAAAAGTCCCATTATCACTTCTCATAAGTCTGGGGAAAAATTCACCTCGAAGTGGAATGGACCATATATCGTACAAAAGGCCTATTCAAATGGTTCTTACAAGCTTGTCGATGCAGATGGCGTGAGGTTTGGCCCTATCAACGCCAAGTTCTTGAAGAAGTACTATCCTTGAAGGAAGATGGCACTCTTTAAGGCACGAGTATAAACTGAATGTACACTCCTTAAGGCACGAGTATAAACTGCATGTACACTCCTTAAGGCACGAGTATAAACTGCATGTACACTTCTTAAGGCACGAGTATAAACTATATGTCCACTTTTGTCCTGCATGAGTATAAACTGTGTACAACTCAAAAAAATAATGAAAGTTCTCTAGGTTGAAAACCTCAAAAGAGGCGGCCTAGGCAAAATTTAGGACACAAAAAAAAACATTCGCCTAGAACTACGTTGTGACTTGATCATCTTTACTGAGGTACGTAGGTGCTTGGAATTTCATTCTGAGTTCAGTTGCATGAGTGTCAAAAGAAAATATGTTCTTGCAGTATCTACCATATTGATACCAAGTATAAAACTATTCTAATTAAATTTTGGACTTACTCTAAATATCTGTTACTCAATGGGGGCAACCCATCAAAAAGAAAGAGAGTTCCTTTAATGGGATTTGGAATTCCAAAGTTCTCCAAGCCTACAACTAAGAGGATCTCAAAATTTCCATGCCTTAAGGTGGAAAAAATTTGTCCCTTTGCACCTTAAGCTGCCTCTAATGGGTTTATCCTTAAAAGGATATCAAAATTTTCATGCCTTAAGGTGGACAAAATTTGTCCCTTTGAACCTTAAGCTAGCCTCTTACAGGTTTATACTTAAAAGGATATCAAAATCTTCATGCCTTAAGGTGGACAAAATGTGTCCCTTTGCACCTTAAGCTAGCCTCTAACGGGTTTATCCTTAAAAGGATATCAAAATTTTTATGCCTTAAGGAGGAAAAAATTTGTCCCTTTGCACCTTAAGATGGCCTCTTACGGGTTTATCCTTACAAGGATATCAAAATTTTCATGCCTTAAGATGGACAAAATTTGTCCCTTTGCACCTTAAGTTGACCTCTAATGGGTTTATCCTTAAAAAGATATTAAAATGTTCATGCCTTAAGGTGGACAAAATTTATCCCTTTGCATCTTAAGTTGGCCTCTAACGGGTTTATCCTTAAAAGGATATAAAAATTTCCATGCCTTAAGGTGGACAAAATTTGTCCCTTTGCAACTTAAGCTGGCCTCTAACGACTTTATCCTTAAAAGGATATCAAAATTTTCATGCCTTAAGGTGGACAAAATTTGTTCCTTTGCACCTTAAGTTGGCCTCTAACGGATTTATCCTTAAAAGGATATCAAAACTTCCATAAGGTGGACAAAATTTATCCCTTTGCACCTTAAGCTGGCCTCTAACGAGTTCATCCTTAAAAAGATATCAAAATTTTGATGCCTTAAGGTGGACAAAACTTGTCCCTTTGCACCTTGAGTTGGCCTATAACGGGTTTATCCTTAAAAGGATATAAAAATCTCCATTCCTTAAGGTGGATAAAATTATCCCTTTGCACCTTAAGTTGGCCTCTAACGGGTTTATCCTTAAAAGGATATCAAAATTTTCTTAAGTTGGCTTCTAACGGGTTTATCCTTAAAAAGATATCAAAATTTCCATGCCTTAAGGTGGACAAAATTTGTCCCTATGCACCTTACGCTGGCCTCTAACGGGTTTATCATTACAAGGATATCAAAATTTCCATGCCTTAAGGTGGACCAAATTTGTCCCTTTGCACCTTAAGCTCATCAATAAAGGGCCCATACTTAAAGAAGACCAACGTATAAATGCATCAATGAAAGGGCCCATACTTAGAGAAGATCATCGCATAAATGCATCAGTGAAAGGGCCCATACTTAAAGAAAACCATGGCGACTTCAAGGAAAATTGGTCGGGTCTTGAGGTGACGAAGCCTCGCACACCTTAAGCCGACGTCCAACATCTTCAAGAAAAAATTAGCCGGGTCTTGAGGTGACGAAGCCTCGTACACCTTAAGCCGATGTCCACCGTCTTCAAGAAAAAATTAATCGGGTCTTGAGGTGACGAAGCCTCACACACCTTAATCCGACATCCACCGTATTTAAGTAAAATTGATCGGGTCTTGAGGTGATGAAGACTCGCACACCTTAAGTCGACATCCACCATCTTCGAGCAAAATTGGTCGGGTCTTGAGGTGATGAAGCCTCGCACATCGTAAGCCGACGTCCACTATCTTCAAGCAAAATTGATCAAATCTTGAGGTGACTAAGCCTTACACACCTTAAGCCGACATCCACCGTTTTCAAGAAAAATTGGTCGGGTCTTGAGGTGACGAAGCCTCGCACACCTTAAGCCGACGTCCACAGCCTTCAAGTAAAATTGGTCAGGCCTTGAGGTGACGAAGCCTCGCACACCTTAAGAGGACGTCCACCGTCTTCAAGAAAAAAATTAGTCGGGTCTTGAGTTGACGAATCCTCGTACACCTTAAGAAGACGTCCACCGTCTTCAAGAAAAAAATTGGTTGGGTCTTGAGGTGACGAAGCCTCGCACACCTTAAGTCGACGTCCAGCGTCTTGAAGTCAAAATTTGTCTGTCTTAGAGTGTACGGAGGTAAAGTTAAACTCTCGTATCCTAAGCCAATTGTTGCATATTGCTATTTGTTTCAACCCTGCATAAAAAAGGAGGGGGGGGGTGACAAGAAAGAAAGTAAAAACACAAATAGAAAGGATGTTACCTATCAGAGCGCTGCGATCTTTAAAGTTGTATATCACCAACTTGAATTGATATAAGATGCCTTGATGAGAATAAATCCCTCAAAATAGAGTTTTAATCAATCAAAACTTCCTTTTATGGTGATGGTTCCACATCAAGATATAAATCATTTGGTGAGGCGATGCAAATCTAGAATCCTCTGCCTGACAGCATATAAGATCGCCTTAAAAAAAATCATCCAGAACAATCCAAGAAGTTTGAAAATCCAAATTTTGGATATGTTATACATGCTTGTTTCAGAAATCTATAGTATCAAGCGGATTATAATTTTGATACTCTCACATTGAGATATAAATTTTTTAGTGATATCACGTAAATCTAAAATTATTGATGCATCAAAACTCAATGTCGATTTCGGGATAATACCTGAAAATATCTCAATTGTATTAAATTATGAATTTTGAATATGTTATATATCTTTTTGTCTAGTTTCAGAAGAATCAAGCGGCTTTTGATTTCATTCTTCCTATTTCAAGATATGAAAGTTTTAGTAAAGATGCGCAGATCTGAAATTTTCAGCATGATAAAATTCAGGGCTAACTTCAAAAAAATTATCGAGATTTATATTGAAGGAATTAAAATCTAAATTTTGGATATGTTATATATCTCGAAATCTAGTTTCTGGAATATCAAACGGTTCATAATTTTGATATTCCTAAAATTAGATATGATTTTTTTACCACTAACATGCAGTGCTGAAAAAAAAGTGACGAAAATAAGAGAAAAGTAGGAGGGAAAGAAATTACCTCAATATTGTTGATGGCTTGAAAATCCTAAAATTGATATTGAAAAAGTGGGAAAACTACCTCCTTTAATAGAGTTGTAGGATGGATGTTTTCTTCTCCAATATAAATTCAGATTGGAATAACTTTCATATCCAAATTCAAACTGGAGATTATTTCTTTCTCCAGTATAATTTCAGATTGGGATAGCTTTCATCTTCAAATTCAAATTGGAGATTGTTTTCTTTTCCCATACAAATTCAAATTGGGGGTTATTTCTTTCTCCCATACAAATCCAAATTGGAGGTTGATTTCCTTCTTCTATACAAATTCAAATCGGAGGTTGTTTCCTTCTCTCATACAAAGTCAAATTGGAGGTTGTTTCCTTCTCCAATCTAAGCTTAAATCGGAAGAGTTTTATTTCTGGTTAAGTAAGACAATGAAAAAGTCTTCCAAAACTGTTTGGAATTGGATATCATGTCTCACCAACGGGTCTTAAGAATAGAGATTCATGAAAAAAATAAGAGAGTTTTGAAAGACAACATCAATATGGTTCGGCTTTAAAATTATTGAATGAGGTGTTCTTATGTATGGAAAATTGTTGAAGCACGAAGGAAACATGTTTAAATAATCATACTTCAAGGCTAGTCTCCACAATATTAATTGTTTCGACAAGTCTTGAAGTAGGAGGCATTTGTGGCCGATCCAATTTTATTAAATTTAAAAGAAAAGTCTCACCGGCCAAGATAACATAAAAGAAAATTGTTCAAATAAAATAATACATAACTCTTTAAAAAAATATAAAAATGTACGAAGTTTATTAATGGAGTATGCATAGCATAAAAGAAATCTACTCTAAAAAAATAAATAAAACTTAGAGGAGTGACTTGCAGAATGCACATACCTTGTAAGAACCAATTGTCATTAGACTTTTTCAAGAAACAATTGCTATTGTTTCACACTATTTAAAGAAACAATTGTAATTAGATTTTTTAATGCAAACTTAAATAATTGGAGGTTATGAATATAAAAGGTTTTAGAGTTATGAATTTATTAATATTAATTAAGAGTGTAATTTATTATGAACATAAAGAGATGTGAGTTATGAAAATGATTTTAAAAATAAAATAGTTGAAAAAAATGAAAGAAAAACTCCAAAAAAAAAGGAGAAAAAAGATAAATAGAATCCTTGGCCAAAGAGAGGTGCCACATAGGCATATCTGTAATCCTCCTTTATATATATATACTGGTAAACTTAGTCGCGCTTCGCGCGGTCATAAGATACTTCATTAAATATGTAATTTAATCTATTTTTAACATATTAAAAATAATCAAAGGACCTTAAATTATGAAACATAATCATAGAATATTTGTCAGTTTCTAAAATTAAGAAAAAAAATGTATTACCAATTTCAAAAGTTTATTTCTCAATAAGTGATTATTTTAGGTTTGGAGAAGAATTAAGATTCCTCTCTTGGAAAATAAAATGAATAAAAAGAGGCAACCGATGGTTGTCACAAGATTATTGTTATCTTAGCAACACTTATATTTTTTTTTAAGTTGTAAGCTTGAACGATTCAGACCAATAGACAATAAAAAGTAGTAATAATCTTTAAAAATATTTAACAAAAAAATTATAAAATGTAAAGAACTAAGAACTATAAGTTGCATATCAATAAACAACTTTCTAATGAATTAAAATGTCATTTGAAAATTATAAACTAATGTTACATTGTGATATTTTATAAAGTTGATCTGCATAATTGTGGAGGAATACATAGATATTTTAAAAGAAGCATACGTATACGTTTGCCTCCTTCCTTTACTTCTACTTTAAAAAAATACACATTCTCATCTAAACACATACATAAAAATGGACCTCATCAATCGAAAAAAAAGAAAGAAAAATAGATAATCAAATAACTATAATTTTTTGAGAATGTTATATTGTGAATTGAAGAGGAAAGAAGAATTACCATACATACAAATAATTTCTCTCAAAGAAGGATGTTACAAGATGCTTCACGTTGGAATTGGATAGATCTATGAATTTATGCTCCTTTTCTATTTTTCCTTTATAGGTGGAAATAAAGTTTTACCGTTTCTTTTGCTTTGTGTTTGCAAATAATTTTTAATTTTTTTTTTACATGATAATAGTGAGATCCTTGCCATCTCAATATCCACGAGCCGGTCAGAAGAAGCAATATGCAATAGAGTAACTTTTATTATAAAGTCCAAATACACAAAGTGGTGAGTAATATCTTTTTTTCTTGGACTGATTAGTAATATTTATCAAATAAGCAGTCCAATCAGAAAAAATAAATATTCAATCTATAAGTTCATGTTCTTGAGTGAAAATTAAACTACAAATAGATAAACTACCCCAATTCTTATGAAGAAGATAGAGTATTATCTAATTTTTTTAGCTCTCCCACTTCATAAAGAAACAAAGTAGCTAATAATATTGAAAAAATAAGATCACGCAAACAATGAAACAATAATTAAAAAATTAATGATTTTAATCCTTTTGCAAAAGATAAATATTCATATAATAGATTTGTTATTATTTTCAAGGGTATTTATGGTACAATAGTAAATCAGGTTAGATACACTCGTAGAAAATAAAATTGACGAGTTAATCAAGATACTTCTTTTTAATCTTATTCAATAATCTTTTTAAATTAATCAGAGATTGAAATGATCATCATTTGAATTCCATACTTGTATTGCCTAGGAAAACATTTGCAGTATAAATATCCACGAATAAAAAATAATGAAGATGTAAAAATAAGAAACACTACAAACTGTCAAGTTCTTTGTTTTTCAATTTAAAAAATAGAAATTAAACCCAATTTCATTTTTTTTTAGTCATTAAAATATGATTCACAGTATAATTTCTGGCCCCCTCCCACACACTCTCTCTCTCAGACTTCCAACTTATTCATATACCCTTGCGACTTCATATCTGATTTCTCCTTCTACCATTATTTCTACTTCTACCGCTATGCTATTGAAGATTAAGGAAATAACAAATCAAAAGATACTTCACAATCAAAGTAATTCAAATCTAGCAAATTCATATGCCAGTCAACCTACAAAAAAATATCTAAAATCAATAAAATATAAAATTTATTAACCATATTAAAAAGAAAAAAAATAGAAAACTAACATGCATCTTTAATTTTCAATATGTAACTCAAACAGGAAACGCTTCAATCGAACGTTAATGCACATTATTTCAAAATACATATCTAAAATATAAAATATACACTAAAGAAAATATAATTAAGAAGAAAAATAAAGAATCCATAACATTGATTCACAACAAGCTAAAAAACATTAAGAAATTGGATGGGATATTGGGGCCTTATATATATAGTACATAGGGAAGATCACGACTCATAAGAATTAATATCACTTGAATGTGGAGGTTATGAAAACATTTAAATTGCAATTACTTGTTGTGAATTAATGATGCAACTGTTTTAAAATTTATGTCAATTGACGTTTTCATTGAAAAAATAATGGGGTAATTGCTGCAACCTTTCATTTGTCTTTGGAAGAAAAAAAAAATTAAATTTATTTAACATAATTAAGGGATTTAAATGATTGAGTTTTGAGTTTTTTAACATAGAATATAAATGAGAAAAATAGAAAAAATGCTCAAAAAAAGGAGAAAAAAAATAAATGTCATTGAAGATTATAGAGAGGTGCCACATCACCTCCTCTATGATCTTCCTTTATATTATATATAGATTGATTATATCATAACAACCATTTTCTCAAGTTGATTTCTTTTCTCTAATATATTTTCTGGTGGTTTGTAGTACAAGAATGATTACGAGGTTGTTGCTATTATTTCGCATGAGCTGAGGCACTGGAAACTGAATCACACGATATACTCCATAGATGTGCAGGTATTGGGAATTAAGCATGTGCCTTTAAACCAAAACAATTATTCTTTTTTTCTGATTAAGTAGATATTCTCGTTCCATTTATGTGATGTAGTTTGTTTTCTTTGGAGATCTAGGTACTAGTGTGAATTATTATATTTAATGATGGTTGTCTAGAGGGAAAAAAAAAATAAAGTAACATATCTATGTATTAAATTATAAAAAATAACACTAATTTTATGAAATTACATTTTATAGCATTTATGACATATTTTTATTGTGTTTCTCTTATTTTTACCGTATTGGAAAACCAACCTTCAGTTATCCCTCTTTTCATGCCATATTGTTTCTCTCTCCTTATTTGAAAGATATTTTTTCGTTTTTTCCGCCTTTATCAAAATCTTTTCGCTTCAATTTTACTTTCTTTTGCACGATTTTAGCTCTGTCAAATCTTCATCTATTTCAGGTAACACTTAATTTAGCTATTGCATGTTTTTTTTTGAGGGATTTTTCGACTCTAATACATCTCAAAATCAAATTTTAATTTTTTTTTATTTTAATGGATGAACAAACATTAGAATCACAAAATAAGACTACTGGTGTACGAAATTTAAATTTGATGTCAGATTGTGGACCGTCTTTTAGTATCGGCTTAACTCAAGAAGAAGTTTTTAAAGTTGTTTCATCTTCTTTACAGTTTAAGAAATCTCACAAATCGAAGGAGATTAGGTCAAAATTTTGCAACGATCCGGTTACAATGACAGAAATTATGAAAAAAAAAAAAGTTGCAGAAAACGCATTCTCCAAAGGAAACAAAAATTAAAAAAAAAGAGAAGAAAAGAAAAGCTCAAGAAATTGAAGTTTTGAGTAGTAAGGTTGATGAGGAAGTGCAGAATTCTTTTGCTGATGATTCTCAAGAAGATAGTGATAAAGAGGTATAATATTTTTTAGTGTAAATATATTTTTTAAGTAAATGTATTTTGCTATAAGTTAAGATGTTACTAAAGTTGTAAGTTATATGTATTTTTGGAACTACTGAATATGTATTTTATGTTTTTAATGATATGTGAGGGAAAATTTAGTAGAAAACATATTTGTGAAGATGATAGGATAATTGTGAAAATTTACTGTTAATAAATAGGTTAATACTCATGAACAATTCTTTTTGCTATATGTATTTTTCTATAATTAATATGTATTTTTAAGAATTTGTCGTTTTTTAGACTGATAAAATACATATGCATGTTACTTTTAGTTTAACTACCATAACAGTCTATTCGCTATAGGGTATGCCATTGGCTATATGTATTTTTTGCTTACTTCATATGTATTTTTCAATGTTGGTTGTATTTTTACCATAATTGATTTATATTTTTCAGTGTTGGTTGTATTTTTAGCATACTTGATTTGTATTTTTTAGTGTTGCTTGTAATTTTGATTATATATGATATGTTTTTTTCAATGTTGGTTGCATGTTATATTTTTTTTTGTATGCTTGAATTTTGTTTACAAATTAAGAAGTGGTAGTTTTACTTTGTATCGGTGATGTGGGACGAAATACGTATAGTCAGAAAACTTTCAAGATTTGCACCACACATGTGCTCGTACAGTGACAAAGATATTTATGGAAGCATACGCACAATTTTAAACAAGGAACGGTTTAAAAACTTTTGCGACAATAACATTTTTGGTCATTTTATGAAGAAGCAGCAATATGTAGTGCAAGAATAGTTGTTCAGATGCGTTATGATGTTTGAGGTGAAGGGTAGTTCTTCTTCTGGGATTCTTATTTGTGCGAATGACACCTTTCTTAATTTTACTTCCAGGGAATTTGCTATCATAATTGGATTGAATTGTGTGTCAAATAGATATGACTTTATTTTTTACGAGAGTGTACCAAATAGGATGGTTGAGAAGTATTTCAATGGGGCAGAAATTATATAGAAAAGACAACTATTTCTAGCATTTACGTAGAAAGTATGGGGGGAGAACAATAATGAGGATGCTGAGAAATTTGCAATCCTGTATTTCCTACATTCATTTGTGTTATCTAATGTTGAAACTGTTATTATACCCCGTCTTCATTTCGATTTGGTCGATAGTGGAAGATATAAGGATTTTCCATGGGGTTCTTTATCTTTTGAAAATCTGATCAGAAGTTTGACCAACCGGTTGAAAGCTGGTGGTCAATTTTACTTGATTCAGGGAATACCACTGGCTATTCAAGTGTGACTTTACGAGTGTTGTTCAAATGTCCCACTAAAGATTGCATCGAAGGTTGATAATCGGATTCCCCGATTATTAAATTGAAAGACGATTGCACCTCGTCCACGCTTTGAATTTTTGATGAATGCTATGTTCAATGACAATGACAAGGTTTGTTGTTACTAAATACGTATGTATTGATATGTAATTTACAGTATACATATATACATTTTCGTGTACAATTGTTTAACTGATTCTTTAACATATATTATTTACCGATTATTCTAGGTTGTCTTTAAGAACATAGAGCCAATGAAAAAGGAGCTGAAAAATTACAAATACCACAGAAGGATGCAATACAACATTAACGTTCCGTTGATTCTGATGACGACTTCTAGGATCCACCACCAAGAAAGATCAACGAACATTCAAAGAAGAAACAGAAGGTTGATTCATCAACACCAGTAGCGAAGAAACCTTTAAGAAAAAAGCAAGTAAACGAGCATACCCAAACGAGGACACCAGCTCTTTGTGTTGCAAAGACTGATAGAATGAAGACACCAGTTTTCAAGCCAATTTCAACACGACAGGCATCTTATTCAAAAATGAATAAAGAAAAGAAAACAGCTCGGGTTATTTTTCCTCACATACAATCAAAGCCAGATATTCATGTAGAGAAAGTAGCCATGTCAAAGCCTGAGAGTCATGTTGAGAAAGAAGCCTTTATTTCTAAGAAAGATTTTGATGCATTCCGCGATGAGGTAATTATTTTTTGGCAAATATTATTTTACATCAAAAAAATTTGTTTATTGATTTTGTATAAAAACAGGTTTGTCGCGAGTTAAAAAGGAATTTGTGGAATAATGAGAAAAAAATTCAAAAAAATGAAGAAAGCATTTGCTCAAAGTAAGGTAAATTTTTTCTTTGAAAATCTTAGTTGATTTGAATATGTATACTTATTGGACTGCCTTATACAAATACAACATATTTGTAAAATAACTGGTTATGTTATTGGACACAATTTTTTCAGGAGCAGGTTATAGATATAAAAGCTGATAAATCAAATATTGATGGGGGGGGGGGGGGGTTAGAGAAATCTGGACAACATTTCAATCCTGATGTTGTTCAATCTTCGGATAATATTTCTGATGGTATAAAGATAAATATTAAAGTTCCAAATACATATTTACTTGTACTTTTAAAATTTATATTCAAAATACATTTGAGGTTAATAGAACTTTCAAGTTTGGAATAGAATTGAAGATTGACTTTAGTATGATATGCAAGTTTTATTTTTTTATGTGTTGTTGACTTATTAAATACATATGCATTGTTCATTAAATACAATTATTTTTTACATCACATGTAGTGTATATATACATTTTTTATGATGCTCACATAATAATATATATAATTTGGTTTATTAAAAACATTATAACATGCAACACAGTGTGTTTTTAGTTTTGTTCAAAAATTTATATTTTTGAGTTTGATGTTATATATCAATATGTATTTTTAATGTGTTCTACACACTGCATATGTATTTTTAGTTTTATTCATATGTATTTTTAACATAACATATGTATTTTAACACTGAGTGATTTTTTTGTTATGTTCATAAATATGTATTTTTGAGTTTGATGTTATATATTAATATGTATTTTTAATGTGTTCTATACAGTGCATATGTATTTTTAGTTTTATTCATATGTATTTTTTAATACTACATATGTATTTTAACAAAGAGTGATTTTTTTGTTATGTTCTTTAATAAGTATTTTTGAGTTGGATGTTATATATCAATATGTAATTTTAGTGTATTTGTATATATATATATATATATATATATATATATATATATATATATATATATTCATTTTCATAAAAAAAAATTTTTGTTTGACTCAAGTATTAATAGGTTATTTGAATTTGTATATGTATTTGTAGCAACAACATGCAGATAAAGATCCTAACCTTCATAATATGAATTATGTTGGTACCAAAAGATCACCACAACAATTAAGTTCGCAGGTTGATCAGGAATTGAAGGCAAATATACTTGGTAGAAAGGTAAATAATTAAGTTTCATATATATATATATATTCATTTGAATTCACATATATAAACAGATACAAGTATATGATGTTTTGATTTTTTTACTTGTCTTCAAGGGGTGCGCTGATTTGCATTCCGAAAAAATGAATGTTGAAATTGATTCTCAACAATTAATCCCTGATTAGCTTCTCCGAAGTATAAATTTGGATTACTTACTTTTTGAGTAGGTTGTTCAACATGATTGTCGAGTATGTATAGTGATGTTAACTTTGTCTTCATGTCATGTAATAATTCAGAGGACAATTAAATTTTTTCTTTCATTTTTTTCCAGACCAGCGATGAGAAAATTGATGAAACAATTTTATCTGATTCACAATTCACAATCCCTGATGAGATATTATCCAGCCTAAATGCCTATAAAATACAAAGCATCATCATACATTCATCGGCAAACCGTCAAGAAGAATCTCGTCATGAAATTTTGGATGCAAAAACTTCTGAGACTGTTATTGAAGATCATGCTCAAGTATGTATCTTACTATAATATATTTTGAGTTTATTGAGGTTCAATTTGATAGAAAAAAAGTAATATTTTTTTTTCAATTTTTTTGTTAGATGAACAGAGAGATCACTGATTTGAGTTCAAATTCACTGATGAATTCAGAGGTCGAACTTGCTACAGAGGAGCGAGTTAGAAAACCTCCTAATACACAAGAAGTAACCAATGACGAACAGAGGGATGAACAATTATGGCTTGATTCACAAAACACAATCCCGGATGAGTTTCTACCTAGCTTGAATGTCTACGATCAAAAAAGCATCATGATTCATCCATCCGCTAATCGTGAAGTTAAAAATTCCAGACCAAAGTTAAGGATTAGGCGACCATCAAAATTCAAGAAATCGCCATACACCAAAAAATTTGGTTCAGCAGCTGGTAAGTACAATAAGATATATATAATTTTTAATGTAATATGTCTTGCAAATATATTTGTATTTATTAAGTTTTTGTATTTTGCAATTATATAGGGAGCTCAGCAGAGCTAATACACATATTTCCTCAGAAACATCCATTTTTATATCACCTGATTGATGGGATAATAGATATGAAGATTGTCAAGAACTTCATGGATTGGATTTCTGCCGACCTATTAAAACTACTTCCAAGAGGTAGTTCTTTTGAATTGCTTCAGATTATTTTTTTGTATCAATTATGTTTTTATGGTTTACCATCTCCTTAAAATACCTAGGAAAGAAAAAGTGGATCATTACAAGAGGGGAAAATCATAAATTTCAAAGATGCATTTTGATGTTGAGACTGTTGAAGACAAAAATTGATTCTATACGATGGTGTTTGCAGATTAGACATGGACAGACTCGGTTAGTATATTATTTTGATTTTTTTTTCCATTTCATTTGTAACACTACTTAAAAATACATATTAGGTTACATTGAAATACATATGGTTTGAAATATATGTATTTTAAGTATTCAAAATATGATATAGTATACTACATCACATACTTTTGCATATACTATTAGATAACATTGTCTGCATGTAACTGATCTTTAAGAATGCAATTATAGATACCTAAATCCTCTATATTAATATAAAAAATGCATATGTATTTTTTACTTGCATACACTTTAATATTTAGTATATATTTTTTTAATGTTCTAAATTTTGTGGTATTCACTAATGTAGCATATTGATGTCTGCTTATGCTACTTGAGAAAGAAGTCAAAATATGGGATGCACAGTTCGTACAAAAATAAGTCAAACAAATCTTACAAATACAGTATAGTTGATTGCAGCTTTATGATTGTAATTAGATCTTTGAAGGATGTATATTATATGGATTATCAAAACCTTAATGCTGCAGGAAAGGAGCACCATCTTATTGAATACATCAATGGGTTCCATATGCATGCTGCAGTGCCATGACATACAGTGGAAGGCATTTTTATTCTGGTCAATATAAAGGAAAAACATCATTGAATTCTCGTGGTTTTATCATTCTCAGAGAGGTGTATATTCTTGTATGATTCATATAAATCCAGTGGTCATTATGCGGCTGTTCTTGCTGAGATCGAGAAAATAGCAAAGATTATTCCATTTTGTCTCCAAGCTTGTGATTTTTATGTTAAGAAAGAAATTGATCTTCAAAATCATCCAAGATACAAAGACAAAGAATCCTCAAATATGTTTGATATTTTATTTAAAGATGATTTGCCTCAACAACCAAGTGGAAGCTTGTAAGTTTTGAATTTACATATACCAAAATTGTATGTTTGTACAAAATATATTTCATTATTTAATCAAATTTGTTTTCTTTATTTTGTAGGGATTGTGGTGTCTTTATGGTTATGTATGCAGAGTGTCTTTCTTATGGTCACAAAGTTATTGCGAATGAGTTCGACCCCAACGCACTCCGCACACGATATGCTGCACTTTTGTGGGACTATGGGATCCGAAAACAAGAAGCAAATTTTATTAGTGATGTCGAAGAACCCTTGAGGCCTGCAAGGCAACGTAGAATAACTAGTGTCACTGAAGTTTTTGATGTATGATGGTTGATGAATTTTTAACTTTTTGTAGTCTAGAAACTAGTTTATGGATGTAGATTTTGATTGTACAGACTAATTTTTATGTTTTGAATTGGTTCTATTTCATGGAGTTCTACCTTTCACCTTGAGATTTAGTTAAAAAATACATAGTTTTTATATTATGTTTAAAAATACATATGCTGTATAAATCAATTGTATTTAGCCTAAAAATACATATGCAATGTTAAAATTAAATATTGCAAAAATACATATGAACCATTCCTAATATGTATTTTAGTATGTTGTTGTTGTTCTTTAAAATTTTTCACCACCTTTCTATATTGTTAAATATAACATGTAGTGTGAGATTTATGAAGTTCTACCTTTTAATGTGAGATTTAGTTAAAAAATACATATGTAGTTTTCATATTATGCTTAAAAATACATATGTAGTATAAATCAATTGTTTTTCAACATAAAAATACATATGAAATGTTAGAATCAAACATTACAACAACACAACTGCAACTTACCTAATATGTATTTTAGTATATTTTCATTATCTATAACTATAAATTAGAATTAAAATTAAAGTAAAATTTGAGATTTTAATGCAGTTATTTACAAAAAATATATGCAGTGTTGATATTTTGCTACAAAATATATATGGATTATATATTAAAAATATTTCCCAAAAAAATACATATGCCGTGTTAATATAAAGCTGTTGGAAAATACATATTGATCAAACCTAATATGTAATTTTGATATGTGTTCATTTTAAATCATTATACATGAGAATTTGAATTAAAGATAAATTTGACTTTTTTATGCAGATATAGATTTGATTTTAGTTACAAAATACATATGCAGTGATGATATTTTTCTTAAAAATACATATGGATTATATATCAAATGTATTTTTATAATATAAATACATATGTAGTAATAACATTATGCAATTCAAACATATATTTGTAGAATATGTCACATATATTTAAACCTTTGAACAATTAGGAATCATATACTTGTTTGGTTAATCAAAGTTACAACCTTTAACCTAAAATATATTTACTATGTCAAAAATACATATGAACTGCTGCTTGAAAATACATGTGTAGTGTTCAGATTTTGAAACATATACATCTCCAATATTCAGATATTACTGTCTTCAATTGTCAAATAATTCATAAATGTATTAACTAAATTGAATTAGTTCATCATTATAAAAAATAAAAAATAAAGTTTTAAGAAATAATACAGAAGAAGAATTGTATCATTTGCGATATTTTCTACAAGAACGCGTATTGTGATCCTTAGCCTCACAACCACCGCATGAGTTGATATTCTTCTTTCCAAACATATCCCGGCCTGATTTTCCACGATCTTTCTTTGAAGGTCTTTTGAATTTTGGAGGCAGTACTATTTCACCAAGTATGATCTCTGAAATTATCCAGTCATCGTTGTGTTGCAACGGGTAGATTGAAACATCGTATGTCTTCAAAACAGTTTTTAGTTTAAACAAATCAGAACAGTATGGCCCCTTCTCAAAATTCTTTTTCTCCAACACTGCACAAGCATGTGCACATGGTATCTCATCTATTTGAAAAACATTACATGAACATTTTTTTCCTTGACGCAAACAACGAAGTGCTTTTATTTGTCATGTACCGGATACACATATTCTGTGGCTGATACAACGTGACATAAAAATAAAATTTAAATGCACTGATACAAAAAGATGAATTTCATATTCCATGATATGTTGTAAGCACACCAACATTTTGCAAAAAAAATACCTATGCAATAAAAATACATATGCAGAGTACATTTTCACAGAGCAGCCAAATACATATGTAGTTGTTAATAATTTTTAATACAACAAAATACATATGCAAAATACATATCATGTTTTTAAATGTTCATATTTTTTATGTTGTATATCTTTTCATTAATTTACAACTGAATGGAAAGTATTTTTCATATTTATGTTTTCATGATTATTTCCACAAATCTAAAAGGTCATACTGTCATACTGATGTTGGGCGTATTTACACGCCTAAAGCACTATAATTTACCCATATTTTAGCTAAGTTTTAAGGACAAAATATATAATTCCTGCACTTTTAGTCCATTTTCCTATAAGTGAGCTAACCAACGTGATTAGCATGTTTTCAGGTATTTATGATGAAGATTTCAGCACTTTGTGGACCTTTCGGTAGCAAGGGAAACTTCACGTAAGAAGGAAGGCAGCTTTTGGAAGCTTGTGGACTGAATGTGATGCATGGAGAATCCGTCCCGGGCAAAATCAGTATTTCTTAATACTTAGGGGTGCAGCAGTAACCCAGTAGGACTAGGACAAGGATAAAAACCCTATTTCAGTAGGACTAGGACAAGGATGTTATAAAAACTCTATTTGCTGAATTTTTCAGCAAGCTTTTCATTCAAGCTTTTCATTAAGATTTTCATAATTCATTCGACACTTTTAGGATTTATTCACGTTACTTTCTGACAGAGAAAACTCGGCTCTCTTGAGGAGCGGCCAAGAAGAAAAACGTCATCTCCTTCTTGACGTTTAAGTCATCCCATCGCCAAGATTATTCTAGGTTGTGGTATGATGATTCTATCTATTGTGATCTCCGTTATACTCATGAGTAGCTAAACCTCTCTGTTAGGGTTATGGAAGCCTTATGATATACTATCTATTACTATGAGTTTGTGAATTCTTGATACGTATGCTACCTATATCATTACTCTCTTCATCTTAATTAAATTCTTGTGGTTGCAAACATATAGAATACGCCATTATAGCATTAACTTGTTCGAGAGAAAAGTTACAGGTTTGGAAAAGAGAGTGTGACAAGGAAATAGCGCTACCAACCCCTATTTACACGTTAGTGCCGTAACTGGATTAACCTCTTGGAGAGTTTGTACCGTTAGTATACACGTTAAGCTCGATAGAGTTAAAGTGAAATAATCCTGGATGGTCGAGAGACGCTAGGATTTACCATTAGAATACGAATCTCTATAAGTGCATGCATGTCTGAATTCCGCATTACTCATAGTTAATAGATACGTAGAACTCATAAGGTGGACATAACCCTAACTTATTATTCTCTGTGATTAACTCTTACCAAATAAAGCATTCATTCGTTACTTTGTTAACCTTATTGCACGCATAAATTAAATCCCCCCTTTCCGCAGAATTTTCGACCAAGAGTCTACTAATAGTTGTATACTTAGTGACCAAGTATTCCCTGTGGGATTTGACACCCAACCCAGTTGGGTTCTATATTTGACAGCGACCGCTTACACTCTTATGAGAGCTGTAGTTTGGGCATTATAAATTTTGGTGCCGTTGCCGGGGAATACGATTGTCTATTAAGTTTGTGATAGTTATTAGACCCTTTGGTAAAAAATTCTCATATTTTACTTTTAGTTGTTGTTTTTGTTTTATTCAGGTTCTTACAGTGCATGCCAAATACTCGAAGTTCTGGTCAACCATTATTACCCATAAACCCTGAACCACAACTTATTGGCTGAATGGAGGCACAACGAGACATTGAAAGAAGAGATGCTCAACAGGAGCAGGCCAGATTAGCTGCATCGGCTGCTTCTCAAGTGCATCAACAGAATATTGATAACCCAAGTCGAGCAACAAATCCTGATGATGAGGACTTGGGTGATGATGAGTTACTTAACCCAAGGCATGCTGATGAGGTGGCGACACCTGTAAACAGAAGAGATCGTTAAGCTAGATTGAGGCTTGAACGCCGAGCTGTGCAGTTTCTTTTTGATGATGATGATGACGATTTGGATGGGGCTTGTGCCACAGGGGCTATTATTACTCCACCCTTGGCACCTGGAGCTAAGTTCAATATCACTAGAACTATGATTCAACTATCGCAACTTAAGGGATTATTTGGTGGACTTGCAGGAGATGATTCGAATATGCATCTGATTAATTTTATGTCTACATGCAAGTCATTCGACAATCCAGGCGTTGGACAGAATGCAATTCAGCTACGATTATTTCCATTGTCTCTATTTGGGGAGGCAACTCTATGGTTGAACGGGCTGACTCCTGATTTTATTACTAATTGGAGGCAATTGAAAGACGCTTTCCTAGAAAGATTCTTTCCGCCATCCAAAAGAGCACAGTTGAGGGATGAAATCAACAATTTTAGACAGCTACCAATTGAAGCTCTCCACAAAACATCGAAGAGGTTTAAGAAGAAGCTTATGAGGTGTCCAAATCATCATATGACCAATGTCCACTTGATGGAGATATTATACAGGTCTTTGAATTCGGTGACTAAGCCAATGGTTGATAATGCTGTAGGAGGGTCATTCATGGACCTTACTTTTGTTCAGGCAAGTGATATTCTAGACCGTATGACAAAGCAAAATAGAGCTTGGCATACCAGGGATTCTGAGGTAGCAAGCTCTACTATATCTATTGGCATGACTGCAGAACAAAGGCGAAGAGAGGAGGAACGTGATCAAGATATGGCGCACATGAAAACTCAGATGGATCTTCTTACCAAGCATTTATTATTAGGGAAGACCAAAAAAGTCAAAGCGGTTGCGTCAAAAGGAAGAGATGAATCTGATTCTAAAGAAGAAGCGAACTACTTGAATAATCAGGGGGGTTTCTGAGGCAATGCCCAAGGAAACCAAGGTCGGAACTATTATGATAAATCTGGAAACAAGGACCGTGATCAAGGTAGTTGGAAGAATAAGACTGACAGGAGTGGTTTGTATGTTCCTCCTGGAAGTCGTGACGCCGCTGCATCTGGTACGGGGAAGATGTCAATGGAAGATATGATGGCTAAGCTGTTGAAAGAAGTAGAGGCGGCTAATAAAGGAGTGAACGAGGTGAAGAATGATTTGTCATCAATAAATCAGTTGGTTGACTCACATTCCACTTCAATAAAATAGCTGGAACAATAATTGAGTCAACTTTCAGCGGCATTGAATCAAAGAAAAGCTGGAACGCTACCTAGCGACATAGTGCAAAATCCAAGGAATGATGGATCGTGTATGGCTATTACTACCCGAAGTGGTAAAGTGTTGGAAAATCCATCCAAAGGCAAGCAGGTGGTTAATGATATAGCAGATAATGTTATCAATACAGAAGGTGAAGATGCCGAAGAAACTGATGAGGGTGTTTGTGACGTCACCCCTACTCATATGCAGCCTGAAAAGATTGATAATCGGAAGTAAGATAAAAAGGAAGTGGTGGAGAAAACTATTCCCCTTCCACCACCACCTTTTCCTCAGAGACTGAAGAAGAAAGCTGATGATACCAGGTTCAATAAATTTATGACTATGTTGAAGGAGCTGACAATTAATGTTCCTTTGGTAGAGGCACTGGAACAGATGCCTGGGTACGCAAAATTCATGAAGGATCTTTTGACAAAGAAGCGGACAGCAAGTTATGAGTTGACAGATAATGTTCATCATTGCAGTGCAATCGCTACCAGATCACTAGTTCAGAAGAAGGCAGATCCTGGTGCTTTCACTATTCCTTGCACCGTTGGATCTTTGGAGTTTGCTAAAGCATTATGTGATTTGGGAGCTAGCATCAATTTGATGCCACTATCTATTTACAGAAAGTTGGGGTTAGGTGATCCTACACCAACTAATATACGGCTCATGATGGAAGATAGGTTGATAAAACGACCTGTCGGTATCTTATATGATGTATTGGTGAAGGTTTCTTCATTCATATTTCCCGCAGGCTTTGTTATTTTGTATTGTGAGGTGGAATCTGAAGTTCCCATAATCTTGGGGCATCCCTTCCTTGCAACAGGAAGCGTGCTTATTGATTTGAGAGATAATGAGCTTTTATTCTGGATGAATGACGAAGTGGTCTGTTTTGATGTATGCAAATCAATGAAGCAGCCCAAAGATATGAATGTGTTCTCTGTCGTTGATGTTTATTATGATAATAAGAAAGAAGTATCTATAGAGAAACATCTTATTGATGATCCATTGGCAGCTGTGCTTATGAATGTTGAGTGTGAGGACATTGATGATTATAAAGAAACTATTGGTGCTCTAACAGGAATAGGGTCGTATTCTCATGCTCCCAAGAAGCTAAACCTTGATCTCAAAAATCGGCCTACACCACCAGCAAAACCATCCATTGAAGAACCACCAATGTTAGAGTTGAAGGAGCTGCCCAGTCATCTAAAATATGCATTCTTGGGAAGTGGAAACACACTTCCAGTTATTGTTGCGGCTGATTTGGGTGAGCAGCAAGTTGCAACTCTCCTCTCTGTTCTGAGGATATACAAAAGAGTCATCGGTTGGACTATTGCTGATATTATTGGTATCCCGCCTGGGATATGTATGCACAAGATTCAGCTTGAAGAAAATTGCATACCCTCTATTGAGCATCAAAGACGTTTGAATCCACCTATGCAAGAGGTGGTGAAGAAAGAAATTATTAAGTGGTTAGATGCATGGGTAGTGTATCCAATCTCCGACAGTGAGTGGGTGAGTCCGGTACAGTGTGTGCCCAAGAAAGGGGGCATGACGGTAGTTGCAAACGAAAAGAATGAGCTGATTCCACTTAGACCTGTCACAGGGTGGAGGGTGTGTATGGACTACCGAAAGCTGAATTCGAGGATGCTTAAGGATCACTTCCCAATGCCATTCATGGACTAAATGCTTGATCGATTGGCAGGGAAAGGATGGTTTTGTTTCTTAGATGGTTATTTCGGCTATAATCAGATTTGTATTGCTCCCGAAGATCAAGAGAAGACAACGTTTACATGCCCATATGGTACGTTTTCTTTCAAACGTATGCTATTCGGGCTATGTAACGCACCCGCCACTTTTCAGAGTTGTATGATGTCCATTTTTTCTGATATGGTTGAAGACACCTTGGAGGTGTTCATGGATGATTTTTCAGTGGTGGGTGATTCGTTTGAATCATGCTTAGCCAACCTAAGTACGGCGTTGCAGAGATGTGTTGAATTCAACTTGGTGCTAAACTGGGAGAAGTGCCACTTTATGGTTAAAGAAGGTATTGTTCTTGGGTATAAAATCTCCGAAAGAGGAATTGAGGTCGATCGAGCTAAGATTGAAGTTATTGAGAAACTACCACCTCCAATTTCTGTAAAGGGAGTTCGTAGTTTTCTCAGTCATGCAGTTTTTTATCGAAGGTTTATAAAAGATTTCTCCAAGATTGCTAGTCCGCTATGCAAACTTGTGGATAAGGATGCAAAGTACAACTTTGATGAAGATTGCTTGAAGGCATTTGAATGCCTCAAAGGGAAGCTAGTGGAATCTCCTATCATTGTATCACCTGATTGGTCTCTACCGTTTGAAGTTATGTGTGATGCAAGCAGAGTAGCTTTGGGTGCTGTACTTGGTCAGAGAAGAGAAAGGTTATTTCATCCAATCTACTATGCGAGCAAGGCCTTGAATGGAGCCCAGAAGAACTATACTGTCACGGAACAAGAGCTCCTAGCAGTTGTTTATGCTTTTAAAAAGTTTCATGCCTACTTGTTAGGAACCAAAGTGGTAGTTCATACAGATCATGCAGCTCTAAGATATTTAATGGCAAAGAAGGATGCAAACCCAAGGCTAATTCGATGGGTGCTATTGCTGCAAGAATTTGATTTCGAGGTAAAAGATAGAAAAGGTTACGAAAATCAAGTGGCTGATCATCTATCTAGACTTGATAATGAGCACATAGCGCAGCCTGATCTTAAGATTAATGATGCATTCCCCGACGAAGAGATCCTAGCCACGATGGTGGAAGAATTTTCATGGTACGTAGACTTTGCGAACATGTGGTAAGTAATGTGATATCTGCGCATTTATCTTTTCATCAAAAGAGGAAGTTCATGCATGATGTAAAACACTACTTCTGGGATGAGCCATATTTGTGTCGACGATGTGTGGATGGTGTTATCAGGCGATGCATATCTCATGTGGAGGTGCCGAGTATATTGGAAGCAAGTCATGCTTCCCAAGTTGGGGGACACCATGCAGGTGGTCGGACAGCCAGGAAGGTACTGCAAAGCGGCTATTATTGGCCTTCATTATTTAAGGATGCATATGATTTTGTGAAAATATATGATCAGTGTCAGAGGCAAGGCACAATTTCGAAGCACCATGAGATGCCCATGTCTAAGATACTTGAAATAGAGCTATTTAATGTGTGGGGTATTGATTTCATGGGCCCATTTGTGAGTTCATTTGGGATAAAATATATCCTAGTTGCGGTGGATTATGTATCCAAATGGGTCGAAGTTGTAGCATTGGCTGATAATGAAGGTAAGTGTGGTGTAGCATTCTTGAAGAAAAATATCTTCTCTCATTTTGGGGTACCACGTACCATCATAAGCGATGGAGGATCACACTTTTGCAACAAGCTGTTCAAATCCGTGTTGGTGAAATATGGGGTCAAGCAACATAAGGTAGCCACACCTTATCACCCACAAACTAGTGGACAGGTAGAGGTTTCTAATCGAGAGATCAAGCTGATCCTTGCTAAGACTGTAAATGCTAATAGGAAAGATTGGTCTCGAAAGCTGGACGACGCCTTATGGGCTTATAGGACTGCATTCAAAACAACAATTGGCATGTCCCCGTACCAATTAGTTTATGGGAAGGCTTGCCACTTGCCCATTGAGCTCAAACATAAAGCATTGTGGGCGTTGAAGCGACTGAATTTGAATTAGGATGATGCTATGCAAATGAGATTGGAGCAACTGAATGAGATGGATGAATTTCGTCTACATGCGTATGAAAGATCAGACCTCTACAAGGAACGGATGAAAAAGTATCATGATCGACGGATTATCAATGAAACTTTCAAAAGGGTGATATGGTACTTCTCTTCAACTCCAGACTGAAGCTATTCCCAGGTAAGTTAAAGTCTAAATGGTCTAGTCCGTTCAAAATTAGCCAAGTCTACTCGTTTGGAGTAGTAGAGTTAGAAGACAATAATGGTGGTGTCTTTAAGGAGAATGGCCAATGAATGAAGCCATATATCGGTCCTCCTGACTCGATAAAATGCATATCCACCATCTATCTCGACGAAGTCTAAGTACTCGAGGTAACTATGTCGTGCCACGACAATAAATCAAGCGTTACGTGGGAGGCAACCCATGGTTTTTAATCATTTTGTTTTACTAAGAGTTGTTTTTGTTAAATAAAAATCCAAAAAGAAGAGTCGAGCTACGACCAAAACTAAGGCGCTTGGTGGGAGGCAACCCATCGTTCTAATCGTTTTTGTTGTTTTTGAGTAAGTGTAGGTGCAAGATGTATAAAGGAGGAGATTGGTCTTAAATTTTGATTCAGAAGTGGTTCATGTTGAAGGTGGTAAGTTAGGAATGAAGAAGCAAAGGCTATGGGTTAGGAATTGCCTATGCAAATCTAGGCAATGAACAAGGCAAGGCCTATGTAAATCTAGGCAACGAACAAGGCAAGGCCTATGCTATGGCCTAAGCTCTCTGAATCTACAATGCCATAGCATAGGCGCCGCCTATGCTCAACAATGCTATAGCATAGGCACCACCTATGCCAAAGCCTTTGGTCTCTGAATCTAGAATGCCATAGCATAGGCGCCGCCTATGCCCAACAATGCCATAGCATAGGCACCGCCTATGTCCAACTAGGCTTTGCAAAAGGCGCCGCCTATGCTTACTTTTTGGTGTCCTAAACTGATTTTAAATGGGTCAAAACCGACCCACGCCTTGTCCTATAAATAAAACTCCAACCTTAAGACAAAATCACATTGTTTGCTAGACCTAGGCGCCGCCTTTACTCTCCAAATTTTTCAAAATTTTTCTTTTTGCTCATTCAACCTTGGAAGATCATCTTCCAAGTACATCACCAAGTAAGTTCTTCTTTTATATTTCGTAAGTGTTACGATACTATGCTTATAATGGTATTTTAGATATTAAAATGATGTTGGTGATTTGACTATGGTTGGTTTGTTTTGCTACATCTAGTTGAGTGAAAGAATACGTGTGGGTGTTCTTGACTTGTTTCCAACTTGTATTTGATTTTAATACACTGTCATACTTTTGCGGAATCGATATGGTCAAGTTACTTGCATAACCTTGTAACTCGAAAGCTTGAATGTTTGAATTCCTTGTTCATCGAGATGAAAATCATGGTTGACTACAAACATGAGATGTTGTGATTATATCTATGCCATAACTTGATATGATATCTATGTAGTAGTTTTGTTCAAAAGATGCGTTAAGCCAAACATGAAAGCATAGTCAAGATTACATGAAATAGAGTTGAAAAGGATAGTTAAAGACAACATGAAAGTATGACTGTGCTAAAACGTATTGTTGGAACATATCACCTATACGTATGTCGATGAAGTCTGAGTAATCGATAGCGTTCACTTAATTAGTTTGTACCAACAAATTAAGTGTGGGGTGGTGCCACTATTGTTGTGTGTCAATCAAATATTCTGAGATAAGCTAACATGATTTCTTTTTAATCTCAGGTACAATGGCACCAAAAAGTCGACCAGGAAAAGAAAAACCATCCACCTCACAGAAGGGACAGAAAAGGGAAAGAAAAGAGCAAGCTGAATCCTCCTCACTGCAAATACCTCACCGCATGTTTGGGATAAAATGGGTCCTAGAGGAGGAAGGAAAGGAGTGGTACAGGAACAACAAAGTAAAAAAGTATGTTCATGTGGAACTGAAACAAAAGGAAAGCCTAGCGAAGAAAGAACCTCACATTTTGGCCAAAATAATGGCGTTACATCTTGATTTCATTTTTCTGGATATGGGAGAATGCAATCTTGATCTAACGCGAGAATTCTATGCAAATTGGTCCCCAAAGACTACCGGAAGTGAGGTGAATATTAGGGGCCAAGTCTTGCAACTAAATGCGGAGTTTTTTAACACTTTTCTGGGTCTTCTATCTGTCGATCCATCACCGCTCAAGGAGCTTCAACAAAGACCTCCGTACAGGGAAATGAGACATATACTATGTGGAACAAGATCAATGGCACGTTGGATTCGACACAAGGACACCGGTTGGCACAATACCTTCCCGTATGCTTCCTTGAACAGAGAAGCACGAATATGGTTGCGGATAGTCAACTCTTGCCTAATTCCAGGGACGCAGTACACAAAGATCACACGTGATAGAGTATGCTTGGTGTACGCATTGATGACGAACATCCCCATCAACATTGGGGCGATTATTCGATCTTCAATGCGTAAGGCTAGGCTGCATAAGAGGTCCCCTTTCAGCTTTGGCAATCTGTTGACTGCGATATTGAGGAAGGAGGACATCGAAGAGAAACCGATAGATCATAAGCTTCCACACAACCCGGAGAAGGTTGATCTGACAAAGGTTAAAGATGCTGAATCTATGCATGGAGTCAACCTGACCACTGCAGAAAGACATGCTCGCGACGAAAGCTTCTTCCGCCATTTATATGGCATGACGAGGTTCACCATGATGAGCGGGGGTCATGTTCCAACAGCTGCAGAGCTCCAACAGTTGGATTATGACTACCCGATGAATGAGCATGCGAGAGCTATGTCTGGAGTAGGTATATATTTCAAGGAACCTCTTGATGATGACGTGCCCATTGATGATGATCGCCGCATGCCAGACTCAGACGTGGAGGAGAACTTTGATGACGACGACTCCGATGATGATTCCGATGCAGGGGGTATGACCCTAGACATAGAGGAGGAGTCCAACTGATCCAGGTTTTCCTTATTTATTTTTCACTGAGGACAGTGTGTCCGATCTAAGTGTGGGGTGCTGGTATTTGTATGCTGTACTTCTTTGCCTATATTTAGTTATGTTTGTTTGTTCGATTTTGTCGTAGAGTTGATTTTGTCGTAGTTAGTAGTTTTCAAAATTTTTAAATTTTTTTTTTAGATTTTGCACGAAGTGCATGAAATTGTTCTGATAGGCAACATGGTATTATGACAAGAGTTTGTGCTAAAATCATTACTATTGAGACGTTTAGGATCTAAGGGTGACTCACTATGTGATAAGTGTGTGGTTTAATTCATTCATCTGTTGGGTCAAGAGTCTATACTGCTCCCAATAAAGTTGACCATATGCCTTGTGTGTGTGAGGCTATAGTATATTCTGTGTTGTGACTGATGCTAGAACTTGCCTGGTGTGGGTGTAAAGCGAAATAAAGAGTGCATGTTTAGGAGATGGTTTAGGCATTTCTTTGACAGCCTGTGATTGTTTACCTTCTTTTTACCTACCCTTGTACATTATCCTAGTTAACCCCCTTTGAGCCTTTAGCTATTTTCTTTGACAGCCTCATATGTAGCCTAATCCATTTTTTTCAAGACCATAATTTGATCCAAATTCCTAAGCGCTTTAAATTGTAAAGTCATGTGACAAAATAAGAGGAAATTGGGTGAGAGTGATGCCTTAGAGTATATTGGTACTTGAATTTGTTATGAAAAAGAGTGGCTATTATAGAGGTGTGTTATAAAAAAAAGAAAAAGAAAATAATAATAAATAAATATCAAAAAAAAAAGAAGAGAAATAGAAAAATAAAAAGATAGTTGTGTTTATGTTAAATAACAAAAGAGGTGAAAAGGGGTGGTAGATGAAAAGAAAGGTAGCAAGGTTGTTTAAAAGAAAGTGTTAATGGCATAATGTGATGTATTAAAGCGCTTAGGGAACTTAGTCACTATTTCTGGCCAAAATAGTCCTACCTGTCCCTTAACCTACATTACAACCTGTAAAGACCTAGTTGATCCTAAGCTTAGCATTCTAATATTTAGTGGAGCATTACACTAAGGGCAAGCCTATGGTCATCAGTTGCAACATATGAATTCTTTGTGAGAGAGAGAGCAAGGAGAATTCTATACCCATATTTCGAAAAAATGCAAAACTTGTGAGTGATTATGGATAATATCTTGTTTGAGACACACATGGTTGACGAGTTTTGGGTAGTTGTGTATGATTCTTTGTGCCTTAACTTGTGGATACGAATTAGCCATCATCACGAGTCTATGTTGGAGGTTGAGTTGTTTCTAGTAGTGATCATGAAAACTACTCTTTGTTAATGATTGTCGTGCTTGTCTTGAAGATAAATTTTGTGCTGTTACTGTGAAATCGTAAGTAGATGTTTGCATGGACGTAATATTTTGTACGAGGATGAACAAAAATTTAAGTGTGGGGTGTTGATGTTGAGCGTATTTACACGCCTAAAGCACTATAATTTATCCATATTTTAGCTAAGTTTTAAGGACAAAATATATAATTCCTGCACTTTTAGTCCATTTTCCTATAAGTGAGCTAACCAACGTGATTAGCATGTTTTCAGGTATTTATGATGAAGATTTTAGCACTTTGTGGACCTTTCGGTAGCAAGGGAAACTTCACGTAAGAAGAAAGGCAGCTTTTAGAAGCTTGTGGACTGAATGTGATGCATGGAGAATCCGTCCCGGGCAAAATCAGCATTTCTTAATACTTAGGGGTGCAACAGTAACCCAGTAGGACTAGGACAAGGATAAAAACCCTATTTCAGTAGGACTAGGACAAGGATGTTATAAAAACCCTATTTGCTGAATTTTTCAGCAAGCTTTTCATTCATGCTTTTCATTAAGATTTTCATAATTCATTTGACACTTTTAGGATTTATTCACGTTACTTTCTGACAGATAAAACTCGGCTCTCTTGAGGAATGGCCAAGAAGAAAAACGTCATCTCCTTCTTGACTTTCAAGTCATCCCATCGCCAAGATTATTCTAGGTTGTGGTATGATGATTATATCTATTGTGATCTCCGTTATACTCATGAGTAGCTAAACTTCTCTGTTAGGGTTATGGAAGCCTTATGATATACTATCTATTACTATGAGTTTGTGAATTCTTGATATGTATGCTACTTATATCATTACTCTCTTCATCTTAATTAAATTCTTGTGGTTGCAAACATATAGAATACGCCATTATAGCATTAACTTGTTCGAGAGAAAAGTTACAGGTTTGGAAAAGAGAGTGTGACAAGGAAATAGCGCTACCAACCCCTATTTACACGTTAGTGCCGTAACTGGATTAACCTCTTGGAGAGTTTGTACCATTAGTATACACGTTAAGCTCGAGAGAGTTAAAGTGAAATAATCCTGGATGGTCGAGAGACGCTAGGATTTACCATTAAAATACGAATCTCTATAAGTGCATGCATGTCTGAATTCCGCATTACTCATAGTTAATAGATACGTAGAACTCATAAGGTGGACATAACCCTAACTTATTATTCTCTGTGATTAACTCTTACCAAATAAAGCATTCATTTGTTACTTTGTTAACCTTATTGCACGCATAAATTAAATCCCCCCTTTCCGCAGAATTTTCGACCAACAGTCTACTAATAGTTGCATACTTAGTGACCAAGTATTCCCTGTGGGATTCGACACCCAACCCAGTTGGGTTCTATATTTGACAGCGACCGCTTACAGTCTTACGAGAGCTGTAGTTTGGGCCTTATCACATACGGATACACAAAGCCTCGTTCTCAATGAGTATGTCATTAAACTTTTCAATGAGTGTTGTGAAGGTATATGAATCTCTTGCCTATTTGCACAATTTCATTTTGCAAACAGTAATCGAACTTACTCAAGAAACTCATAAATTGGCAGTTCTCTAGCTGATACAAGCACTCCATTTATTGACTCCGCAATATTTGAAGTCAAAGTCCATCCTAGGTGAACTGTTGCATATGACCTATCCTATTTTTCGTAATCCGCCAATTCTAAATATTTCTTCACCCTAATATCAGCTGCCTTAACTTTTTCCATTAACATGTGGAATTCTAACTTTGAATATGATTTGGCCATTGTATAAAAGATCTCCGATAATACATCGTGTGACTTTCTATAATTTTTTTTCACACTTCCCCATAGATGCCACATACATGCATAATGTAGAACATCTTAGTACAAATCACCAACAGCCTTTATGATGCTTGGATTCCTATCAGACATAACACACATATTTTGTCTTTCCCCGTACGCTTCCTTTAGATTATCGAAGAATCACGTCTAGGATGCATCATTTTCAGAATCAAGCACACCATATGCCAAAGAAAATATATGACCTGTATACATAATTCATCATTTTCAGAATCAAACACACCATATGCCAAAGAAAATATATGACCTACATATATAAAAGAATTCTACGCAGACCGACATAAATACATATAGGAACTGCATATGTATTTATTATAAATACAGGTAAATTAAACTATATATTTTATCTACTTGAAATGTTATCAATTACATATAATAGAATCTACATGCACCTTACTATCAAACGTAATCAATTTTACATGTTTCATTCAGGAAACTTTGAAAATATATGTAGATTCTATACAAATAAGTATATATGAAGTGGATATATGTATTTTTCAAGTGATTTGCAGAAATACCAAAAAAAAAATACAAGAAGTTATACAATATAATTATTATTAAATGATACTAACCTGTTCCATCCATTGTACATGCTGTTACAAATGCCCCAATATACATTTCTCTCAGATAACTAGCATCAGCAACTACTACTGATCTACAATGATCGAATCCTATAATGAATGCATGTAGAGCGATAAATACATACAAGAACGCATTATCATCTATCTTCTTCATTCTTATATGTGACTCCGGATAGGTAGTATTCAGCAGATATAAGTATGATGGCAGTTTCTTATAAGATGCTGATTGCTTACTCCTCAACTCTTCTAACGCTCTTTCCTTGGCCGTCCAATATAAAGTGTATGTCAAATCTATACCAAAATCTTCCTTCATGTCATTTTTTATTTCCGTCGCACTGTATTTTCATTTGTGGTTTTTAAATTTTTGTTTAACCATACCAGCTATCAACATACTAGTTGCATGCACCTTTGGATAGATCTTGTCCTTCACTGGGCAAGTATGTTCAGGTATGAATCTTCTAATTCTAAACATTCTAGTGTCTCCCATGCCTGATGCACACATTAAGAACTCGCAGTTTCTTGATTTACAAAACAATGTATAACTGTATCAAACATGATTTAATACATTTAAAATACATATCCAAAGTAGTATTAAATAAAATCAGAGTGATATAGAATGTATGTATATTTTCTTACTTGACCGTTTACTGCGCATTTAAAAATTCTCCCTAATTGAATATTCCTTCATGACTGACTTTAAATTTTTTTTTTCATGTAAACCTGGTTGTTCTCAACATGCTTGTGATGTGGATCTGAGATAATCACCTATCCATCTCAAAAAATCTAATGCTTGTGTATCTTCGCAAACCACTAAAGCTCCTTCATTTGTTGTATTTATCACTGTTTGCAAGTTGTTACAGTTGATTCCTCTTTCAGCCACACATATAGATGAACTTGCCAAGTTGTTCCCTACAACTTTCTCCAAAATGCTCACATATAAAGGAAGATAATTCATGTCTTGTATCAGCTTTTTCTGCAATATAAACACCTTTAAACCCATATCATTATGTATTTCTATCTGCCCTGCATTAGGAGTGATTTGATATTCCACTAGAATACGTTTGCTGGTTAAATCCACACTTAAGTGAGATACCAAAACATCGTGCAGCTCAACGAATATTGCTGATGTGCTCAACAATATAACATCAGTGATATATTCTTCGAAGTTTTTTTCGTACGTCCATCGACCAGAGTGCTTCACAAGGACTGGTATGCTTTCCATTTCTACTTGATTTAACCAAGAAATAAACAAATATACATATTTGTCAGAAATCACTTATTTCGACACACACTTTATAGCTTTAAGTGCAGACAAAGTTACGCAGCCAACATCTCTATTTAAAAAATACATTTAAACAATATTTTTTTACAGTAAAATACAAACACAACAAAAGTTTTCAACCAAATACAGAAACTATTGCATCAAACAGAACTAAAACAATTACGAAATATATTTTCACATATATACTTATACTCTCAAATTACAACAAGCAAAACAAAAATACATATGCAGTGTTAACATAAATCATATAAAAAATTACATATGCAGTGTTAACATTAAGCATATCGAAAAATACATCTGAAGCATACCTAATTTGTAATTTGATATGTTTTATACATATTTGTCAAATGTCACTTGTTATAACACGCATTTTTCAGATTTAAGTGCAAACAAAGTTACACAACCAACATCTCAATTTAAAAAATACATTTACACAACATTTGCTTAAAGTAAAATATCTTTTCAAATATACATTTATACTATAGAATACCGACAACAAAACAAAAATACATATGCAGTGTTAACATTAACCATATCAAAAATACATATGTAGTGTTACCATTAAGTACATCAAAAATACATATGGAGCAGATATTTTATACTTTTATATGGGTTCATAGAATATCATCAAATTCAACAGATACATTCGATCATTTATTTATCTAGTATTTCAAAAAATAATTGAATAAACTTCAATTTGAAAGTTGTTTACAATTTGTTCTATTGTTAAAACAATAAAAAAAAAACAAATGATCCTCAAAACAATAGTTGAATACTGATTTTTTTCCCCTTGAAATAACTTTTAAGCTGAAATTTGCAATAGATAGTTGAATTCCAATTTTAGTGATGCCTTGATTCTAACTCGAATTTGTTTTACAATTTTTTCACAAACAAATTAACGACGACAACAAAAACTTGATAGGCACATCAGTAATGGTTGAAAAATGAATTGAATAACGATAATGATTATGTACCTTAAACAGTAGTAATGGCTGAATTTTTAACTGATAGTTGAATTCAAACATATGGAACAGAAGAATCAACAATTGAATTTGATTCAAACAAATTACTACATCGTTTTGCAATTGTTGTTGATTTCGAAGAAAAATTAGTCCAATTTCATTTAGCAATAGCAATGCTTGAATTTCCAAAACAGGGTTTGTTTAGAACAAATTTCTAAGAAAAGATGCAGCTGTTTTTGGGGAAAAACTAAAATTTGAATTCCGGAGATATAACGGAAGTCACGTTTTTAAGAGTTTTAAATGGAAAAGGAATCTACATATTTACTTGATTGGTAATTATACCATATATAGCTCAACTAATTTTAGTTAATTAAGTACAGTAAATTTAGTGTAGATGTATTTTTACAGCAACATTTTTGAAAAATACATAATATAAGTTGCTATAAAATGTAATTATGAAACTGTTGCTATAAAACTAATAATTAGGCTCTTAAGTATGTTACTTCTGAATTTTTCCCTTGTCTAGAAATCAAATAGATTTCTAATTTTTTCTGGGGTGCATAAAATGGTATCTGGAATGTCGGTACAAACAGAAATTCAAATCATTTGTGATAATGTCTTTTTAAATTTGAATAGCATGCGTATTATTATTATTATTATTATTATTATTATTACTATTTCAAATTTTTATCTGTCAAAGATTTTATTAGAGAAAGCATCATTGTTGCTACTACTACTACTTTAAAAAAAATATTTTTCATCATATATACATATGACGATCTAATATGCTTCCTGGTTGGAAAATTTAGAATATTTATCTAGCTCTTTTTTACATTACAAAATTTTATCTGATTTCACTATTGAATTAGGGGATACTCATCTGCCAATTTTAACCTGCTTGGTGCATAACAATAAAATTTTCACTTTTTCCTCATTGATATTACCGGGAATGGTGTTTCTTTCTTTGTTCCTCCATATCTTCTCTTTTTTTATCTTCGTGTGTCCACTAGATATTCACTCCCTCAGACTTCCCTTTTGCAGAGTCTCTCAAATTGTTCTTTTGGCCACAATGTGATATAAGAATATTGTAATGCAACAATTAGTAGTTAGCTGATTCATCATTAATTATCTAAGTTATCTTAACTGATTAATGTTAGTAGTTGAGTTGTTAGTTGATTAAGTGGTTGTTAGTTAGTAGGAAAGTTGGTTACTACAAATACTTGTATGCATTACAGTAATGATTGGCAATTGAATAATAATACAGTTTCCTAATTGAATTCTATTTTCATATTCTTCCCTAATCCACCCCCATAGTTGATTACTCGATTTTTCTCTGTAAAAACTCCTATTTAGCTGATAAAACCTCAAAATCTTCTATGAATCCCTTCATTTTGGCTATCATTGGCATTAGAACTTGCTGATTCTCGACACTAATGGCAGAAGGACCTAGGTCAATTGGCGAAACCCACTTTTGAATTTGGAGAATTGCGGGAGTTAATTGAAAAATTGGTTTCGAAAATGGGGATCCTTACTGGTGAGGTAGCATCTTTGAAGAAATAAGATTGAATGACATCGGAATTAAAGGAATAACTCGAAGAAAATTGAAGGGATAATTTTCCTATAGAAGATGGATTTCAAGCTTATGGGGTTAGATAGTCAAGGGAGAGACAACCAATGGAAGAGGAACCCAAAAACAAAAACCCTATGGGCTACCAGCAAGGTATTGATCGTTACTCTAAACTAGATTTTCCAAAGTTCTCAGGGGTAGATGTGAAATTCCGCTTGTTTAAAGTCAAATAATTCCTTAAATTTGATGAAATTGCTATGGACTAAAGAGTGGTATTGGCATCAATACATCTAGAAGGTAAAGTTATTCAATGACATCAATCTCTTATAAGGTATAGACATTACGCCCACTCGCCTACTTGGAATGAACATGCAATGGCATTGGTAGAATGATTTAGGGTCGATTATGATGATCCTATGGAGGAGATCAAGAAGATTAAACAAACAGTTTCAGTAAAAGAATATCAAGCTATCTTTGATAGCAAATTATAAAGAGTTAATTTATCTCGGGAAAATGGGATTAGTTGTTTTTTAGGAGGGCTTATAGATGAGTTAAATCTTGCTATGAAATTGACCAATCCTACTAGGTTATCTCAATTATTTAAAACTACTAGAATGCAAGAAGCCTACTTGACTGCTCAAGCTAAAGACATGAGACAGGATTCTTTTGTTAATACTCAAATTTTTTTATCTAAGAGATCAAGTGATTCAAGGTTTCTAAACAAACCCTTATTATCAACACCAAATTATGGTATTCTAGTAGCTTAAAGAGGGTGAACAAAAGGTGGTTAAGCATTGAAAAGATGAATGAGAAAAGGGCACAGAGGTTGTGTTACTTCTATTTTGAGAAGTAAACCCTGGTCATAAATGCAAGAATTTGAAACAATTGTATATATTGAACAGTAAAGAGCAAGAAAAAAATGATTGATCAAGAGTTAGATTACTATGAAATCCAAGAGTTGGGACAAGATCCAGTTAAGGAGCAGATGGAAATCTCTATTCATGCCCTGAATGGGTCATTGGGATGTAGGACATTGAGAGTAACTGGTTATCACTCTAAAAACCCATTCCATATATTAGTGGACACTAGGAGTTCCCTTAATATTATTGACCCTGAATTGGCAAAACTTTTGGGATGTTGTGTCAAGAAAACTAGTCCTCAATTGATGTTTTTTGCTAATGGGAATAGTATGAAGGTAAACCAAATCTGCAAAATTTTATAGTTATTCCAGGTTGCTGAATTCACAACTGATTTATTACTCCAACCTTTGGGATCTTGCAGAGTAGTACTTGGAGTCCAGTGTTTGCTGACACTAGATGATATCAAAATGAACTTTAGGGAACTCAGTATGGAATTCTAGTACAAAGGAAGGAAACACTTTCTAAGAGATACAGGAAAACAAATCATAAATTCTAATGCTATTAAATAAGAAAAGCTCACAGGTATTAAATATCAATTGTCTATGATTCAAGTTATGCCTATAGGGTGTAACAAATTATAGTGGTACTCCTTGGAGGTACAAGGTGCATCAGATAAAGATCCTCAAATTTTAAGATTTTTGAATGAATTCAAAGAGGTATTTGATGAGCCTTAGTAGTTACCAACTTCAAGAGGTATTTTTTATCACACTATAGTACTGCATTAAGGAACAGTACCTATCAATAAGAGGACATAAAGATACTCAATAGTTAAGAAAGATGTCAGTGACGAAATAGTCCAACAAATATTAGATCAAGGACTAATACAACCTAGTAGTAGCCCTTTTGCATCACCTGTTGTGTTGGTGGGGAAGAAAGATGGGACATGAAGACTATGTGTTGATTATGGATATTTGAATAAACATACAGTGAAGAATAAATTCTCCATACCTGTGGTTGAAGATCTGTTGGATGAGCTTGGTGGTTCTAAGATTTTCTTTAAAATATATCTTAGAGCTTGATACCATCAATTGAGGATGGCAGTGGAGGACATTCCTAAAACTGCATTTAGGAACTACTCAAGCCATTTTGAATATCTGATAATGCCTTTTGGTATATCTAATGCACCTGCAACTTTTCTAGGATTAATGAAATTTGTGCTCAAGCAGTTTTTTAGGAAGTTTGTACTAATGTTTTTTGATGACATTCTGATATACAATCAGAATTTATAGGATTATCTTACATACCTTAAATGTGTATTTCATGATATAAGGAAACATTAGTTGTTTGCTAAGTAGAGCAAGTGCTTCTTTGGGGTTCCTAGAATTGAATATTTGGGCCATTTCATATCTGAAGAAGCGGTAACAACTGATCCCCAAAAGATCACGGTTGTACAAAATTGGCAAATACGAATATCTCTCAAACAACTAAGGGGATTCTTTGTATTGTTTATTATTATAGGAGATTCATTAAAAATTTTGGGGTGATATGCAGAACACTTAATGATCTTTTCATAAAGGACAATTTCAAATGGTCTACTGGAGCAAATTCTACTTTTGTTCAACTAAAGAAAGCATTGCTCTTGTATTACAACTACCTCATGCTAGTAAAAATTTTGTGGTGGAAATATATGCTAGTGGTTATAGTATTGCAGCCGTCCTTATGCAACAAGGTTATCCCATTGCTTTCATTAGCAAGGGCTTCTCTAATAGACATGTTGCTATCTCTGTGTGTGATAGAGAGCTTTTAGCAATTATGCATGCTGTAACAAAATGGTCATAGTATCTTCTTGGTCAAAATTTCATTATCAGGACTGATCAAAAGGCTTTGAAATACTTGATGGAGCAGAAAATCAATACCAACTATCAACTGATGGGTCTGACAAAGTTGATGCCTTTTGACTACACTATTGAGTACAAACAAGGAGTAGAGAACAAAATGGTTGATGCCTTGTTCGGGATTACTGGTTCTGATATTATGTCCTGAATAATTTATCCATCAAGTTCTTATTTTGCTACAAAGAATTATATCTAGTTGGGATTCAGATGTTGACATGAAGCATATTGTTTAGCAAGTAAAAGCTGGTACTAGCATCTCTCAGTTCACTTGGCACAATAATCAACTTAGAAGACAAGGTATATCGGTGGTGGGAAGAGTGCTAAACTTGAGAGAATCCATCATCACATTGTGTCATAATACTTCTCAAGGGGGTCATGTAGGGGTTAATGAAACCTTGAAGAGGTTACTCACATTGTTCTATTGGAAGGGTGTTAGACAAGATGTCAAGTCCTTTGTGCAGAAATATGATACCTGTCAAATAAACAAAGCTGATTTGGCTGCTTACCCTAGTTTGCTGCAACCATTACCCATTCCTGAAGTTGTGTGGTATTAGATTAGCATGGATCTTATTAATGAACTTCCCAAATCAAATGGTCACAAAGTTATTTTGGTGGTTGTTGACAGGTTAAGCAAATATGGTAATTGACCCCTTTGAAATATCCTTATTCAGATCAATCTATGGCCAAGGTGTTTATTCATTTCATTGTAAGATTGGATGGTTTGCCTTATGCTATCATGAGTGACAAATATCTTGTTTTACATAGCTCTTTTTGGAAAGAGTTGTTTGCACTACAGGGAGTCCCATTAAATTCTTCTTCAGCTTATCATCCATAGTTTGATAGCCAGACTGAAGTCCTAAACAGGTGCTCAGACAAACAATTGAGGTGCTAACATGCCACTGATTGATATTCTTGTTTACCTATGGCTGAGTATTGGTACAATACTTTTTTCCACTTAGTAATTCAGACCACTCCATATGAAGCTTTATATGGATGCCCTCCTCCTCTACACCTCCCATACTTACCTGGAGAATCATCTTCCTCAGAAGTTGACAACACATTACTTAACCGAGAAATGAAGTTGTAACTATGTCACGACCCAAATTAGGGCCTGGCCATGATGGGTATCTCAAGTCCACCAAGGATCGAAGACTACCCCATTATGCTAAGCCAAACAGAATATTCACACTTATAGTGCCTGGGTTCCAAACATATAATAAAGATGTAAGGATAAACTCAAGCGATGGATAATATGTCCAAACCATCAACAAGCACTAACAACCAACACCCAAGTCCACAGTCATCCACAAAGCCTCTAACAATGCCAAATACCAATAATTTATCGGGATATACCCCCCGAAAGTAGCCAAAAATAAGCCTGAAACAAAGTCTAAGTCATAGGAAAAAACCCATGAAATGAAGCCTTCCAAAGTATAGAAGCTCAGCACTTCAGCGTCAACTCACGAACTAACCACGAACTCCTGATCACTATGTAGTAAAAGTAGAAGAATTTTTGTCGCCTGCATCGTATAGGGATACAACATCTGGAAATGGTTAGCAGTTGGAGAGCTATCATGTAACTCAGAGATAGAGGATAAAATAATGTCATGGGTAATAATACAAACCATTCCAAAATCCAATGCACATAATAATATGCAAATACACATCTATATAATATCACATACTAGGGTAGGGAACAAGGCTTAGCATGAGCTTTTAAAATCTTAGCTTGGATTGTGTAGCATAACTGGCATAATCAAGGCACCCAACTCTCCCCAGCTGGAAGGGCCCCAATACATTATATAGGAGTAACTCTCCCCCAGCTGAAAAGGACCTAATATGTGTAGCCACATGAACCAGAGGAAGTCATATGCCATATGCCTTGTGAGGGACTCGAACCTCCCAGCATAAATCAAAGATGACTTAAGAACCAATAAATATAACATGAGGGACTCGAACCTCCCAATTTATAACAATACGGAGGACTCGAACCTCTCATCTATTTAAACCCCTGCACCGACTAGCGCAGTTTTTAGTGTTGGTCCCTCAAGACCTCAATTTTCATGCCCCAGCTACACAACCCTCTTTTAAGTCTAATTAAAACATTTAAAACACATTCCTAATTATTTAACCAAGTATGCATTAAGGCATCCTGTTGGTATCGTTATACTAACCTACTTCCAAGTTCATTATTATGCCACCATCCATCAACCATCACATGAGGGAAATTCATTACCCCTTAGGTTCTATTAACATTCACACGGGGAATACACATGCTCCAAGATTCAATAAAATCATACCACGGTTCATTAACCTTTTATGCGAATGCATTAGTTTAAGTGAGCAAGCAAAACATGTTACAAAGCTATTTATCATTATTAATTTCACCATTAGGTTGTGAGCACATAATTTCTAAAGCCACAAATTAAGGCAAAACCATTAAATTTGGGGGAAACATAACATCTTTGTTTATTAGCCACATCTATGCACTCCACACGTTTCAAATCATTAATAAAGTATGAATAATGCATAAGAAACCATGGAAATCAATTATATGACCAATCATGTCAAAATACCTAAACCACATCAAAAACCATTGTTTAAATCCACAAAATTATCCATGTACATTCATGCATTTAACAAAAACAAGTTAAGGGTAGAGTCACATGCCTGAAATACCCAAGATTATAGAGAGAATTCAACCTTTAAAGCACTACTTGACCCACTTCTTCGAAACCCTAAGTATGGATAGTTGAGAGAATTGAGAGAGAAGAAAGAATGTTTAGAGTGTATTATAGATGAAAATAAGGTCCCATATATATTTATAAGTCGTGGGTCATTATTGGGATAAGAGGGATATGTCTAAAATACCCTCATTAAGAAGTTGGAAAATAAATCGTCAGTCATTACAGGTGACTTTACGACTCATAGGGTCACCTTACTACTCGTTTCCCCTCAGTCGTAGTCTGGATAGTGCCCAGGACCATCAATACCAGTCTGGTTATGGAAGGACCTAATGACTCGTAATAAGTCCATATGACTCGTTACATCCTAGTTGTACTCAAGGCAGAATACTTTGGGCATCACACTATTTTTCTTACGAAAAGGAATATATGAGTCGTTTATAGTCCTTACGACTCGTAACATGGTAGTCCTAGTCACATAAAAAAAACTTGGGGTAATACACTAGTTATACTATGAGTGGACATAATGACTCATCATGAGTCTTTGTGACTCGAGGCCTCAAGTCATAATCAGGATAGAAAATCAAGCACCATTCACTGGACACCTTACGACTAGGGTCATATGACCATCAAGACACCCTGTGACTCATAAGGTAAGTCGTAGTCAGGATAATGAGGATAAAAATTTAGACATTTTCAAGGACCAAAAATTTAGGGAATTACATTCTCTCCTCCTTAGGATCATTTGTCCTCGAATGATGGGTCAAGGCATAAGTTAGCATGATTTAACAAAGAAACCCTCCCACACTTACCTTTAACAAAGACAAAAAACAAAGATGTTAAGTAATACACATACCTCAAGCACAATTATCCAAAGTGGGGAACAAGAATGGATACTTAGACTTTATGTCCTCCTCGACTTTCCAAGTAGCTTCCTCAAACTTTCGGTTCCTCCAAAAAACCTTTACCAAAACCACATCCTTAGTCCACAACCAATGGACTTTCCTATCTAAAATCTCAATTGGGACTTCCTCATAAGTCATGGAATCTGAAATACCCACCTTTTCCAAAGGACAACCATTGAAGGATCACCCTCACACTTTCTCAATATCAAAACATGAAACACCGGGTGGATGGAACCCAAACTAGACATCAAATCCAACTCATATAAAACATTACCAACCCTTCTTAAAACCAAATACAGACTGACATAATGGGGACTAAGTTTCCCCTTCTTTCCAAACTGCATCACTCCCTTCATGGGAGATACCTTTAAGAATACCTAGTCACCAACATTAAACTCCAACTCTCTTTGCCTTGCATCTGCATAGGACTTTTGGCAACTTTAGGCAGTTTTAAGCCTATCCCGAATCACTTTCATCTTCTCCATAGCTTGGTGAACCAAGTCAGGACCAAATAATTTGGCCTCACCAACTTCGAACCTCCCAATAGGAGAATGACACCACCTACCATACAACACCTCAAAAAGAGTCTAATCGATACCAGAGTGATAGTTATTGTTATATGCGATCTTTATGAGAGGCAAGTGATCAACTCAACTACCACTAAAATCAAATACACAAGCCCAAAGCATATGTTCCAAGGCCTAATTATCCTTTTCGCCTGCCTATCCGTTATCTCATGGAAAGTGGTACCAAGGGTTACCTTAAACCCCAAAACTTGTTGGAATGATCTCCAAAAATGATTGAGAATTGCATACCACAATCAGAAATGATAGAAACTGGAGTACCCTTTAACCTGAAGATCTCTTAGATATACAACTTTACGTAGTCCTTAGGAGAAAAATTAGTCCTTACAGGTAAGAAATGGGCGAACTAAGTTATCCTATCCATGTTGACCCAAATAGAATCAAAGTGATTCTGAGACTGTGTTAGGCCAGTAATAAAATTTATATTTATTATTTCCCATTTCCACACCGGCAGTCAATCTCTTGAGTCAACTCACTGGTCCTTAAGTGCTCCACCTTCACGTGCTGACACACCATGAACTTAGCCACAAAATCGGCCACATCCCGCTTCATATTATTCCACCAATAAATCTCCTTAAGATCATGATACATTTTCGTCAAACCAGGATGAACCGTATAATGCAACTCATGAGCTTCGGCCAAAATCCTTTCTCGTAACCCATTAACATCGGTAACACATAACCTCCCTTGGTACCCCCAGTTACCATCACCACCAATCTCAAAAGCCATCATCTTCGGGCAACCCAAATTATCCTTGATCTGTATCAAAATAAGGTCCAAAATAAGTTTCTCCTTTAGTTCAACACTATGAGATGACTTCGCCACCTCTTGAACAATCACACCACCATCTTCAGAATCCAAAAGATGAACACCAATATTAGATAAATGGTGAATATCCTTCACCAAGCCTTACTTCTTCTCATCTAAATGAGATAAAATCCCCATAGATAACCTGCTAAGAGCATCAACAACTATGTCAGCTTTACCTGGATGATAATGGAGGCCTATATCGTAGTCCTTGAGTAACTCAAGCCATCTTCTCTACCTGAAATTCAACTCTTTCTAGGTAAATACATACTGCAAGCTCTTATGATCTAAGAAAATGTCAACATGGACCCCACACAAATAATGGCACCAAATCTTCAAAGCAAAGACCACAACCAATAATTCTAAATCATCAGTTGGATAATTCTTCTCATGAACCTTCAACTCTCTAGAAGCATATATAACTACTTTGCCATGCTACATCAACATACAACCCAGTCCCACCCAGTACGCATCACAATTAATAACAAACCATCGATACCCTCGGGTAAAGTTAAATGCACAACCTAAGTCAACTTATCCTTTAGCCTTTGAAAAATTCCCTCACAAATATCTGACTACATAAATATAACCTTCTTCTAAGTCAAATTAGTCAAAAGTGTAGCATTCAACGAGAAGCTTTCCATAAACCTTTTATAATATCCATCTAAACCCAAGAAGCTCCAAATATCGACTGGAGTTGTAGGTCTAGGCCACTTCTTAACCACCACAACTTTCTGTAAATCTATAAAGATCCCTTCACTAGAAATAGTATGACCACAAAAGTTGCAATGCTCAACCAAAATTCACACTTCAAAAATTTAGCATACAAATGTTGATCCCTTAGGGTCTACAACATAATATAGAGATGATCGACATGATCCACCTCACTCTTCAAATAAACCAGAATATCATCGATAAACACAATCACAAACAAATTTAGAAACTGATGGAATACCTGATTCATGAGATCCATAAATGACATCGGAGCATCAGTCAAACCAAAGGACATAACCAAGAACTCAAAATATTCATAACATGCATGAAAGACAGTCTTAAGAATATCCACTTCCCTAATCATCAGCTGATGATAACCCGACCGAAGATCAATCTTAGAAACATACTAAGCACCTTGTAGCTGGTCAAAAAGATTATAGAAAGAGGGTACTTATTCTTCACCATCACCTTATTCAACTAGCGGTAATTAATACACATCTGAAGGGAATCATCCTTCTTACATATGAATAATACTGGTGCACTGTATGGAGACATACTAAAGCGAATAAAACCCTTGTCAAAGATATCTTACAACTGCTCCTTAAGCTCCTTCAACTCAATTGGATCCATTCTATATGGAGGGATAGAGATAGGACGAGTGTCCAAAAGAAGATCAATCCCAAAATCAATTTCCCTATCAGGAGAAATGCTAGGAATATCATCAAGGAAAACCTCAGGGAACTCACTAACCATGAGTACAGATTGCAATGAAGGAATCTCTGAGTTAGAATATTTAACCCAGAATAAATTATAGAGACACCCCTTCGAAATCAATTTTTAGACTCTAAGATAAGAACTGAAACTTCCCTTAGGTACTAAGGAACTACCTTCCTACTCAATCTTGGGTTTATTAAGAAATTTGAAGACAAACTTATGGGTTTGACAATCTAAGGAGGCATAACATGAATGCAACCAATCTATCCCGACATCAAAATCAACTATGTCCAACTCTATCAAGTCTACTAGAGTTTTCTTTTCACCAACATATACCACACAACCCCAATAGACCCTCGTAGAAACCACAGAGTGGATAATCGAGGTAGAAATAAAAAAGGGGTCTGAAATACACTCAGGACCAAAACCAAAATACACGGCCATAAATAGGGTCACATAAGAGAGGGTAGATCCCGAATCAACCAAGAAATATACATCATGAGAGAAAAGTTTTAACATACCAGTGATAACATCAGGAGAGGCCTCTAACTTCTGACGAGAAGCAAGATCATAGAGGCGGTTCTGACCAGTGTTGAAGCCAGAAGTGGCACCTTTTGGTGCAAAAGCTTATAAAGTGGCAATAGGAACCTTGTTGTCCCCAAAAGAAACCTTTAAAGGACAATCCCACTCCATATGTCTAATATAAAAATAATTAAAACACCAGTTCATCTCTTTCTCACACTGACCATGGTGCAATTGACCATAAAATATTTAGGGAGGATATGATGGAGTTGAATGGGCCCCACTGGCTTGATTTTGGGCACCTAGTTCCCTAAAACCATCATTAGTTTGAAAATAGCGATCATCAAATGGCTTTGAGTAGGGAACACTAACTGATGAACAGGAGTTAAAAATCCTCCCAACTATTTTTCACAGACCATTTCCTGCCATCTTTACCATTCCGCTGCTGTAATCCACCCTATTCTAAATGTCTAAACTTCTTACTCTATATTCTTCCCATCTCAGCTTGCTTTTTCTTTTCCTCTTTGCCTTGTTATATATACACCACAAGTCTAGAGATGTCCATATCTTTGTTCAACAAGGCAACCTTGCTTTCCAAAATTAAATTACGGGATAACCCAAAAGAAAATTTCCTTATCCTAGAACTCATGTTAGACACTAACTCAAGAGCATATTATAACAACTGATGTAACTTCAAAGCATACTCCTTTACCATCTGCTACCTTGCTTTAAGTTTAAAAACTTCTCTTCTTTTGCCTTCCTTAACTTCTGAGGAAAGAAGCGGCCAACAAAGCACCAGAGAACTCATCCCACAAAGCTGACTCGACATCATTAACCCTAGATTGATCCCACTCCCCGTACTATTAATATTCCATATCCTTCAACTGATAAGCGGTGAACACCATACCCTCTAAATTAGTAGCATGCATCACTCGAAAGATCTTTTCTATTTTATCTATGAACCCCTGAGGATCCTCCTCAACATTAGATCCAGCAAAAACTAAAGGATTTAACCTCATAAACTAGCCAACTCTAGTGGACTTTGAAGAATTCATAGTAATACCAGCAGGACCCAACTACTTTGACTGAGATGTCACCAATAGGGTCAACAAATGAATAGATCGGTAGAACTGATCATTTTTAATATCTCATTAAGGTAACTGAGCAAGAGTATTACCTATGGGAGAAGGATTAGTGGGGATCAGTGGAACTTCATGAGGGCAATCAAAAATAGACCCTAGATCGGGTCTATACCCCAGGGGTAGGACGAGTTTCGACCATATTATCCTGGGATGGGACAGAAGAGTTTCTACTAATATTAGATCTTCTTGGAGGCATGATCTAAAAGGTGAGCAGATGGGGAATTAAGAGATTCAATACCTTAAACTTTATAGCCAAAAAATTAGACAACAAGAAAGGAAACATTCTTAAATATTTCAGTCTCTCCCTTATAGGTGTGGCACGCTATAAATCCATAAAAGAGACACTATTTGGCACAGCTTTATGGATACCCAATTGACCATGAACCTAGGCTATGATACCAACACCAGGTCGTAGCCGTGACGGGTATCTTAAGTCCACGGAGGATTGGAGACCACCCTATTATGCCTAGAAAAATAGAACATTCATGCTAATAGTGATTGAATTCCAAATATATAATAAAGATAATAAGGATAAACTCAAGACATGGATAATATTTCCAAAGAATCAACCAATACCCAAGTCCACATTCATCCATAAAGCCTCTAACAAAGACGAATACCAATAAATTATCAGGATATGCCCCCGAACAAAAACAAGGCGAATACCAATAAATTGTTGGGACATGCCCCCTGCCAAAAATAAGTCTGAAATAAAGTCTAAGACATAGGAAACAAGAACCATGAAATAAATCCATTCGAATTATGAAAACTCACCACTTCAATGTCAACTCATGAACTAACCATGATCTCTGATCACAACACAGAAAAAGTAATAAAGTTTTCACTGTCTGCATCACATGGGGATACAGTGTTCGAAAAAAGTTAGGGGTTGGAGAACTAACATGTAACTAAGGGATATGATATAAAATAATGCCATAGGTAACAATTCCAATCTGTCCAAAATCCAATGCACATAATCATAAGTAAATACATATATACATAATATCACATGTCAGGGTAGGGAACAAGGATTAGCATGAACCTTTAAAATCTTAGCTTATATTGTGTAATAGAATGTCATAATCAAGGCACCCACCGGCTATATGGTCCCATCTCTTCCCCAACTGGAAGGGCCCAGTGTGTGTTGCTGCACGAACCAGATGATAGTCAGATATCAGATACCTTATGGGGGACTCAAACCTCCCGACATAAATCAAAGGTGAATTAAGCACCAATATATATAAAATGGGGGACTCGAACCTCCCAATCATATAACAATATGGGGGACTCAAACCTTTTGGTCATTTAGACCCCTGCGCCAGCTAGCATGATTTCCAGTGTTGGTCCCTTGAGACCTCCACTTTCACGATCCGACTACACAACCCTCTTTTAAGTCCAATTAAAATATTTATCACACATTCTCAATTATTTAACCAATTATGCATTAAGTTATCCCGTTGGTATCGTCATACCAACCAACTTGCAAGTTTATTATTATGCCATAATCCATCAACCATCACACGGGGAAAATTCATGACCCTTTAGGTTCAACTAACATTCACATGGGGAATCCATATGCCCCAAGGTTCAATAAAATCATACCATGGTTCATTAACGTTTTATGCCAATGCATTAGCTCAAATGGCAAGGAAAAACATGTGACAAAGCCATTTATCATTACCAATTTCACCATTAGGTTGAGAGCACACAATTTCCAAAGCCACAAATTAAGGCAAAACCATTAAATTTGGGGGACACATAACCCCTTTGTTTGTCATACAAATCAATACACCCCACAAGTTTCAAATCATTAATAAAGTATGAATAATGCATAAGAAACCATGGAAAATTAATTATATGACCAATCATGTCAAAAGCCCTCAACTACATCAAAAACCCTTGTTCAAATCCACAAAATTATCCATGTACATTTATGAATTTAACAAAAACAAATTAAGGGTAGAGTCACATGCCTAAAATACGCAAGATTATTGAGAGAATTCAACCCTTGAAACTCTACTTGACCCTCTTCTTGGAAATCCTAAGTATGGATGCTTTAGAGAATTGAGAGAGAGAAGAAAGAATGTTTAGAGTGTATTATAGATGAAAATAGAGTCCCATTTGAGTTTATAAGTCGTAGTTTATTATTGAGATAAGAGGAAAATATCTAAAATACCCTCATTAAGAAGCTAAAAAATAAATCGTCAGCCATTACGGGTGATGTTACGACTCGTAGGGTTACCCTATGGATCATTTCCCCTCAGGTTTAGTCTGGATAGTGCCCAAGACCACTAAAACTAGTCTGGTTATGAAAGGACCCAGTGACTCATAACGAGTCCACACGACTCGTTACGTCCTAGTCGTACTCAGGGCTGAACACTTTGGGCATCACACTAATTTACTTATGAAGAGGACTATATGAGTTGTTTAGAATTATTATAACTCATAATATGGTATTCATAGTGGACATAATGACTCATCATGAGTCTTTACGAACTCAGGGCCTCAAGTCATAATTAGAACAACAACTCAGGCACCATTCACTGGAAGCCATACGACTAGGGTCATATGAACCTCAAGACACTTTACGTCTCATAAGATGAGTCTTAGCCAGGACAATAAGGATAAAATTTTAGAAATTTTCAAGGACCAAAAATCCGAAGTGTTACAAACTACTTATGCATCACCTTGAGAGGGCTCACCTGCGGATGAAACAACAAGCAGATGCTCATTGGAATGAAGTGTAATGACCCTCACAGTCATTTTTCTATATTTGAACACATTTTTGATATGCAGAGCTTTTTTTATAATTACCCTAAGTTATTTATAACTTGATAGGACTGATAGTTCAGCTCCCAAGTGGTTAGTTTGAGAATTTTAGTAATATCTAATATATTGTGGATTATTTAATTTAAATTGGCATTTAGTAGAAATATAATTTATTACCCTTCTAGAATATTTTTAACTTTATAAATACTTGTTATAGTCTATTAATATTTTAAGTGGAGATAGTAAATCTAGATATGTTAAAATATTATTATGTAAGAAAAGGTTTGATTAGAAATAATTTTATATTAATTATGGTATATTCAAACTATTATATTTATTTTATCACGAACGTATACAATACCTGAGTATATACATAACGAGATTAAACCTGATGATTAGTAGATATTTAAGTGTACATAGTTGACATATGAAACATTATGTGTCAAGTTATATTGTTAAGTGGCAATGGCAAGGGGTATTAGTGTTTAGGTAAAAAGCCACTAAATGGCATATTTAATACATAATTGTTGGCAACTACGTGCATATGTATAAGTAATCCACTAAATGTGTATAGAGCTTCATTATATACTACCTATATGATATATTGCTACACATATACAAAACCTGTTCATATTTAAAGTATTAAGAGTAGTTTTGCGAGATATCCACTAAGGTTATAGTTGGTCATTGAGAGAGAAATTAATTATCCACATCAAGTTATTTAAGTTTGAATTTTAGTGGCACAATCTGGAGTCTTCGCACAAAGACATTTTAACTTTGCCATCCAAGTAGGCTAGGCTTATCCTACCGTTAGATTGAGCTTATTTACCAAAATTATGTACTATTATGCTCATTTTGGATAAGTACTTGAAGTTGCATTCCGTTTAATATATGTAACATGCCTTATTTATCCAGTTAAGACCCTATTTTAGTAAATTTTGGTAGTTTGTCTTTTGGTATGATGTAGAATCTATCCCTTTAAGATGTGAAACCTTGAATTTTTCTCCTTTTTAATTAACATATTCGAATAGTTAATTAAATTTATTCTTGTTCCAATTTAGATTCAGCATATACTTTATTTTTGTCATTGGTTGTAAATTTTTGTACCACTTTGGCATTGGTATGGTATAGTTTAGATTTTAATATTATAGTTGGGTATGGTTACTATGATTTCTGGTTCAAGTCCGGTATCTAGTTGTGATGGTTTGGGAGTTTTGGTACTGATTATGGTTGTTCTAGGAGTTGTGGTTCCACTGAGTTTAGGTTCGAGTCTGGCATTTGATTATGAGTTCTATTGTATATCATATATATGGACTCTCATTATTACCGACTATTTTTATTCTAATCTAGCATATGACCTTTAGTTATTATCCACTACTACCGATTTAAGCCCGATGTCTGGCCTCTCATTACTACTCATTGGTGCTAGTTCAAGCTTGGTGCACATCTGGATTACTGCTATGATTTCTTAGGATTGTTTTATTTACAAATTATTTATGTTTATTTTATTTAATTACTTCTTGTGTGTCCCTCCGACTTATGGGGGTGCGGTTGGATTAATTGTCTTCTTCAGTGTACCTAGCGGGCTTATGGGGCCCTAGTTAGGTTATGTTTAATTTGTTTGTTATTACTGGGTTGTTAATTTTCTGTATCACTTAAATTTATTCCTTTGCCATATTTGTATAGCTTGGAAGTTGTTTACCTTTCTATCCCTATCTACTATTGACTTAGATTACACCCTCGCATTGTAGTTATACTTTTTTTTTCTAAGCTTAGTCGGAAGATAATGCCTACTGAGTACTCGTAGCTTTGGTACTCATACTACACTTTTGTATTTTTTTTCTAATGCAAATTCGGTAACTAGTAGTCGGTGTTGATGTGGTTCCTATCTTTCTGTACTGATTCAGTAACTACTATTGTTTGAAGCTAATCCTTCTCTATCTACTCCAGTTTTAGTCTTTTGTACTCGATACTGCGTGTATATGTTATGTATATATTAGATTTTGTCTAGTACTCTGGGTATCTTTAGTAGTGGCTCTAGTACTGACCTTAACAGGTTTTGGGAGGGATCCATTTGTATATTTGTCCTTCACTCTTCTCTTATTTTGATATATTATATATCTTTCCTTATTGTTTTTTACATACTATTCTTATTGCTATCATTATACGCGATCTTTTTTGGTTTCTGCCTATTAGCCTATTACCTATTATTTAAGGCTATAGCTTGGCTTACCTACTGCTAGGATAAGGTAGGCACGATCATAACTTGAGAAATCTGATCGTGACAGCTTGGTATTAGAGCCTAGGTTTCACCGATACTGTTGTTACTAGAGCCAATATTTAGTAGAGTCCCATGGATTGGTAAATAGACATCTGTATCCTATCTTCGGGAGGCTATGGGGCATTTTTAGGGAATAATCTCATTTTCTTGATCCATTTCCATACATTAGGTCTAAGTTTGTTTTTAATCTTTATTAATTAATTCTTTATGCAGATGGCTAGAATGGGAGGAGCAGAAGATGGGGATCGGGGCCTCATGTTTACTTCTAGAGTTTTGATTAGGGGTAGAGGTCAACCTAGAGGTCAGGGGTAGGATAGAGCAGCAACTCCAGTTTGAAATCAGGCCAGGGATCCATCACCTGATCCCTCCATAGCTTCTAAGACTAAGAGAACTCTGGGTATTCCACCACAACAGCAGGTGGGCCAAGGAGAAGCCTAGTATTTACCCAGTTTTATACACTCTTTAATCCTTTGAGATGCATCGGTATAGTTTTTGGGGTTAGTTGTTGGCCCACCGACCAAGGAAGCTCAGCTAACAACATATAGTGGTGTTGATTTAGGGGTACAGCCTGCGGTAATAATGCCTAAGGTAGAGGTTCTACAAGAATTGGTAGTCCCACAAATGGCAGTAGCCCATCCAGTTATGTCTTCATAGGAGTAGAAGATGCTGAGCCTTTTTTGAGATTCACTCTACCAAGGTTTGATGGGACCCAGGAGAGGATGCTAATGAGCTTTTATCCAGTTGTGAGAAGCGGTTACAAAATTTAGGGTTGGTTAAGGAACGAGGAGTGGACTTTATTTCTAATCAGTTAGACATGACAGCAAGGATGTGGTGGAGAGGTTATCTTGATTCTAGGCCAGTTGATCTACATCGGTGAGTAGGGCTTAGTTCTTTGAGGCTTTCTTGGGGAAGTAACTACCCGCACCATGCGTGATCATCTTCGAGATGAGTTTACAACATTGAGACAGGGTTCTATGTCTATGGTTGAGTATGAGGTAAGATTTCATGAGTTGGACAGACACCCCACTATGATTCTTCCTATGGAGTATGAGTAGATTGAATGCTTTTTAGGGGAATGAGATTATCGTTTCATAGGGATACATAAAGTTTTTATGAGTTCAAGGAAGTTGATTTTTGAAATACTTGAGCATGTTTATTCTATATAGGATATAGATCGTGACGCCCAGTAGAATAGTTATAAGAGACCTTGTTATTAGGATAGTTACAGTGGGAGCCACAATGGTTATAGTTCACAGGTCGAGGACTTCATGTTAGGTACCCCCAGCAGTAGCCTTCTCAACATCAGGGTCAACCTAGTCATCCGGTTTAGGCATTGCCTCAAATATCAGATAGGGATCAGCCTTGCCATTGTAGTTCTAGTGGTCAAGGAAGCAACTACCTACACAGGGGTGTTCGGTCAGGATCATCGAATCGGGGAGGTCATTGCAGATCTGTCAGACCTTCAAGATAGAATAGGGTGCTCAGGGCCTATTATGACTGCAAGGTTATTGGTCATTTTGCTCATGAGTGTCTTCAGCATAAAATGATAGAGCCTTCAATTTTAAATGCACAACCAATCAGGTTAGTACAACCATTAGGTAAGGGTGATACATAGAGTCATGGGGATGGTCCCCAGGGTTCTAGAGGTGGTCAAATTGGTACCCAGTCCAGTAGTGGACAGGGTCATTTATGTGTTATACTAGGTAAATATAAGACTAAGGCTTCGAATGCTATAATCACAGGTATGATTTTTGTATGCCATCAGCTAGCTTCTGCATTGATTGATCCCGGTTCCACATTTTTATATATTTCTACTTATTTTGCATCGCGGTTAGGTTTATTTTTAGAGTTTTTATCTGTGCTATTGTGTATAGCTACAACTGTGGGTGATTCTTCAGTAGTAGATTGAGTATATAGATCTTGTTTGGTGACCGTTAGGGAGTTTGATACTCAGGTTGATCTATTGCCCTAGATATGGTAGATTTCAACATGGTTCTAGGCATAGATTGGTTATCTCCTTGCCATGCAGTCTTGGATTATTTTGCTAAGACCGTTACTTTAGCCTTGCTTGGTGTATCCCCAGTTGTGTAGCAGGGCTCTATTAGTTGTGCGCCAATGGGGATTATTTCTTACATTAGGCTAAGAGATAGATATTGAAGGGCTGTGAGTCATGTTTTGCATATGTTCGGGATGTTAGTGCTGAGAGTCCATCGCTTGACTCCGCCTCTATGGTTTGCGAGTTTCCTAATATGGTTCTGACCGACCGACTTTTCCTTCCTCCCAGGCCTGATATGCATGATGATAGGCGAATTTATACGCCTAAAGTACTATATTTTACCCATATTTTAGCTAAGTTTTGAGGACAAATTATATAATTCATGCACTTTTAGTCCCTTTTCCTGTAAGTGAGCTACCAAACGTGATTAGCAAGTTTTCAGGTATAAATGATGCAGATTTCAGCATTTTATGGATAACTTGACGCCAAAGAAAGCTTCACGAAAGAAGGAAGGGGAATCTTACACGCCAAGGACCAAAAGTGGCGCATGAAAAATCTGTCCCGGGCAAAAATAGCAATTCTGAAGACTTTGGGGACTAGCAGTAACTTAGTAGGATTAGGATAATGATACATTAACCTAGTAGGATTGGGTTAAGTAATGCATTAGCTTAGTAGAAATAGGATATGGGTATTATAAATACCCTATTCTGCTAGAGATTTTGAGACATTCCTCTATTATTCTAGTTCCAAATTTTCTTTCTAATACATTCTACTTCTGACAATTCTTCCACTTTCAATTCTTAATTTCCGCAATAAGAGAAACGTTACTCAAACAAAGGATTCACGCCATTCTTACCCCTATACCTAACGTGAGATCTTTATTATGGTACAATGATAATGTCTATTGTGATTTCCTTTGCACTCATGAGTAGCTAAACTTCTCTGTTGGGGTTATGGAAGCCTTATGAGATACTATCTAAGGCTATGAGTTTGTGAATTCGTGACACGTATGCTGCTTATATCGTTATTCTCTTCATCTTAATCTAAATTCTTTGTGGTTGCAGACGCATAGAATACGCCAGTATAGCATTAACTTGTTCGAAAGAAAAGTTATATGTCTGGAAAAGAGATAATGTCAAGGTAATAGGGCACCAACCCCTGTTAAAAAGTTAGTGCCGTAACTGGATTAACCTCTTGGAGAATTTGTACCATTAGACATGCTTTAAGCTCGAAAGAGTTAAAGTGAAATAGTCCTTGTTAAGGTCGAAAGACGCTTGGATTTACCATATAATACAATTCTCTATAAGCACATGCATGTCTGAATTCCGCATAACTCATAGCCAATCGAGATGTATAACTCATAAGGTGGACATAACCCCAACTCTCAATTCTCATTGTTTTACATCTTACTAAACATTCTTTTTTTTTTACTTTGCTATTTTCTATTTTTACTTTACTATTTTGATTACATTATTTGCACGTTAAAATCCCCCCTTCCACGAGACTTGCACTAAAAGTCTAATAATCTTTGCTTACTTATTGCCCGGCTATTCCCTGTGGGATCGATACCCAACCCAGTTGGGTTATATATTTGACAATGACCGTTTTACACTCCTACGAGAGCTGTAGATTGAGCGTTATCAAAAATTGGCGCCGTTGCCGGGGAATACGAGTGTCAATTAAGTTTGTGATAATTACTAGACCCTTTGGTTAAAGATTGTCGTACTTTTACTTTTAGTTTTTGTTTTTGTTGTTTTCAGGTTTTTATTCAGTGCATGCCCCATACTCGAAGTTTTGGTCAACCGTTATTACCTATCAATCCTGAACCACAACGTATTGGTAGAATGGAGGCACAACACGAAATTGAAAGGATGGCTGCTCAATAGGAACAGGCGAGACTAGCTGCTCTAGCCGCCGCTCAAGTGCATCAACAGAATATTGATAACCCCGGGCGAGCAATAAATCCTGACGACGAGGACCTAGGTGATGACGAGTTACTAAACCCTAGGCATGCTGCTGAGATCGCAACACCTGCCAACAGAAGAGATCGTCAAGAAAGGTTTAGGCATGAACGCCGACCTGTACAACCAGCTTTCGGCGATGATGATGATGATCTTGATGGAGCCGGAGCCACATGAGCCATTATTCCTCCACCATTGGCACCCGGAGCCAAGTTCAACATCACAAGCACCATGATTCAGTTATTGCAACTCAAGGGATTATTTGGTGGACTAGCAGGCGATGATCCGAATATGCATCTCATCAACTTTATTTCTACATGCAAGTCGTTTGACAATCCTGGCGTTGGTCAGAATGCATTTCGATTACGCCTATTTCCATTGTCTCTGTTTGGGGAGGCAACTCTATGGTTGAATGGGCTGACTCCTAATTCTATTACAAATTGGAGACAATTGAGAGACGCTTTCCTAGAAAGATTCTTTCCGCCATCCAAAAGAGCACAATTAAGAGATAAAATCAGCAACTTTCGGCAGCTTCCAACCGAAGCTCTTCATGAAACATGGGAGAGGTTCAAGACGAAGCTTATGAGGTGCCCGAACCATCACATGACCAATGTCCACCTAATTGAGATACTATACAGAGCCTTGAATTTAATAACTAAACCAATGGTGGATAATGCGGCTGGAGGATCAGTTATGGACCTCACCTTTGGGCAGGCAAGCAATATGCTAGATCGGATGACAAAGCAAAGTAGAGCTTGGCATACCAGGGATTCTGAGGTAGCAAACCCTACTATATCTATGGGCATGACTACTGAACAAGGGAGAAGAGAAGAAAAACGTGATCAAGATATGGCGCACATGAAAACACAAGTGGATCTTCTTACAAAGTATCTATTATCAGGGAAGACCGAAAAAGTCAAAGCTGTTGCGTTAAAAGGAAGAGACGAATCTGATTCAGAAGAAGAACCTAACTACTTGAACAATCAGGGGGATTTCCGAGGTAATACCCAAGGAAACCAAGGTCGAAAATACTATGATAAATCTGGAAACAAGGACCAAGGTAGTTGGAAGAACAAGAATGAAAAGAGTGGTTTATACGTTCCCCCGGGAAGACGTGACACCACCACATCTGGTTTCGAAAGCATGGAAGATATGATGGCTAAACTGTTGAAAGAAGTGGAAGTAACCACCGCGGGAGTAACGGAGGTAATAAATGATATATCCTCGATAAAGCAATTGGTTGACTCACATTCCACTTCAATAAAGCAAATAGAGCAGCAATTGAGCCAACTTTCTGCAGCACTCAATCAAAGAAAGGCTGGCACTTTACCTAGCGGCACTGTGCAAAATCCAAGGAATGATGGATCATGCATGGCTATCACTACTCGAAGTGGAAAGGTGCTGGAAACTTCATTCAAAGGCAAGCAAGTGGTTGACGAGGCAGCAGACATCGATGATAAGGTAAAAGGAGAAGCTGTCGTAGAAATCACCCACGACGTCCATGACGTCACACTGAGTATGTTGCAGCCTGAAAAGGCTGAAAAACAGAAGCAAGAGGATAAGAAATCCATGGAGAAAACAATTCCTTATCCACCACCACCTTTTCCTCAAAGATTGAAGAAGATTGCGGATGATACACAGTTCAGCAAATTCATGAATATGTTAAAGCAGCTGACCTTTAATGTTCCGTTGGTAGAGGCACTAGAACAAATGCCTGGGTATGCGAAATTTATGAAGGATCTTTTGATAAAGAAGCGAGCAGCAAGCTATGAGTTGAAGGATACTGTTCATCACTGCAGCGCAATCGCTACCCGATCACTAGTTCAGAAGAAGGCTGACCCCGGTGCTTTCACTATTCCTTGCACCGTTGGATCTTTGAATTTTGCCAAAGCATTATGCGATTTAGGAGCCAGCATCAATTTGATGCCATTATCTATTTATAAAAAGTTGGGGTTGGGTGATCCTACTCCAACCAATATGAGGCTCATAATGGCGGATAGGTCGGTGAAATGACCTGTTGGTATTCTATGTGATGTATTGGTAAAGGTTTCTTCATTCATCTTTCCGGTAGACTTCGTAATTTTGGATTGTGAGGCAGACTCAGAAGTTCCCATAATCTTGGGGCGCCCTTTCCTTGCTACAGGAAGTGTGCTTATTGATTTGAGAGCAAATGAGCTTTCATTCCGAATAAATGACGAAGTAGTTCACTTTGATGTGTGCAAATCAATGAAGCAACCCAAAGATCTGAACGTATTTTTGGTGGCCGATGTTTACTTTGATGATGAGGAAGAATTACTTGAAGAAGAGCAAATTATTGATGACCCATTGGCGGTTGTGCTCATGAATGGTGAGAGTAAGGATGCTGAAAATTGTGAAGAAACTATTGGTGCTCTGACAGGATTAGGGTCATATCCTCACGCTCCCAAGAAGCTGGACCTCGATCTCAAAAATCGACCCACACCACCAGCTAAACCATCTATTGAAGAGCCACCCACGTTAGAATTGAAAGAGCTGCCTAGCCATTTAAAGTATGCATTCTTTGGAAACGGAAACACACTTCCAGTCATTGTGGCGGCAGATTTGGGTGAGCAGCAAGTTGCAGCTCTCATTGCTATTCTACGGAAGTATATAAGAGCCATTGGTTGGACGATCGCTGACATTATTGGTATTCCACCTGGGATTTGTACACACAAGATTCAGCTTGAAGAAAATTGCACACCCACTATTGAGCATCAAAGGCGTCTAAATCCACCTATGCAAGAAGTGGTGAAGAAAGAAATTATTAAGTGGTTAGATGTGGGGGTAGTGTATCTAATCTCTGACAGTACATGGGTAAGCCCGGTACAATGTATTACCAAGAAAGGAGGCATGACAGTAGTAACGAATGAGAAGAATGAGCTTATTCCACTCAGACCCGTCACCGGATGGAGAGTATGCATGGACTACCGAAAGCTGAATTCATGGACGCTCAAAGATCACTTTCCAATGCCATTCATGGACCAAATGCTCGATCGATTAGCGGGAAAAGGCTGGTTTTGTTTCTTAGACGGTTATTCAGGCTATAATCAGATTTGTATTGCTCTCGAAGACCAAGAGAAAACAACGTTTACATGCCCATATGGTACATTTTCCTTTAAACGTATGCCATTCGGGCTATGTAACGCACCAGCCACCTTTCAACGTTGTATGATGTCCATTTTCTCTGATATGGTCGAAGATACTTTGGAAGTATTCATGGATGATTTTTCAGTGGTTGGCGAGACGTTTGAAGCGTGCTTATCAAATTTAAGTATGGCGTTGCAAAGATGTGTAGAATTCAACCTAGTGCTGAATTGGGAGAAGTGCCACTTTATGGTTAAAGAAAGTATTGTTCTGGGGCATAAAATCTCCGAAAGAGGAATTGAGGTTGATCGAGCTAAAATTGAAGTTATTGAGAAGCTACCACCTCTAATTTCCGTGAAGGTAGTTCATAGTTTTCTCGGGCACGCAGGTTTCTATCGGCGGTTCATCAAAGATTTCTCAAAAATTGCTAGTCCTTTATGCAAACTTCTGGAGAAAGATGAAAAGTTTGACCTCAATGAAGATTGTTTGAAGGCATTTGAATTCCTCAAAGGAAAACTAATTGAAGTTCCTATCATGGTAGCACCAGATTGGTCTTTACCGTTTAAAGTCATGTGTGACGCTAGTGGGGTAGCGTTAGGTGTTGTACTTGGCCAGAGAAGGGAGAAGTTATTTCATCCTATCTACTATGCGAGCAAGGTCCTGAACGAATCCCAAAAGAACTACACTGTCACAGAACAAGAGCTCCTAGCGGTTGTGTATGCGTTTGAGAAGTTTCGTGCTTATTTGTTGGGAACCAAAGTAATCGTTCATACAGACCATGCAGCTCTGAGGTACTTAATGACAAAGAAGGATGCAAAACCAAGACTAATTCGATGGGTATTGCTGCTGCAAGAATTTGATTTCGAGGTTAAAGATAGAAGAGGTTGCAAGAACCAAGTGGCTGATCATCTATCTAGACTCGAAAACGAGCATATAGCGCAGCCCAAAATCAAGATTGATGATGCATTCCCTGACGAGGAGATCTTAGCAACGATAATGGAGAAGTTACCATGGTATGCCGACTTTGCAAATTTTGTGGTGAGTAATGTGATACCTGCAAACTTATCTTACCATCAAAAGAGGAAGTTCATGCATGATGTAAAACACTACTTTTGGGATGAACCATATTTGTTTCGACGATGCGCGGATGGTGTTATTCGTCGATGCATATCTCATGTAGAGGTGTCTAATGTATTGGAAGCATGTCACACTTCCCAAGTTATGGGACATCCCGCAGGTAATCGGACAGCAAGAAAGGTATTGCAAAGTGGATATTATTGGCCTTTGATATTTAGAGATGCCTACGACTTTGTTAGAAGATGCGACCAATGCCAGAGACAAGGTGTTATTTCGAAACACCATGAGATGCCCATGTTGAAAATTCTTGAAGTAGAGCTCTTTGATGTATGGGGTATTGATTTCATGGGTCCATTCGTAAATTCGTTTGGAATGAAATACATCCTAGTCGCTGTAGATTATGTTTCAAAATGGGTTGAAGCAGTAGCGTTGGCCGACAATAAGGGAAAGCGTGTTGTAGCATTCTTAAAGAGGAATATCTTCTCTCGCTTTGGAGTACCACGTACTATCATAAGCGACGGAGGATCTCATTTTTGCAACAAGCTATTCAAATCCGTGTTGGCAAAATATGGTGTCAAGCAACATAAGGTAGACACACCTTATCACCCACAAACTAGTGGGCAGGTAGAGGTTTCCAATCGAGAGATCAAGCAAATCCTTGCAAACACGGTAAATGCTAATAGGAAAGATTGGTCTCGGAAGCTGGACGATGCACTATGGGCTTATAGGACTGCATTCAAAATGCCAATTGGCATGTCCCCGTACCAACTAGTTTATGGGAAGGCTTGTCACTTACCCATTGAGCTCGAGCATAAAACATTATGGGAGTTGAAGCGATTGAATTTGAATTGGGATGATGCAATGAATTTGAGATTGGAGCAGCTGAACGAGATGGATGAATTCCGTATACAGGCTTATGAAAGATCAGACCTATACAAGGAGCGGATGAAGAAGTATCATGATCAGCGGATTGTTCAACGAAACTTTCAAAAGGATGATATGGTACTCCTCTTCAATTCCAGATTGAAGCTATTCCAAGGTAAGTTGAAGTCCAAGTGGTCTGGTCCGTACAAAGTAAACCAAGTCTACTTGTTTGGAGTAGTTGAGTTGAAAGACACTAATGGTGTTGTCTTCAAGGTGAATGGACAACGAGTAAAACCATATATCGGCCCTCTTGACTCGATAAATTATATGGCCACCTCTTATCTTGACGAAGTTTAAGTACTCGAGGTAACTATGTCGTGCCGCGACAATAAATCAAGCGCTAGATGGGAGGCAACCCATCGTTTTTCATTTTTTTCTTTCTTTCGTTCTATTACGTGTTTGCTTTTGATAAATAAAAATCCAAAAAGAAGATTCGTGCCACAACCAAAACTAAGGCGCTTGATGGGAGGCAACCCATCGTTCTAATCGTCTTTGTTGTTTTTGAATAAATGTAGGTGCAAAGAGGTGTAAAACGAGGAGGTCGGTTTCAAATTTTAATTTGGACGTATTGCATGTTAAAGGTGGTAAGTTAGGAATGAAGAAGCAAAAGGCTATGGATTGGGCGTTGCTTATGAAAATATAGGCAAAGAACAAGGTTAGGCTTATGTAAAACTAGGCCACGAACAAGGCAAGGCCTATACTATGGCCTAAGCTCTCGGAATCTAGTGTGCCATAGCATAGGCGCCGCCCATGCCCAAGTATGCCATAGCATAGGCGCCGCCTATGCCAATGCCTTTTGTCTCTGAATCTCATATTCCATGCAAAAGGTGCCGCCTATGCCTAAGAATGCCATGGCATAGGCGCCGCCTATGCTCAACAATGCTATGCAAAAGGCACCACCTATGCCTAGCATAGGCAAAGCAAAAGGCGCCGCCAATGGTCAGTTCTTGTCTCCAAATCCGATTTTAAATGGGTCAAAAACTGACCCAAGCCTTTCCTATAAATAAGAGACTTAGTCTTAGACCAAAAACACATTGGAAACCTAGCATAAGCACCGCCTAAAGCCTCCAAATCCTCTCCAAAATTTTCCTTTTGCTCTTTTACTTCACAAGAACATCATCCAAAGGCATCAATCAAGTAAGTACTTCTTTGTTATTCATTTATATTCCGTAAGTACTACACTACTACGCCTATTATGAATTTTTAAATCTTGAAATAGTAGAAGTGACTTGAATGTGGTAGATGTGTTGTGATACAACTAAGTGAGTCAAAGAATACGCAAGAATGATCTTGACATGTTTCCAACTTGAATTTGATTTTGATGCACTGTCATACTTTTGCGGAATTGACAGGGTCACAAAAATTGCATAATCTTTTCAATAGAAAGCTTACATGTTGGAATAACTTGTTCATCAAGATGAGAATTATGGTTGACTACCAACATAGGAGGTTGTGATTATTTCTAGATGCTATACCTTGACTCAACACGTATGTAGTAGTCTTGATATATCAAACACGAAAGTATTGCTAAGAATACAAGAAGTATGACTGCACTGATTTTATTGTTGGAATATAGCACCTAAAATGTATGCCGATGAAGTCTGAGTAATCGACCACTTTCACTTCACTAGTCTGTACCAACAAACTAAGTGTGGGGTGGTGCCACTACTGCTTGTTTATATATTGTATCCATCGAGATGATGCTAACATGAACATTGTTTTAGTCTCAGGTACAATGGCACCCAAAGCAAGTCAAGGAAAAGATAAGGCAACCACTTCCCAAAAAGGCAAGAAAAGAGGACGCAAAGAGCAAGGAGAGTCCTCGTCGATGCAAGTACCACGCCGCATGTTCGGAATTAAATGGGTTTTAGAGGAGGAAGCAAAGGAATCGTATAGGAACAACAAAGAGAAGAAATATGTTCATGTGGACTTGATAAACCAGGAAAGCCTAGCAAAGAAAGAACCGCGCATGTTGGACAAGATCATGGCGTTACATCTTGATTTCATCTTCCGAGACATGGGAGAATGCAATCTCGATATTACAAGAGAATTCTATGCCAACTGGTCACCAAAAACCACAGGAAGCGAGGTCAAGATTCGGGGCTAAGTTTTACAACTCAATGCGGATTTCTTCAACTCCTTGCTTGGCTTGCCTGCTGTTGATCCATCACTATTCAAAGAGTTGTACAGAAGACCTCCATATAGAGCCATTCGACACACTCTCTATGTAACAAGGTCCATGGCACGGTGGAGTAGACACAAGGACACCGGACGACACAACACCTACCCATATGCTCCTTTGAATAGAGAAGCAAGAATATGGTTGCGCATAGTCAACTCTTGCCTAATTCCAGGGACTCAGTACACAAAGATAACACGAGATAGAGTGTGCTTGGTATACGCATTGATGACGAATGTCCCCATCAACATTGGGGCAATTATTCGATCCACAATGCGGAAAGATAGGCTACACAAGAGGTCCCACTTCAGTTTTGGCAATCTGTTGACCGCAATATTGAGGAAGGAAGACATCGAAGAGGAACCGACTGATCATAAACTCCCACACAACCCAAAGAAGGTTGACCTCACGAAGGTTAAGGATGCTGAAACTATGCATGGCGTCAACCTTACCACTTCAAAAAGGCATGCTCGAGATAAGAGTTTCTTTTGCCATCTTTATGGCATGACTCGGTTTACAATGATGGGCGGTGGCCGTGTTCCAACTGCTGCAGAGCTCCAACAGCTGGATTATGACTACCCAATGAATGAGCACGCGAAGGCGATGTGTGGAGTAGGTACATATTTTGAGGAACCTCTTGATGACGATGTGCCGACCGATGATGATCAACGAATGCCAGACTCCGACGTGGAGGAGAATTCTGATGACGACGACTCCAATAATGATTCCGACGAAGGGGGTATGACCCCAGACATAGAGGAGTCCGACTAACCAGGTTCTTCTTATTTATTTTCCACTGAGGGCAGTGTGTCCCATCTAAGTGTGGGGTACTGGTATTTGCATGCTATACTTCTCTATCTGCATTTGCATTTATGTTTGTTTTGTTTTTCTTTTTAGTAGTAAATTTTTTTATTAGTTAAATTTTTTTTTTAACTTAACTTCGCATGAAATTATTCTAATAGGCAGCATGAGATTATGACAAGAGTTTGTGCTAAAATCATGACTATTGAGACGTTTAGGCTCTAATTGTGACTCACTATGTGATATTGTGTGGTTCAATTCCTTCATCTGTTGGGTCAAGAGTCTATGCTACTCCCAATAAAGTCGACCATGTGCCTTGTGTGTGTGAGGATATAGTATATTCTGTGTTTGTGACTGATGCTAGAACTTGCCTAGTATGTATGTAAAGCGAAAATAAGGAGTGCAAGTCTAGGAAATGATTTAGGCATTTCTTTGGCAACCTAGACTTGTTTACCTTCTTTTTACCTACCCATGGACATTATCCTAGATAACCCCTTTTGAGCCTTTAGCCTATTTTCTTTGACAACCTCATATGTAAGCCTAATCCATTTTTTCAAGACCATAATTTGATCCAAATTTCTAAGTGCTTTAAAGTATAAAGTCATGTGACAAAATAAGAGGAAATTGGGTGAGTATGATGCTTTAGAATGTAATGGTGCTTGAATTTGTTATGAAAAAGAATTGCTATCATAAGAGGTGTTATGAAAAGAAAAAAAAAGGGAAAGGAAAACAGTAAAGTTAGTTATGTTTAAAATTGAAAAACAAAGGTGGAAAAAAGGGGTGGTAGAATAAAAGAAAGTAGAAAGGTTGTTTGAAAGAAAAGTATTAATGACATAATGTGATGTATTAAAGCGCTTAGGAACATAGTCACTATTTCTGGCCAAAATAGTCCTACCCGTCCCTTAGCCTACATTACAATCAGCAAAAGACCTATTTGATCCTAAGCTTAGCATTCTGATATTTAGTGGAGCATTACACTAAGGGCAAGCCTATGGTCATCAGTTGCAACATATGAATTCTTTGTGAGAGTGAGAGCAAGGATAATCTTATACCCATGTTTGAAATATATATAATACTTGTGAGTGATTATGGGTGATATATGGTGAGACACACATGGTTGATGAGTCTTGGGTAGTTGTGTATGATTCTTTGTACCTCAACTTATGGACACGAATTAATCACCATCACGAGTCTATGTTGGAGGTTGAATTGTTTCTACTAATGATCAGAAAACTACTCTTTGTTAATGATTGACGTGCTTGTCTTGATGAATATTTTGTGTTGTTACTGTGAAATCCCAAGTAGATGCTTAGATGGACATGATAGCTTGTTCGATGACGAACAAAGCTTTATGTGTGGGGTGTTGATGATAGGCGAATTTACACGCCTAATGTACTATATTCTACCCATATTTTAGCTAAGTTTTGAGGACAAATTATATAATTCATGCACTTTTAGTCCTTTTTCCTGTAAGTGAGCTAACAAACGTGATTAGCAAGTTTTCAAGTATAAATGATGCAGATTTCAGCATTTTATGGATAACTTGACGCCAAAGAAAGCTTCACGAAAGAAGGAAGGGGAATCTTACACGCCAAGGACCAAAAGTGGCGCATGGAAAATCTGTCCCGGGCAAAAACAGCAATTCTGAAGACTTTGGGGACTAGCAGTAACTTAGTAGGATTAGGATAATGATACATTAACCTAGTAGGATTGGGTTAAGTAATGCATTAGCTTAGTAGGAATAGGATATGGGTATTATAAATACCCTATTCTGCTAGAGATTTTGAGACATTCCTCTATTATTCTAGTTCCAAATTTTCTTTCTAATACATTCTACTTCTGACAATTCTTCTACTTTCAATTCTTAATTTCCACAACAAGAGAAACGTTACTCAAACAAAGGATTCACTCCATTCTTACCCCTATACCTAACGTGAGATCTTTATTGTGGTACAATGATAATGTCTATTGTGATTTCCTTTGCACTCATGAGTAGCTAAACTTCTCTGTTGGGGTTATGGAAGCCTTATGAGATACTATCTAAGGCTATGAGTTTGTGAATTCGTGACACGTATGATGCTTATATCGTTATTCTCTTCATCTTAATCTAAATTCTTTGTGGCTGCAGACGCATAGAATACGCCAGTATAGCATTAACTTGTTCGAAAGAAAAGTTATATGTCTGGAAAAGAGATAATGTCAAGGTAATAGGGCACCAACCCCTATTAAAAAGTTAGTGCCATAACTGGATTAACCTCTTGGAGAATTTGTACTGTTAGACACGCTTTAAGCTCGAAAGAGTTAAAGTGAAATAGTCCTTGTTAAGGTCGAAAGACGCTTGGATTTACCATAGAATACAATTCTCTATAAGCACATGCATGTCTGAATTCCGCATAACTCATAGCCAATCGAGACGTATAACTCATAAGGTGGACATAACCCCAACTCTCAATTCTCATTGTTTTACATCTTACTAAACATTCTTTCTTTTTACTTTGATATTTTCTGTTTTTACTTTACTATTTTGATTACATTATTTGCACGTTAAAATCCCCCCTTCCACGAGACTTGCACCAAAAGTCTAATAATCTTTGCTTACTTATTGACCGGCTATTCCCTGTGGGATCGATACCCAACCCAGTTGGGTTATATATTTGACAACGACCACTTTACACTCCTACGAGAGCTGTAGATTGAGCGTTATCAATGCACGCCCAGTACTCCTACCTGTTTGAGCTCTCAGTTATGTCTTTATGCTTTACTTTTGCGGACAAAAGTCCTTTTAGTAGTGGATATTGTAATAACCCTCATGGTCATTTTTCTATATTTTAACTCATTTTCGATATCAGAGCTTTTCTATAACTGCCCAAGTTATTTTTGACTTGCTGGGACTTATAATTCAGCTCTCAAGTGGTTCGTTTGAGAATTTTAGTAATATCTAATATATTATGGATTGTTTAATTTAAATTGGTATTTGGTAGAAATACAATTTATTACCCTTCTATAATATTTTTAACTTTATAAAAATTCTTTAGTTATGGTATGTGTATATTACTTTATAATAACTTGTTATAGTCTATTAATATTTTAAGTGGAGATAGTAAATCTAGATATGTTAAAATATTATTAATATATAATAGAGGTTTTATTAGAAATAATTTTCTATTAATTATGTATATTCAAAATATTATATTTATTTTACCATGAACCTATGCAATACCCGAGTATATACATAATGAGATTAAACTTGATGATTAATAGATATATAAGGGGTCGTTTGATTCGAATACAACTTATGTTGGGATTAATTATGATGGGATAAGTTATGCTGGGATAAGTTATACTGGGATTAATTATGATAGAATTATTTCTTATTGAGTGTTTGATTTGTTGTATTCAAAATAATATGCATGGTATAATTTCTAAGAATAAGTTAATTGATTACAAAAATACCCTCTATCTTATTTAGCTTTTATCATATAATTTCTTTTCAAACTTTAAATATTCATTCTTAAAAATAAAACTTCCATCTTATGTAGCTTAATTTTTTGTGTATGTGAATTTCCATGATTATGTCGTGTGTATTTAAAAATAAAACTTTCAACTTATTTAGCTTAATTTTTTTTTGTGTGCCTTTTCCATGATTATGCCGTCTGTATTTAAAAAAAATCTTACTACATCTTATTTAGTTTGAAATAAAACTTTTAGTTTAAATTTGTTAAAGTAAAAGAGAATTTGTTGTTTATGTCACTTCATTTAAACATATATCACTCATATACTATAAAATATTAAAATTCATTTTAATTAATATATACAATATCAATTTTCAAGTGATTAAAAAATTATTTCATTTAAAATATGTAATTCAACAATGGAGTCAATATTTTTATTATTCTTAAGAGAAATCAAAATATATAAATAAACATAATAATTAGTCAAATAAATTTAACATGTAATATATTCATACTAAAAAATATATTTATATAGAGTAATTTTTAAATAAAATATATGAAGATTTGTTATAAAATAACGAGTAGTGGAGGTTGTGAATGTTATTATAAATGGTATTAAAAATATTGTGAATGTGCATGGATGTGAAAAGTGATTATAAAAAAGGGTTTGTGGGGGTACTTTTGTCATTTTAATTGCTTTAACCAAGAATAACTTATCATGGTATTACTATACCACCATGAGGGAGGGATAACTTATTCTGGTACTAATTAATAATTCTGGGATAAGTTATCCCAAGTTGTACAACCAAACAAGCAATTGTGAGGTCTTAAAATTTTATCCCGGGATTATTTACTCTTATCCCTCACACTAAACGACCCCTAAGTGTACATATGTAACATATGTCACATTAAGTGTCAAATTAAATTGTTAAGTGGAAATGGCAGGAGGTATTAGTGTTGAGTGGTTAGGTAAAAAGCCACTAAATGGCATATTTAATACATAAATGTTGGCAACTGTGTGCATATACATAAGTAATCCACTAAATGTGTATAGAGCCTCATTATATACTACTTATATGATATATTGTTATGCATATACAGAACATGTTTATATTTATACTATTAAGAGTAGTTTTGCAAGATATCCACCATTGTTATAGTTGGTCATTGAGAGAGAAATTAATTATCCACATCAAGTTATTCAAGTTTGGGTTTTAGTGGCATTATCTGGAGGCTTTGTGAAAAGATATTTTAGCTTTGGCATCCAGGTAGGCTAGGCTTAACCTACCTTTACATTGAGCTTATCTCTTAGTATGATGTAGCATCTATTCCTTTAGGACCTGGAATTAAGTTGTGAACCCTTGAATTTTTCTCCTTTTTAATTAAGATGTGAGAATGGTTAATTAAATGTATTTTAGTTTCGGTTTAGATACAACATATACTTTACTTCTATTATTGGTTGTGACTTTTGGTACCACTTTGGTATTGGTTATGGTATAGCTTGGATTTTAATATTACAGTTGGATATGGTTATTATGAGTTTTGGTTCAAGTCCGGCATCTAGTTGTAATAGTTTGGGAATTCTGATACTAATTATGGTTGTTCTGGGAGGTGTGGTTCCGCTGAGTTCTGGTTTGAGTTTGGCATCTGATTATGAGTTCTATTGTATATTGTATATACGGCCTCTCATTGTTATCCACTATTTTTAGTTTGAATCCGGCATATGGCCTCTTGTTATTATCCACCTCTACCAGTTCAAGCCCAGCGCCCTGCCTCTCATTACTACCTATTATTGCCGGTTTAAGCTCGGTGCAAATATGGATGACTACTATGATTTCTTGAGATCGGTTCAATTACAAATTATTTATGTTTATTTTCTTTAATTACTTCTTTTGTGTCTCACCGGCTTATGGGGGTACGGTTGGGTTAATTGCCTTCTCCAATGTTCCTAATGGGCTTATGGACGCCCAATTAGGTTATGTTTGATTTTTCTGTTATTACTGCATCATTTATTTTCTGTATTGCTTATATTTATTCCTTTACCGCATTTGTATAGCTTGGTAGTTGTTTATCTTTCTATCCCTATCTACTGTTGACTTAGATTACACCCTCGCATTATAGTTATAATTTTTCTATATTGAGCTCAATCGGTCGATGATGCCTACTGAGTACCCATGCTTTAGTATTCATACTACACTTCTACATGTTTTCTCTGATGCGGATTCAGGTACTAGCAATTGGTGTTTACGTGGTTCCTACCTGTCCATACTGATTTAGAGTAGGGTGAACTTACTATCATTCGAGGCTAATCCTCCTCTATCTACTCTATTTTAGACTTTTGTACTCGAGACTGCTTGTTTATGTTATGTATATATTAGATTTTGTCTAGTACTCTGAGTATCTTTTAGTAGTGGCTCTAGTGCTGACCTTACCAGGTCTTGGGAGGGATCCATTTGTATATTTTGTCCTTTCTTTCTTCTCTCATTTTGATACATTATATATGTTTCCTTCTAGGTTCTTACATAATATTATTACTTCTATCATTATACGCGATCTTTTTTGGTTCCTGTTTGTTAGCCCTTTATATATTATCCGGGCTATGGTTTGGCTTGCCTACTGGTAGGATAAGGTAGGCGCCATCATGATTTGAGAAATCTAGTCATGAAAGACAGGGTCTTTGTAGTTGGGGATTAGGTTTATTTTAAGGTGCAACTTTATGGACAAGTCACTATTTCTCAACATCCTTTCCACAAACTTGCAGCAAAATACTATGGCCCCTTTCAAGTTATTAAAAGAGTTGGACCTGTTGCTTACACTCTTTTGTTTCCCACATCTATTAAGATTCATCCTACTATCCACGTATCTCTACTCAAGAAATGTCACGCTATTCCAGACCAAATTTCCTATCCCTCTACCACTAATATTGTTGATCCTTGTTGCCCAAATCCTGAGTCTATGCTGCAGAGGATGTTGTTTCAGGCACATAATCTGTATTATGTCAAAACAACTTCAACACAAGTTCAAGATTAAATAAATAACACTTATGAAGTTTACCAACACCTTAAATACAAGTTCAATATGAACTATCAAAGAAGTATGTTATTTTATTTTAAAGAAAAAAGATGAAGCAGAATAAGCCAAGTGCTCCAAATTCATGGAGTGTCCTTAAGGAAATAAATCCCCTCAAGTACCTGAGGTTGAGGAATTTTCCTCCCAAGATAAAATGGCTTCACAATCAGAATATAGCGGTACCTCAAACCTTCTGATTTTCTTCGAACTCACTCAATGGAAGATGATCACAAAGAATTTTTAGAAGTAGAAAAGTTATTTTCAATGTAGAAATTTTTCATACTAAACCTGTGGAAAAAGGCAAGTTTATGTAGCCATGAAATGCCACTTCGAAAAGGAGGCAATGGTTTATTTGGAAAGGTGTATCCTTTGGAACGGTCATGTTTGTCCATTCGAATCATTATGTTTTTTTGTTAAACAGTCACAACCATCTGAATAGTCATCCCTTTTTCAAAATAGTGTGTCTTTTCCTCGAAGGATTGTGTCCCTCTATTTTTCATTCACACCAATTGAACCCAATAATCCCCTACATGAATGGGGAATGGCTATTCTTTATAAAAATTTACGGACAAGTATGTGATCAACAAGCAAAGATTGATTGCATCTGGATAAGTGGGTTTCCCTTTGAGATTTTCGTAGTTAACATGCATCGGATGCACTCGGTCAATCGGTAGATTTAATATCTTTGAATCATCGAGCTTTAATGTACACCTAGACAACACAGTCACATAACCAGTCTTTTATGTTTATGGTTTTCACAATTTTGTTTGTTTCAGCCATAAACATCCCAGTCTCATGAGAGCTCACATAGGTGATTTCTAAATGTTCAATCCTATATATTAAAATATTTGGTCAAATATGACAAATTTAGATAATCATTAAAAGACTTCACACCATAAGTCTTATCCTTGTTTTCTAAACATTGTCTACTTCATGAGAATGGATTGGGTATATTGACAATGTTAAACCTATCAGACACAACTTTGTTTGATCTCCTTGAACCTAGCTCTTGGGATCTCCAGTCTGCTAGGTAGAGTTAATGCCATGATGACTTATCCTAGGCCGTAAACCCATTCCCTTAGGTGTCCTTTTAACTCCTTCTCTAGATAGGCCTTTTATAAATGAATCCAACACATTATCCCATGACTTTACATAGTCAACAGTGATAATTCCACTATAGAGAAGTTCTCTAATGGTATTATTATCTGTCTTATGTGATGAGATTTACTATTGTACATCATGCTCCCTGCCCTACCTATCGTTGTTTGACTATCACAGTGTATGCATATTGGTGTCAATGGTTTGGAAAAATAAGGAATATCTTCTGAGAAGTTCCGGAGCTATTCTTCTTCTTCACCAACTTTATCTAATGCGATAAATTCTGATTCCATTATAGAGCAAGCAATACATATTTTTTTGGACGATTTCCAAGAGACTTCTCCTCCACCTATAGTAAATACATATCCACTCGTGGATTTTTCTTCATTCGATCCGGTGATCAAATTTTTATCACTATATCTTTCAAGTATCGCTGGATATTTACTATAATGCAAAACATAGTCTTGAGTGTATTTAAGATACCTTAAAACTCTTTTCATTTCCATCCAATGAGTTTTATTAGGATTACTCGTATACTGACTCAACTTACTAATAGCACATGATATATCTGGCCATGTAAAATTCATGATATATATTACACATCTCAACACTCTTACGTAGTCCAACTGTGAGTCACTTTTACCTTCATTCTTTTGAAGTGCAAAGCTCACGTCCAACATAGTCTTAGCAATACTAAATTTCAAATACTTGAATTTATCAAGTACCTTTTCGATGTAATGAGACTGTGACAATTCCAAACCTTGTGGAGTTCTATGTATTCTTATTCCTAAGATCATGTCCACAACTCCAAGGTCTTTCATATGAAACTTGCTCTCAAACATTCATTTCATAGAATTTATGTCAGAAATGTCTCTACTAATGATCAACATATCATCCTCATACAGACAAACAATGACCTTGTGATTTGAAGTGTCTTTAATGTAAACACATTTATCACATTCATTTATCTTAAACCCATTTGCCAACATGGTTTTGTCAAACTTCGCATGTCATTGTTCAGGTGTTTGTTTTAGTCCATAGAGTGACTTAACAAGTTTACACACCTTATTTTATTTTCCTGGAACCATGAAACTCTCAGGTTGTTCCATGTAAATTTCTTCCTCCAATTCTCCATTTAGAAATGTTATTTTCACATCCATTTGATGGATTTCAAGACCATATACCGCCACCAAGGAAATTAACATCGGAATTAACATTATTCTTATTATAGGCGAGTATGTATCAAAGTAATCAAGGTCTTCCTTCTATTTAAAGCCTTTTACTACAAGTCTTGCCTTGTATTTGTTAATAGTACCATCCGCTTTCATTTTCCTTTTGAAGATCCATTTAGAACCTAAAGTTTTTTTCCTGGAGGAAGATCAACCAACTCTCACGTATGGTTTCTTAAGATTAAATCAATATTACTATTGACTACCTCTTTCCAAAAGGATGAGTGTAAAGATGCCATCGCTCCTTTAAATGTTTGAGGCTCATTTTCTAAGAGAAATGTTACAAAATCTGATCCAAACAAAGTTGACGTTCTTTGATGTGTGCTACATCTTGGATTCTCATCATTATGTACTTCCTCACTTGGTTCATCGCAAGGTCGTTTAGACCCTTTACTAGACTGTTCATGTCTAGTTTTATACGGATAAATATGTTTAAAGAATTTAGCACTATCTAATTCAATTACCATATTTTCATGGATATCCGAATGTTCAGATTTATGAACCAAAAATCAACAAGATTTATACTTTTAGCATAACCTATGAACACACAGTCCACTATCTTAGGTCCTATTTTCACCCTTTTAGGCGTAGGAACTTGAACTTTGGCTAGACACCCCCACACTTTGAAATATTTCAAGTTGGGTTTCCTTCATTCCCATTTTTCATATAGAATTGATAGTGTCTTGCTGTGGGGCACTCTATTGAGTATTCATTAGCGGTAAGGATAGCGTTTCCCAATAATTTTTGCGGTAAACCTGAACTTATAAGTAAGGCATTCATCATTTCCTTTAAGGTTTGGTTTTTTCTTTCTGCAATTCCATTAGATTGAGGTGAATACGGGGCTGTAGTTTGATGGACAATTCTATTCTCTACACATATTTCTGCAAAGGGAGATTCATATTCTCCGCCCCTATTACTTCTTATTGTTTTGATGTTTTTCTCAACTGATTTTTGTCTTTTGTTTTATATTTTCTAAACACATCTATCCTTACTATTTAGTAAATAGATATAATAGTACCTAGTACAATCATTAATAAAAGTTATAAAATTCTTTTTTCCACCACAAGATGGTATTGACTTCATATCAGAAATGTCAGTGTATATTAAGTCTAAGGGATTGGATTCCTTCCAACGGACTTATATGAATTCTTAGCATACTTTGATTCCACACATGTTTGATAATTTGATCTATTGCACTCAAAGTTTGGCAAAACTTCTAAGTTAATCAGTTCTTGCAAAGTTTTGTAGTTGACATGTCCTAATCTTTCATGCCATAAATTATTAGACTCAAGTAAGTAAGAAGTAACAAAACTTTTATTAATTTCAACAATCATTACATTCATCTTATATAGGCCCTCAGTGAGATAGCCTTTTCCTATGTACACTTCTCCTTTGTTAATTTCAACTTTTCCGAAAACACATACACATTTGAATCCATTTTTGTCAAGATGTGATACAAAAATCAAGTTCTTTCTTAACTCTGGTACATACAGGACATTGTTGAGAGTCAACACTTTTTTTGAAGTCATTTTCAAGCATACCTTTCCTATCCCTTCAACTTTTGAAGTTGCAGAGTTTGCCATATAAATCTTCTCTTCGCCTTGAGCCAGAGCGAACGCGGCCAACAACTCTTTATTTTCACATATGTGTCAGGTGGCACCAGAATCCATCCACCATTCTCGAGGATTTCCCACCAAGTTACATTCCGAAAGCATGGCACATAGAACCATTCTCAAGAATTTCCCAACAAGTTACATTCTGAAAGCATGGGACATAGATCATCCATTTCGTTCTTGGATTCAACCATATTTTCTTCATCCTTTATTTTGACTTTCTTTAGGTAACGACAATCAGTATACTTGTGGCCAATCTTGCCATAATTAAAGAACTTCTCTTTGAATTTCTTCTTAGGCTAATTTCTTTGTTGTCCTACTTTCTTCCACTTTTTAGAGTTGTTGGGGTCGTCTTCTACAATATTAGCTTTATTTATTGTAGAATTTCCTTTAGACCTCCTCTCTATGGCTTGTTATCTTCTTCAATACACAGTCTCATAATGAGGTCTTCGACTATCATCTCCTTTCTTTTGTGTTTCAATTAATTCTTGAAGTTCTTCCACAAATGTGGCAACTTCTCAATTATTGTAGCTACTTGAAATGCCTCATTCACAACCAAACCTACAACAAAGTTTATATGAACATTAAGAACATTTTTAACATGTTCAAATAAGGTATTCATTAAATTTATACCTTCTGCAAAGAGATCGTGGATGATGACTTACAACTCCTGTACATGAGAAACAACAGTATTGTTGTCGTTTATTTTTTACTCTAGGAATCACGCAATATAGAACTTCTTAGTTCCTGTATCCTCAGTCTTTTATTAATTTTCCAGTGGATTTCACAATTCTTTAGATGTCTTCATTACGCTGTAGACGTTGTACAAGTCATCTTGGAGGCTTCTTAGGATGTAATTCCTACATAGGAAATCAGAATGTTTCCATGCCTCTATTATAACGAATTGATCCTGGTCCGAAGTTCCTTCGAGCACTTTTGGAGAATCTTTTAAAATAAACCTTTGAATACAAATGGTTGTTAAATAGAAGAACATCTTTTGTTTCCACCTCTTGAAATCAACGCCAAAAGCTTTTTTGAGCTTTTTTGTTAGTTCCATAGCAGTCGGCACATTTGTGCGACGGGTTATGGCAATACTAGTTAGTGCCACATTTGTCACGCCATCAACATGACCTTCTGTAGTCATTTTTCCTGTCACAAAAAGATAGTCAACTTTAGTATAGAATTATACTTATTACAAGTTCGTAACAACTTATAAATACTACTTGTTTCTAGTTTAATTATGAAGTTTTTATGTCTTCCAATCGTTAATCGAATAACCTTTAACTTGTGATAAAGATTTTATTTCTTTAAATCACTTGTTAAGTTCAAACGGAGTAGAAATCTTAAAGCTTTAATCTCTAGAAACCAAGCAATATAAATTATGGAAAAAAAATTAGTGAAAAGAAAATTTCACAAAACAAGCAAAACAAAATTTTTTCCAAATTTATTTCCTTAAGATTGTTGTTTCGAGTACACAATCTATATTATGTCAAAACAACTTCAACACAAGGTCAAGATTAAATCAAGAACACTTATGAAGTTTTCCAACACCTTCAACACAAGTTCAATATGAACTATCAAAGAGGTGTGTTATTTTATTTTAAAGAAAAAGATAAAGCAGAATAAGCCAAGCCCTCCGAATTCACGGAGTGTCCTTAAGAAAATAATTCCCCTCAAGTACCCAAGGTTTCAGAATTTTTCTCCCATGATAAAATGGCTTTACAATCAGGATGTAGCAGTACCTCAAGCCTTTTGATTTTCTTTGAACTCACTCAACAAGAGATGATCACAAAGAGATTTTAGAAGTAGAAAGATAATTTTCAATGTAGAAATTTTTCATACTAAACCTGTGGAAAATGCAGATTTATATAGTCATGAAGTGCCCCTTCGGAAAGGAGGCAATGGTTCATTCGTACAGGTGTATCCTTTGGAATGGTCATGTCTGTCCATTCGAATCATTGTGTCTTTTTCTGAATAGTCATAACCATCTGAACAGTGATACCTTTTTTGAAACAGTGCATATTTTCCTCGAAGAATTGCGTCCCTCTATTTTTCATTCACACCAATTGAACCCAACAGAAGAGAATGGTTAAGAAATAAACTATGGTTGTTGCCATGGTATTGGTAAAGTGGCAAGGTTTATCTACAGATTATGCTATTTGGAAGTTTGCAACCATCCTTAAGAATAGGTTCCCTTATTTTGTTCCTTGAGGTCAAGTATCTCTTATTACAAAGGAGTACTACTATGAGAATATTGTAATGCAATGATTAGTAGTTAGCTGAGTCATCATTAGTTGGCTGAGTCATCATAACAGATTAGTTGATTAGTTGAGTTGTTAGTTGGTTAAGTGGTTGTTAGTTAGCGGGAAAGTTGGTTACTACAAATACTGTATACACTATAGTAATGATTAGAAATTGCATAATAATATAATTTTTCAAATTGAATTTTATTTTCATCTTCTTCCCTAATCTACCCCCATAGCCGATAACTCAAGTTTTCTCCATAAAAACTCTCGTCCTGCTGATAAAACCTCAGATTCTCCTGTGAATACCTGTATTTTAGCTATCACAATGCTTACTTTTTGTTGAATCTTATCTTTCTTTCTCGTCGCACGCTATCTCTATTCTTTTTTTTCAATCCTTGATTTCTTCATTTATAATAGAGTCCATTGGAGCCAAGGAACATGAGAAGAATCCTAAGTGGCTCGTAGTCTCTCCTTTTGTTATGGCATCCCTTCTTTTCATGGTATGGAGAAGGAGAGGAGAGGTATACTCATTATTTTTAGAATAATGAGTTACTGTACTATGGTTGTTTTGGTAAAATTTGGATAAGAAAGAAGTTGAATGATTATGTAATACTTCGTCGCCTTGGAAAGTGATCAGAAGAGATAATTAAGAGGTTAGAGTTGCAATTCATTCCATTGACCTAACTCAAGTTTAGGTCTTTGATTCAAGTAAGATTGACTTTCTCCTCTCATCTTAGGTTGAGGCAATTAATTTAATGACACTAGTATAGTTACATTTATGAGTTTTATTTAGGGTGGCTCTTCAGTTTGAGGATAGAAAATACAGTTGTGGTTCAATTTGAGGGTAAGAAAAATGATAGTGAGGCTACATAAAACCTGATATGCTCTTGGTTTATAACAGTATTAGGACACAAATATGTTGCTATGATGAACTTACTTTTAGCACTAATATTCAGTGACTACGTTGTAGCTTCATCCTTTATTGTGTATTGGGCATATCATTTGTCTGGATTTTAGCACATGTATTCTAAGAGTTTCTGGCTACATCATGTGGGATTACTTTTATTTTCTCCAAGATATTATCATTGACCCAATAATACTTGATTGCTAGTTTCTTTTACCTGACTAGCATGTCTCTGCAGTTGTTTAATTTTTATAAAAAGCTTTATTTGAGACGATTATAATCCTTTATGTTTTTGTTGGATATCTTATTTGAACATATCTTCTCTTTATTTTGTAGGCCTCTAGTGAGTTACGGATAGAGTTTGAATTTTTTTGTTCTAACAGTATAATCATATTTTTCTTGTTCTTACACGAGTATTATCCATGTAGATCCTCACATTATTGCAGTTTTGAGGTGTAACACCTCGTAGCATTCTCAACTTAATACCACTATTAGAAGCATGCATAGAGAGATTACAACCTGAAATTTCCCTAAGTGTTAAAAAGACTTAGTCATATTTTGACCCTTTAACTTCAACAATTTTCAAATTGACCTTCCCGAACCTGAGATGTAAATTTGAAAGTTGATTCATGTGCAGGGTGTAAAAGGGATGTTTCAGGGGAGTTTTGAATTTTTTGAACGACATTTGAGACGTTTAGATGATCAAAATAGTGGATCAATATGATATCAATGCTTCACAATAGAAATCACGTCGGTAGGGACCGACGTGGTACGTCGCTTAACGCGTCGGGTGCCCAGTTCGTCTAAATGACCTTTTTTGGGTCCAGGATGGTATTTTAGTCTTTTCCCTCGTTCTATCCTAGCTATAACACATAATTAAGTCGTGATTAGGGCATATTATGCCAAAAGTTACTCAAATTCCTTCAAAACAAAACCGCAACTCCTTTCTCAAAGATCAAGAATCAACCTTTAAGTTTAAAATTTCTAAGAAACGAGTCAAGATTTGGGTTTGATTCTTCGAACTAAGTAATCTAAGGTACGTGGGTATTTCCTAAACTACATGGGCATGGTGAAATCATTTTTAATAATATTTTAAATATTGAGAAATTATGTATTTATGAAGGGCTTTTGATTACATTAGAAAGTATGCATTGTGAACCCTTCCAATGATGTAGAGTTTTGGTCTTGAGGCCTTCCCTTAAACTTTAATTTTACTCGTGTATATATATATATATGTGTGTATTTTCAGTTTTGAAATATGAATTGAGAGCATGAATAATGAATTTTTCCCTCTCTTTGTATGATACTTCTTAACTTTACATGTTGTGGGTTGTCAAATTACATTATTGAGAGCAGGAGATAAGAGTTTTAATGTTGTTTATGAAATTGTTCTTAGATGTGAATTGAAGAGAGGGTTCTTTCATATTTTACAAGTATTTTCTGGTTTGTAAATATTAAAGATGATTATTAAAAGAATTGCATGGTTTCCTACAAAGTAATCGACCACCACATATTTGTGAATTGAAAGAGAGAATCTTTGCATAAGTATTCATGAATTACGATATACAAATTCTATTGTACTATTTGAATGATTGGATGGTCCAAATAATAAGTTTTGGATAAAAAGACCATAACATAATACTGTATGGCTTATACGACTTGCAAGTCTTGGTGTGACGATACCAAATCAGATAAATGTCACTATAGACTTAGACCAGGCTAGACTAAAGAACGTTTTCAAACATTAGACAACTTTTTCAGAAAGATTCATGTTTAAAGATATTAAAAATAGGCTTAAAAAGAGATATTTGGTTACCTAAAGAAGGTGTTTAAGTGTAAGGGCTTATTATTGGAAATCGAGTTTAGCCAATTTGGGTGATACAATTGGCTAAGGCCAATGTATACTTGTCCTTGAGACACTGGTATACTAGACTAGTATGTTGGACCCATATCCTTGAGGCAAACTTGGATTTGGGTGCTTGTCCATGAGTTAATGGTGGACCCATACAACCCGTGGGTACTAGACTTATAGGGTATACCATCTAGCTCAGAAGTAAGAAAAAGAGTAAGTCATGATTTCAAAGAATTGTTTCAAGACTTTTAAGTATGCCTATGTGTTTTCCTATATCGTATGTAAAATTATTTATAAATTTCTCTCACTTATATTGTATAAAATTATGTTATTTTGGATTACTCTGCATACCAGTACAACTGTATTGACCTCCTATATTCTAGGTTCCGAGGCCCAGTGTAGCAGTCCTGCTAAATAGTAGATTTTTGTCAGACATTCAGAGTTGGTGAGCCTCCCTTACTTCGAAAGTCGTCTTGTTCACTTATGTTGATCTCATTTGGTTTTTGTTCATGGTTCGACCGGAGGCCTTGTCCCGATTTCAGACAACTGTTGTTTTGGTTTTAATAAAGATTTTGCAGACTTGTAGTAGATGGTTTGAGTTTTTGGTTAAACGTATGTTCGTATTGTTCTATTGAATTAAAAGCATGGCCATGTTTTCATTTTATTATGTCTTTAATTTTTCCTTACTGTATATGAATGTGTACATGATTAACAGTAAGAGAAAGGCTCTTGGGCCTTCACGAGTTGGGATGATCGTCACAGTCTGGGCCTTAATTTGGGTCATGACAAACTTGGTATCATAGCACGGTTCATGGTCCTAGGGTGTGTACTAATTTGCATCGCATAGATTCCTTTTTATGGATATGTAGCGCGCCACACTTATAAGGAGGAAGCTACTAGGCATTTAGGAATATCTGTCTTTCTATCATGATTTAGTCCATGCTATAGAGTCTAAATGTCCTCTAATTAATGAATCCCTATATTTCATAAATTGATCATGCCTCCTCACAGAACCAACAAACCAAACACAAGAGCTGAGGATGTCGTCCTCCTCATGGGATGCAAACCTATAATAGAGCTCGTACCCTAGAGTTTGTTGCTACTCTAGGAGTTTCTCCAGTTTCGACTAGTCCACCTCGGGCTCCATGGACCGGTGTTATCCATCCTTAGCCTCCTTACAAGGAAGTTTTGAATGCTAAGTTCTGACAGTCCATCCATAAGATTGCTTAGCTGGTGGCCTTTTAGACTCATCAGTCTGAAGATGTGGGTTCTGTGTCAGGTTCATCTGAACTTACTCGAGTTGGCCAATTCATGAGGCTAAACTTACCCACATTTACTGGCACAAAGGTTGAGGAGGACCCCCAAGGTTTCAATAATGAAATGTCAAAAAAATTTAGAGTTATGCATGCTAACGAAGTTGAGGGGGTTGAGTTAGTAGCCTATCGGTTGAAGGACGTGGCTAACCAATGGTACAATGAGTGGGAGGATTTGAAGGGTGGTGATACTAAACCTTCTGTATGGGGTGAGTTTGTAGAAGCTTTCTTGGACTGTTTCTTTCCTAAAGAACTGATAAAGGCAAAGGCTGAGGAATTTATGAATCTGAAACAAGGCAAGATGAGTGTTAAGGAGTATGCATTGAAGTTCACTTAGTTGTCTCATTATGCTCCTGAGTTAGTGGGCAACATGAGGGCTCACATGAGGAGTTTGCATCTGGTCTCTTAGAGGACTTGGTGTTAGAATTCAAGGGAGCAACGCTGAATAGGGACATGGACTTCTCCAAGTTATCAGTGCATATACAGCAGGTAGAAGAGCAGAAGAAGAGGCTCCCTGAGGTAAGGGAAAAAGAAATGCGAGCTAAGAGAGATAGGTTTATAGATCAGAATAACAGTTAGCATCAAGGTGGAAATTGGGGAAATAAGTGGTCTAAGAAAAAGTTTTGGAGTAATACTCAGTCCGCCCAGACCTCCAGTAGATCGGTTTCAGAATTGTCAGTCTAACAATAGGCCGGGAGTGCAGGGTACTCAGGCCCAGAGAAGTGTGGCCCGGCCATTTATCCAATACCCTTCGTGTAATTCATATGGGAAGAACCACCCAGGAAGATGTCAGTATGATACTCTCGTGTGTTATACTTATGGTCAGACAAGTCTTTTTAAAAAGGACTGCCCCTCTGTTAGAGGAAATATTTGGGGAGCTAAGTCTCAAACTAATTCCACATCTCCACCACCATCCAAGGGTACTACTTTGGACACTAGAGGTAGTCACAACCAGTTATATGCTTTATCTAATTGCCCGAATACAGAGGCTTCACCAAATATTGTTACAGGTATATTACAAATTTTCTCCTGTGATGTGTATGTACTACTTGATCTTGAGTCTACCTTGTCTTATGTGACCCCTTATGTGGAAGTTAGTTTTGGTTTTGAGCTTAAAAATATTCTGGAACCTCTCTGTTTCCACTCTTGTTGGTGACTCTATTGTGGCTAGGTGGGTGTATAGAAATTGTTTGGTGTCTTTCGGTCATCGTGATAATGGCAGACCTTATGGAGCTTGATATTATTGACTTTGATTCTATTTTAGGGATGGATTGGCTCTATCCGTGTTATGCCACCTTAGACTGTAGAACCTAAAAAGTTACTTTCTCCTTTCTAAATGAGCCAGTGATAGAGTAGGAGGGGTATTCTTTAGCACCTAGGGGGGAAGTTCATATCTTATCCTAGATCCCTAAAGCTTATATCAAAGGGTTATCTGTATCATCTCATTCGGGTTAAGGATTCCAATACTAAAAGTTATTCCCTCCGGTCTGTCTTTATAGTTAATGAATTCCCGATGATCTTTCGAGGATACCACCTGATACGAAGATAGATTTTGGCATTGATTTGTTGTCGGACACTCGGCCTATTTCTGTTCTGCCATACAGAATGCCTCACGCTGAATTGAAAGAGTTGAAAGAATAGTTGAAAGATCTTCTTTAGGGAGATAGATTTTGGCATTAATTTGTTGTCGGACACTTGACCTATTTCTATTCTTCCATACAGAATGCCTCATGCTGAAATGAAAGAGTTGAAAGAATAGCTGAAAGATCTTCTTCAGGGAGATAGATTTTGGCAATGATTTTTTGTTGGACACTCGGCCTATTTCTGTTTTGCCATACAGAATGGCTCATGTTGAACTGAAAGAGTTAAAAGAACAACTAAAAGATCTTTTTTATAAAGGCTTTATTCGTCCTAGTGTCTCTCCCGGGGGTGCACCTGTACTCTTCTTGCGCAAGAAAGATGGCTCTCTCTATATGTGTATAGACTACCGTCATCTCAATAAGGTCACAGTTAAAAATAAATAACCTCTTCCCAAAATCTATGATTTATTTGATCAACTCCAAGGTGCTAAATATTTCTCTAAGATAGACCTTCATTCGGGGTATCGTCAGTTAAAATTTAGGGAGGCTGACATTCCCAAAATAGTTTTCCAAACCCAATATGGACATTATGAGTTCTTAGTTATGCCATTTGGACTGACTAATGCCCCTACAACTTTTATAGACCTAATGAATAGGGTGTTTGATCAGTTTCTAGATCTGTTTTTCATAGTCTTTAAAGACGATATCCTAGTTTACTCTAAGAGTGACAATGATCATGCCAATCACCTCCGAATCATCCTTCAGACCCTCAAAGATCATGAATTATATGGAAAGTTTTCCAAATGTGAATTCTGAATTAGTTCTATTGCTTTCCTAGGGCACATTTTTTCTAGTGAGGGGATTAAAGTTGACCCCCAAAAGGTTGAGGCATTGAAAAAATGTCCCAGACCCATGACTCCAACTGATATTCGAAGCTTCTTGGGGTTGGCAGGGTATTACAAAAGTTTCGTAGAGAGTTTCTCCTCCATAGTTGCTCCGCTTACTAAATTAACTTAGAAGAAGGTGAAATTTTTTGGTCTAACTCTTGTGGGAATTATTTTAAGAAACTAAAAGAAAAGTTGATTACCGTTCCCGTTTTAACTCTTCCTGAGGGTACAAAGGGATTTGTGCTGTACTTTGATGCATCCCAATTGGGACTGGGGTGTGTTCTCATATAGCATGGTAAGGTGGTGGCTTATGCATCTAGAAAGTTAAAGGTTCATAAGAAGAATTATCCCACTCACAACTTGGAGTTACCAGCAGTGGTATTCGTGCTTAAGATATGGTTTCATTATCTGTATGAGTTACATGTTGATATATTCACTAATCACAAAAATTTGTAATATTTTTTCTCACAAAAAAACTGAATCTCAGGCAGAGACGATGGTTGGAGTTGTTGAAAGAATATGATATGAGCCTGTACTATCATCTGGGTAAGGCCAATATGGTGGCCAACACCCTTAGCAGGATGTCAATAGACAGTCTTTCTCATGTTGAGAAAGGAAAGAGGGAGATGGTGAAAGATATTCACTGGCTTGCAAATCTGGGAGTTTGAATTTTGGATTCTGAAGATGCGAGAGTAATTATTCATGAGATAGATAAATCCTACCTGTGTACTGAGGTCAAGAAAAAGCAGGCCGAAGATCCTATCCTGATGCAGATTAAAAAGGATGTTGGTCAACAAAAGGTTATGGTATTTGAAATTGGCGGTGATGGTATTTTGAGGTATCAAGGTAGGCTATGTGTATCGAATGTAGATAGGTTGCGAGAAAGAATTCTCGATGAAGCTGACACTTCGAGGCATGTTGTTCACCCAGTCTCTACAAAATGTATCATGATCTTAAGATAATTTATTGGTGGAAAAATATGAAACGTGATGTTTCTAATTTTGTTTCTAAGTGTTTAAATTGTCAACAAGTCAAGGTTAAATATTTGAGGCCAGGTGGCACTTACGAAGAGATAGCTCTGCCTATATGGAAGTGGGAGATGATTAACATGGACTTTATTACGGGGCTTCTGAAGTGCCAGAACCAATATGACTCCATTTGGGTGATTGTAGATCGGATGACCAAGTTCACTCATTTTCTTCCAATACAGATGAATTATTTGGGGGATGACTATGCTACGTTGTCATTTGAGAGATAGTCTATTTGAATGGTGCTCCGATGTCTATTATATCCAACCGAGGTATGCAATTTTCTTTGCAGTTTTGGCGATTTTTTCAGAGGGGTTTAGTCACCCAAGTGAACCTGAGTACCTTCTTTTGCCCTCATATTGATGGGAAAGTTGAACGCACTATTTAGACCCTTGAGGATATGTTGAGGGACTGCGTGATTGACTTCAAGGGTAGTTGGGAGGATTATTTACCGTTGATAGTATTTGCCTACAACAATAGCTACCATTCCAGTATACAGATGGCTTCTTTTAAAGAACTTTATGAGAGGAGATGCAGGTCACCAATTAGGTGGTATGAAGTGGGTAAAACCTGGCTGTTTGGGCCTGACCTTGTTCATCCGGCGATGGATAAAGTAAAGATCATTATGGAGAGACTTAAGATAGCTCTGAGTTGCCAAAAGTACTATGTCGACATTGGAAGGAGAGATCTAGAATTCGAGGTTAAGGATTGGGTATTTCTAAAGGTCTCCCCTATGAAGGGAGTCATGCGATTCAGCAAGAAAAGTAAGCTTGGTCCTTGTTATATAGGACCATACCAAATTATGAGAAGGATTGGTGGGGTTGCTTATGAGTTAGATTTTCCCCTGAGTCTAACTTAGATTTTCCCCTGAGTCTGACTTCAGTTCATCCAATATTTTATGTATCCATATTAAAAAAGTGTATGGAGATCATTCCCTAGTGTTTTCGGTAGAGGAGATCAATGTGAAAGACTCCTTGTTATATGAAGAAAAACCCATTGCCATTTTGGATTACTAACTTTGAAAGGTGAGAAGTAAGGAGATAGCCTTGGTTAAGGTATTGTGAAAGAATAAAAGAGCTGAGAAAGCTACTTGGGAGTCAGAAGATGACATGTGTTCTAGATACCCAAACCTCTTTGAGACCGAAGAAGATGACATAGAAGGTACAAATCATACACTACTCTCTTTATCTTTTCCTCAGTCTGCTTGAAATCGTGCTAGTCTGTGTTCTGAGCCATCATTCAAGGACGAATGATCCTAAGGGGGGATAATGTAACACCCTGTAGCATTCCCGACTTAATACCACTATTAGAAGCATGCAAAGAAAAATTACAACCTGAAATTTCCCTAAGTGTTAAAAAGAGTTAGTCATATTTTGAGTCTTTAACTTCAACGATTATCAAATTGACCTTCTCGATCCCGAGACATAAATTTTAAAATTGATTCATGTTCAGGAGTGTAAAGGGGATTTGGGGGAGTTTTGGATTTTTTGGACGATATTTGAGACATGTTTGGATAATCAAAATAGTGTACCAACGTGACATCGAAGCATCGCTCTAGAAATTGCGTTGGTAGGGATCGATGCAGCGCGTAACACATTGGGTGGTCACTTCGTCTTAATGACCTTTTTGGGTTCAGGAGGGTATTTTCAGTCTTTTTCCTCATTCTATCTCAGCCGTAACACAAAATTAAGTCGTGATTAGGGAAAATTATGCCAAAAGTTACTCAAATTCCTTCAAAACGAAAACTTAACTCCTCTCCCAAAGATCAAGAATCAACCTTTAAGTTCAAGATTTCCAAGAAACGAGTCAAGATTTGGGTTCCATTCTTTGAACTAAGTAATCTAAGGTACGTGGGGCTTTCCTAAACTATATGGGCATGGTGAAATCATTTTTAATATTATTTTGAATGTTGAGAAATCATGTTTTTATGGAGGGCTTTGGATTACATAAAAAAGTATGCATTGTGAACCCTTTCAATGATGTAGTGTTTTGGTCTGAGGCCTTCCCTTAAACTTGAATTTTACTTGTGTATATGTGTGTGTGTGTGTGTGTTTAGTTTTGAAATATGAATTGAGAGCATGAACAATGAATTTTTCTCTCTTTCTATGATACTTCTTGACTTTACATATTGTGGGTTGTGAAATTGCATTATTTAAAGCATGAGATAAAAGTTTTAATGTTGTTTATGAAATTGATCTTGGCTGTGAATTGAAGAAAGGGTACTTTCGTATTTTACAAGTGTTTTCTAATTTATAAATGTTAAAGATAATTATTGAAAGAATTGCATGGTTTGCTACAAAGTAATTGATCACCACATGTTTGTGAATTGAAAGAGAGAATCTTTGTAGAAGTTTTCATGAATTTCGATATACAAATTCTCTTGTAATGTTTAAATTATTGGATGGTCCAAATAATATGTTTTGAATAAAAAGATTGTAACATGATACTATATGGCTTATACGACTTACAAGTCTTGGTATGATGATACCAAATCAGATAAATGCCACAATAGACTCAACCAGGCTAGACTAACGAACGTTTTCAGATATTAGACCATTTTTTCAAAAAGATGTATGTTTAAAGAAGTTAAAAATGGGTTTAAAGAGAGATAGATGGTTACCCAAAGAAGGCATTTGAGTGTAAGGGCTTATCGTTGGAAATCGAGTTTTGCTCATTCGGGTGATACAATTGGCTAAGGCCAATGTATACTTGTCCTTGAGACACTGTATACTAGACTAGTATATAGGATCTCTATCCTTGTGGCAAAATTGGATGTGGGGGCTTGGCCGACGATTTAATGAACGACCCATATAGCCCGTGGGTACTAGACTTATAGGGTGTACCATCTAGCTCAGAAGTAGAAAAAGAGTAAGTCATGATTTCAAAGAATTGTTTCAAGTCTTTTAAGTATGCCCATGTGTTTTCCTATATCGTATATAAAATGATTTATGAATTGCTCTCACTTATGTTGTATAAAAGTATGTTATTTTGGATTGCTCTACGTACCAGTACATCTATATTGACCTCCTATCTTTCAAGTTCTGAGGCCCTGTCTAGCGGTCCTGCTAAACAGTAGATTGTTGTCAGACATTCAGAGTTGGTGAGCCTCCCGTACTTCGGAAGACGTCTTGTTCACTTATGTTGATGTCATTTGGTTTTTAGTTCATGGTCCGATCGGGGGCCTTGTACCAGTTTCAGACAGATGTTTTCAATTTTAGTAAAGATTCTGCAGACTTGTAGTAGATGGTTCAAGCTTCTGGTTGAACGTATGTTCGTATTGTTATGTTGAATTAATTAAAAGCATAGCCATGTTTCTGTTTTGTTATGTCTTCCATTTTTCCTTACTGTATATGATTTCTAGTTAGAGAAGGGCTCTCAGGCCTTCACAGTTCGGGATGCTCGTTATGGCATGGGCCTCGGTTCGGGTCGTGATAGGAGGGTATACTCTTGTAAGGATTTAAAGGATTTGTTTCACAGTTTTGGGTTTGATACTCAACCCTTTCTTATTGAATTCGTCATATTTCAAGTAGTACTATTTCCACCCAGAACTATAAACGAAATTGCTAAGACACACTCCAACTTAAAGGGGATCCTATTACCCCTAGACTAATTAAACTCATATTTTTGGCAACCTTAAGGCCTACGTGGCACATTGCGTGAATCATCATACTGAAGGTTCACGTAGGCACACGTATGTGCAACCTAGACACTTAAGGTTGCCAAAAATGCAATTTTAATTAGTCCAGGGGTAATAGGACCCCTTTTAAGTTGGGGTATGTCTCAACAATTTCGTTTATAGTTCAGGATGGAGACAGTGCATTTACTACTTGAAAAGTTCTATAAGACATCTGTTAGGTCTGTATGGCTTCTGGAAAAGGTGAGATGTGGTTATCCAATTTTCAAAATTCAGAGAACATATAAGCCTATATATTATTCAAATAAATGGCTAGTTTATAATTCAGGTTTGGAACATCTACCAGTCCTTATTTTATTAATTCAAGGGACTTCCTTTCCAGATTTTAATATTACTCTTATCATAGTCTTTTGGAACTAATGCTATTAAAATTGTCCTTGATATCATTTTTGGGGGGAACAATATACGTCTCCATTTTTTTATTTTCAAGGGACGACGTGAATCTCGTGGAATAAATGTAGTCAATGTAAAAGATTCATATCGGTGATAAAAAAGTATGAGATTTAGAGAATCCTTATTGTTCAAATGATTGAGTTTTTGAGGCATAGTTGATAGATTGATTGGTAGGTTTTCACAAATAAATCTGTAATTAGGTATTTTTTTGTTCATCTTTAGTTAATATACTCTCTCCGTTTACTTTTACTGTACATATTTTGACTTGACACACCTAATTAAGAAAGTAATTATTGACATGAATATTTTATCATAGTACTCCTATTAATTGATGTTTACTATTGTATCTTGAAATTAATTTGGAGAATAAGCAATTAATGTTAGGGATAAAAGAGGAAAAAAAGCTATCTTTTCATGATATGTCAAAAATGACTACTAAATAAAAATCTAATTAGGAAATAAGTGACAAGTAATTTTGAATGAAGTAATTCACGTTCTAAATATGTTGCACTAGTTTTTGTCGCACATTTATTCCAAATAAGGCAGGTCCTACTGATACCCAAAAAGAAGAATTAATACAATAACACCCGTAAATAAATCTAGTTGTTGATGTAAGGAGGATGCTTTTAAAATTTGACAAGATAAGGAAGAGTCCAGTATGAGAAGCATTAGAGGGGATAGGAGGATCTTTCCATGTGAGAACAAGTTATATCTTTTAGACAAAGGCAATTATAAAATAATGGTGATTGAAGCGTCGTATCTTGTAAATAGTCAATCAAGGGAATATGGGTGGTTATTCTTTGTTAAAGAATCTTTGCACATACAAAAAGTTCAGAGTTTAGAAGTGTGTGTTTTTGAAATACCTTGAGAAATACAAGAAAACTGGTCTTGACCTTTATTAATTTCTTCAATGTAACTTAATGTGGTTGCAACATACCTCTCCAGCACCTTGTGGGTTTTGGGATTAATCTTGTAAGCCGTGCTTTTGAGTTCCAGGTAACAATACATAGTATGGATTTTATCTTCAAACTTTGACTTATTGTTCAATATTGATTGTTTTCACGGAACTGTAATTGTTTGAACCCTAGGCCGATTCTTTTGCAAAGAAGCTTGGTTATGCTGCAGCACTTCATGCTGGTCGTGTGAAACTGTAGATTGCTTTTCCTTTTATCCTAAATCATCTCCATTTTTGATATCCTATTTTTGTGATGGAACCATTTGCATATATGATTTTAGTGTACTGTCTATGTTCGTTGATGATTAATCCTAAGCCATATAAGTAATTTCTAATTTTGAAATCATTGCAACTTCGAAGATACTTCTAAATTACGAGATGTGCAATACCAACTTGTCCGACATCTTTCAGGAAGAAAACTTATTGGCTATATAGACACAGATCCATGGTATTCGGCTATCATTATTCTCACCCTCCTCTAGTTGAATGGTTGGCTGCAATTGATGAAGCTGATAAGAAGATAGATATGGGGCCATTTTACTGTTCAATATAGTGTTGGTTTTATACTTTGCACTGGAGAATTGCAAGCATACAAAACAATAGGTGTGATTTACTTTCCATGCAGCGATTTTGTTGTTGTACATCCACCATATTACAGTGCTGAGTTAGGAAGGTTAGTGGAGCTGCAAGGAGGAATGACTTTATGTTTTGGTTGTATGATTTACAGAGCTTCAATGCGAAGTTGCTGCTAGGGTTGGTCGAACTTTAGTCTCTGTATATTCAAATGGAGGCAACTCGAGTTTTTGAGATGTAGCAACCAACTTCTAATTGTCTAGGGCAGAACTGTTTTACATATTAAGAAGCATCTTTGTCGCTCTAAAACAAACAATTGTAGTTGGTGCAACATTTTTCGGCCCCTCTTTGCGTTTATGGCATATTTTTTCGTTATTACCCAGTGCTTATCCTTTAGTAAAGTAAGCAATAATTGCTCTTTTCTTTAAAAGAATTTACAGGAAGCATGTTATATGATAATTCTCAAACCCCACGAATAGCATTAACTTTGGTGCACCGGGCTGTCCCTTTTCATGTTATACGTTAATTATGGCACGTGATATTAAATATGATTAGCTTTTAAGAAATTTGACTTATAGAAGAAATTATTATCCCTATTTTAAACCAATTTATGTTTTTTTGGCTATATGTTACTTATCCATGACGAACTTACACCTCTAATTCAGTGAATCTTAGTAGCTCAGTTAGTTGATTTGACTATTTCAACTTTTACCTTGTTGGTGCAGACTCGATTCTTCAACTTGCAATCTCTTCCTTTTGAAAGAAACATCTCGAAGTTGTTATTTGTGGTGACTTGCTAGTTACATGTGAAAAATAAGTCATCAAGATTCTTTTAGTAATAAAGACCAAGCATATGCTTAAAAAGAAGGTAAAGGAGTACCACAACATAATCAATTATGTTCAATATATAAAAACAAGTGTGAAATCTATTCGATTTTATGACTGATCGTGCAAGTTTATCCTTTTCTGTTTTTTTCCTCAAGGTACAACATCTCAGCCCATTTTACTCGAGATCCATGAATCTCCTCTGTAGGATGCTATACAATGTGGGACAAATTGTCCATAAGACTTCCTAAAGAAATGCATTGATCATAACCTTGACCTTGCTCAGATAACATAAGATATAAGAGTATGCAATTATGAATTTGGAACTAAAAGGGCTAATTTTTGAAGCAAAAATATTAAAGGGGAAAACAAATGGGACAAAACGCCCTTGGCCCAGCAATTTAGAAGTCGTTGGACCCACAACGACTTCCTTTAATTTTTTATTTATTCTCATTATTTCTCTATATAAGTTTATTCTCCATGTTTTGTTTGAGTTAATGATAAATATCAAACAACGGGAGCTAAGAACAAACATACAAACTAAAGAAATGACTAAATTGAAATAAGGAAAGAAAATGGATAAAAGGAATAGAAGATAAAGATAGATAGCATGACATAAGAAGATAGAAAGAAATAGGAACTAATGAGTATATTAAACTCAAAAACCCGCCAAATCAATTATCAATAAGCATCTAATCTCTTACGTTGACCGCGAGGGTATCGAAATACCCTTAAAACCACTGTTACTAAACAAATTTCAATAAAATCTTTTCCAAGCTATCACTCACTCTCTCAAGAGTTTTCATATCTTCATTATCAAAACAAAACTAATGAAATAAAGAATAAGCTAACTTATTTATAGTCTAGGGTTTAAGTTATTACAATGGGCACAAAAGTGACCCATTTGCATTAATGAAGCAAGGCAGCCCCCTCTAGCATTTTTAAGGCAGATGTGGAACACTTCAAAGGTATTTCTAGAGTGGATAAAACTGTTTTGACTTTCTCTTAATCCGCTAGAGTAGGTTGAGCACATCTCCAAGGCAGATTGGGCGCATGTCCCTTTCAGGGTCCTTTTAGCCCCTTCTCACATTTCCTTGACTCCTCCAAGGACCCTTGATCAAATGCAGGTCCAATCACCATCTCATAACACACTTTTGAGGGTAGTAAGATTTCTCAAAGCACCTTTATTATCATAAGCATTCCATCTAAAGATTCGGAGGCAAGTTGGATTATATCATCCTCCCCTTCTTGAAAAGGATTTGACCTTGAATCCAAACCTTACAAAACCAACCAAAGGACAACAAACACAACATCCTCATGGCATGAGAGTTAGAGTTAGCACAAACAATAATATCATCATGCCAAGGTTGCACACTCTTAAGATATAACCAAGGATCCTTTGATTTAATCATGAAAAACTTAGTGAAAAGGTTACAAAGAAAGTGGCTATGGAAATCATCAAGAGATAAATAAACCACAAAGGTTATAATGGCATTAACAATCTCCAAATGTAAGACTACAGTCATCTTAGGAGCCATATGACACAATCATTTCATCATCTCTTTAAGAGACCACATCAAGAGTGGGGCAACCAATGGTTCAAAAATCCACAAGGGGTTTTCGGGGTCAAAGATGTAAATGACCCATAAGGCATTATTACTCAACCAAGTGAAAAAATCAAAAAGCTTCCTACCTCCAAATAAAGCAATTCCAAGACTAGCATAGACATCATCATAGGTAAAATGGTAGTATATAAAGGAATCTAACATAGAAGTCTCCTCCAAGGTGATTTTATCTAAAAGGATAACATTGTCCTCAAGAGTTTTAGCACAAAATGCACTTAAGGATGGAGTCAAATCATTTAGGCACACCATAGTTTTTCTTTCTAAGAAATTCATGCCAGTATAAGATATAGATTCAATCTGATTATGAACAATATCATATACATAAAGATAAGAAAGAAAGGTACTAAGAAAATTATTCTTATCCAAGGTGTGCTCATGATTAGAAGCACATAAAGAGAGAAAGACATATTGCACACACATAGAACCTCTTCTTAAGAAAGGGGTCACTAATTTCAAACAAATCACAAAGAAGGATGTCACACAAATTGAATTCATACAAAAAATTTTCAAGAGAAAACTCTCTCCTTGACCTACAAGTAGTGAAACTTTGGTCAAGAATGAAAACACATAATGTTAAACTCTCTTGGATCTTTTATTTACTCCTCTTCTTTAAAGAATACTCATCTTTATTGGGAAATGCCTCCCATGAACAACTCGGGTCTATCAAGTGGATTGAAAATCTCCAAGTAAGACTTTTCATCATAGGGAAGAATACCAACATCCTTAATCAATTTTTGATTGTCGTCTTTACCAAGCACCAAGTTGGGTGTACAAATATCACCACTTTCAAATAGGAAACCAAGGTTAAATAGATAGAGTGACCATAGAAAAGGATCTGCACAATACCTTTTTTCCCCAACGGCATCATCAAATCAAAAGGATACACTCTTTACACTAGCATAAGCATCATCAAAATCAAATAGAGAGTAAAGAAAAGTTTCACACAAATTGAATTCATCTAAGGTACCCTCAAGAACATGTTGACTTTGATTCCCAAGAACACTACAAGGATAGGCTCAATAATTAGAACACTCAAAGAATAGACAATTGAAGCACAAAGATCACCTTTCAAACCTTCACGTTTCTTTTTCTTAGGAGTACTCTCATCTTTATAGAAGAGATTGCCATCTTTAGGAGGAATGTTATCACACCATAGTGGGTTGTTATATAGAATATAGCCCTTAGGATGAGCTATATCATCAACATAATCTACACCACTAGGTAATTCACTAGGAGTGATTTTATCATCTTTAAATAATATATTATTCTTAAAGAGAGAAGGTTTAATCCATGAACTAGAATCAGAACATGTAAGTTCATTATCAAAAATAAAACTATCAAGTTTTAAGAAAGTTTCAAACACATGATCATCCTTATGAGATAAACAAATAATAGGATCTTCGTCAAGAAGTATGCTCAAAGGATTACTCTTATTTAATTGACCAATATTTTCAATATCATCACTCATTTGAGGTTCATTTATAACATCACAATTACCCTTAAGTGGTGGACTAGTTTCACATATAAGTTGATCAACACAATTTCTACAAGACAATATACTATAATTCCACACTCGGAGGACACAATCGATCTTACAAGAAGAGTTAATTCAGTCATCAATAGGATCAACTAGTGTATCCACACTCTCAACATGTACATCATCAACAAGAGGCAAAGAATCATAAGAAGTTTTTACTCATAATCGATTGGCTACTAGACTTATAATGATTATTCATGTTTAATAAAGTGAAAGAGTTAACTATGTTACCTTGAAGTCCTTAAGAAGAGTCTTCTTTACCTTGGTGTGGAATGCCCTAACAAGCTTTGGAAATATCTGAGATTGTCATCTTCGAATCTTCAATGATAATCTCCCTTTTTGGGGTTTGTTCTCCTCCACTTGTCATGTTTGTACCTATACACATGTCCTTACTAAGAAAAAGAAACAAAAAGTTAGATTGGGTTCATGGAAACCCCCTCACTTCACTCCTCTTAACCTCTCTTTTTTTTGCTTTTAGATTGATACTTTGCACTCCCTTACTCTTCTCAATATTTTGTGTCTTATTTTCATTAGACTTGGAGTAAATGGTTATTTTTCCTTGAGATTTAGGAAGTATGGGTGGAAAAAGATGATTTCCCTATTGGTCTATTACAATCTTAGGCCAATTTTGCTTATTTGAAACTTTATGTCATGCAAAGTAATTAGCATCTAAGCATAAGTATCCAAATCCCAAAGGGTAAATGTCACACCAAACCTTCTCATAGTACCTATCTCGGGTGAAGAAACCCTTCACTCTCTCAAAAACTCTATAGACTTCCACGAAGTATGGGAAAAACAAGGACTCTCGAGGTATCCCTAGATAGTCAACCATAGAAGGAGTGATATATTTTGCATAAATTTAGGATAATTGCACATTTAGGAACTCCATAAATTTCCACTCATCTCGAGCAAATTTGTCTTCTTATATCAAAATTATAAATCTTTGTATACCACTTTGGTACATGGGTATTCCTCGTGAACTCTTTCAAGGCACTCCATGTTTGATTGGACTTTCTTACAAGTTCCCACCACATCATTGTCGGACTTTGAGTATATTTAAGGACATATGTAGCTTGTTTGACTTCAGTCATATCATAATCCTTGAAGATCCTTTCATACTTCCATTCCCAATCAAGATAATCTTCGAGATCCGACCCTCTTTTAAATATATGAGAAATGGGAAGATCATGACTCCTAATATACCCTCTATATCTACCTTGGTTCCCATTACCAAATGTTTTGGCACTACAACAAGTAGGATAAGATGTTGTATTTCTAGGCTTTGGAAATGCACATTTTTTTCTTCCTATGGAGTGATCTCTATTATAAGTAGTATAACCAATCACACCACTTTGACTTTGATAAGAAGTACCACAAGATGAGGTATCTGAATCTTCATAACGCACATGTGTACTCTTACCATTACCATTAGAAGGTGCATAAGAAGGAAGGTTATACTCTACATTATCTTTATGCTCAGAGTGGGAAGGGTAATACTCCTCACATGCCCCCTCTTCCTCATAAGAACCATCACAAGGCTTTTCATAATCTCCATACTCTCTATATCATTTCATATTTTCATTTGGAATAGTAGACCTCATTCTCACACAACTATTGATCATGGATATATTCACTCCCCTATAATCTCTATTTTTATCATAGCCATAATATTCTTCACCATAATCAGAGTTTCCTATATCGTAGTCACAATCATCAAAGGCTACCAAAGAAATACTTTATTATAACTCCTTGTACCTACAAAGTGAACAAATAAAAAAGTAAAAGCTCTTCACCACCACTCATAAGAATCTTACTTTTGTAGATCTCACAATTAGATTAGCGAATGTTGAAAATTATTTATACTTTGGTGATACATAAGGTGTCAATTTTTATTTGTGGCCAGAGTGAATTATTGTTTGAAAGACTCAAATTAATGTGTAAGTACTTTAATCAAGAACCAACAACAAAATGAAAAAAGAGAAAAGCTTGAAAGAAATAGGACGATGAAAGAATTCAAATGCTAGAAAGATAACGCTCAATCTACAGCTCACGTGGGAGTGTAAAGCGGTCGTTAGCAAATATAGAACCCAACCTGGGTTGGGTGTCGATCCCACAGGGAATAGCTTGGCCAACAAGTAAGCAAAATTACTAAACTTTTGGTGCAAGTCTCGTAAGAAGGGGGGAGTCTTGTCGTGCAAGTAATGTAAACAAAAGCTGAAAATAATAAAGTAAAAAGAGGAAGAATGTTACGTAAGTTGTAAACAATAAGAATTGAGGCGTTGGGGTTATGTCCACCTTCTGAGGTATACGTCTCTATCGGCTATGAGTGTGTAGAGTCTTGACATGCAATTGCTTATAGAGAATTGTAGTCGATGGTAAATCCAAGCGTCTCTCGACCTGAACAAGGACTATTTCACTTTAACTCTCTCGAGCTTAAAGCGTGTCTAACGGTACGAATTCTCCAAGAGGTTAGTCCAGTTACGGCACTAACTTTTTAATAGGAAAGGGTGTCCTACTACCTTGACATTATCTCTTTTCCAGACAAATAACCTTTCTCTCGAACAAGTTAAATGTTAGACTGGAGTTATTCTTGCGTTTGCAACCGCAAAGAATGTAGATTAAGATGAAGAGCGTAATGATATAAGCAATATACGTGTCTTGAACTCACAACTCACAGCAGTAGATAGTAACTCATTCGGCTTCCATAACCCCAACTAAGAGGTTTAGTTACCCATGAATGCGAAGGATATCACGTTTTGCATGGTGGATGGCGTGAGAAGTGGGTGTTTAGGCGTGTGGTTTTGGTGATTCCCTAGCAAGTAACGATTCTCTTGTTGTGGAATAGATGAATAGAAGAGTAGATTAGAAGTGTTTGTGGTGGAAGATGAGAGGGATGGAAGAAAATTAATTGTTGAATTAAGTGAAGAATGCCTAAAAATCTCTAACATGATAGGGTATTTATAATACTCCTATCCTACTCCTACTAAGCTAATGAAATAAATAACCAAATCCTAATATACTAATGAAATCCTTGACCCAAATGTACTAGGGTAAGGTTACAATATCATAATCCAAATAGACTAGTAAAACACATAACCTAATTATACTAGGTTAATGTATCTTTGTAAAAATCCAGCTTTGTGTCTGTAAGTCCCCAAAGTCTTCAGAAATGCTGTTTTAGCCCGGGACAGATTTTCCATGCAGCAGATTTGGTCCTTAGGCGTCCAGCTCCTTTCTACTTCGTTTGTGAGCTTTCTTTTGCGTCAAGTAAGCCGTAAAATGCTGTATTTTGCATCATTTATACCTGAAACTTTCCTAATCATGTTTGTCAGCTCATTTACAGGAAAAAGGACTAAAAGTGCATGAAATATATAATTAGTTCTCAAAACTAGGCTAAAATATGGGCAAAATATATTGATATAGGCACGTAAATTCGCCTATCATCATAGAACTAATCAACCAACTTAGTAGGTGAATTACTAGTTGTTGAGTAGTTTTAAGAATCAAGAAATGAATTTGAGAATAAAGAAATGAAACTAGATAAATCAAAACCTGAACATAAATGGAATTAAGAAGTTTTGAAATGTGTTTTGGGATCAACTAAAGAAGTTTGGCGTACCTCAAACGCATGACAAATGCTAGAGGGCCAGTTTTGACCCGCTTGAGCAGGTCCAGTGCACCTTAGGGGAAAATCAGGCACAGAAGACACTAGTTTGACCCACTTTAGTAGGTTCAAAGCAGTCCTAACACATGTCCAAGGCATTCCAAATGCAGGTCAGCCGACCAACTAACTTAAAGTACCCTTTTTGCACCTCTAGTGGTCCCCCTTTGTCCTCGTCTCTTGGAATATTCTTTAGATATTTAAAGGATACTTATAATAACACTTTTGTATACCTTTTCCTTCTATTTTTATAATCAAACAATCATTTTTTTGTTGAAAATCAATCATGAAGATTTGAATCTTTCCAAGAACACAAAAATTGCCAACTTCTTCACCTTCGCTCAGAATGAGTTGAAATTTTGAATCTAAGAACTTTTTGACCTTTTAAACTCATTCAAAACATCAATTACCTCAAATTATTCACTAAAATTTAAAGTATGCAACCCACTTCAAATTCTTCAACCCAAACATTCAACAATTATAGAATCCTCAATATTGCTTCGATTTAACTCAAAATTTAATTTATAGACTCCTATATTGTTAGAGAATAAGAATCTAACATTAGAAACAAAATAAAACACTAAAATCAAAGACTCAACTTTTGAACTAACCCTAAAAACGTGAATAGCAAATTTTATTTGTGATTTTTGATTTTTCAAAATTGACTTCGTAGGGACGAAATTAAGCTTAACTCTAATACCAAATGATAAAGATCAAACTATGGAAGCTAAGAACAAATACACAAACTAAAGAAACGACAAAATTAAAATAAGAAAATAAATGGAATAAAAGGAATAGATGATAAGGATAGATAGATTGACGCAAGAAGATAGAAAGAAATACGAACTAATGAGTATATTAAACTCAAAAATCCTAAATCAATTACCAACAAGCACCTATCTCTTATGTTGATCGTCAGGGAATCGAAACACCCATACGACCATCATTTCTAAATAAATGTCAAAAAAATCCTTTTCAAGATATCACTCACTCTCTCAAGAGTTTTCATATCTTCATTATAAAAAAAAACTAATTAAATAAAGACTAAGCTAAACTATTTATAGTCTGGGGTTTAACTTATTACAATGGACTCAAAAGTGATCTATTTGCATTAATGAAGCAAGACAGCCCGCTCTAGCATTTTTAGGGAAGATGTGGTGCACTTTAAGGGTATTTAAAGAGTGGATGAAATTATTTTAACCAATTGTTGATCTGCTAGAGCAGGTCGGGTGCACCTCCAAGGCAAATCGGGCGAATGTCCCTTCAAAGGGTCTTTTTAACCTGTTCTTGCATTTTCTCAACTCCTCCAAGGACCCTTGATCAAATGCAGATGCAATCACCATATCATGATACCATTTAGAGGGTAGTAAGATGTCTTCAATAACCTCTAGTATCGCAAGCATTCCATCCAAAAATCTGGAGGCAAATTTGAATTGTATTAGTTAATCCTTTCTCTTTTAATTTCTTATTTTATTGAATAAGTTGTAGAAGTTATCATTTCATTGTATAAAAGGTGAATGAGGATTCATTAAGAGTACATTTATACTGGGATGGTCATGTTTTATATGAAGTCGGATTTGTAAGATATAATCAATCACCGATAGTTCTACAAGCATGTCCATTATCTTTTAACTATAAGCGATTACAATGTCTACTAAGGAACAAAATCAGCATAAGTAATTCAAAAGACATGGTGGTTATCACTTAAAAATATCCAATGTCTTTTTCAGTCAATGGAGTTACAATGTACGATGAGACTTGTATCTCGAGTGATGATTCTGTCTTTATTTCTCTGTACTATTAAAATGTTTGATGATTGCATTAACTTAACGAGTTTTGATATGTATGTGTCAATTGAACGTTGCTCTATTGTTCAAGAACCCCTCGATAATGCGGTTGATCTCTATGATACTACATATCTATCCAGTTTGAATGTTGGTTCTTCAAAGGGTATAGTCCAACAATAAACAGCTGAAAGATTTGACATGAAGTCAAATGATATAAATAACTTGACTCAAACACGAAGAAGAAACTTATAAAGAAAAAGGTTGGGAATAAATAAATATTAAAGGAATTCGCTGGTAGGCCAGCAACTTGTATGTCATTATGGGTCCAGTGACTTACAAGTCGCCTACCAACGACTTTTAAATTGTTGGGCCAAGCGTGTTTTGTCCCATTTGATTTTTTTCAATATTCATTGTCCCCTTTGACATTTTTGCTCCAAAAATTAATCCTTTCAACCCCGGACTCATGCAATTATAGTCCTTAAACAACTCCAAATATCTTCTAATTTATGGTTGACATCTTTTTTATTCTAATATTTGTACTTCGACTATTTTCATTATTAAGGTTCAAGCCCATCAGCATCACATGACTTTGTATGATTACATTAGGAGGTACAACTAATGAAAATATTGTATGACTTTGTACCTCCTCCATTTAGCGTGTTAAAATTAATTTGTTATACTAACAACATTTTCATTAATATGTAAGACCTTGTATGTTCGAATATATGTATGTATGTATATATATATCCTATGTGGCATGTCTTAGAGGCCTCCATTCCCATTTTTCTTTTTTCTCCTTTTTTTGACATTTTTTTTCATTTTTTTCAAGTAATTGTTTTATAAAATCATGTCCTTAATTTATATATTCAATTACTTAAATTCTACTCTTAAATATTAGTAATGTCCACTCTCAAGTCTTTCATATTCATAACCCTCAATTAGTTAATGTTCAAGAAGACCATTTATTTTTTTTCTTTTTTTTTAATTTTCAAACTCTATATATTTTGTTAATTATTTTTATTTTCCTTTATAATTAATGTGATTTATTTGTATTAAGTAAATTTATATCTATAGATAATAAAAAAAAATTCTAATCTTAATAATATCATTAACTTCATGAACTCTTAAGTTTTCATATCCATAACCTTCAATTATTTAATTATAAAATTTAAGATAACTTATAATGTTCCTCTATTTTCTTCTATATAAAGTCATAATATTTATTTCATGAGATACATACTCAAGAGTAACCTTTTTGGTTCATATTTGAGATAGTGTTCTTTATATTATTATTTATAGTATCAAATTCAAGCTTATAATGAAGGCTTTTGAAGGCTGATCATTTGTCAAAGAGGCTATCGAACAAGAGCATAAAATTTCTTTTTTCATCTATTTTCTTATGGTTAACGTAAAAAAAATAGATGTGTGTGCGTGAGTGTTCATGGGTTTGTTATCTATATTTAACTTCTATAATATGAATTTTCAGAATTTTTTTATTATTGTAAATTCTATAGGCTTTTGAACATTGATCGTTTGTCAAAAAGGCTATCGAACAAGAGCTTAAAAAATTATACACTAATTTTATATTTCTTTTTTCATCTATTTTCTTATGGTTAACGTAAAAAAAAAAGGTGTGTGTGTGAGTGAGTGTTCATGGGTATGTTCTCTATATGTAACTTCTATAATATGAACTTTCATGATTTTTTGATAATTGTAAATTTTATAGGCTTTTGAAGGTTGATCGTTTGTCAAAGAGGCTATCGAACAAGAGCTTAAAATTTTTTACACTAATTTTGTATTTCTTTTTTCTTCTATCTTCTTATGATTAACGTAAAAAAATAGGTGTTGTGTATGTGTGTGTGTGAGTTTTCATGGGTATGTTCTCGATATGTAACTTCTATAATATGAACTTTCATGATTTTTTGATTATTATAAATTTTATTTTCGTTTAAGCAATAGCTATTGTAATTTTGTTGGTGCTAATTACTAACCAAAACTTTAAACAATATTATTGATGGCTTAAAAGGAATATTTATTAATTAATGAAATACATTATTCTTTATGTGTTTTTATGATGCGAAGAACAATTTATGTTTCTTTAACGATTTGCTTATTTTTTTTACTTTAATAGCAAAAAAGAATTTGATAGTAATAATATGAATACTTTGGTTAATTATATTCATTTTAATAAATTAAAATAGAATACTTTTATAAAATATCTACAATATCTTCACGTAATTCTTGATTGCAGTTGAGATCATGACACAATTATAATCTACCATCATCATGTCATGAGATTTACAATTATAATCTATCATTGTCATGTCATGAGATCTAAAGGCACAACTAAAAAACAATATTAAATATTTTTACTTAAGAAATTAATAAAAATTGTGTAAAAATGTAAGATACTTTCTTTTGCTTTTTCTAATTATTTGTTTCTCTCTCTCTCTATTTGAGATGCACTTTCTTATTTGTAAAATAATTTAAATATTGAAACAACAATAATTTTGATACTACCAGAAAAAATAGGAAAAGCAACCATAAATACCGACCACATGTGGTCGCTTTTTCTGTTTTTGCGACTATAAAAGCGACCACAAGGCCTGATCGAAAAAAGAGTGGTAGCTTTTTTAAAATCGACCACATGTGATTTTTATTTTTAAACAAAAGCGACCACTAGTAGTCGCTTTTATGAATTTAATAAAAATAAATTTAAAAAACAAAAACTACTATAAGTGGTCTCTTTTGTAATGTGGTCGCTTTTGTATATAAATTAATTAATTAATTTAAATAAAAGTGACCACACGTGGTTGATTTTTTTATTTAATAAAATTATTTTTAATTAACTATAGTAAAGTGACCACTTGTGGTCGGTTTTTAAAAAAATTTCCAGAATAGCGACCATATTGGTTGTCTTTTTAAAAGTTTTTCAAAAAAGCGACCACGTGTAGTCGGTTTTTTAAAAAATTTCTAGAAAAACGACCATATGTGATCGGTTTTTCTGATAATTTTGTGGAAAAAAAATAACAGCACACATATCTATGCTACATTCCATCAAACCTGCTATACAATACAACCCGCCAATCAATATTAATATACAATCAACCACCATAAGAATACAAACATTAAAAATTAAATTATTTACAAAATTTATTAAGGTTCCAAATCCAAACTACAAAACATACAAAAGACTAAAAACTACAACTCATCATTCGCATTCTCATTCTAAGCCTCACCCATAGAATTTGATTCCTCCTATATGGTGTAATAATCATCAGTGGGCCTAGGACTTTTGCTGCCCGAGCTGCATCACCAGGACAAGGAGGAAGAATCCGTGCAGATTGAAGAAAAGAGTTGATGTTCTCCTGTATCATTCTCATTTGTGATGTTGTTTCCTCCTCCTTCTACTTCTCCCTCTCAGTCTGTACAACAAGCTATTTAGTGAGTTGAGAAACTATATTTTTTAGCAAATCAACGATTTCTCTATCAACTAATGAGGGAAAAGATGAATCACCGGATGAATACCTAATATTCTCACTAAAGCATTTTCTATGGTAACCGTAGTATGCGCCTCTAACTGGAGAACCCACAGTTTGTTTCCAGTACTCCTCCTCTACATCTTCAGGTATTGTTTCACCCTGACTTTCAGGAGGCAGAATACTATGATACTCATTAATGAAATGCATATATTTGTCCTATATTCAAAGTAAAGTTAAAATTAATAGTAAAAAAATATTAAACTAGTCATACTTGAATAATATGAACTTTGAGAAAAAATTCATAAATACAAAATGTGATTCTTACATGGGTAGATTTTGCACGAGGATCAACCCAGACATCTTCAACTATTAGGTTCTTTTTCTTCTTTATATGGGTCTCCTCGAATACCTCATGAAAACCTATCTTCCTACCCAATTTTTTTCCTGCATATGATAAAATTATTAATCTTCAAAAAATAAAAAATAAAAATAGTGACAAAGAATTGAACCTGTAAAACTTACATACCATTTTTTTGATCCACAGTAATCTAACTAACAGCTCCCGCAGTATGTAGAGGGCCGATGCCCTGGCTTTTTTACTTTTTTCACTCAACTTTTGGTATTCTTCGCTATTCCAGTAGCAAAGATAATCTTGCCACATTCTTTTGTCTATAAAACTTGGTCTTACCCTATTTTGTCTGGTATAATCCAACAGATCATTCATTCTGAGTCTTGCTCTTTGATAAAAATTCTTCCGTATAGCAAAGTAATCTATTGGATCCCACCGAAAATATTTCTACAACAAAAACAAAAGTTTAATATTCAATATTTTTTTCTAACAATGTGTTAAGTAGTCGATAAGTTAAATCTTTACTGAAATTCTTTAAACATTTAATTTCTATCAAATTCTGGAACCTTTTGCCAATTGGTCCAATAGCCTTTGAAGTGCCGACAAATGCATTTAGTCGTAATTTTTGCAATTCTATCATCGGAAAAAAACCTACACCATAAGATCAAACATTAATATCATAGAGCATGATGATATAGAAAATGGAAAATGAATAATATTGTTATATTTAGAAATCTTACCCTGCTCTATATGGAATAATATACTGCCTCCGATGATCATCTCAGTCTTTGAACTGCGGAATAAGTGTTGATGGATGCACTAGCATGGGTGGATCTGAATATCTGGATGGTGTGCCTTTAAGATGAAGATTTGTCAACCCAATAGATCTAGAAGAACTTCTATGAGTATGTGGGTGACTACTAGTAAAAGGTACTACAGACAATGGTAAATGACTATATGTGCTAGCAGTTGTCTGATAGTACTATAATGGAGATGGCATGCCGATGGGAGAAGAATGGGTCTCTGTAAAGCCATGAAGTGGACTCATGTGCGTAGGAGCAGGAACCGAATGATGCAACGACCTAGAATAAGAGGGTTGTGCTGGCACATCATCTAACCGACCCTAAGATATATGAATACCTGTCGATCGTCTATAAGGAAGAGGTTGTTTTTTCTTTTTTGTCTTTGTTGAATCAACTTTTTTCTTATCTTTGTCACCTTTACCTCCTATCTAAATTATGTAAATTTAACAAGTAGTTAGTCCTTACAAAATGAATATAAGAAAATGTCTCTTTTAGAATCTTATAAAAAAGAAAGATTTGTTGTGAAAAGAACACACATCCATTTTCAAGTTATTAGTACACATTCCAAGTAACTAATTTCAAGTTCCTAATTCATATTTCAAATCACTAAATCAGTATTAAAACACCAATGAAATAGTTACATAACGATAACAAGTTTAGCCTCGCTCCAACAACACGAGAAAGACAAGAATATTTCTAATACTATATAAAATATGGAAAAGTGACAACAGTAATCTTACTCAGGGTATTACATATCAATCTTGAGAAAGAAACATAAAGGTAAATAGTACAAAGTATAAGGACATCAATACATAACAAATACAACCTACACAAACTAATTTTCCGCTCTTGAAGATTCTCCATTAAAATATTCACCCTCTTCAAAATTTTCCTCATCTTCTACTCACTCAACCTCTTCTTCTGCAATATTAACTTCTTCAAATATATTTTTTGTGTGGTTAAAACTATCTACTAAATCAATGTCCACTAACTGGTGATCAATCTGCATTTCATTTTGATATGCAGTCTCCAACACATTCTCAACTTCTACCCATCCTATAGGATTTATTTTGATTACATCCCACCAATCAGACTTATCTCTGCACAATGAAAAATGAGCATAGTACACTTGTTTAGCATTTTGAGAGAGAACAAATGGATCGTAAACAGGATACGTCCTATTGTGCTTACCTTCAATGATGTTATGCTCCTTAAGTACTCTTGTACCTTTTGTGCTTGGATCAAATCCCTTACATTAAAAGAGTACAACTTTTTTATTGGCAAACTAGCGTACTTCATTTCTAAGATATATTATATGATGCCAGTAATCAACATCATCATCACCCTTAACCCAAACACCACTATTGTTTGTTTTCCTTATTCTGGAGTGTTCTTCGATGGAAAATTTAAATTTATTTACAGTGTAATGGGACATTGTATGAGCTTCAACTGGTCCCAAAGAAATATCTTTCAAGAACTGATCGTATGCGGTCTCATTTGGTGAATGGTATACCTAAAAATATTATATATATATATATATAAATATTATATATATATATATATATATATATTAGTCGAAGAATGTATAAATGTTTAAAATTTATTGAAATATTAGTACACTTACACACCTCATATGTAAACCATGTTGCAAAGGTTGCGTACACTTAATTTTGGTGGAATTGAGTTATAAATGAACTGAACATCCAACATGTGAAACACAATTAGTCTCCTTAGTGAAATGAGTAAATAAATATGTTATGTTAATATTTAATATCCTTACTTTAGAAAGGGCTCAACTTCCAAGCAATTCAGCAAGACATATAAAGTTGCTACTTTGTGCTCCATAGTAGTGAGACGACGAAATATGGTCTTTTTTTCCTTACTACCAAATTGATTGAAAATTAATATTGGTTGCAAATAAGACTCATTCTCATCGTCCTGATGTTGATTCCGTCTGTTTCTTAAACAAGAAACTTGATCACCAAAGTAGTATGAACAAAATTGAGATGTTTCTCTTGCAAGATATGCCTCAACTATAGAGTCTTTCACCCTATATTTAATTTAGGACCCTTTTTCAATTTTCAATTGTCCTGCATAATAGTAAGATTCGGTGTTTACTATATAAAAATAGATATGTATGAATTTGAAAAATTATTTAATAAATTAAACATGTTGCAATTGCTTACCGCTCGCCTGGATATATTCACCTAGTTTGAACTGGACCGCCTAGATGAGCTTTGTGGATAAGATAAATGGGAAGATGTTCCATCATATCGAAGAACCCAGGTGGAAAAATCTTCTCCAACTTGTTGGTGATAACAACAATATTACTTTCCATTCGATCCAGATTTTTTTTTAAATGTGGTGGAACACAAGTCTTTAAAGAACAAACTAATCTCTGCCATCGGTTTTCATATGTTTTCAGGCAAACCACTAAAAGCAATTGGAAGTAATTGTTCTATGAAAACATGATAAATGTGGCTTTTCATTTCATGTAAGATTCCTTGTGTCATATCAACCCTCTTTCCCAAATTTGAGGCATATTCATCGGGCATCTTTAAACTTTGGACCCACTCACATATTTTTCATTTTTGGTCCAACTTAAATGTATAACTAGTCTTGGGCTTAAGAACATTGCCATTAGGCCCCTCCTGCAAGTGTAATTCTCTACGCGTACAATATTCTGGTAAATCAAGTCTAACCTTAGGATTATCCATTGTCTTGCCGGTAACATCCACAATGTGTTGAACAAGTTATTAAAATAGTTTTTCTCAGTATCCATGAATATTATGTCTAAGTAAATTATCTGGCCAATATTCTAACTTCCAAAATATACTTTGCTTAGTCCAATTATGTGAAACGCCATATTCACCAAACCTATACATTGGTTCCTCACTAACTTTGGAAAATCCTGAACTATCTCCCAAATGCCATGACAAGATAACCTTGGAGGTGGACCATCATGTTCAATTCTATTCTTTCTGAATGCTTTCTTAAGTCTCCTAAACTCATGATTAGGTGGAAAGAAACAACGATGACAATTAAACCATGATTTTTTTCCTATCATGTCTCAATGTGAAAGATTTTGTATTTTCCATGCAGTATGGACAAGCCAACTTTTCAGTTGTCATTTACCCAAAAAAAATTCCATAAGCAGGGAAATCATTAATAGTCCATATTAGATATGCATGCAGATTGAAATTCTATTTAAGTGAACTGTCCCAAGTTTCAACCCCCTCATGCCATAAAATTTGTAGTTCATCAATCAAAAGTTGCAAGTAAATATCTATTCTGCTTTTTGGATTACGTGGGCCAGGAATAATATAATTCAGAAATATATATGGACTAGTCATAAATATTTTAGGAGGAACATTATACGGGGTGATAAATACAGGCCAACATGAATATGGCACAGTACCAACAGAAAAAGGTGAGAAACCATCCACACACAATCCCAATCGAATATTTCGTGGCTCAGCTGAAAAATCTGGATAAGTTACATCAAAATGCTTCCATGCCTCTCCATTAAATGGATGGCACATAACACCAGTGGAACTTCTATTTTTACTGTGCCATCTCATATGAGGAGCTGAGTTATTTGAAGCATACAACCTCTTCAACCTTGGTATTAGAAGTAAACAATGCATCGCCTTAATACCAATTTTATTTTCACGACAACCACACTTATAGAGAGGGTGTTGACAAAACTTACAAGACTCTAGGTTAGAATTTTCTTTAAAGTATAACATGTAACTATTTTCACAACAATCAATTATAACCAAGGAGAGACCTAACTTTGACACCATTCTTTTTTCCTTATAGAAATAATCAGAAACCTCTAAAACGGGGTCAACTAACTCTTTAATAAGGTTTACCATTGAGTCCGTTCCTCCTACAACAATATTCCAATCAGATTTAATACTTAATAATCTAACAGCAGCAGATAATCAAGAGTGCGAACACCCGTTAAACAAAGGATGACTAGCAGTATGCAATTGTTCATAAAAATGGTGCGCTTCTCTAGTGGGAATATCTTCAACATTTTTCCTAAATTCTTCCCTTTGTTGCATCCCAAAAGCATCATCCACTATTTCTGTCATCCTACTATCTTGATAGTTATTATGCCCTGTAGACCTACTACTTTCACCAACAACAAAGTTAGTTTGCCCAACATCACCATGACTAGTACGCAATCTTAAAAAGTCCTCATAAAATCTTTTTCTATAAAGATGATCCTTCACAACTTCTTCTTTAAGAATGCTTGTACCATCATATTTAATACAAGGACAACGAATTGCCTGAAAAAGTGACCAATCAACAAGTGTTTTGACATGTTAAATAAATTGATTGACACCTTCAACAAATTCCACCCTAAGACCCATTCTATTATCATTATTTCGTTGATATATCCAGCTATAATCAGGTTCCATCTACACAATCAATTACATTCAAGTAATTAGTTCAAGTCACAACAATTCACATTTAAAGTAACTACACTTAAACATAATTTTTAAGTCATTAATCCACTTCACAAGTTACCAAATTTTACTAAATTCAAAATAAAATTTCACCTTTCAAGTAACTACACTCAAGCATTTTCAAGTCACTAAGTCATTTCTCAAGTGACCACACTTTACTAAATTCAAAATACAAGTTCACATTTCAAGTACCTAAATTCAAAACACAAGTCACTAATTCATAATTCAAGTAACTACACTTAAACATAATTTTAAAGTCACTAATTCACTTCACAAGTTACCAAACTTAACTAAATTCAAAATAAAAGTTTACCTTTCAAGTAACTACACCTAAACATTTTCAAGTCACTAATTCACTTCTCAAGTGACCATACTTTACTAATTTCAAAACAAAATTTCAACTTTCAAGTAACTACACCAAAGGATTTCAAGTCACTAATTCACTTCTCAAGTGACACACTTTACTAAATTCAAAATAAAAATTCACATTTTCAGCACCTACATTAAACATTTTTAAGTCAATAAATCATTTCTCAAATGACCACACTATACTAAATTCAAAACAAAAGTATCTAAATTCAAAACAAAAGTCACTAATTTATAATTCAAGTAACTACACTTAAACATTTCAAGCCACTAATTCACTTCACAAGTGACCACACTTTACTAAATTCAAAACAAAAGTTCACCTTTCAAGTAACTACACCTAAACATTTTCAAGTCACTAATTCACTTCTCAAATGACAAACAAAGTTCACCTTTCAAGTACCTACACTTAAACATTTTCAAGTCACTAATTCACTTCTCAAGTGACCACACTTTACTAAATTCAAAATAAAAGTTCACATTGCAAGTACCTACACTTAAACATTTCAAGTCACTAATTCACTTTTCAAGTGACTATATACTTTACTAAATTCAAAACGAAAGTTCACCTTTCAAGTGCCTACACTTAAACATTTTCAAGTCACTAATTCATTTCTCAAGTGACCATATACTTTACTAAATTCAAAATAAAAGTTCATCTTTCAAGTACCTAAATTCAAAACACAAGTCACTAATTCATAATTCAAGTAACTACACCTAAACATTTCAAGTCACTAATTCACTTCACAAGTTACCAAACTTAACTAAATTTAAAATAAAAGTTCACCTTCAAGTACCTAAATTCAAAACATGTGTCACTAATGCATAATTTAAGTAACTACACTTAATCACTTTCAAGTAACTGATTCATTAATATTATAAGTCAAACAATTGAACAAGTGTAATAAAGTAAATACGTAGAGACGTCACATCTCCCTCTCACACCATATAACATCACAAAATTCCTATGGCTTGAAACGTCTTCTACAGCGAACAATCTCACCATAACACTCCATTTAAAGACTTCATTACAAGAAAATAGAGAGAAATCAACGTACCTTTGCTTGTACTAAATTATAGAGAAAGAGTCAAGCGGTCATTGAAAAATAGCAAAGCAATCCTTTTCCCAAATTCGGATTCCATCAAACAACAACATCAAAATAGCTCACAGGGGAAGACCGCAACCTATTTTTTCAGATTTTTATGGACGACGGGAGTATAAACACAATTGTGCAACAAGATAAGTACTAAAATCCCTATTGTCATTCACTTTTACACCACTTTAACACGAGTATTACAATGATAAAAATGAGTATAGTACCAACACTCCTAGATTCTAATCTTACTGCCATTAAATACTACTAAGCTGCCAAATTATTCGTCCAAATACTACGCAAACCCAAAATTACAAAATAAATTTTAACAAATAACAAAAAAAAATTAAAATTGACCTAGTTGCTGTCAGGTCGCGGTTTGCTGAGTTGCTGCCATCGCCGAGATGCTTCCATCGACGAGGTCCCGTCACTGAGATGCTGAGTTGCTGCTGTCACCGAGGTTTCGTCGCTAAGATGTTGAGTTGTTACCGTCGCGATTTGCTGTGTTGTTGTGTTGTAAAGTTGGTGGGGTGAGGGTATGGTAATTAGAAATGACAAGGGCTATTTTGATGGGTTGAGTTGGGTCAAATATTTACAATTACAAAATTATTGACAAAATAAAATATAAGTGTTCGATTATTTTTAAAAAAAGTTACTGTCGAGAAACGATAACTGGTGCTCAATTTTTATTAAAAAATTAAATTATATAATTAGTTATTTTATCATCACATTAACACGAGTAGTATATTTCCTCAATCGTATAATAATATCAATGCATTTTACAAATTAGGATGAATTTTTGATTAATTAACTTTTAAATACGATATTATATATATACCTTGTAATACAACGTGTTAATCAGATAAGTTATCGATTAATTAGCTTACGTTATTACAACTTCAACAATATACCCGTGTCTACATTGACACAATTAGTATATGTATTTCCTCAGTAGTATGATATCAACGTATCATTCAAAATATTTTGATATATAGATTCAATTATCTAGATTTTGATTACTGCATACATCACTACACGAGATATACGTATATATACATATATTCGATTGGCTATCATCTTTAAAATACGTACTATATACATCATGTACACGATTTTAATACCTCGTAATAATATACAACGTATTTCATATATACTCAGGTGAATGATCGGTTATTTTATCTTATGTTATTATACCTTCACTACATAATATTTATATACTCAACGTACAGTATATTATTACTTCAATCATTTCAAATCAAAGTATTCAATATGTTTGGATAGATTCTGCTAGTTTTTGACTCTCTCTCTCTCTCTCTCTCTCTCTATATATATATATATATATATATATATCAACTCTTGAATACGTACTATATACATCACATCCACAAGTATATAACCTCAAAACACAACACATTCATTATATTCTGATGAATTATCGGTTATATATGTACGTTACATAATTATAACTCCAATAGTAGCATAATTTAACGTAATTTAACGTATATACAACAAAAAATATTTATTTTATATATTGAAACATAAATAAAAGATAAAGATTATGTTTAACGTAATTTATTTATTTTATTTGATATGTTTCTTAGTATTATTATATTGGTTATCAACTATGTGTGATCAGTGTAAATTTAAAAAAATAATATATTTAATTTTATATATAATAATTCAAATATATTATTTTAATCAAAAGTGACCTCAAGTGGCTGTTTTGTAATTATTTTTTGATAAAAAGCAACCACAAGTCGTTTCTTTTTTAAAATATTTTTTTTATTTTTTAATAGAAAAGCGACCACAAGTGGTCGCTTTTATATAAATATTTTTGTTTAATTTTTTAAAAAAAACGACCACAAGTGGTCTCAATTTATTTTTTCATTGTTTTAATCAAAAAGCGACCACTAGTGGTACGTTTCTTAAATATTTTTTTTTTAATTCTAAAAGCGACCACTAGTGGTCTCTTTTATATGAATATTTTTGTTTAATTTTTGAAGAAACCAACCACAAGTGGTCTCAATTTATTTTTATCAAAAAGCGACCACTAGTGGTCGGTTTTTTTTTCTTTTTTATTTTTTTTTCCAATTTCAAAAGCGACCATAAGTGATCACTTTTTTAAAAAAAAATAATTAATATAAAAATTCTTGAAATGATTATCTTAGAATTTTAAAATATAAAAGCGACTTTTTTATATTTATTTAAAAAAATTAAAAAATCGACCACATGTGGTTGCTTTTATTTCGACCACATGTGGTCGCTTTTATTGCGATCACAATTTGTGGCCAGTTTTTTGTGGTCGAAAAAATGATTTTTTTAGTAGTGTAAAGATGTCAGAAAGTTAGAAATAAAAAATAAAGATTTGTAAGCTTACTTTTAGAGTAATGGTAGGATATGTAGAGGAAGGAAAAGAAAAAAGAAATATAAATAAATACTATAATAGAGGATAGAGACAAAATTAGAAGTAGAAAATTATTTAGATGATGATGAAAAGTTAGAAAAGAAAAAGATAAATATGAATTATTAAAGGATAAAATGTCAAAAAAGGAATATAGAATTGAAGGAGAATTGTCCGAATATAAGTTTACCTTTTATTAAAAGCAAGAAGAAAATTAAATTCTTAAATACATGTATTTGAATTATATTAAATTAAAAAAAAAAAGTGTATTAACCTCTTGATATATGAAACTTTTTCTTACCAATTCTTATTTGCTTAAAAATATAAAAGTCAAAAAATTTAAGGACTAATAATAAATTAGATCAAAAACTTTTTAGAATATTGAGCGCTCAATATTTTTAAAAATTATTTATTAACTTGATGAGGTATTTTATGATTGAGCGAAGAGCGGTCAAGTTCTCTAGTATAGTAACGTGCATAATTATTAGATTTAATACATGAAGGGTGACTACCACTGCGACAGTCATACATAGTTAAGCTCTGCTATTGCGAGGCAGGTGTGGTGTAACAAGCAATGATGGTACAAACTACAAATATGAAATATAAATTTTCTATCACTCTCGGATGATTGTACTCAAATTTTAATTTGGATTCAGACCATAACATACTAGATTTTAAAGGTGAAATTGGGAAAATTTTAGACCTAGTTAGGAAAATTTTAAAAATCGAGATTTGACCTAGCAACTAATCAAGTCAAAATCAACACTTGATTATAGAGAAATAATCATGAGCTTAAGGGTAGTTTCATTGTATAATTTATTTTGGTGATTGACTAAATTGATCGTGGATTGGCTTTTGTTGAATTTGTGTTGATTTTTACCTAAGATTGACCTAAAGTTGTAGGATTGACCCCGACTAATATAATTGGCATTGCTTTTTCTATAGTTGTAGGATTGACCCCGACTAATATAATTGGCATTGCTTTATCTATAGTTGTAGGATTGACCCCGACTAATATAATTGACATTGCTTTATCTATAGTTGTAGGATTGACCCCAACTAATATAATTGGCATTGCTTTATCTATAATTGTAGGATTGACCCCGACTAATATAATTGGCATTGCTTTATCTATAGTTGTAGGATTAACCCCGACTAATATAATTGGCATTGCTTTATCTATAATGTGTATAAATTGATACCTTTAGAGATTGTTTTAGATGGAGATTTGGCACATTTTATATTTAGAAAGCTTTCTTGCTTCAAGATAAGTGAGATATTAAAACCTCTTAAGTGCTTGTTTTACTTAAAATATGACTTGAAAATTGTTTAATTGCTTTCAAGTTATTGTAACGATCCTTTCGGCCATTTGTGAAATTTTTTTGTCTTTCGTATTTTAATTCTCTTTGTAGTTTATATACATGAATTATGACTTACAGAATGAATAGAACCAATTCTTGAGGTGTTCGAAAGCGATTTAAGTCATTAGTTCGGTTGTTAAGGCTTAATAAGTTAAGTGTGATCATGGTCAACCTTCGATTAAGATGACCCGGATTAGTGTTTTAGTAATTTCAATAAATTTGAAACATACTTATTAGTTAATTTACATAATTAATTTATTTTTATGGAGTTCCAAATAAATTTTGAGAATTTATTAAATATTTAAAATATTTTTAAATAATTAGTATAATTAATAACTTAATGGGTCAAACCCACAATTTATTTACTTAACTAGTACAAGAATAAACTTTAAGTGGGTAGAATTTAAAATTAACAATAATAATAAGGAAAATTTACATAAAAGAACAATTTAAGTTACGAAACCACTAAAAATTTCTTCACTTTAAAAAAAATTACAAATATCCCAACATTTACTACTTTTACCTTGTGTAGTTAAAAGTTAAAATACATATTAAAAACTTTTAAAACCGGATTCTACTTTACCAAATATATCGTTGGTTTCCTTCTCATTCTACGCCTAAATTTGTGATGCAGTTTCCTTCCATTTTTTGGCTAAAATTTAACTTTTGAATTAAGGTAAAATTTTCTCCCTAAAATCATATTCACTATCTTCTTATCATATCTTACAATTTTTATCAAAAATTAATATTTTGATACCGTTTTTTATGAAGTGTTATTTCAATAACATTGTTTAATTAATTCTTTAATTATCGATTTTTTCAGTCTATATTGTTTGAATTTACATAATGAATAGAGATTCAGTACCATCTTTTAGTCTTGAAAATCTCTCAATTTGACAATATCAAACAATATGAAGAAGTTGTAAACTTTGTTCCTAGTATTTTTTAGCAAGATTCTGGTGGTTTTACTGAAAATAGATCCAAGCACCGAAATGATACATCTATGATGAAGAAATTGCGTGAAAAGCATGAAAAAAAGGTTAAGAAAAAAAGAAGTGTGTGTTTCTAAGAAGAGGGGATTTAAAAGTTCTAGAGGTAAAATTCTTGCTAAAAGAAGAAGAGTTGTTGAAGTTATTTCCAGAAATGTATTTCCAAAGGTATTTGCATGTTCAAATCTGGACAATATTAGGCCGAGATACATATTTAGACATACATGATATTTTTCAATATCTTGTATCTATGGTGCTCTGTTTACGTATTTATATATATATATATATATATATATATATATATATATATATATATATATATATATATATCTTATTTTTTTAAGTTTTATTAAAATAAGCATGCCGAAAAAACATGTTAGTAAGCTTAAAGATACATATTGTGTACGAGGGTGTATTGTATGTATCTTTCATTATTTTTCTTTTTTTTTATTCAATTATTTATACCAAAGATACATATTCTGTAAAACATCAGATACAATTTTTACATTCTGTATCTCTGATTCTATGTTAATGTTGTTGTATGTATCTCTTGTTATTTTATTTTTTCTCTTCAATTTTGAGCTATACAAACACATCTTCATATGGATTAGGATGCACAAAATATCTCATAAGGAAATACGTTATATTGAAATTTTCTTTTTTTAAAGAAAAAAAAAATTATGTTAACTTCAAATATAAAGTAAGCCAAATAACATTTCAAGCTCAACATTTTCTTAAATAATGCAAGTCAATTATGGACCAAAATCAATTTTATAAATAAAAATATTTACATTAAACAAAATAAAAATTAGCAATAATAAAAGAGATCAAAAATTACCAAAAATACTTCAATTAACCAAAAACAAAATTAGCAATGTTGGAGTAAGTCAAATAACATTTCAAACTCAATATTTTTTTAAATAACGTAAGTTAATTATGGATCAAAATCAATTTTACCAAAAGAATATTTATATTAAACAAAAATCAAAAATAGCAATAATGAAAGAAATCAAAATTTACCAAAAATACTTTAATCAACCAAAAGTCAAAATTAGCAATGTTGGACCAAAATCAAAATTTACCACAAATACTACTAATATTGACCAAAAACAGAAATTAGCAATAACGGATCAAATTCATCAAATATTCTATTTTATTTTTAGCAATCCAAATAAAAAGAATTTTATTTTATTTGAATTCTTTATTGAGAATCCCAATTTGTAACTGCTACAATATTTTCATTCTTTCAAAAATAAGATTATTTCGGGCATATTTTTTTAAACTTTTATGTAAAACTTTACACCCATATCATTAGGATGAGCAACGGAGATGAGTTTTCATCAACAATGTATGGGGCTTCAATTTTCCTCCTTGTTTCATCGATTTCAAGTTCTGAAGCATCCTTACTTTAAATAATTTTGAATCCTTTCGACATGGCGTCTTAAAAATTCATTCACAATTTTTTAAAAAATAATTTAGGACATAGCTACAAACACAAACCACAACAAAATTGAAAAGAAAAATAATTACTAAAAATATTGTCAGATACATTTTTAAAAATTTTATAATCTATTCAATTTAATAATAAAAATAAATAACAAATCATACGCAATGCATAAACCAAATTATGTATATCTTTATGCTATAATGAATGAATTATGTATCTTGATTAAATATGTTAAAAAAACACCAAATACGTAAAATAAATTATGTATCTCAAAATGCTAATGTCAAAGACATATATTTCTACACAACATGTAATCATACAACATGTATCTGGTGAGAAATGTAAAATTTTATATTTCTAAAAAATACAAATTAATTCAATCAAATATTCTATGAGATACATATTATCACAAAGAGATATAACTAATAAAAATAAATAAATATGCATACTAATACTATACTATCAAAATATTCTTTGAGATACATATTAACCAAAAGAGATACAAAAATTTAAAATAATAGATACTTATATAACATTTTATGAGAAATGAACAGCTTTACACCCATATCATTATGGATAAGCAAGGGAGATGAGTTTCGATCAACAACGTATCGGACTTCAAATCTTTTCCTTTTTTCGTGGATTTCAAGTCCTACATCAATGGCCGAAATCAACTCTTATAGCTCTCGTACTTGACATTACTAACTCAAACACTGAAGTGGTGTAATAAAACAGAAATATTCATTACAAATAGTTGAAAAATAATAATTAGCACGAAGAAAAAAAATAAAAAAAACACTACAGTGTCATCACTCTTATAGCTCTCGTACTTGACATCATTAATCCAAACACCGAAATAGCTTAATAAAACAAAAATATTCATTGAAAATAGTTCAAAAAGAATCAAGAACCTCAAAAAAAAAAGAAGATGATGCAGAATAAGTTTGCAAAATGATTATTTAAATGAATTTGTTCAAAATTGTAATTACTAACTAATTACCGTTTTGGGGGGATTTTCTTTAGTTATCTAGTTGATTGATTGAGTTAATCGCTAATTTAATAATTTATTAACCGTTACAATCCTTAATTGAAGTTAATCAGTCAACTAATAAGATGTATCATTAAGATGTATTTCATTTACTTTATATGTATCTGAAATAATAAAAAGAGGAATTTTATGAGATTTTGAAAAAAAAATTAAGGTAATATGTAAATATGAATAAACTTGTCGAAATTTACATAAATTTTACTAATAATAATACCCTCATAAAGTTAAACTAGTAAAGTTAGTAGCTCTTAATTTTTCAATCTACAGTCAAAGAGGAGGCACGACACCTCAGAGTATAGCATCGGGTAATGTCTCATTTAGCTAACACACAATTGTATATGCATATGTTTGTTGGCAGTGAATTAAGATAGTGGATTAAATTGTTAGCCAATGCACATTAATATAATTAATTTTATAGTCTAGTTGGCAGTGAAAATTTGATAATGTTTTTGGCTTAAGTATTGACTGTGATTAGTTAATGTTAAAGTTTTCTATGTTACTTTGAATATGAGGGTTACAGTTTATTAATTATTTTATTTCAGAATTTGCTTCATGTTGGGGGATTAGAGAAGTTGAGGTTTAGGTCTATAATTTTTAGAGTAAGAATTTATAAATGAGTGTCATTAGATTTATACTCCTATGAGAATTATATATTTAAACAGATTTTGAACATTTCGAAATTTTGAGGAAGGGCAAGGCACTTGTAGACTAGTGACATTTGAATTTTTTAATTGAGGTAGGTTGCGTTTTAATTGAAGTTTAGATTCAATTTAATTATGTGTCTACTCCTAAATTGGATACTTGTTAATTGGTCTTCGAACACACTTGAATTTGATGATATTTGAATTATTGAGACTTGTATAAATAACTGTTGAAAATAACTTGATGAAATTACCTCATGATGTTAACTTAGTGTATTTATAAATTTGGTACATCGTATTGTATCCTGAGAGATAGTGTGAACTTGATAAAACATACCTAATATAGTTATGGAGGATCAGGTACCATGCCATATGATATTGATATTACTTGTTTATGGAGGATAGGATACCACCTCGGTACGATATATGAACTTAGATTGTTCCCTGCAGGTCATGACTAGTTGGGCAAAAATTAGTTCCTTAGCGTGTGTATACAGATTCTGTGTTGAATTTGAGAAGTTGTGTGGGTTAGTAAAAAGATAACGAGCTAACGGTGTTCTAATTGCAAGGTTTAGAAGGACATAATTATTACTTAAGGAATTATTGTTGGTTCTAGCCGATGGTTATAGTATGGTTGATACTCTTGATAGTTATGTGGCTTGTTTGTAAGTACTCTTAGGCCCGTCATTGATATATTTGTTGATTCATTGAATACTTGTTATGTGGCGATGTCTGTGTACTTGTTATTTGATTTATGTTGTGTACATGCTATTAAATTAAGTTGACTTATGATACCTACCAGTACATGGTGGTTTGTACTGATACTACCCGGTACTCTTCTTTTGTTGAGTTCAGAAAGTGTTTCAGAGGCTCAGCCACGACCTCACCTCTAGAGTTTGATAGCAGATCTCGATCCAAGGGTGAGCACTCCGTCTCTAGGTTGTCATGGATCATTCTATTAGTACTTGTCCATATTTCTAGCAATGATACATTCATTATTTTTTTTTTATTTAGGATATCTCTCTTAGACATGGTTTTCATCTTGGAAGTTCTTGTACATTGACTTTCGAGTCTTGGGGATTTCAATATGTAGTTTGTTTGATTTATACATTACTAATGATTAACTCGATATTACTTTTGAGATTTGCTTCAAGGATATGACAAGAGGGAGGGTCAGAAATTTGGGGGATTTTTTTTCGTTTTATACATACTAGGTTAACTGTACGTGCCTCGTACATGTAATTATTTAAAATTAAATAATTTTGTCTATTGTGAAGATTTTTAATGAAGTGTAAAATGTTCAAATCACTTTTTAAAAATTCGTCACACTTTAATATAATAATGTAAACATAAACATATATTTTAATATAAGCACATATATATTTTATCACTAGCAGTTTCAAAGTAGTTGATGTGGAATATAATTACAAATTACAATCTTCTTTAATTTACAACTTCAACAAAGATTTGTCATGTGAAATGGTTCTCATATGATCGAAAGCAACAAAATGAACATTGAATTTATTAATCCCAAGATATATATATATATATATATAGTTTGTAAATTTTGGAACTAATATCTATTGGATTTTCTAAAGTTCCTTTTTATATAATGACAAGATAATCTTTCATTTCATAATATGAGATTGAAACATCTCATTCTTGTATTCTAATTATAAAAATAATAATAATTGTTGTTACATATTATATACTATATGAAAGTCGAAAAATTATAAATGAATTACTCATCTTGATTTATCTAATAACCATCATGAATAATTATAACTTAAAGTTTGATAATGTTAAAAACTAAACACTAAATTAAGAATGATAGTGTAGATATATCTTTGACGAAATAAATGTACCACTAGAAGCACATATATCTTTGTTGAACCATTTCACTCTTTTCTTGTTTTTAAAGTCAAATTTTTATAAAATTATTGATTATATTCTTATTACGTATTTAAAACTATTAAAAATTTGGTACTTCTTAAATTTTTCTTATTCTAATGCTTTTATATTTATTTTTAGATTTTTTAAATCTTTTTAAAATCAAATTTAGTTGATTTACACTTTGTTTGGATGGTGGTTTGTCATGGTTTCATAATGTACGATATTGTATGGTAAGGTATTGTATTGTACAGTATAGTACAATACAATGTTTGGATGAACTGTATCGTTCAATGTTGTTTAATAACAGTTTTATTATTTGGCTTGACGGTATGGTATTGTATCATAACTGGTAAGTTTACTAAAATGTCTTTAATTATTATATATGTTAAATTTGTCAATAATTATTAATAAATAATTTTCTTCCTGCTAATCTGTCATAAATTATGCCATGTAAATATATTAAGTTATTAAATTCATGTAAATTTTAACAAATTCAATACAAGAGTAGATCAAAATAAATATAATCGGATTCATTTTTTAGTAACAAATTTCATTTCCTTTTGGTGTTTTGAAACGTGACCACCAACGACAAGTATAAAGTTTGAATGCATCTTATGTGTATGCTACGGCTGTGTTCGGTATGGAATACAAGAAAAAATCTAGGAAAATAAATTATTTCTTACTTATTTTCTTGTGTTTATTACATAAATAGAAAAATATTTGTATATATTTAATACAAAATAATGAGATCGAATAGAATAAAGGGGTGTAGTAAGAAAAAAACTATGAATTTTTTATTAAAAAAATATTTAAAGGTGGGGTAGTGGAGTGAGGGATCAAGGGTAGGGGTAGGGGTTGGATAAGAAAAAAAAATTGAATTTCTTTTAAAATAAATTTTAAAAAAAAAAATTTTTTTTTTGGGGGTGGTGGGGGGGTGGGAGGGGGAGGGTTGGTAGGAGGTGGTGGTGGGGTATGAAATCTTTTAAATACTTTTAAAAAAAAAATTGGGAGAGGAGCTGGTAAGTGGTGGGGGAGGGGTACGAGTTGATGAACGTGGATAAGAAATGTTTTGAATTTTTTTTTAAAAACAAATTTTTATAAACAAAGAAATTAAGGTGGGGGTTTGGTAAGGGATGGGGTCTGGATCAGGATAGGTGGTGGAAGAAGAAAAAAGTTTAAATTTTCTAAAAGAAATATTTTAAATATAATTATTTTTGGGTCGGAGGGGCGGGGGATGGCTTGTGGAGTCGGGGTCGGAGTAGGAGGTGGGGTTAAATAATATAGGGTAAAAGGTAAAATAAAATTGTATAATATTACATAAGGGCATAACTGGAAAAAAATAAGCAAACCATGGGATACCACCAAATCGATGGTTACATAAAGTGAGGTTTTCATGGTTACCAAATCATGAAATTAAATCATAATATACCATAAATATTAAGAAACAATTAAAACAAACATGGTTCTCCTAGTAACCACACCAAACCACAATCCAAACAGTGTGTTAGAATTCTTAAACTAGTGAAAAAAATATTAGTTATTATTAATTCTGATGACTTCTAATAAGAAAGATTTTACCATTAATATATTTAATTAATTTTCAACACTTAAATATAAGAAAAAAATAGTGAAAAAACGATTTTGTCTAAAGCATAGACTTTTAATAAAAGACAAAAAGTTCAAACAATATTTTTAAGGCCCTTCACACTTTTAATATATTATAGATATAGATTATAGATTATAGATTATAGGTAGATATAGATTATAGATAGATAGATTGTAGATTAGAGATAGATATAGATTAAAGATTATAAATTATAGATATAGATTATAGATACAGATTATAGATTATAGATATAGCTATAGATTACTTCTGTCTTGTGTAGATCCATCCACTAGTATCGTTGCTGAGCATAATTGATCTTGTTTGAGCTATTGATATATCTTGTAGATATGGGCTATCAATTGTTGGTTCGTGGGCATATCTTATTAATTCTATTTTTATCTTTCATTATTGGGATGCGTCCTAGATTCCTAGACTTTTGTATTAAGTTGTAGTATATGCTTCCTAACTATGTGTGGATCTAGGAATGGGATATGGTTCACTTTTTGGTATTTAGCGGTTTCGTAGGTGCTTTCACGTCTCTTCAATTTGGGTCTTGACGCTTTTAGTGAGTGATATCGGAACAGAGTACGAAATCGAAAAATTAAACTATGATATGAATCAAAATATAAAGAATAGATAGAAGCAAGTAAATATATAGACACAATGAGAGAATGAATAGCAAATTAAGGTTGTATCAAACCCCTAACCCACTATTCAATGTCAATCAACGCACCTAACTCCTACGTAAACCACAAGGAAATCGATTTTTAAGCAACCAACTTTTCTAAATGAAAGATCAACACAAGCTAATCCAAGCTTGCTACTCACTCACACAGGAGTAATCATTCATAATTCATCAATAACTAAGGAAATGAAATGTCTAAGGCACCTATTAATAGTACTTGTCTTTGCACAAATAGCCTATTACAAAAAATCCCAAAAGTGACTATTTTGGAAATAACCCACAAGGGCTTTCTTTATTCCTTGTGTCATGGATTTTCTCGCCTCCAAGCTATCTTTAAAACAGGACATTGTTTAATTAGGAGCTCAAAGAAGGTCCTCCAAGAACATTCTTGAATCCTTAGAGTGATCATGACTTTGACCTCCTTGTGTTGGCCTCGAGTTGTGTGATTAAACGCATTAACGCCTATTTGACTTGTATCATCCTCTTTTCTTGAAAAGGATTCGACTTCGAATCTAAACCTTGGAAAATCAAAGGAAGGACAAACAAAAACAATGTCATTACGGCATGAGGGTTAGAGTTAGCACAGTCAATCATAACATCTTGCCAAGGTTGCTCACACTTAAGATATAACCAAGCATCAAAATGATCAATCACGGGTATGTAACTTCATACTATAGAAGCTACTTGGTCATTTAAGATATTTGGATAACGGGGAAGGCTAAAGGAACCATGGTAATCAATCAACTGCTCGTGAAGACTCTCATTTATGGGCTCCGTGTCTCAATAAGCACATAACCCCTTTATAATACTCATCTTTGTTGGAGATCATTCCCTTACACAACTTTAGTCCCTCAAGTAGATTAGAAATCTGTAAGAAAGACTCTCCGTCATAGGGATGAGTTCCAACAACCTCAACCATGATTTGCTTGTCATCTTAACCAAGCGCCAAGTAGGGTGAATAAGAGCCACTACATTCCACATGGTCACTGGGGTCAAATAGGTAGAGTGGCCATAAACATAGGTTTAGGCAACACTCTTCTCCCCAAGAGTACCACCATTACAAAGATTTATATCCTCTATACTAGCATGAGCATCATCAAAGGTAAAGAAAGGGTCACTCCTATTCGATTGACCAACATTTTCAACATCATCACTTACTTAAGGTTCATTAACCACACCACAAACATCCTCAAGTGGTGGACTAGGTTCACACACAATTTGTTCCACTTAATTTCCATAAGACAATGTACTATCACTTATCACAATGGATTCAACACTAGGTAGACACAAATCGATCTTACTAGAAGAGTCAATTTGGTCATCATTAGGATGAACTAGTGTATATTATCATTATGAAGTAAAGAGACATTAGGCTCATCTAAAGATAAGCTATCACTCACACTTAGTTGGCTACTAGCCTCATAATGATCTTTCATATTTACTAGAGTACAAGAATTAGCTTGGTCACCTTGAAGTTCATTTGGAGCATGTCCACTAAAGAGAGATTGAAGGTTTGGTGGATTGGAAAGGGTGGATTTAGGAAAGTTTAGATGATCTATCATATTATCCATCCTCCTACACATGTTATCTATCTTAGCTTCAATAGAGTCAAATTTACGGTTGAGAGCTTCAAGGGCCGCTAATATAACATTTAAGGTGTTGTTATCTATGGTTTGTGATGTTTTGCCTTTCGGAGCCATCGTACCTAATAAAGGAAATACTAAACAAAAGAAAAACAACAAACAAGTTAAAGTTAAGAAATCAACCTCACAAGCTCTCGAAGTTCATACCTTTGTGTTGTCTCTCAATTGGTGTCGCAAGGGTTGATAAATCATTTATACTCTAATAAGAAGGGTTGGTACCAATTATGGCTTGAGGTTGGAATGGATTCTTATTTGAAAAACTCAAATAAACAAAGTTGTGTACATACTTGAATCAAGAACTAACAACGAATTGAAAAAGAGAAGAGTTTGAAAGCAATTGAACGATGAAAGAAATGGAACTCAAGAACTAATCAATAAACTTAGTAGATGAATTACTAGTTGATGAGTATTTTAATAATCAAAGATTAGTTCAGGAATCAAGAAAAATAAAACTAAAGAATCAAACCTTGAGCAAAAAGAGTAATTGAAGTATTAAATTGAGTTTAAAGGCTTGAATTTTGTATTGGGGACTTGATCTGCATTTGGAGGGGTTGATCTGCGTTTGGGGACCTGCTCTAGTAGGTGGGGCACAAGTCCAAGGCATCTTGGACATAGGTGATACTGCTTGAGGTGCTGCAGCACCTTGGGCGCGCACTTGCAAAGCAAGTTGGCTGCCCCTTACCCTTTGAGTTGGCCGAAATGCCCTCTAATTTGTCTCCCCTTGTTCTTTCTTCTTAGAATATCCTTGGAATCATTTGAGATGCCTTAGTACAAATACTTTTCGCCCTTTTTTCTTCCTTCCTTTTGGATCAAACAATTAATTTTGTTGAAAAATTCAACTCAAAGATAGTAATTTCTTCAAGAACAATAACTTTTCCAACTTTTTCTCCTTACCTCAAAATGAGTTGAAATTTTGAACCAAGGGACTTTTCAACACCCTAAACTCATTCCAAACATTATTTTTCTCAAATTCCTCACCCAACTTCAAACCTTACAACCAACTTTACACTTCTTCAATCCCAAGCTTTCAACAAGGATAAAACACACAAATAAGCTCTGATTTGACTCAAATTTAATTTATAGACTCGTATAGTGTTAAAGAACGTAAATCTAACACTAGAAACACAAGAAAACAGAAAAATCAAAAACTCAAAATTTGACCTAACCGTAAAAAAGTTTTTGGAACTCTTTTTCTCTTTTCTTTTTTTATTGTGATTTTCAAGATAACAAACCCAAGACTAAAATTGTGGGAACGATCCCAAGATAGTCTCTGATACCAAATGATACCGAAACAAAGTATGGAATAAAAAAACTAAACTATGATACGAAACAAAAGATAAAGAATAGATAGACGCAAGTAAATAGAAAGACACAATGAGAGAATGAATAGCAAACTAAGGGTGTATCAAACCACTAACTTTCTATTCATTGTCAGTCAAGGCACCTAACTCCTACATAGGCCACAAGAGAATAGATTCTCAAGCAACCAACGTTTCTAAACGAAAGATCAACACAAGTTAATCCAACCTTGCCACTCACTCACTAAGGAGTAATCATTCATAATTCATCAATAACTAAGGAAATGAAATATCTAAGACACCTATTTATAATATTTGTCTTTGCACAACTAGCCTATTATAAAAATAGCCAAAAGTGGCTATTTTTAAAATAACCCACAAGAGCTCTCTTTATTTCTTGTGTCATGGTTTTCCTCGGCTCGAAGTTGTCTTCCAAACATGACATTGTTTAATAGAAGCTCAAGGAAGGTCCTCCAAGCACATTCTTGAATATCCTTAGGGTGATCATGGCTTGGACCTCCTCGTGTTGGCCTTGAATTGTGTGATCAAAAGCATTGACTCCTATTTGACGTCTATCAGTGAGTGTTCAATGTTATAATAAGGTATTTAGAGTAATTTTTCTTACACTAAGAAGTCGTTTAGTTTACGTAGTACTAGTTATATGTGAAGTATTGTTTATATGAGAAGTAATACTACAAAGATAATTATGCAGTGATTAATAATAATGAGATTGTTATACATTAATAACGAGTATTTATAAAGGCATTTTTGTCTTTAAATGATTTAAACCCACATTATTAATATACTCATTTCATTTTATATTTTTTACTCTATAAAATAATACATAAATTCTCGCATAACTTCATAGAGCCAAATTGCATTGATTTTATGCAACCAACAAAAAATTTATTTCTACAAGATTTTATGCATACTCTAGACGTTGAGCATAGTGGGAGCTTAGTGTCCGGGTTGCTCTTTGTCAAATGAACCATAAACTATACTTTTAATTGAATGGCAAACAAAATGGTTGCCACAAAAAAAATTTGTATTAGTAGTAGTAAATGGAAGCATCGTATGTAGTCAAATGTTTACACACTTGTGTGGTGAAAATTTGAAGAGAAGACAATAAAGAAAAAGCAAAGTCCCATCCCCTCAAAAGAGAAAAAAGTGAATTTCCTTCACGGGCAACAACAATGGCCCCCTTCCAGTTCAAAAGTTCCCACATGATCACGCATGCACTCTCTAGAAAAATTGAAAACAATATCACAATTTACTTGTATTGTTCACCACCCCAAAACCAAAAAGTGAGAAATGTCCAGACACTCTTGTTTTCTTTGATTTAGTGTGTTGTTATAGTTCAAGATTCTTTTACCACTTTTTTTGGTCTGAATATTTGTTTGGAGATCATCGATCATGTCTCTTGATTCGAGTTCAGCTGATCATGGTGGACATAGTAACATAAGAGGTGTTCCAACTCATGGTGGTCGTTATGTGCAGTATAATGTGCATGGTTCTCTCTTTGAAGTTTCAAGAAAATATATTCCTCCTATTAGACCTATCGGTCGTGGTGCTAATGGAATGGTTTGGTAAGAATAAACAAATATACTATCCTTTTGTTTTACTTTTGATGATCGTGGTGTTTGGGTCAACTTTCAGCGTACCTTTACTAATTCCACGGCATAACTATCGCCTCCCTCCAGCAATAGGTACTAGGTAACTAAATAGGTACCATGTAAATTTGTCCGCTAAGGCTGTCCAGGACAGATGGGAAGAAAAATATTTTCTTTTTATGTGCTTTAGTTATACAGGTATGTGAAATTTTTATGTGTATTACCATCTGACTTACATAGTGATAGTGCTCTCTGAAGAGGAGCAAAGCTTGCCTTTGCGTGGAGATTGAGTGGTTTACCCGGGGGTTATAGCTTCATCGTTTCACTTATATACTCGGTTTATACTCTTCAATGTTTGTTGTCTATAGGTGTCCAAACTATAAAAACTACTCCCTTTTTGTTTTGTTTTATTTCACTCTTTCATTTGTTAGCATGTTTAAAGAAACTGACAAAATTCTTTTACTTTTAAACTTCTCATTTTATGATATTGACATGTTTCTATAGTTGTAGAAATGCCATGCCACTTTCTTTCTCAAACTGTCCCTCATTGAACATGATTATATAAAGTGAAACACAGGAAATTTCATTTAGTACAAACATGGATGTTTTTGAAATATCGATAATCAAAGTTGGATCCAGTGAATTTGTAAGATTGTGTGGTTGATATGTGAAAAATCTGAATCAGATGCTCAGCCATATCTCTTATCTTATGAGAGAGATATGCTTAATGATGTTCACTTCTTCAATTAGTCTTTTCCTGATGTAAAATTGCTATAAGGTCTATTATGATGAGTTTCCATTAAATTTATAACTTTTTGACACTGAAGATGTATGGGAATACACCGCGTATGTTGTTGTTGCTTCAATTTTTCCGTTCGCATGACTAGTATCTGCTCAAACTTACTTTTTCTCGTATTTACGTGTCTCGCCAATCTAATAAGCTTTTGGAAGTTTTTCAGTATGATCACTTTACACGTGATATATCTTGTGACTTTGTAGAAGCCTTTGTTAATTAGGTGTATTGAAGTTGTTGCAATTAAGACCTTTTAAGTTGCACTTTTTCTCTATGAAATTGTTTCTCCTCTCTTTTGTTACTATGTGACGGAAAAATGCATGTTAATTTTTCTTGAAAAATTTGTTGCAGTGCTGCTGTGAACTCGGAGACACGTGAGGAAGTAGCTATTAAGAAGATTGGAAATGCATTTGATAATGTAATAGATGCCAAAAGGACATTAAGAGAGATAAAGCTTCTCAGTCACATGGATCATGAGAATGTGAGTAATTGACCTCTCTAGAAATCTGAATATTGCACCTCTGCCCCTTAGACCAATCCATCTTGATTTGTCTTTGCCTTGTTTATTTACTCGAAAGTTGATATCTATCACTACTTCCTCTTGTCATTTTGCATCTGGTTTTCCCCTTGTTTTGTGCTGGATGTAATATACATGGAAATTTGATTTGATTTCTCTAGAGTGGCATTTTTGATTTGTATACTGTACCACTAGATTAGGCTGAAGAAAAGGATGCAAGCTCAGCAGGGTAATGTGAAAGAAAAACTTGAGAATTCTAAAGACACTATCTTTTTTTGATAGTCTTTCGAAAATTTGATAACAGGCCCGCACTTAAATACCAGACTCTTGTCTAGGACAGCTGGACAGAGTTCGAACTCATGACTTGCTCCTAACCCACACGTCACGCGCTGCGCTCTTATCATTAGACCAAAGCCCTAAGGGCCTGTAAAGACACTTCTTCTTTACTGATCATGTTTTCAAAAGTTCTGACGCCAGTAAGAATTGGTATCACCAGTTGTATTCATACCTTGCATGTATAATACTGGGGAAAGAAAGAGAAAAAGATAGAAATAAGAACATAATGAATATAACTCTGAAATGGTAGACTAGTCAATATAATTGAACATTACTGTCGCCTCTCCCTCTCGATCTCCTGCCTTCAGTTTGAAAAGAGAGGTGGAGAAACGAAAGGAAAGTCGGCTTAAGGATATAATTTTAGTGTTAGGAGAGTACAAGTTTGAAGTGAATACTTCTTTCAAAAATATGCTGTTAACCTATTTTCTAAGATTAAGATGATCTGTTGATTTTTGATCATAAGATTTGCCCTTGCAAAATGGGAAGCATGTGTGTTGATCGTAACTGATTGATTATTACTGAGTACCGTTCTTATACTTTTGGAACGCTTAATGTTTTAAGCTCTTGTGAATACTGATGTTGATTCCAGTTACATTCAACTTTTTCCAAATATGCAGGTAATTGCAATTAAAGATGTTATACGGCCACCTCAAAAGAAGAATTTCAATGATGTGTACATTGTTTATGAACTGATGGACACTGATCTTCATCAGATTATTCATTCCAACCAACAGCTGACTGATGAACACTGTCGAGTAAGCTACACTATTTTGACGTTGATTCCTATATCTCTTCTTCAACACTGCTAGGACAGTCTGGCAGTATTTTGTTTATCCTGAGTGATATATTCTGTATGAATTTTCCTATCCCTCCGAGGTGCATCGGTCTTAAAATATTTCCAGCTGATTGTCATCTCCTTTGCCGAGTTACATAGTGTTCCACGTGAATTGTATGAGGGCTCTAAAAGTGTTCAAAAGGTCATGGGCTGCTTCACTCAATGTTTTGAGGTTTTCGGCTTTATATCTGTATTTAATTACCTGACAACTATGCATATGATCCACATATTGTAAATCAGATCTAAGAATTACGAATATGTACAGCCAAATTATATTGTTTTTAATATCCTCATAATAGTGTGCATTTGTGTGGAACTTATCTTCATTTTTGTACAACATTATATGATTGGTCGATTTTTGATCCTGTAGCATTTTCTGTACCAAATATTGCGAGGACTTAAGTACATTCACTCTGCCAATATCTTGCATCGTGATTTAAAACCCAGCAATTTGCTTGTCAATGCAAAATGCGACCTAAAGATTGGGGATTTCGGGCTAGCAAGGACGACAACTGAGACAGATTTCATGATGGAATATTGTGTGACTCGCTGGTATCGTGCACCAGAGTTGCTATTAAATTGTTCAGAATATACATCGGCAATTGATATTTGGTCAGTGGGCTGCATACTTGGTGAAATATTGACAAGACAACCCCTTTTTCCTGGCAGAGATTATGTACACCAGTTGAGACTTATCACTGAGGTATACTAGTAGATAGTATTTGTAGTTTCTGAATTCGTGCATCATCCTGACAGATAACTTAGCTTTAGCAGGAGTATGTCGAATAATGATGGAGTCTTTGAACAAGAAGAGCTCCATGTTTGATCTCTCCTTCTGATCTTCGTTTGTTTGTGGAACTTTGTGCACCTTTTCTATCTACTTATTTAGGATTTCTGTTAATTTGCTTGCATTTAGAATTTCCTTTTGGCTTTGATCGGAGCCAGTTGAGCTGACATGCTTTATTTTACTTTTTCAATAGCTCATAGGCTCACCAGATGATGCCAGTCTTGGGTTTCTCCGGAGTAATAATGCCCGGAGATACGTTAGACAGCTTCCAAGGTACCCGAGACAGCAATTTGCTGCCAGATTCCCGAATTCATCTCCCCGAGCTGTAGATTTGCTTGAAAAGATGCTCATCTTTGATCCAAGCAGGCGTATTACTGGTAAAGAATTGACGGTGTTTTTTTGAGTATTAAGGCTCATTTCCGCACAACATCTTTCTACATTTACTAAAATGCTAGTGAAAGTTGAAAAAGATGACTATGACAAGATTTGCTGGTTAATGACCTTTTTTCTGGATTATTGCAGCTGATGAAGCTCTCTGTCATCCATACTTGGCACCTCTTCATAATATCAACGAGGAACCTGTGTGTCCTAGGCCTTTCAGTTTGGATTTTGAGCAGCCATCTCTCACCGAAGATAACATCAAGGAGCTCATCTGGAGGGAAGCTGCGAAATTTAATCCTGATCCAACTCATTGAAAGAGATGTGGTTATATGATGTATACAATAAGCGTTTGGTGACATAACTTCTTTAAAATAGTGTATTAAACTTGTAATGTTCCCCAGCGAAGATGACTGAATAAATATGGTGGAGCTGTTCGGTTCATGAAATTGTTAGTGGCTTAAGTCAGATACTTATTCCCTTATTGTGTTTAGTTTATTGGTGTGGTATAAAGAAGCTAAAAGAGTAGCCTGCAATCAGATGGTTCTAAATACTGACTCCTCCTTGATGTCATATAGGAAATCTTGAGTGCTGACTGCTTGTTTTCCTGAACATTTCATCTGTTTAAGTGGTTTGACATAATATTGAAATTGTTCATGTGAGAATGACAGTGAGCGACGGTTTTGAAGTTGTATGCCTATTTATAAAACTTTGCCAGGATTACTTCATGTTGATAAGAGTCTTCGCCTAGTCGCCTTATCAATGTACTTCATAAATAAATTTGCCTTCTATTAGGTATTGTTTCGTATTAATAAAGCTGCTCCTCTCTATATCTACGAGGTAGGGGTAAGGTCTACATATACTCTACACTTCCTAGACCCCACTTGTGGGATTACATTGGGTATTTTGTTTTTGTATTAATGAAGTTTCTCTTGCACCCCATGAAAACCTTGGAAATTTTGTAAAATATGCAGATTTTGCTGAATGTGTCTCTTAGTCACATTAGCGATTTATGCTAGTAGAAAGTATAACGGACTTTTAGTACTTTTAATTTTATATAATATTGGTCTGGGATGAGCTTAAATAGTGTGACTTGGTCGGTGAGGATTCATATAGCCGGCCTCAACTTGTTTGAAGTTGTGTAGTAATAGGTGTATGCACATTTTGCTGATGTTCCAGGGTTAACATTGAAGATGAAAGCACTAAAATTTCAGATAGTTAATTACACTTATATATCGCTGATACATTTTGGAGAGCTTATCAGTAATTCAATCTATAGGAACATCTTTGCATCTCTATGTTATCAATGGCCAAACTCTCTGTAGGAAAAGTACACATTTCAACCTTTTCTGGGCCCTGATCAGGCAACAACTCACAAGGTGGAGGCTGCACACCACTTGTAATTCCTTCAACATCAGTGCAAGTCCATGGATACTTCTTGGCCTTCTTTGCCATACTTATTGTCACATTTGAAATGCAGATTCCTGTGAACGGATCCCCGGAAATCCCCTCAAGGCGAGCAGCCATTGACACGTTCTCAGCCACCACATCCCGGTAATTGATCCCTTTTATCTCTGGTAATGCATTAGGATCCCAGTGAGTGTCAGCATGTTGTCCATAGTTGCCTGTCATCCAAAATACCCATTTCATGGTGTGGAGTGTCATCCCTTTGACATATACATCTTTGACAAAACCGCCTCGGCCAACACCAGTCTTGATCCTGACCCCTGATTCCGTGTTAATTGCTGTGATGTCGTCGGCTCTAACGTCTTGAATCCCACCTGACATCTCACTTCCTATTGCTATTGCAGCACTATAAGGTGAAATGCAGGTGAGGCGCCTGATGATCAATTGACTTGTTGGCATCCCATAATTTATGCCATATTCATCCCAACCACTTTTAACTGCCACACAATCATCTCCAGATACAATGTAGTTGTCTTCAATTCTCATGTTTGTGCAAGAATCTGTAAAGAACCAAGAAAAATAAAGTTGAAAATTCTGTCAATATACCCTTATCGTTTATTCACTAAAACATGTATAGGAAAAAAGAAGTAAAAAGAAAAAACAAAGGCATAATACATAAATATGATCCTAAACTTGACATCAAATTATAATTTTAACCTTAAACTTTGGCAGTGCACAAATAGAATCTTTAACTATTCAAAACTGCACAAATATGACCTCCGATCCTACGTGGAAAACGCGTATTCAACATGCAAAACTGGACGCGTCCAGTTTAAAATTTAAGGGCATAATACATAAATATGACCCTAAACTTGACACCAAATTATAACTTTGACCTTAAACTTTGACAGTGCACACATAAAACCTTTAACTATTCCAAACTATACAAATATGACCTTTAAATGACTTTTCACTATTATTTTTTTATTATTTTCGGCTCAAAGATGAAAATGGGATCTAATTTCTTTTGTCATTGTGGAAAAAGAACAATATTGAAGATTTATTAATTAGGTGGGTCAACCTCATACGAAAAAAATTGCGTGGGTATGTATATATATTATAAAGCAAAGGGCGAATTTATGTTATATAATATATCTAAATATAATTTATTTAAATATTAAATTAAAGATGAAACTATACTAATAATAAAAAAATTATAGTTTTAATTAAATGTTATTAAATTAACGTTATTAAGGATAGTAGTAGTATATTAAATTAACGTTATCAAATTAACATTATTAAAATGTTAGTATTAAATTAACGTTATCAAAACGTTATTAAATTAACGCAGAGGCGGACCTACGTGGTTGCCATGGGGTTCACCTGAACCTCCTCAATAAAAAAATTACGTTGTATATATAAGGTAGAAAATCTATATTTATGTACGTATATTAATGTTGAACCACATGAAACAAGACACTTAGATAGCTCAATAGTGTTATTTTCTCTTCTTGGGCAATTCCTTTAGCCTACTGCGCGGGTTCGATCCCTGCTAGTGATATTTTTTTTTAAGAAAAAAAAAGGTAGGTGCTGCTGCTATAGAAATAAATAAATAAATAAATAAAAATAATAAGAAGAAGAATAAAAATAAACGATGCCATTTTAACACAAAAAGCAAAACTTTGACAGTGCAAATATGACCTTTAACTATTCAAAACTGCACAAATATGACCTCCCTCCAAGTCAGCCCTTTTAACGATGTGGCGCCGTGTGATTGGATGAGCTTTCTACGTAGGCGCGAGTGGAACTCACGCATGGGGTTGCAAAACCGGAGGTCATATTTGTTCAAGTTTTGAATAGTTAAAGGTCCTATTTGTGCATTATCAAAGTTTAAGGTCAAAATTATAATTTGGTGCTAAGTTTAGAGTATTATGGCAAAAGCAAACCTGGATTGATCCCATCAGTGTTAGGAGATTTTATTGGAGCTAAAATAGTGATGCCTTGGACAATGATATTGCTGAAATTTCACAATAACCAAAGATTCTTGATAAACTTTTAGCTATAATGGATAACAAGTGAAAGAAAATTTCGGCTTATCAAAATTACCTGCTATAAACAGGATGGATATTCCAAGATGGGGAGTTCACAAGAGTTAGATTTGATATCTGAATATTATCAGAATGCATAATTTCAATCAGGTAAGGCCTTGTGTATTTTAGCTTTTTGCTGTGAAATTTCAGCCACCAAAGTTCACCCTGCCCATCTATTGTCCCATTCTCACCTAATCATTATTAAAAAAAAAAGGAATCACAAATTTATAAAACGTCTTAGAAATTGAGAAATTAATAGCTTAGGGATACAAAATGTAGTACTATTTTTACCTGTGATGATAACATCAGTGAGGTTAGTGCCAAATAAAAGACTGATGTACCTTCCACCTGCTGCATCCCTCCCATGACCATATGATGGTAAGGGGTCTATAACAGCCCACTCATTTATTTCCTGAGCCAATTCAAACCATCAATTACACCTCAATTTCAAATAAATTGGGAGGGCAACAAATCATTTGTATCCGTTCCGTCCCATTCAAGTCTATTTCATTTCAATACATAATACCATACGTATCTTTTAAGATGAAAAGAAAAACTTCAAATAAATTCATAGAGTGAAGTGGAGAAGGCCTTGACATGACTGGAAGAGTTGTTGCCATGTGATCGGGAGGTCACAACTTCAGGTTCGAACTGTAGAAACAGTTTCATGCAAAAATGCAGGATAAGACTATATACAATCGAACCTTGTGGTTTAACCCTTCTCCGAACCCCAGGCTTAGTGGAAGCTTAGTGCACTAGGCTGTTTTTTTAGTTAAAGTGGACTGAAAGGGAGCCTTAAGTAACGGTAAAGTTGCCTGCACGACCTACAGGTCAACGAAATCATCCAATGATGTTACATCATGATAGGACTATCGACATCACACTCTTCAGGACTGCCCTTCCCCACACCCTGTGTAAACACGGGATATTTCGTGCACCCTGCTTCCCTTTATAGTATGAAATGTTAGATTTTTAAGAGGTGTGAATGAAAAATGAATAGGTGTTTTTCAGAAAAGACATCAAGAGTAAGGATGCAATTTAAATAGGCATCTTTTCGGATGGGATGGTTATGACCTTTCCAAAGGGTTATAACTTTTCCGAAGAGTTGCACCTTTATGAAGGGGCACCCCTCTCTGAACCATTGCTTCTCTTTATGAAAAAACATCTTGATGGTTATAAATACCTGAATCTTTCTCAGGTATAGACATGAAATTTTGAAGAAAAGTACTCCTTCCTTGAAAAAACTCTAGTGTGATTTGCTGTCGTTGAATGTGCTCGTAGTTCGACAGAATTTGAGATACTGCTATTTTGTCGAAGTGATTCATTTTATCCTGGGAGGATATATTTCATAACCTCGGGTACTTGAGGGGAATAATTTTCTTGAAGACACCGTGAATTCGGTGTACTTGAATCTTTCTGTTTATCTTTTTTTCTTAAAGTTGATTTTACTATTTTTCCAGGAAATAGTTTGAACTTCGTATTGATGGTTATTCAACTGTTTGAACTTGTGTTTGAAGTTCTTGAAACTTCATTTTGATAGTTCATAAGTTAATTGAACTTGTGTTGAAGTTATTGACATTTGATTTTGCTATTTTTCAGAAAATAATTTGAACTTCATTTTGTTGATGTTCATAAGTTGGGTTGAACTTATTGTTAAAAGTTCAAAGTTGTAAATACAGAGTTTAAACTTCGTTGATTGTTCATATGATTATTTGAACATGTGTTTGAAGTTTTTATTGAAAAATACAAGTTTTAATAAACCCGAGAAAAACAACATGAAATGGATAGTGAAACTGAACTAGAAAATGAGAGAGTACCTGAGAAGCAAGAAGAACAGCATCCTTATGAAGGAAGAGAGTGAAGTGGCTAGTAAGATTGAAGCTACCTGTGAGCCACTGACCAGCAGGTACAAGAAGTTGAGATCCACCATCTGATGCATACTGGCTCAACTGATTAACTGCTTCTTGAAAGGCCTTTGTGTTGAGTGTTTTTCCATCACCAACTCCACCAAAATCTGTTATGGATGCACTGTGTGCTCTACAACTTATTGCTGAGTACTCTAAATCATAGGAAGAAGTAGAGGAAGACTCATCAAGAATTCTTGATTTTCTTCCCTCAACTCTTCCTAGACTTAAAAGCACCAACCCGAATATTGCTACTAGCAACCAAATTGTCTTTTCCATCTGCAGAAACATACCAAGAACACACACTTAAGAAACAACTTAACATACAACACTTAAGAAAAAAGGACATTTTTTAAGGCCATGTTTCTTGAGCCTTGACTCAGAATTGCTCTTTTTTCCGTTTTATGTATGTACTTTGTGTGCCAAAAACACTAGACCGGTTAATTCAGATTATTCTCTTATGACTTTGGAGACATGGTAAAGTAACCGTTATGTGACCTATAGTCATAGTTTCCAGCCGTGGAATCAGCTACTGATACTTGCATAAGAGTAGTTGTTTACATCACTCTCTCTTAGGATGCGACCCTCCCCAGACTCTACATAAACATGAAACGTCCTTTAATGCTACATAAGGCCCACTTAATCGGAACTGTTCCCACCTAGACTTTTTCCGCTCCGGGATTCAAATCCAAAGCTTCTATTTAAGGATGAAGGAATCACATTCATCCACTACCCTCCATGGTGATCAATATTGCTCTTAGCAAGAAGAGAGAGAACTATAATAACAATATCATACTCCTGTAATTCCATAAGTGGGATCTGGAGAGAATAGAGTGTATGTAAACCTTACCCCTATCATGGAAGGTAGAAAGAATGTTTTCGATAGACCCTCGGCTCAAGGAAAGCAGATCAAAGCACACATCAAAAAAGAAGAAAATGCAAGAACTCAATTTTAGAACACGTTTCACATTTTCAAGGAATAAAAGACACATTTTCAATAGAAAGAGTTGATATTTAAAAAAGCATTTGGTATAAAAGTTGGTAGAAAAAATTAGGAACATTTGTTTCTGTTATTGCTCTCTACACTACACTAAAAAGGAGAAATTAGGAGTAAAGAGTCTCTTACTTGAGATGAGAGTGGGATTGTGTGCATTGCTTGGTGGAAAATGGTATGGAATTAGTTTCGTGGTAATAGGTTGTATTATATAGACAAAATTTTGTAACTGAAATGGACAATTTTAAAATGTGCTAGTGTTTAGTGTTTGGATTGAGGTGAAAGATTCTCTGAAATGGACAGTTTTTTCAATACCTTTTTTTCCCACTATTTGATTTTGTTATTACTTGCTTTACATACATGCGTACACAACAATTTTAAAAAGAGTAAATACATAATTACACCCCTAATCTTATTCAAAATTTGTAAGAAGACATTTAAACTTTTACTTCGACCTATTACCTCATGATTCTTCTTTATTTCATTGCAAACACATCATTTTGACCCTCTACATGTATACACGCGCCACGGGCACGTGAAAGGGATCGAATTTGACTTTGTTGACCAATTAAAAGTTGTTACGTGTAAAATAATTGATATATAATTTATATTCTTTTGAAAAAAATTAATATTTATTTATTTTTTAAAATTATCCCTACCCCTTCTCCGCCCCACCCTCCCTTAATCCACCCACCCTTTCTTCTTCAACTTAATTCACCATTAAAACTCCTCCATTGAAGCTTTTTATAAAAAAAAAAAATCACTCATTAAAGCTCCATTTTACAATTAAATCATATCATTTAACTACCCACCATTTCTTCTTCAACACAATGTCTTCTTCAACACCATTAAAGCTCTTCAACACAATGCCACCATTAAAGCTCCTCCATTGAAGTTTTTTTTTAAAAAAAAAAAATCAAATCATTAAAGCTCCATTTTCAGTTAAATCATATCATTTAACTATCTTTAAAACTCAATTCAATCATAAAACTCTCAATTCAATCATAAAACTATATTTTAAAGTGATTTTAAAAAAATGAACGAAAATACTGGCGGAGTGAGGGGTTAGTGGGAGATGCTGATGGGGTGGGGTTGTTGTACAGGGGTGGGGGTGCTGAATGGGGGTGGGGGTAGAGGGGAGCTGCTGGATGCCGGGGGAAGGGGGAGGGCAGTTGTTGGATGGGTGTGGGGTGGGGGAAGAGGGAGTGGGGTGGGGTGGGGTGGGGTAGGGTGTTGAATTAAATAAAAAGGAAAATTTTATTAAAAAAATATGAAATTAAAAGTATTTAACATGTGGTAGCACCTGATTGGTGCGTGTGTTCACTCTCTTTGTTGTGACTGAGATTCAGCGAAAAATGTTGTGTTTGCAACGAAATAAAGAAGAATAGTGGGGTAATAGGTCGAATTTAAAATTTAGGTGTCTTTTTGAAAATCTCGATCAACATCAGGGGTAATTATGTATTTACTCTTTTACAAACTCATTGATCACTCAATTAACCTACCATTACAATTTTACAAAGTTACACTGCATCAACTAAAAGTTGATTATTCAATTATAACTATTTATATCATAGTCCACAACTTTCATGTTAAAGTTAAACAACATACACTTCATATACTAGTTAAGTACTTTACTTCATCAATTAATATTCTTATTATATGTTGGTGATGCAAATCCTCGATTATTATGACCGTAACAAAAGTTCATTGGTCGTAATTAATCCAGATATGTGTCAGGTTAATCGACAAAGAAAGATAACAAAGCGGATGAACCTAGTAGATGTGTTAAAAAGGTAGTACTAAATAAGTACAAATGACTTATTTGGAAATTGGAATCCAATAAATCAAATAAATTGTGATAGAATTCATAAAGTTCAAAATTTGAATATTGTTATAAATATATTACCATATATATAGTGAATGTCTACTTTACCATATATAGTGGATGTTTATTTTACCATATATATTTATGAAAAAGTTAGAAATCCCAAGGTTAGTTTTCTCCTATAAATAAAGGGGTTTCCTTTATTGTAATTAACCCTCAAGAATCCCTCAAGAGAAATAAAGAAGTCTCTTCTTTTCTCTCTCTATTTTCTCTATTTTTTTCTTTATTCTTTCTTGTTTTATAACACGTTATCAGTACGACACTTTAACCAACTGTGTATTGAATAACAATGTATAGTTGCCCAATATTTTATTGATCCAATAACAAGCGTTTTTAATCCAGGTAACATGTTCCATGTACTGTTCTTTTTTCTTTGTTTTGATGGATAGGTCGAGATTATAACAATTACCAAAAAAAAGGAAAGAGTAATACAAAAATTTTCAATAGCTTTGCTATCACCTGCCAAGTTAATCACTTATATAATAAAAAAAATGTCAATTCCTTTATATAAAGAGTGGATCAACTACTAATGGTTATAATTATATTATTTTCTTTGATTATTGTACTCCGTGATTCTTTGTATGTACCTTATTCTTTTATTTACATTTCACTATGACATAGTCCAGAAGTTGCAGTTGATTGAAATTTAAAAGTATGCATTCGGTTAATACTATTTGAGGGCTAAAAATATATTTTTAATTTCTTATCATTGGTGTGGATAATTATGCACATCCTGAATGTTTTCTTTTTGGTCATTTCTCTTTCTAAATGGGATTTGAGTTGTTTATGGACCATATTATAATATTTGTAAGGACATGAATTGATAGTCCTATTGTATTTTAAACTATAAGTTGATTAAGGATAAGACATCAGGTTAGAGTCCTGATGCACCATGATAAAGATGTTGGGTTCAAAGTCTCATACATTTATGCCTAAGACGTCTTTATATGGGTAAGACGTTGAGTTTGAATCTCAATGCACCATATTGATGATATATGATGGCTAAGGCAAAATAATGTGTATTTGATGAAAAGTCATGACACTTGTCCCATTAAATATGCTTCATTCCATGAATTGAATGTGGTAGCAATATGACAAGTCTGAAAGATGAAAATTTACTCCATTTTTGAAGTCAACTGAGAAGGGTAGAATAACTGAGAAGGGTTATTTTGAAATCTACTTCTGAAGTAGTGAATTCGAAAATTTATTCATATAATAGTAAATCTGAAATTTACTAAAGTAAAAAATACAGGTCATGGTAACCTTGGAGTTTATTAGAATGAAAGTTCATAAATTGACATGAACGATTGCGACATCCCAAAGAGGTGCATAGTGAGTATTGAATATATATTGAAGAATTAAGAAAATTCTTCGTGAACTCTAATGTTGCTTGTTCTCATGATATGTTGGTTGGACCAACTAATGTTGGGATTGTATCCCTTAAAATCTGAAAAGTATAAAAGGTGAATAAGGGCCCGTTCACCTATCATGTGATATGTTGAAAAGATGCATCAATAAGATGATCACATGTACATTCATTGTCAACCTGCGTTTGACATTCATAAAGTTGTTTGTTCAATAAAATTAAATCAAGAGCATAACTTTCAGACTGTGTAATCAAGACAATTCATCTTGATGATGATGGTTTGGCATTGAATGTCTTCGATAAATAGCTAAATCATTACTAATGAGAACAAATCCTCATGTTTTGGTCTGAATTATGATATGTTGCATACAATAGCACTTGTATGCATTAGACCAATAAATTATGATTATTTATTTTCCCTTAATTGGTTTAAGGTCAGGAACCAACTATTCCATCTAATAGTTTTGATGTGCGATATACGATTAATGAATATACCATGATGTAAAAAGATGATTCATAAAAAAATGGAGGATGTATATTAATTTTCCTAAAATAAGGGGGAGATTATAAACGGCTATGAAATGTGTTAGGAATTATCACTAGATCCTCATTCAAAAGATAAATGCTGAAAACATCTCATATCTAAGCTGTAAGTGCTCCTATTTTATGTTCATAAAGGACAAAGTCTACGCATACACAAAGCATGGTAGAATAACCGTTTCCAAATGAAATAATTCTTAAAAAAATAAGGATCAAATAATCATAATAAAAAGGCAATGTGCTCTTGAAGAACCTACGATATAACACTTCATGAAACCTTATGAGAAGTTCAGGTACCTGAAAATAATGAAGTGATGAGATCTCAAAATATTATGTCATACTGTGAACCGATACACAATGATATATCATCAATGATTTCTTTGATACAATATTGACGCAATATTGTAAAAGATTATGAGGATTTGAATTTTACGTTTATTTAAGCATGCTGACGTAGAAACATTTATTAAGTGACCTAAAAAGATGCATTTTGGTAAGCGTAAAACATATTTGATTTGCAGTCCAGACATTTAAAGATGTCACACTTGACATGTTGGATATTGTTACTTGACAAAAATCCATATGAAAATCCCTAAAGAATTCAAAATGCGTGAAGCATATAAAGTTTTTGAGAAAATTTTTATTATCCTCATAAGAGATAATTTAATGATTTTAGTATCATTGGAACTCTTGAAGAGTTTTCAAAAGCAATAGAATATTTGCTTAAATGAGAAACATGCAAAATTAAATAAGGATCCATTCCGACCTCAAGAAAAGAATGGGGAACTCCTTGGTTATGAAGTATTATATCTTAGTGCAATTGATGCACTAATATATCTTGCAAATACTACAAGGCCTGATATATCCTTTTTCAGTTAATTTGTTAACAAGTTTGTTGTCCCGATCTTATTGGTCATGTGATGATGATTACTTATCTGACCCGCATAAATCTCTATCTCAAACATGCAATGTGTTCACATGTAGGGATACTATCATATCTTGGAGATATATAAAGCATTTTATCTAGCCACTTCATTGAACCATGCTGAGATAATCGCTATTCATGAAACAAGTCGAAAATGTGTATGGTTAAGGTCCATGATACATCCCATTCGAGAATAATGTGGTTTGAAATGTGACAATGTGCCCATAATTTTATATGGAGATAATGCAACATGCATAGCATATCTTAATGAAGGATTCATAAAAGTAGATATAATGAGACACACTTCATCAAAGCTTTTCTACATACATGAGCTACAAAAGAATGGTGATATTAACGTGTAACAAATTCGTTCAAATGACAATGTGGCTGATTTATTCACCAAGTTTCTTCCAACTGCAACTTTCAAGAAGATGGTGCATAAGATTGGAATGCAAAGGTTCAAGATGTTCTCATTAGGAGGAGTTAATACGCGTTGTACTCTTTTTTCCTTACGAGATTTTGTCCCACTGGGTTTTTCTTGTAAGGTTTTTAATGAGGCAACCTATATGTGTATTGTTGGAGATGTGTACTTTTTTTCCTTCACTAGATTTTTGTTCCTACTTAGTTTTTCCTAGTAAGGTTTTAACCAGGCACATTATCTATTAATTAGACATTCAAGGGGGAGTGTTATAAATATATTACCACATATATAGTGAATGTCTACTTTACCATATATAGTGGATGTCTATTTTACCATATATATTTATGAAAAAATTAGAAACCCCAAGGTTAGTTTTCTCCTATAAATAAAGGGAGTTTCCTTCATTGTAATGAACCCTCAAGAATCCCTCAAGAAAAATAAAGAAGTCTCCTCTTTTCTCTCTCTATTTTCTCTACTCTTTTTCTTTATTTTTTCTTGTTTTATAACAAATATGTCTTTATTATCATCAAAACATGTATCAGAAACCTCTTAATACAAAAAAAGTATTCCAATATTGCCGCACCCTTGGTGATATAACACATATCTATCTTTTTTTTCTTTTTGATTTTTTACTGGTGTACAGTATGGATCTGATTAATTTGAATTCGCTTCGAAATATCCTACTTTGAGGGTGTGTTTTGTATGAAGGAAAATGTTTTCCATGGAAAATATTTTCCTAGAAAATATTTTCTTAAAAAACAAGTTGAGTTCTTACTTATTTTTGTATGTTTGGTCGGTAGGGGTGGGCATGGTATGGTTCGGTACGCTATTTTAAACTTTGGTATGGTAACGTCGGTTTTCGATATCTACAAAAATAATATCATTACCATACCGAATTAGTTCGGTATGGTTCGGTATTTTTAAATTCGGTTTCGATATTTTACGATATAATAATTTGGTAACCATACTTTATTTGATTTCAACTTACATATATTCATATAAAAATCCTATAACTTTAACCTTTAAAATCGTCTCAATCATATAAGACGTACTATCTTTGTTAATCAATTAAACAAAAAGAACATTTCAATCACGATTGAATAGTCCAAGATGCAAACTCTGAACAACATTACTTAAATTTAAGCATAATACTACTAAATAATAAGCATCCCAAAAAAATTATTTCTGAATAAAAGTTACTTCTGTTTTCACTTGGATAATGGATCATATATAAATATATTTAATAATTTTAAATATAATATATATGGGTTTTATATATTATTAAAAAACTTCGATGCGGTATCGGTGAGATTGACGAGGATGTCTCGCACCGTATCGAGGCGGGATGGTTGAAGTGGAAGCTCGCGTCGGGGGTGTTGTGTGATAAGAAGGTGCCGCCCAAGCTTAAAGGCAAATTCTACAGGATGGTAGTCCGTCCGGCCATGTTGTATGGAGCGGAGTGTTGGCCAGTTAAGAACTCCCACATCCAAAAAATGAAGGTGGCAGAAATGCGGATGTTGCGCTGGATGTGTGGGATGACTCGAGGGGATAGAGTTAGGAATGAGACTATCAGGGAGAAGGTTGGTGTGGCTCCAGTGGAGTGCAAGATGCGGGAAGTCCGATTGAGTTGGTTTGGACACGTGAAGAGGAGGGACACGGATGCCCCGGTTCGTAGGTGTGAGAAGCTAGCGTTGGATGGTTTTAGGCGGGGTAGGGGGAGGCCGAAGAAGTACTGGGGTGAGGTGATTAGGCGGGATATGGAGCAGCTACAACTCACCGAGGACATGACCCTAGATAGGAAGGTCTGGAGGGCGCGAATTAGGGCAGAGAACTAGGGCCAGTTTGGGGCGTTAGGGTAGGGAAGTATTTGGTGGGGGTTTTATTCCTGTTATTCTTCCCATTCTTATTTTTATTCCTATTCCTATTCTTCTTCTTGTTATGCTTTCGGTGTTCCATGTTTTGTTACGAATCTGGGTGCTTTCCGATGTTTCCGATGTTTCCTACTACTTATGGGTGCCGTATTTACGTTATGAAATCCTGTTCTGTGTGTTACTTTATATTTGTGTGGTGTCTTGTGTGGTGTCTCGTGTCTTGAGTAGGGGGTCTATCGGAAATAGCCTTTCTACTTCTTCAGAGGTAGAGGTATGGACTGCGTACATCTTACCCCCCCAGACCCCACTAGGTGGGAATACACTGGGTTTGTTGTTGTTGTTGTTGATGCGGTATACAGTATTTTGGTATTTATTGCATCACTACCAAATACCGTACCAAATACCAAAATAATTTAAAACTCCTACCAAATACCATACCAAATATCATAACATCCATACCGCGGTATAAAAATTTTTGATTTCGGTATGGTATTCGGTATATATCATACCATGGCCAACCCTATTGGTTGGTGGATCGAAAATATTTTATAGTGTTTGATTGGTGAATGAAAAAATATTTTTCAAAACATACATTCTAGTGTTTAGCGAAAGCGTAAAAATACATTTTAAAAAAATATTTTTTATCTCAAAAAATACTTTTTTTAGGGTGCGTTCGATAAAGGAGGAAAAATATTTTCTAGAAAAAATAAGTTATTTCTTACTTATATTTGTGTGATCGTTATGCAAATTGAATAAGTATATATTTTCTAAAAGTATTTTTATATATTTACCAAAAATAATGAGAATGAATAGGATAAAAAGGGTGGGATAAGAATTTTTTTTTTGAATTTATTTTAAAAAATAAATTAAAAATATTAATTATTTTGGAGAGGGGGTTGGTAGATGGGGTTGGGGTTGTCAAAATAGCTAATAAGAGTGAGGTAAGAAAATAATTTTAATTTTTTAAAAAACAAAATAATTTTTTGGGGGGGTTAGGAGGCTAGTAGGGGGTGGGGGTAGGGGAGAAAGAGTGGGATAAGAAAAAATTTGAAATATATTTTTTGAATGGGGAGTATTAGGGGGTTGGGGTCAGGGTAGGGGAGTGAGGGTGGGGTAAGGAAAAATTTGAAATTTTTTAAAAAATTAATTTTTTTTTGCGGGGGGGGGGGGGGGGGGGGGGGGGGGGGGGGGGGGGGGGAAGGGGGGGGGGAGGAGGAGGAAAAGGGTAGGGGAGGTAAGAAAAAAGTTTGAATTTTTTTTTAAAAAAATAATTCTTTTTCGGAAAGGGGTAAAGATTTAGGTTTTGAGTTTTGGGTAGGGGTGAGGTTAGAAAAAAATTTAAAATATTTTTTAATAGTGGGGTGGGGTGGGGGTGGGGGATTGAGGGTCGGAGTAGGGATGGATGATTTTGAGAGTTGTATGAATATTTCAACTTAAGAGTGAGATTGAAAGAGAGTTTTGAAAAATGTTTTCCTTACTTTTTGAATGGAAGTCATTTTCCTTATAATTGAGAAAAATAAATTGTTTTGGAAAATATTTTCCAAAACCGTTAAGCCAATCATACATGAGAAAATTGAAAAACATTTTCTGAAAAATGTTTTTCTTCATACCAAACACACCCTGAGGGTAAAACGCTCTCTAGCAAAAGCAATTCAATTTTCAAAATTCAAACACGAAATATCTAATTAAAACCACTAAAGCAATGGCTTGGAGCCTCATTTTTAAAAATACTTTTACTAGTTGACAATGGGATGGACGTATGCCGCATAAAATGCATTTAAGTCGCATAAGATGCACGTACGTCGTCCGGAAATGAGTCACACCAAATGCACATGTGACACACGAGATACACATATAATGCACACGAAAATTAATTTTATTAAATATACTTAAAACTTCTTATTAAAATTTGATTTTAGGCTATCAAATTTGTAGAGCCGATATATATATATATATATATATATATATATATATATATATATATATATATATAACATTGGTGATGTTGCACAACCATGGCTATTTGAAGCAGCAAACAAATTAAAAGGGCGAAAAGAAACTGTGGGCGTGTGACTAACTTTTTGGCCGTTTCAGTTGGAAATTAGTTGGTGGGTTCCCATTTGTGTTTGGATTTTAGTAGAAAATTGGATTGTTTCCCCCATTATTCACTCTCGTGACCCTTACCGCACTATTGCCGACCCACTCACGGGCTTTCCTTTTAGACCTTCCCATATCACATCCAAGTTCTATAATATGGAAAAAGGTTTAAATTATTTCTTATTTATTGAAAATACTATAAAAATGTCCTCTAAACAGTTATCTTTTAGCTCTATTATATGTTTTACATTTATCTTTAGGTGTTAAAATATCCTTCATTTTAACAAAAAAAATTAATGATGTAGCTCCTCCAATTAATCTCATATAATTAATTAAAATTTAAAAACCTCAACCAATAATTGAATCCTCAATTGAAAATCCGTCCCATTACTTTACCCAACCCGTGACTTTAACATATTAAAACTTGTCCTGATTCATTTTCAATAATCGACTTCATCGCCAGATAAGTATCTATGTCACATTTGAATTCATAACATGCATTTAACTCACACTCTACTGCTGAAACAAAAGTATCCATCTGCCTTTGTCCCTTTCATCAGCTTAAATACCCCTAACATTCTTAGTTGAACCATAGCTTGCGCACCCCAAAATTATTTTTGCAGCTTCTCTAGGACCACTATATTAGTGTTTCATTTCCTTCATCAATGACAGTTGTCTACGGTCCTAGTAAAGTTTACTCATATCGGATGTGTACACATTTGTCACTTAACTATGGGTAAATTATGTATCTTCACTCAAATTTAACATTCGTGTAAGTTCATAAATTTTTCATTTTCTTGATCTTAACTTAAGATTTGAACTTCCTATAGGTTCAAAGACCAAAATTACACATTTGGATAAATTGAAGGTTAAATAACACATGAACACAAAATCAGAATAACGGAATGCTCAAGGCTAACTCACCATTTCCACTATTCAAATAGACATGAGAAAGAATCAACCAAACTCAGAGATTACTATCTATTCCTCAAACAAACTCTTCTGAGTTCTGGGCAGTAATGAGAGAGAATTAGATAAGGATAAAACTAATTTAGGTCTGACTAAGAGTGTCAGGTGGGCCGGGCTGGGTCAACTCGGAACCAGCCCATTTAGTTTAATCGGGTTGTGGGTCGGTTTCGGTCCGGGTTTGAGTTAAGTGGGTCGGATCGGCTCCGGGTTCAACAGTAAAAATATTGAAAACAAACCTGAACCGGCCCCACTTAACCCAACCTGGTTAAACCCACCTAAACCCGGTCAAACACGTTTAAAAAAACAATAAAAAATCCCATAATACACTACAATTATATACACTCCAATATACACTATATACACTCCAATAGACAATATATATATTTTAAAAAATATATAAACAATTACACATATATACGTACCATTCAATATATAATTATATATGAATATACGTACTACTTTAAATAAAACATATACTACAATAGTACAATATATATATATACACTACAATATATATATATATAATACTAATTTATAACACATATACACATTTATACGTTAATATATACTCTTATAGAAGATATATACACATATATACGCACCATTCAATATTTATGTACTACTTGTCTACTTTAAATAAAACATATACTACAATATATATATATATATATAGTTATATACTAATTTATAAAATATATACACATGTATACGTTAAATAAATACTACTTTAGAAGATATATACACATATATATGAACCATTCAATATATATGTACTACTTTAAATAAAATATATGCTACAATATACATACAAACATATATATATATATATATATATATATATACGCACAACATTATGATTACATATATATAGTTACATACTAATTTATAAAACATATACACTTGTATATGTTAAAGATATACGTCTATAGAAGATATATACACATATATACGCACCATTAAATATATATGTACTACTTTAAATAAAGTATATACTACAATATATGTAGATACACTTACATACTAATTTATAAAACATATACACTTGTATACATTAAATATATACTACTTTAGAAGATATATACACATATATATGCACCATTCAATATATATGTACTGCTTTAAATAAAATACATACTACAATATACATATATATATACAACAATATGTATATATATATATATATATAGTTACATACTAATTTATAGAACATATACACTTATATATGTTAAAGATATACGTCTATAGAAGATATATACACATATATACGCACCATTCAATGCATATGTACTACTTTAAATAAAGTATATACTACGATATCTATATATATATATACACTTATATACTAATTTATAAAACATATACACTTGTATACATTAAAGATATAAGTCTATAGAAGATATAAACACACATATACGCACCATTAAATATATATGTACTACTTTAAATAAAGTATATACTTATATATATATATATATATATGATAGTTAATTAATAATATATTAAAAGTAAATTTTAATTTAAACTGGAAATTCATTTTAAATCAATATATAGGTACTACTTTAAATAAAATATAGATAAAAAAACTTGTTGTTGTTTATGTATAGTGGTAGCCAGTAAGGACAGTGTTTTTCTTGACATATTTATTCTAAGAGGGCTGCATCCCCTATAATAGCCAGTAAGTGTTTCACTACAATATCTGAACCTCTTGTAACAACGTGGCAGGAGGTACTTTCTGATTCTTACCGTAATTTTATCTTTTGTGCTAGTAATAGATTTTTATTTTCAACTCGTTCCCTTTGTTATGTTTAAGATATACATGGCTTGATCTGGAATGCATTTAATATGGAGTTATATTAAGTACTTTATGTTATGGGTGACAGTTTACAGAAGATGTTCATTACAAATTAGAAATGAGTGATAATTCTGTTGTTCAGAAGTTCCAAGAGTATGACTAGACATTACTATTTTAAAAGATGTGTTATTGATATCAATTTAAGATCAACTTCTAGTTTTCATCTTAATGTTATAGTTTTCGTGAGAATATGATTGAATCTTCGGCTGTAATGTCATATAGGGAGATTTACAATAGAGATCCATATGATTACTAGCTTCTTTTCTTGACTTTTTATTTTCACTTTTGGTTGTTTGTCTATAAATTTGAAATATGTTTTGTGAAGGTCATTCTCTTTGCCTGAATTTGTTGATGAAGTTCAAGAAGTGATTCGACCAGTTCTTGAAGCTTACTTCAAAGTAAGTATGCACAAGCTCACTAAAGTTTATGGACAGATTTATACTATTCTTAATATAGGGTAAAAATGGGAGAGGTAGAAGGAAGGTTGGAGCAGGGCTACAAGTTAGGTCCATGTTCAGCCAAATCCAGTAGTTTTGGCTCAAATGTTGTATTTTTCTTAGGAAGTTTATCTAATAGTTGAAATTATTATTTTAGAACCCATTGACTTGGAATTGTTAGAATTTTGAATACATAAACTTCAAATCCTAGCTTTACTTCTGACTAGGAAGGGTGTGGTATAACATTTGTCTAGTTCAATATTAAAGTGGTTGAGTAGTATGTTGTTTTAAAGAGGTTGAGTAGTCCAGTTCAATAGAGAGTTATGGTTGAGTAGTGTGCTGTTTTAAAGTGGTTGAGTAGTTTGGTTCAATAGAGTGTTGTAGGTTTGTTACATGTATATGCCAATAGAACTCCTGGTAAAGCTGCTATCTTTGAAGCTGAGAGGTTTAGATTTGAACCTGGTCCGGAGTTTACTTTGGATGCATTTCAAAAATATGTTGATGATCTTAAGGCCCAGTACTTCAAGCAAAATAAAGGACAATGTGAACCCTTATTGGAGAATATTGAGGGTGAATATTGGCGGATGGTCGAGAAACCCATGAAAGAGATTAAGGTGGCTTTCTTTGGTGATTTATCTTTATTTTCTTTTTTTGGAAACCATCTAGGATGTATAACAGTTTCCTCCTGCCTGTCATTCCTTTGTCCTTATTTCCCAGGTGCTTTAAGGGGCTGATTTGTAAACTGAATTATTTGGAGGTGGGTTCCCTAAACACAACCATCAAGTTGGAGCTTCTGACATAAAGTATGTAAACTCAGGATAGAACTTGAATAATTTTCCAAGGCTCCCAGGTTCTGTTCTTGCATATGAGAGCAGCGATATATCTGGTGTCTTGGTGCCTTGGCTACATATTGGAATGAACTTTTCATCGTTCTATTGGGTAAGTAATATAGTTCACCTTAATTGCTTCATAATGTACTGTGTTTTTTAACTGATATTTATTAGGTGTAATTGCCTCAGCAAGTCTTTCTATTGACCCTATAGCTCTGTTAGTGCCTATTTCTCTCTAATAGGTTGCTCTGACATGTTGAAATATAATTAGCATATACCTTTCTCATATGCTTATTTCCTATAATATGACTCATGTTAAATTTAGTCTTTCTATCCCTGAATGATTTTGGGTTCTAAGTCTGTCACATAGATTTAATTCTGTCTCATATCAATTTAGAAAATTCCTTAAAGTTGAATCAACAGAGTAAGGTCTGATTACACTTTACCCTCTGCCTTTTCAAAATAGTGGTAAGGTCTGCATACACTTTACCCTCCCCGAACCTTACTTGTGGATTTTACTGGGTATGTTATTGTTGGAATCAACAGTGTAAGCTAATGGAATATTTTCAGTCGTGTGCCTACTTCTCACTTTTTTGGTACTACCCAGCCAGATCCTCAGCCATTGAAGTCCACTTCGTAGAGTGAAGCTCCTATTAGTAGCTTATTTTTGTAGGATTGTATCTCATGGTGGGCGTCTTACCCAGTCAAATTTACAAAAATAGGCTTTTAGCATATGCAACAGATGTTTTATGTGTAAGAGAGAAGCAACGTAAATAAATCATCTTTTGCTACACTACCGGGTGAATAGTTAGATCTGAGTGATGTTCCTGAACACAGTCAGATAAATCTTGGTGATGCCAAGATCAGTGAAGGAGCTGCATAGTGTTGGGATGGATGGAAACTGAATGAAGATATCAGGAAATTATGGACTATCCATCCTTCTCGATGTATTGGGTGATTCCGTTGTAGAGGAACCAAAGGTATTTCAAACAGAAAGCTGAGTCTTTCATAAGCTTAAGTATAAACATTTGCATTTTTCACTTAAATTGCAAGCTTTATGACAATCTTTTTAGATTTTCCTTGCTCCTTATTAAGGGACTGAGTTAGTTGCTCATATATTTATCTAGTTGGTGCTTTTCTCATTAATAATGTTATTTTACTTCTCAAAAGAATTGATTATTAAAGATTGTTGTTTGTGTTAGTGAGTATCAAGGACTTTAAAGTTTTCCAGTTCAATGAGTAGGCTGAGGCACTTGGAGAGATGTGTCTCATTGAAGTTAATCAACTGAACTACCACCTTGTCCTTTGCATATGCTAGATCTACGTGGCTTCCCTGTAATTGTGACAAATCTATTTTTTCTAAATGAAGTTCTGCAGTAAATAAGTAGACTCTCACAGTGATTTCGCAAAATCCTATTGTCATATTGAGAACACTAGACATCTATTTGCTCTAATATCATATTGAATTATGTGACTGTCTTATCTAAAAATTTAAAAAATCAAGTTGTTAGAGGGAATACACTTATAATTACAAATTAATAAAATGTGTCTTCAATAGCTAAGTTTCCTGATATGACGTCTTTGATACCTGCTAGCCCAAACACATCTTCTGGTTTGTCTTTTGGAAGGCAAAAGGCAAAGGATCCTGGAAAGGTTTTTGTTGCTGGTGCCACTGGACAAGTTGGTATCCGCATTGCTCAGATACTACTGTGTGAATTTTATAGTGTAAGAGCTGGAGTTTCTGACCTTGGTGCAACACAAGAACTAGCTCGTTTAGCCATTAGCTACAAAGTCGGCTTTTTTGTCATTTGAAATATAGAACTTGTTAAGAGTATTTGCCATTGGTTGTTCAAATGAACTATTGTATTATATGTTTTTGGAAATATTAACTCATGAGCTTGGGTTTGGTTGAATTAGGTTCATGGTCCACTTTTCTCTATCAGAGTCATCTATGTTGTGTTCACAATATTGAGCCTAGATGTTATATTGTTACAATATAGATATCCATCCTTTTGTGATGGGAGGGAAGGAGTGTTAGAATGTGTCATTTTCTATTCTGTTTCTATCTGAACCTTACGACGCTTGATCTCTGTGCTCTTTTTATCAATATCCTACGATGGGGAAAAGGAGGTATCGAAACAGTAAATCAAGTAAACTTAGCATACACAGAGGTCAGTTGTCTACTTATAGACTGTAATTTACTAATTTTTGCCTTTTGATTTTTCAATCGCTAGCCACCAAATTCTCTATTTTATTCTGAAGTTCTGAAGCCTGAATAACATACAGGATTTTAAAAAGCTTTTGCAACTAGCTGTACTTGAAACTAATCATAGAATGGTCTTGAAAAAAGGACAAACTGATAGCTATCCATGTTATCACCTTCTATTTAAGCTGTTTTGAACCTTTTGTAAGCCTGTCAGTTTCTTTTTCTTCAACAGAAATTATTTTCTTTAGGTCCTTTAATCTATTAACTTCATCCTTAATGGGTTATGGAAAAGCTAGGGGTAATAGTTCTAATTTATATTGTTTGTTCTCTTTTTATAGGTGTCCAAAATGAAGAAAGAGATAAAGAAAGTGATGAAGACATTGAACTTACTCGAGAAGATTTTTGGGTTGTTGATAAATGCCAATATCAATAGTTTTGTGATGAATTTCTTGAAACTTATCGCGAGTCGAACTTGCTACTAAATAAAAACTTAACTAATCATTTGGACTTAATTAACATTTTGCTTTTGGATTTAAATTACTAGCTTGTTGCATATTTTGGATTATGAGATTATTAATGAATGATTTTGTTTTGTGATGTGTATATATTGTGTTATAATTTATTATGTATGTAAATATAAATTTACATTAATATGAGTAACTATTTATATAAATCGTTTGAATTTAATAACATGTGGCAACGATCGTTGCAATAGATCAATAAACCATTGCAATAGGTAGTAAAAAATCATCCCAAAATACTAATAAAATGGTTGCAATAGTTTAATGAGATAGTTGTAATAGGTACTCAAAAAGTGTTGCAACAGAATAACAAAACCATCGCAATAGATACTATTGCAGCGGTTTAATGTCGTTGCAATAGAATCTATTGCAATGATTAGTAATTGTTGTAATAGATGAAAAAAGACATCCCAATAAGTCAAAAAATAATAGTTGCTATAGCTTCACCTATGGTGATGGTTTTAGCCAACTGTCGCATAAACCGTACCATAGACCAATCTCAATGCCCACATATAGGACGTTTGCTGAACCGTTGTTGTAGAGCTATGGAAATGGTTTTTTTGTCTATTGCAACAATTTTGCAACCGTCACCATAGGGGTAATTTCCAATAGATTAGTTCATTCATTGACATATTCATACATTCACATATTGATTGATTCAGAAGGAGGCCTTTTGGGGCCAAGTTCACAAACATCTTATTGTTCTTGGTTTGTTATTCAATTTAAGACTTTGGAATTTCTTCTATTGTTATTGTGAGATTTATTTTGTAATTTTATCTATGGATTTCATGATTGATCTCATAACTATGAACGACTAATTTCCTTAGCTAGGATTTTAGGAACCCTGGCGCATTAACGAAGCAAAGGAAGTTTTAAGTTGTTCTTGATAAAGATTCTTGAATGTATTTATTTTTCTTGCTTCTTATTTATTTCTTAGCGGTGGGCACGTTAAAATCCCACCTAGATTATTGCTACTTACTCCAAAAGAGGCGTATTGACTAGAAAAAGAAGATCATAATAGTAATTTAAAGATTAACTGTCGATCCATGCTAATAGGTATTATCTATGTAAGATGGTTATCTACAATCTAATAACTTGACATTCAAAAGGTAATAATTAACTAGGATCCAAGATAAGGGTTAGTAAGGAAACATCCTGAGGCTCAAAAGGTAAAGGATGAAATCCATCAACTAGTTCAAAAAATGATTGATGGTACAAACTTATCATATTCTGCATGCAAGGTATTAGAATAGTTTGACAGTGCACGATAATTCTACTGAGTTGAAAATCCAGGGAAAAGTCATGTCTAGTGTTCATCTTAGATTGTTTACAACCAAGAGCAACCAATTTTTTTCCCTTCTACTATTTCAGCAAATCCCTCCTTTTTACCTTTTTTGCATTGCTTGGTGATTTCAACAAGTCAGAGAAGAATTTCCATCTTATTCCCTGTGGGATCGACCCTAACCTAGTTGGGTTACTATATTTGACAGTGACCACTTTATCCTTCTAGGGATGGGTAGTTTGGTCATTATCAAATTTTGATGTTGTCGGAGAATATGATTTTGGAGTTCCTTATTGAAGTTGTTGGAGTTATTGGGTTTTATTTTGTTGTGTTTGTTTTGTTTCCTACTCTTCTTGAGATGACAACCTGGAAAGAGGAAGTATGGAGCGATGATGACTCTTTATTTATTGATCCTCTTCCTTTTGATATGAGGCATTACTGCAGGAGCGTGACAAATATATTTTTGGAATATAATGAGAGCATGTTTGACACATTGGTGCTCCTGGAAAAAGAAAATCAAGATCGTACTCAAAAGGTTGATAGGCCTTGCTTGGATATCTACCACTTATAAGTAGAGTTGGATGCAAAAGTTGTTACATGTAACGCCTAACAAACTAGTTATAGGTGGTATGCAACTGAAAATTTTTTGAGAAGCCAACTTGAGGAGCTAAAATTAAAGGATTCAAAAATTGCTCATACTTTTATAGATAGTGTCACACTTAAGGAGAGCATACTAAAATTATATGGGGATGTAAAGAGTACAAATCATGTATTGGGGCGTATTAGACTTTGTTATAAGAATTTTTCCATATTGTGTTTGGATAGTCAACTATTAGTTGAGCCATCTGAGCCTGAAGAAGAGTGCAGAGAGGATGAAACATATGTCTATATTCTTGAATTTGCTTAGCTAGAATCAAAGAACTAGATTCCTTGCATAAGGCCCAAGAAGTACAACATGCCACATCTATTTTTTGGGTCCTTTATTTTTCTACCTCTACCCCATATGCATAATGGGAACTCAGACAAACAACTAGGAGTGAAGTTTATAAGTTCAAAGTGGAAAGAGAAAATTTGAGGCCAATTATTAGGCTACCTTGATGAAGTGTGAGTAATCAAGGTACCCATGGGCTTGTTGGGGATGTATAAGTACCCAACTAAGTCCCGTTATACCGTGACATAAAATCAGGCGCTGCTTGAGAGGCAACCCAAGGTATTTTGTTATTTGTATTCGTGTTTGTAGGATTACCGTTAGATCTTTGCACCTATGGTGCCACAAGTATGTTCCTCGATCTCTTGTTTTGTAGAGGTTTGGTTCATTGGGGATAATGTATAATTTTAAGTTGAGGGTGGGGCTGCTTGTGGGTCTTGATGTCCTCTTGGGATTTTTGTTGTCATGCCTCTTTTCTTGGAGTCTTGTTCCTAGTAGAGCCATCATATTTAGGCGTATTATGTTTTGTTTTGTGTTTAACTAAGAGAAAATCAGTATCTAGGGTAGTTGACATTTGAGAAAGATGATACCCCATTGAACTGTATGCATATGTATATATATGTGACTATTGTGGATTTTGCTATGGCATTATAATCAGGGACATGGTAATCATTGCTAACAATTCCATGAACCAGATAGGTAGTAGCTTGTGATGTGACTCTATATCATGTGTGTGTGCGATACTACTTAGTTCCTTTGTGTGTTGAATTTAGCACTTGCCCAGTTAGTCTTGCCTTGGTTGCAGGATAGTCGATTGGAAAATGATCATAGGTCGTTTTTTATGTTAGTCCACTTTTAGCCTAAATGACCTTCCCATTGTGAAATAGTATCCCTTGATCCCTATTTTGATCCTTACAGCCTATTTCTTTATTTTTATCTTTCATCTTCTCATTTGTGTTATAATAAACTTGTTTTAGCCCTGGTCCTCCGTGGATATTGTGCACTTCAACTCAGGAAAATCGCCTAAATTAAGGGTGGCTATCATAGGGGTGCGCAATGTAAAGTAGGTGTGAAAAAGGGAAAATAAAAGAAAAAGAGGGTAGGTCTGGGTATGGTAGCAAAATAAAGCTAAAGAAAAAGAAAAGAAAATTATGAAAAAGAAAGAATAAAGAAACCACACCCAACCTAAATGTGCATAAAAGAATAAAAGGGAGAAATAAGGGTGGAATAAAAAAAAAATTGGTTAAAAAGTGGACCCCAAAGTGAGTGTAGTGCCAAGGAGGCTTAGTCACATAATATGCCCATATGTACCATACTGGCTCCTCAAGCCTATATTAAAAGCCAAGGAAAGTCCTATAGTGATCCGGACTTGACTGTCTGAAAGCTTAGGTAAATAAAATAAGGGCAAGCCTATGGTATTTGACATGCATTAATTGAAACTTCTTTTGTGAGTATGAGTGTCTCTTGACTGTCCTTGCATTGGACTACATTATTTCATATGAGTAAGTGGGACTTCTTTGACTATGATGAAACGTTCTCTCCAGTTCCTAAAACTACATCTATTCCATTGCTTATCTTCTTGGCAGCAATGCATCATTGGTCGCTTCATCAATTAGATATTAAGAATGCCTTTTTGCATGGTGAACTTGCTGAGAAAGTTTATATGGAGCAACTTCCTAGATTTTTTGCTTAGGGGGAGTCAGACTTAGTTTATCATCTCAAACATTCTCTATGTGGCCTCAATCAATCTCCAAGAGCATGGTTTAGCAGATTTAGTTTTGTTGTCCAATAATTTTGGATGTCTCAAAGTAAACCAGGCCACTCTATTTTCTATCAACATAATGGTCCAAAAAGGAATATTTATTTGGTCGTTTCTATTGATGACATTTTCATAACTAGAAATGATCCAGAAGAAATATCACAGCTAAAGCAACATTTCTTCAGTCACTGTCAAACCAAAGATTTGGGAAACTTAAAGTATTTTTAAGGAATTGAGGGAGAACAATCCAAGACAAGTATTGTTATCTCACAAGGAAAATATTCTTTAAACATATTAGAAGAAACATGCTTGTTAAACGACAAACATATTGACACTTCTATGGATGCAAAAATCAAACTCGTCCCTGGAAAGGGGGAGCCACTGCAAGATCTTGTTAGATATAGAAGTCTGGTCGGTAAATTGAATTATCTTATTGTTACACACCTAGATAGTTCATTTGTAGTAAGCATGGTTAGTTAGTTTCTCCAAGATCTATGTAAATATCATTGGGATGCAGTAATTCACATTCTCAGATACATCAAAAAAGCTCCAGGACAAGGATTGCTATATGAAGGCAAAGGTCATATGGACATTATTGGATATTCTAATGCAGATTGGGCAGGTTCTCTAACAGATAGACGCTCTACTTCTGGGTATTGTGTCATGATTAGAGGCAATTTAATTTCTTGGGAAAAGTAAGAAGCAAGATGTTGTTGCCAAATCTAGTATGAATGTTGAATATCAAGCTATGTCCCCTGCTACATGCGAACTTATTTAGCTGAAACAACTTCTTCATGAATTAAAATATGTTCAATACAAATAGATAAAGCTTATATGTGACAATCAAGCTTCACTACATATTGCCTCAAATCTAGTTTTCCATGAAACAATGAAACATATAGAGGTGGACTATCATTTTATTAGGTAGAAGATTGAGTCTGAATGTATCGCCACAAGTTTCATTGATTCAAATGACTAATTAGCAGATATTCTTACTAAGTCCGTTAGAGGAGCTCGGATTGGATAAATTTGTGGTAAGCTCGAATATGACATGTATGCTCCAGCTTGAGAAAGAGTATCAAGATAGTATGATAGTATTCCAATGTCAAGATATTTGTCAGAGAGTATATCAATTGTTAGATTATGTTAGATATACATAGTCAAATATTATAGGTAAAAGGCATGATCTCAGGGATCTGCTCTTAACCTTTTGTGTCTAGATTTATGTATATATTCTAGGTGTAATCTATCATTTTAAGTAGAGGTGAAAGACAACTTCATCTTTAATAGAGATAAAGGTCATAATGAGAATCACAAATTGAAGGCAAGCATAATTTTTCACTCATCCAAAGATGGTTATATATCATACAACCCTAAGTCATCCAATCCTCACAAGGTTAGGTCTAAATCATACATCAGAAGATGAAGAGTTCGAATGAGTTGCCCTTCAACTTTGGGACTTAGTCTCAAACAGGATTCAAAAATAAGAAACTTAACAGTAAAGTACGTGAAAAGAGTAAATGAGAGACACAACAATTATATGTGGAAACTCCTTGCTCAAGGAAGAAAAACCATGACCTACCTCCAGGATTTTTAAAGCACCACTAATATTCAAACAAATTTGAGTACAAACTCTATGACTTCAAAGATTAAACACCTAATCCTTCTTCTCTTAGTAGTAACTCTATTATAAAGAGAAATGTGCAATACCTTTACTGCACCACCATCCAGCTAACTCTAATTGAGTTGACAATTTAACTCTAGCTTCAATATCACCTAACTCTAGATGATAACAATAAGTTTGGGAACTAAAACACCAATAGCTACTAATAAAAACAACAACAACAGTAGGCAACATTTGTAATCACAACATAAAGACTCAATTACAATAAGAAAATAGAATACAACTTTGTGAGCAATTAGTTCCCTGTTGCTATTAAGGTTTTGATTCAAGATATTCAAAGAAAGTATTTGTTGTGAGTGTATGGAAGCTTGGTTTTCTTGTTATGGAAGATGAACAATATATATAAGAGAATAAAACCAAGGACAAATTTCATTGGTTGGGGCCAAAATATGCAGCAACTTTTCCCACCAACCTTTCATTTTCGTCCAACTGTATATGACAGTGATGTGAAGAAAGCCAGGTCCCTATGTTTTTACAGCTTTATCATCACACATTCTTCAGGAACCAAGTCCTAACATACTATTTGTCAATCATCAAAACTAAGGACTTAACCATTTTTCCTTTTTTGATGACGACAAACCCATGCACGTCTTCGAGTAATCACTGCACCTTGTACCATCAATTTACAATCACTGGGAATCTCACCTTGTCCCCCTGTCACTGATACCACTAGCCTTCTCTACCTATATCCCTTGAGTGTGAGGACCCTATAACATCACCTTATTATTACAACATGACACACTACTATAACGCATTCTCATCTTCCCTCTTTTAGAAGCATCAAAATGGTAAAATAGTAAACCAAGAATAGGCAAAAACAGATGTTAAAGCATGACCATTGAGGATACACTGACATAAGCAAACAATATTAGAGAAGGAAAAGGGATAATAGCAAGAAGTTCATTCATTTAATTAACAGTAAGGAGGTATCCAATACTATTCAACAACTAGCAGCAAAACAAAATAATAACAACATTAGTGCTAGTTACAATAGGGATAAACAAAAAATTAGTAGAATTAGAGCTAAACGAGGCATAAGATAGGGGCTTAAGTACCAGGTTTGGAGAAGTTCTAAGAAGATGGACAAGGAGGAGTGCGAGATAACTATCTAAGAATCAGAGTCATCCTTTCACTCGCTGCAGCATGAACCTTCAAGAGATACTGAGTTAGGTCATCATTCTTTCCAGACAAGATCTCAACCTTTTTTCCAATTTCTTTGCTTTATCTCATAGGTCTGCATTTTCAACACTTAGCTTCTCAGTTGAACTTATTCTCTCCTCATCTCCTTTCACTGATGTTGTCTTTAGTGTAATAATCTCTGCATCCTTCTGAGCCATCACGGCTGCCACAACATCTAGCTCCACTCTCAAACCAGTCTGAACATTAATATACTTTGAAATAATTGACGTTGACTTTCCACCTCCTCTTCTAGGAACACACTTATTGTCTTTCAAGGTGTTAATATTAAACATTTGTTTGACTGAGCCAGCCTTTTCCTTTCTACATTCAACATTAAAGTAGGAGAATACATTGTTTAGCCAGAATCCATAGGCTAAACCATGTACCTTTTTTGCAGTCATAGCAGTGTTGATGTGTTCAATCATAATTACGGGGAGATTGACCTTCTGGAATTTGGATTGGACCTCCATAAGGAATAGATCAGGCCCTATCACTGTGGTTCTCTTTTCAGTTCTAGAAAAAAGTGCCTTATTTACCAACTCGAGAAGTAATTGATTTCACCTCTCAAGGCCTTTTTGTTGACATTTTTATATTCATATCATCAAGCCTCCCACAAATCTTCAAAATTTTCTCATATCTTTTTTCTTTTCTTAGGGTCCTGTTCCCTTCTATAGGTACCCTAAGAATCTCAAATACAACTTCTTCATCAATCCCCATACTCACCTCACTAACTTATGAGGTCAGATAAAAGCCATCATCAAAAAGAGTTAGGTTGTGGTAAAATGACCAAACTTTCTTTTATACAATTGGGGCACTGACAACTTAACCAAATGCTCCCAGCATTGGAACTTCACCCACTCAATCAACTCTGTCATTCTAGGCACTCCACCAATAGTTGGATCAAACCCTTTTCCCCTTAAAACCTCGTGGATCTTACAAATTTCTTACCTGTCCTCTCTGAACAACACCTTTGATTTTTATTTAGATGTAGAGGCCTTTTATAAGGAAAAAAATCCTATTAACAAAAGCACCAAGGTTTCCTGAGGTCTTGACAGACTTGGGACTAGGACCTGGTCCCTTGGTATTATCCCTCTCAATTTTTTTTCTCTTCCCAGTGCTTTTGGGCATAGGTTTTCTCGCCATCACTCTCTTTGGTTTCCTTTTCTTGGGAGAAACAACACCCTTTCCTTTTATCTTAGCTCTAGAAGTAGCCAAACTCCTTTCAATATCAGAATCAAGTGACTCATCATCATAGTCACTCATTTTCTCAAAGAGAATCTAAAAATCACTATCACTGCTATCATCAAACATACTATCAGTAGTCTAATCTAATTCTGTAACTTGCACCACCTTTTCAACAACAGTTGCAATGACATCTATTCTTTTCTTTAACATTCTCCTTTTCTTAGTACTATTCTTGTTCTTCTATAAGGCTTCCTTCATCAAGTTCTTGGGACTCGATGTGGTCCTTAAAGGTTTTATGATCCTAGATGAAGCCTTGGTATAAGAATAGGATCCATTATTAGATAACATCAACTTTATCATCCTTTTCTGAGAGGTTCATTAGATGTCTCTTTCTTCTCCTCAGTGTTAACTCCTTAGAAATTTTGCTAAGAGAAAGAGGAGAAAATTGGTAATAGAAAATGGATTTTCTAATTTAGAATCATAGGGGATGGAAAGTGTATCAAATACTTTCAAAGGAGTAGGCTCATTTTATTGAGAGAAATTTGAAGGACTCAAAATTATAGAGATTTGATAGGCTTAGAAGATTAAAGAATGATGAAGCTTTTTGAAATAGTTTCACATCTGATAGGCCATGAGAGAGAAGATTTTCAAATAATGAAAGTTGAGAATTCTGATTTTAATTTAAATAAAAGTAAAGGAATGGTTCAGATTTGATGGGGAGTAGTGATGGATGAGACATGTTCGATCAGATGGATGCATCTCTTGGACTTAACGTAAAAGTTACAGCTTTTTGAAAGGGCGACAGAGTGACATGGCATACAGTTGTTATATTTACCAAGCCACCATTAAAGAATAGTATATGATACTAACCTGATTAGCAACATAGTCCCTACATCATTTTCTAAATTCAATCACTTTGAGTTATCTTATCTTTCTACTTATTTTCTCATCCTTTCCATGGGTGTGTATCTGCAGAAGATGTGAGACTAAGAAATGTATGACATTATCTAGCCTAGATACCTACTCGCTAACGCATAGACAAAATTGGAGAAACAAGAGGAGCAGCCTGCATTCAACTTGGTCTTATCATCCTTTTTTTTCTTATTACTTTCAATCTGTTCCCTACTGATAATGCTCAATCTACAGCTCTCGCAGGAGTGTAAAGCGGTCGTTAGCAAATATAGAACCCAACCTGGGTTGGGTGTTGATCCCACAGGGAATAGTTTGGCCAACAAGTAAGTAAAATTACTAAACTTTTGGTGCAAGTCTCGTAAGAAGGGGGAATTCTTATTGTGCAAGTAATGTAAACAAAAGCTGAAATTAATAAAGTAAAAAGAGAGATTGTTACGTAGATTGTAAACAATGAGAATTGAGGAGGTGGGGTTATGTCCACCTTCTGAGGTATACGTCTCTATTGGCTATGAGTGTGTAGAGTTTTGACATGCAATTGCTTATAGAGAATTGTAGTCGATGGTAAATCCAAGCGTCTCTCGACCTCAACAAGGACTATTTCACTTTAACTCTCTCGAGCTTAAAGCGTGTCTAACGGTATGAATTCTCCAAGAGGTTAGTCCAGTTACGGCACTAGCTTTTTAATAGGAAAGGGTGTCCTACTACCTTGACACTATCTCTTTTCCAGACAAATAACCTTTCTCTCGAACAAGTTAAATGTTAGACTGGTGTATTCTTGCGTTTGCAACCGCAAAGAATGTAGATTAAGATGAAGAGAATAATGATACAAGCAATATACGTGTCACGAACTCACAAACTCACAGCAATAGATAGTATCTCATTCGGCTTCCATAACCCCAGCAGAGAAGTTTAGTTACCCATGAATGCGAAGGAGATCACGATTGACATTGTTTTTATATCACAATATTGAGTAATGGTGTGTAGATCAAGTGATAGGCGTGAGGCGTGATTCCTTAGCAAGTAACATTTCTCTTGTTGTGGAATTTAAGGATAGAAGAGTAGAAGAAGAAAAATAGAATTAATGGAAAGATTAGAAGAGTTGTAATTGAGAAGTAGAATGTGTCTCTCCACTAAGGGAGGACTTCCCTTTTTTTTAAAATCTCTAGCATGATAGGGTATTTATAATACTCCTATCCTACTCCTACTGATGACCATAGGCTTGCCCTTAGTGTAGTACTCCACTAAATGTCAGAATGTTAAGATTAGGATCAAGTAGGTATTTTGATGGTTGTAATGTAGGCTAAGGGACGGGTAGGACTATTTTGGCCAGGAATAGTGACTAAGCTCCTAAGCGCTTTAATACATCACATTGTATCATTGACACTTTTTTCTTTCAACCTTTCTTCTTTCTTTTATTCTACCACCCTTGTTCTCCTCTTCTGTTTTTCAATTTTAAGAGCAACTCACTTTGCAGCTTTCTTTTCCTTTTTCTTTTCACAACATACCTCTTATGATAGCACTTTCTTTTCCATAACACATTCAAGCACCATTTACAATTTAAAGCATCATACTTACCCAATTTCCTCTTATGTTGTCACATGGCTTTTTTTAATTTAAAGCACTTAGGAATTTGGATCAAATTACGGTCTTGAAAAAAATGGATTAGGCTTACATACAAGGTTGTCAAAGAAATAGGCTAAAGGCTCAAAAGGGTTTAACTAGGGATGATGTCCATGGGTAGGTAAAACTGAAGGTAAACAAATATAGGTTGCCCAAGAAATGCCTCAATCATATCCTAAACTTACACTCCTTATTTTCGCTTTGCATACATACCAGGCAAGTTCTAGCATCAGCCACATACATAGAAGATACTATTAATCTCACACACACAAGGCACATGGTCGACTTGATTGGAAGTAATATAGACTCTCGACCCAACAAGTGAAGGAATTGAACCACAAAATATCACATAATGAGTCACAACTAGAGTCTAAACGGCTCAATAGTCACAATTGTAGCACATACTCTTGTTATAATCTCATGCTGCCTATCAAAATAATTTCATGCGAAGCTAGAAAAAATTTACTCCTAAAAAAACTTTAAAAAAATGAACTCAAATAAAAAAACTTAAACTCAAATAAACAAAGTAAACAATCAAACATAGGTGCAAACAGAGAAGTATAGCATGCGATACCGCCACCCCACACTTAAACGGGACACTACCCTCAGTGGAAAATAAATACGAAGAACCTGGTTAGTCGGACTCTTCCTCAATGTCGGGGGTCATACCCCCTTCGTCTGAATCATCATAAGAGCCGTCGTTAGAGTTCTCCTCCTCGTCGGAATCAGGCAAGCGTCGATCGTCATCAGTCGGCACATCATCATCTAGAGGTTCCTCATAAGTATCTCACTTAATTCCAAGCGTGAGTTGAGGTGTTTGCAGCGAGGAGGGTTCTCCTTGCTCCTTGCGGCTTCTTTTCTTGCTCTTTTGGGAAGTGGTAGCCTTTTCTTTGCCTTGTCTTGCTTTGGGTGCCATTGTACCTGAGACTTGAAATAGTGTTAATGGTAGCACAATCTCAATGGATACAATCTATACATAAGCAGTAGGGGTACCACCCCACACTTAGTTTTGTTAACATAAATCAGTGAAGTGAAAGTGGTCGATTACTCAAATTTCGTCGACATACGTTTTAGGATTGTATTCCGAAAAGAAAATCAGCAATGCATCACTTACTTGCAGCCATTGGACTACTTTCATGGTAGATATAGCAACACTACTACATAGGGGTTACCACATAGAATAGTTATTCTTACAAAAATCACAACCTCTTATGTCGGTAGGCACTATAAGTCTTATCCCGATGTCCGGGATAGTCTAACATGTAAGTATCCAAACAACAATCTTAAGCATTATTCATAGCCATAGTAATTCCGCAAATAGTATAACAATGCTATTAAAACCAATTTCAAGTCGGAAACAAGTCAAGATTTTCCTACGTACATGTTCACTCACATGATTTTGTATCAACAATCCAAACACATGAACATCACCAACAATCTTATAAGATTTAGCAATTCATAATAGACATAGGAACGTAGTACTTACTAGAAATAGATGAAGAATAAAAGAGTACTTACGTGATTGAAGCCTTTGGAGATGTTCTTGTGAATTGGAAGAGCAAAAGAAGAAAATTTTGAGAGGATTTGGATGTATATGTGGCACCCTTAGGTTAATTTTTTAGTGTGGTTGTGTTGTAAAACTAAGTCTCCTTTATATAGGAAGAGTATGGGTCGGGTTTTGACCCATTTAAAATCGGTTTTGGAGATAAAAATACCACATATGCGGCGCATAATGCTCGGCATATCAATGACATATGCAGCGCATTGTCTATAGCATAATGGGACATATGCGCCGCATAGTCTATGGTATTTGTAGACATATGCGCCGCATAGTCTATGGCATATGAGATACTGAGACCAAATGCCATAGCATAGGCGGCGCATAGTCAAAAGCATACCTAGGAATAGGCGGCGCATAGTGTATAGCACACTAGATTCCGAGACCTTAGGCTATAGGATAGGTTGTGCATCGTTCGTGGCCTAGTTTTACCAAGGCCTAGCCTTTCTCGATGCCTATTTTGGCGTGAGAAATACTCAATCCATAGCCTTATGCATCACCATTCCTAACTTACCAACTTTACCATACAATGCGTCCAAATTGTCAATTGAAATCAATCTCCTCGTTGAATACTTCTTGCCCCTATTTTTGCTCAAAACCAAACAAAAATGATTAGTACGATGGGTTGCCTCCCACCAAGCTCCTTAGTTTTGGTCGTGGCACGACTCTTATTTTTGGATTTTTCATTTAGCAAAACAAAACAAGTACTAGAATGAAAGAAAGACAAAACGATAAACGATAAAACGATAAAACGATGGGTTGCCTCCCATCTAGCGCCTTATTTATTGTCGTGGCTCGACGCAGTTACCTCGAGTACTCAGACTTCATCGAGGTAAATGGTGGATCATTTTCTGAAAGGATTTAGACGACAATGAGGCTTACCTGTGGGCATGCGATCTTCTTCAAGATGGCTTCTACGTTTCTCCGGAGAGTCACCAATTATATCATCAATAGTCCAACCCATAGCTCTCTTGTATATCTTTAGAGCAGAGATGAGAGCTTCTACGTGCTGTTCACTTAAATCATCTGTACTCTCCGGAAGTATATTTCTACTTTCCAAGAACACATACCTTAGATAATCGGGAAGCTCTTGCGATTCTAGCATTAGTGGCTCATCAAAGGGAGTCTTCGCTTTTGGTTGATTCTTGAGATCAAAATCTGGTTGCTTAGGAGTATAAGGCTCTATTTCTGTTAGAGCACTCATAAGTTCTTTATAACCTTCATTATCTTCATGCTCAAATTTCAGTGGCAAAACAGATAATGGCTCAACAGTAGGCTGTTTCTCTATAGATAATGCTTTCGTATCCTCATGATGAACATCAACTACAGATAACTCATTCATATTGCTAGGCTGCTTCATTGTTTTGCGTATATCAAACCGTACCACTTCATCATTAATTCGAAACAAAAGCTCATTATCTTTTATGTCAATAAGCACACTTCCGGTTGCAAGGAAAGGACGTCCCAAGATTATGGGAACTTCAGAATCCTCCTTACAATCTAGAATAACAAAGTCGGCAGGAAATATGAATGAAGAAACCTTCACCAACACATCATTTAAGATACCCACAGGTCGTTTTACCGACCTATCAGCCATCACGAGCCTCATATTGGTTGGTGTCGGATCGCCTAGCCCCAACTTCTTGTAGATGGATAGTGGCATCAAATTGATGCTAGCACCTAGATCGCACAATGCCTTGACAAAATCCAACGATCCAATTGTGCAAGGAATAGTGAAAGCTCCAGGATCTGCCTTCTTTTGAACTAACGACCTTGTAGCGATTGCACTACAATGATGAACATTATCCGCCAACTCATAACTTGCTGCCCGCTTCTTTGTCAATAGGTCCTTCATAAACTTCGCATATCCAGGCATTTGTTCAAGTGCCTCCACCAATGGAACATTAATGGTCAGCTGCTTGAGCATAGTCATAAATTTGCTGAACTTAGTGTCATCCACCACCTTCTTCAATCTTTGGGGAAAAGGTGGTGGTGGGTATGGAAGTGTTCTCTCCACGGTTTTCTTCTCCTCTTGCTTCTATTTTCCCAATTTTTCAGGCTGCACAGTGCTGGATGTGGCGTTGTTGACGTCAGGAGTAGTAGCTGCGGCATCTTCTCCTTTTGCGTTGTCATCCATGTCTGCAACTTCATCAATCACTTGCTTGCCTTTTTCTGGAGTTTCCAGCACCTTACCACTTCTGGTAGTGATGGCCATGCATGACCCATCATTTCTTGGGTTTTGCACAGTATCGCTAGGTAAAGTGCCGACCTTTCTTTGGTTGAGTGCTGCTGAAAGTTGACTGAATTGCTGCTCTAGTTGTCTAATTGAGGTGGAATGTGAATCTACTAATTGTTTCATGGCGGACAAATCGTTAATTACCTCCGTAACTCCCACGCTCGTTGCTTCCACTCCTTTCAATAATTTAGCCATCATGTCGTCCATACTTCCAGAATTAGATATGGTGGTATCACGTCTGCCAGGGGGAACGTACAAACCACTCTTTTCATTCTTGTTCTTCCAACTACCTTGGTCTTTGTTTACAGATTTGTCATAATAGTTCTGACCTTGGTTTCCTTGGGTATTCCCTCGAAAACCCCCCTGATTGTTCAAGTAGTTGGCCTCCTCTTCAGATTCATCTCTTCCTTTTGACGCAATCGATTTCACTTTTTCAGTCTTCCCTAATAGATGCTTTGTAAGAAGATCCATTTGGGTTTTTATGTGCGCCATATCTTGATCATGTTCTTCTTCTCTTCTTCGTTGGTCTGCAGTCATGCCAATAGATAAAGTGGGGCTTGCTACCTCAGAATCCCTGGTATGCCAAGCTCTACTTTGTTTCATCATACGATCTAGCATATTGCTTGCTTGAACAAAGGTGTGGTCCATGAAAGAACCTCCAGCTGCGTTGTCCACCACTGGTTTAGTTATTGAATTCAAGGCTCTATACAAGATCTCTATGAGGTGAACATTAGTCATGTGATGGTTTGGGCATCTCGCTAGCTTTGTTTTGAACCTCTCCCATGTTTCATGAAGAGCTTCAGAGGGAAGCTGACAAAAGTTGCTGATTTCATCTCTCAATTGAGCCCTTTTGGATGGCGGAAAGAATCTTTCTAGGAAAGCGTCTCTCAATTGCCTCCAATTTGTAATTGAATCAGGAGTCAGCCCATTCAACCATAGAGTTGCCTCCCCAGACAGAGACAATGGAAATAGACGTAATCGAATAGCATTCTAACCAACACCAGCATTGTCAAAGGACTTGCATGTAGAAATAAAGTTGATGAGATGCATATTCGGATCATCGCCTGCTAGTCCACCAAATAATCCCTTGAGTTGCAATAACTGAATCATGGTGCTTATGATGTTGAACTTGGCTCCGGGCGCTAATGGTGGTGGAATTATAGCTCCAGTGGCTCCGGCACCATCAAGATCATCATCATCATCGTCGAAAGCTGGCTGCAACGGTTGGCGATCATACCTATGCCGAGATTGTCGACCTCTTCTGTTTGTAGGTGTTGTAGTTTCAGCAACATGCCTTGGGTTTATCAACTCGTCGTCACCTAAATCCTCATCGTCAGGATTTGTGGCTCGCCCAGGATTATCAATGTTTTGTTGTTGACTTGAGCAGCGGCAAGAGCAGCTAATCTTGCTTGCTCGTGTTGAGCAGCCATCTTGTCGATTTCAGCTTGTGCTTCTATTCTTCTAATTCGTTGTGGTTCAGGATTGATTGGTAATAACGGTTGACCAGAACTTCTAGTATGGGGCATGCACTAAAGTAAAAACCTGCAAGAAACAAAAACAAAAACTAAAAGTAAAAGTATGAGAATCTTTGACCAAAGGGTCTAGTAATTATCACGAACTTGATTGACACTCGTATTCCCCAGCAACGGCGCCAATTTTTGATAACGCTCAATCTACAGCTCTCGCAGGAGTGTAAAGCGGTCGTTAGCAAATATAGAACCCAACCTGGGTTGGGTGTTGATCCCACAGGGAATAGCTTGGCCAACAAGTAAGTAAAATTACTAAACTTTTGGTGCAAGTCTCGTAAGAAGGGGGGATTCTTGTTGTGCAAGTAATATAAACAAAAGCTGAAATTAATAAAGTAAAAAGAGAGATTGTTACGTAGATTGTAAACAATGAGAATTGAGGAGTTGGGGTTATGTCCACCTTCTGAGGTATACGTCTCTATTGGCTATGAGTGTGTAGAGTTTTGACATGCAATTGCTTATAGAGAATTGTAGTCGATGGTAAATCCAAGCGTCTCTCGACCTCAACAAGGACTATTTCACTTTAACTCTCTCGAGCTTAAAGCGTGTCTAACGGTACGAATTCTCCAAGAGGTTAGTCCAGTTACGGCACTAGCTTTTTAATAGGAAAGAGTGTCCTACTACCTTGACACTATCTCTTTTCCAGACAAAGAACCTTTCTCTCGAACAAGTTAAATGTTAGACTGGCGTATTCTTGCGTTTGCAACCGCAAAGAATGTAGATTAAGATGAAGAGAATAATGATATAAGCAATATACGTGTCACGAACTCACAAACTCACAACAATAGATAGTATCTCATTCGGCTTCCATAACCCCAACAGAGAGGTTTAGTTACCCATGAATGCGAAGGAGATCACGATTGACATTGTTTTTATATCACAATATTGAGTAATGGCGTGTAGATCAAGTGATAGGCGTGAGGCGTGATTCCTTAGCAAGTAACGTTTCTCTTGTTGTGGAATTTAAGGATAGAAGAGTAGAAGAAGAAAAATAGAATTAATGGAAAGATTAGAAGAGTTGTAATTGAGAAGTAGAATGTGTCTCTCCACTAAGGGAGGACTTCCCTTTTTTTTTAAAATCTCTAGCATGATAGGGTATTTATAATACTCCTATCCTACTCCTACTATGCTAATGAAATAAATAACCAAATCCTACTAAACTGAGGAAATACTTAACCCATTTGTACTAGGTTAATGTAACATTCTCCTAATCCAAATAAACTAATGAAATACATAACCCAATTGTACTAGGTTAATGTATCATTGTCAAAATCCAGCTTTGTGTCTGTAAGTCCCCAAAGTCTTCAGAATTGCTGTTTTAGCCCGGGACAGATTTTCCATGCAACAGTTTTGGTCCTTAGGCGTGTACACTCCTTTTCCTTTCTTCATGAGTTTTCTTTTGCGTCAAGTAAGCCATAAAATGCTGAATTTTGCATCATTTATACCTGAAACTTTACTAATCATGTTCGTTAGCTCATTTACAGGAAAAAGGACTAAAAGTGCATGAAATATATAATTTGTTCTCAAAACTAGGCTAAAATATGGGCAAAATATATTGATATAGGCGCGTAATTTCGCCTATCACCTACCAAATACCCTTAGTAGATCTATCACTAATATGATCTTCAGGACTATGAGTAAACCATCTTGATAAACAAGGTACTTAGTACAAACAACATCAACACACCCGACCAATTCAATGCAAAAAGTTAGCACCATTAGGATAGTATAGGACCAGGTTCATCCTAAACTTTTTCTCAAATTTATTCAACACTAATGCACTCTGTACATCTATCACCAAGGGAGAAATTGTCTCCTTCATGGGTGTTTATCAAGAGGTCGTCCATTTCTCCATTTATGTGCTTTAAACATCCACTATCTACTGATAACGCTCAATCTACAGCTCTCGTAGGAGTGTAAAGCGGTCGTTGTCAAATATATAACCCAACTGGGTTGGGTATCGATCCCACAGGGAATAGCCGGTCAATAAGTAAGCAAAGATTATTAGACTTTTGGTGCAAGTCTCGTGAAAGAGGGGATTTTAATGTGCAACTAATGTAATCAAAATAGTAAAGTAAAAACAGAAAATAGCAAAGTAAAAAGAAAGAATGTCTGGTAAGATGTAAAACAATGAGAATTGAGAAGTTGGGGTTATGTCCACCTTATGAGTTATACGTCTCTATTGGCTATGAGTGTGTAGAATTCAGACATGTATGTTCTTATAGAGAATTGTATTCGATGGTAAATCCAGGCGTCTTTCGACCTATTCGAGGATTATTTCACTTTAACTCTTTCGAGCTTAAAGCGTGTCTAACGGTATGAATTCTCCAAGAGGTTAATCCAGTTACGGCACTAACTGTTTAATAGGGGATGGGACCCTACTACCTTGACATTATCTCTTTTCCAGACAGATAACCTTTCTTTCGAACAAGTTAAATGTTATACTGGCGTATTCTTGTGTTTGCAACCACAAAGAATTTAGATTAAGATGAAGAGAATAATGATATAAGCAGCATACGTGTCACGAACTCACAAGCTCATAGTAATAGATAGTATCTCATTCGGCTTCCATAACCCCAACAGAGAGGTTTAGTTACCCATGAGTGCGTAGGAAATCACAGTTGGCATTGTTGTTATACCACAATAATGATGAATTTCGTGTAGCCCAAAAGTGGTAGGCGTTTAGGCATGAATTTCTTAGCAAAGTAACGTTTTTCTTGTTGCGGAAATTAAGAATTGAATAGATGAATAGAAGAAGAAAATAGAATTAAAAGAAGAATTCGGAATTGAGAAGTAGAATGTATATTTTAATGATGATTGTAAGAATCTGAATGAATAAAAATCTCTAGCATGATAGGGTATTTATAATACCCATATCCTAATCCTACTAAGCTAATGAAATATCTAACCAAGTACTACTAAGCTAATGAAATACTTAACCCAATTGTACTAGGTTAATGTATCATTATCCAAATCCAAATAAACTAATGAAATACTTAACCCAATTGTACTAGGTTAATGTATCATTATCCTAATCCAAATAAGTTACTGCAAGTCCCCAAAGTCTTCAGAAATGCTGTTTTAGCCCGGGACAGATTTTCCATGCATCACTTTTGGTCCTTAGGCGTCCAAGCTTCCTTTTCTCCTTCCGTGAAGCTTTCTTTGGCGTCAAGTAATCCATAAAATGCTGAATTCTGCATCATTTACACCTGAAACTTTGCTAATCATGTTCGTTAGCTCACTTACAGGAAAAAGGACTAAAAGTGCATGAAATATATAATTTGTTCTCAAAACATGGCACAAATATGGGCAAAATATATTGATATAGGCGCGTAATATCGCCTATAATCAACACCCCACACTTAAAGATTTGTTCATCCTCGAACAAAATATCATGTCCGTCTAAACATCAACTTAGGGTTTCACAGAATCAATACAAAATATTCGTCAAGACAAGCATAACAATTATCAACAAAGAGTAGTTTTCTGCTCATTAGTAGAAACAATTCAACCTCCAACATAGACTCGTGATGGTAGTTAATTCGTATCCAAAAGTTAAGGTACAAAGAATCATACACCACTACCCAAAACTCATCAACCATGTGTGTCTCACAATATATTACCCATAATCACTCTCAAGTATGGTATATTTATCAAGCATGGGTATAGAAATATCATTGCTCTCGCTCTCACAAAGAATTCATATGCAGCAACTGATGACCATAGGCTTGCCCTTAGTGTAATGCTCCACTAAATGTCAGAATGCTAGGCTTAGGATCAAGTAGGTCTTTTGATGGTTGTAATGTAGGCTAAGGGACGGGTAGGACTATTTTGGCCAGAAATAGTGACTATGTTCCTAAGCACTTTAATACATCACATTGTATCATCAACATTTTTCTTTCAACCTTTCTTCTTTCTTTTATTCTACCACCCTTGTTCTCCTCTTTTGTTTTTCAATTTTAAGCATAACTCACTTTTCAGCTTTCTTTTCTTTTTTTCTTTTCATAACATACCTCTTATGATAGCACTTTCTTTTTCATAACACATTCAAGCACAACTGCAATTTAAAGCATCATACTCACCCAATTTCCTCTTATTTCGTCACATGACTTTATATGTTAAAGCACTTAGGAATTTGGATGAAATTACGGTCTTGAGAAAAATGGATTAGGCTTTCATATGAGGCTGTCAAAGAACATAGGCTAAAGGCTCAAAAGGGGTTAACTAGGATGATGTCCATAGGTAGGTTAGAATGAAGGTAAACAATTACAGGTTGCCAAAGAAATGCCTAAATCATCTCCTAAACTTGCACTCTTTATTTTCGCTTTACATACATACCAGGCAAGTTTAGCATCAGCCACAAACACAGAATATACTATATACTCACACACACAAGGCACATGGTCGACTTTATTGGGAGTAGCATAGACTTTTTCCCCAACAGATTAGGGAATTGAACCACACAGTATCACATAGTGAGTCACAATTAGAGCCTAAACGTCTCAATAGTCATGATTTTAGCACAAACTCTTGTTATAATCTCATGCTGCCTATTAGAATAATTTCATGCGAAGCTAAGTAAAAAAAATTACTATGTAAAAAAATTACTACTAAAACGAAACACTAAAAAAAACGAAACAAATAAAATAAAGTAAACAAAGTGATCAAACATAGATGCGGTAGAGAAGTATAGCACGCATGCAATACCGCCACCCCACACTTAAACGGGACACTGCCCTCAGTGGAAGGTAAATACGAAGAACCTGGTCAGTCGGACTCTTCCTCAATGTCGGGGGTCATACCCCCTTCGTCGGAATCATCATAAGAGTTGTCGTCAGAGTTCTCCTCCACGTCGAAATCTGGCAAGCGTCGATCATCATCGGTCGGCACATCATCGTCTAGAGGTTCCTCAAAGTATGTGCCTACTCCACACATCTCCCGTGCATGCATATTCATTGGATAGTCATGGTCCAGCTGTTGGAGCTCTGCAGCAGTTGAAACACGACCTCCACTCATCATTGTGAACCGTGTCACCTCATAATGATGACGGAAGAAACTCTCATCTCGAGCATGTCTCTCCGCAGTAGTAAGGTTGACACCATGTGTAGTTTCAGCATCTTTGACCTTTGTGAGGTCAACCTTCTTCGGGTTATGTGGGAGTTTATGATCAGCTGGTTCCTCTTCGATATCCTCCTTCCGCAAGATTGCTGTCAACAGGTTACCAAAAGTGAAGTGGGACCTCTTGTGTAGTCTGGCCTTCCGCACTATCTCTTGTTATCTTGGTGTATTGCGTCCCAGGAATAAGGCATGAGTTGACGATGCGCAACCAGATTCTTGCTTCCCTATTCAAAGGAGCATAGGGGAAGGTGTTGTGTCGGCTGGTGTCTTAGTGTCTGCTCCACCTTGCCATGGATCTACTTTCACAAAGTGTGTGTCGAATTGCTCTATAAGGAGGTCTGCTGTACAGCTCTTTGAATGGTGCCAGATCGACCGAAGGTAAGCCAAGAAAGGAGTTGATCAAATCCGCGTTGAGCTGTAAAACTTGGCCCCGAATCTTGATTTCGCTACCTGTGGTTTTCGGCGACCAGTTGGCGTAAAATTCTCTTGTCAAATCAAGATTACATTCTCCCATGCCGCGGAAGATGAAATCCAGATTCAATGCCATGATTTTTGCCAACATACGCGGTTCCTTCTTCGCTAGGCTGTCCTCGTTGATCAAGTCTACATGAACATATTTGCTTTCCTTGTTGTTCCTATACCATTCTTTGGCTTCCTCCTCAAGAACCCATTTTATTCCAAACATTCGGCGGGGTAATTGCATTGAGGATGATTCTCCTTGGTCCTTGCGACCTCTCTTCTTGCCCTTTTGGGATGTGGTAGCCTTATATTATCTCGCTTTAGGTGCCATTGTTCCTGAGATTTAAACGATAATTTATGTTAGCATCAACTCAATGGAAACAATCTATAGACAAGCCATCGGGGTACCACCCCACACTTTGGTTTGTTGATACAAATCAGTGAAGTGAAAGTGGTCGATTACTTAGCCTTTGTCGACATACGTTTAAGGATCTATATTCCGACAAGGAAATCAGTGATGTATCACTTCTTGCAACCTTTGCAATACGTTCATGTTAGGTAAAACAAGACTACTACACAGGGGTTTCATCATGGTATAGTTTCTATCAACAATTACAACCTCCTATGTCGGTAGGCAACTATAAGTCTTATCCCGATAAACGAGATAGCCTAATATGTAGGTATTCAAGTGATAAGAATATGCAATGTTCATAACCATAGCAATTCCGCAAAGAGTATGACAATGCAATTAAAACCAATTTCAAGTCGGAAACAAGTTAAGATTATCCTAACGTACATGTTCACTCACATGGTTTTGCATCAACAATTCAAACACTTTAACATCACCAATATTTCTTCAAGATGTAGCAATTCATGATAGACATAGAAACGTAGTACTTACGAGACATAGATGAAGAATAAAAGAGTACTTACGTGATTGAAGCCTTTGGAGATGTTTCTTGTGAATTGAAAGAGCAAAAAGAAAAATTTTGAGATGATTTAGAGTGGATGTGCGGCGCCTTTAGGTCAAGTTTCAATGTGTTTATGTTTCAAGACTAAGTCCCCTTTATATAGGAAAAGAATGGGTCGGGTTTTAACCCATTTAAAATCGGTTTTGGAGACAAAAAGGGACCATAGGCGGCGCCTTTAGCTTTGCCTATGCATGGTATAGGCGGCGCCTAATACAAAGCATAAGCTAGCATAGGCGGCGCCTAGTGTAATGCATAAAGGGACCATAGGCGGCGCCTAGTGCATGGCATATGAGATTCCGAGACCAAATGCTTTTGCATAGGCAGCGCCTATGCTATAGCATACTTGAGCATGGGCGGCGCCTATGTCTTTGTACACTAGATTCCGAGACGTTAGGCTATAATATAGGTTTTGCATTGTTCGTGGCCTAGTTTTACCTAGGACTAGCCTTGCTCGATGCCTATTTTGTCATGAGCAATGCTCAATCCATAGCCTTATGCATCTTTATTCCTAACTTACCACCTTTACCATGCAATACGTCCAAATTGTTATTTGAAACCAATCTCCTCGTTGAATACCTCTTGCACCTATATTTGCTCAAAACTAATGAAAACGATTAGTACATTGGTTTGCTTCCACCAAGCGCCCTAGTTTTGGTCGTGACACGACTCTTATTTTTGGATTTTCTTTTATCAAAAGCAAAACAAGTACTTAAAATGAAAGAAAGACAAAAACGATAAACGACAAATGATAAACGGTGGGTTGCCTCTCATCTAGCGCCTTATTTATTGTTGTGGCTCGACATAGTTACCTCGAGTACTTAGATTTCATCGAGATAAGTGATGGCCAGATAATTCATTGAGTCAAGTGGACCGATATAAGGTTTAGTACGTTGACCATTCACCTTGAAGACAACACCATTATTGTCTTCCAATTCAACTACTCCAGACGAGTAGACTTGGATAACTTTGTATGGACCAAACCACTTAGACTTTAACTTTCCTGGGAATAGATTCAATCTAGTGTTGAAGAGAAGCACCATATCATCTTTTTGAAAGTTTCGTCGAACAATCCGCTGATCATGATACTTCTCATCCGCTCCTTGTATAGGTCTGACCTTTCATATGCATGGAGACGGAACTCATCTAATTCGTTTAGCTGCTCCAACCTCAAATTCGTCGCATCATCCTAATTCAAATTCAATTGCTTCAATGCCCACAATGCCTTATGTTCGAGCTCAATGGGTAAGTGACAAGCCTTTCCATAAACTAGTTGATAAGGAGACATGCCAATAGGTATTTTGAATGCAGTCCTATACGCCCATGTGCATCATCTAGCTTCCGAGACCAATCCTTCCTATTAGCATTGACCGTCTTCGCAAGGATTTGCTTGATCTCCCGATTGGAAACCTCTACTTGTCCACTAGTTTATGGGTGATAAGGCATGGCTACCTTATATTGCTTGACACCATACTTGGCCAACACGGATTTGAATAGCTTATTGCAAAAGTGAGATCCTCCATCACTTATGATAGTACGTGGTACTCCAAAGCGAGAGAAGATATTCCTCTTTAAGAACGCTACAACACGCTTTCCTTCGTTGTCAGTCAACGCTATAGCTTCAACCCATTTCGAGACGTAATCTACAGCAACTAAGATGTACTTCATTCCAAACGAATTCACGAATGGACCCATGAAATCAATACTCCATACATCAAAGAGTTCTACCTCAAGAATTTTGGACATGAGCATCTCATGGTGTTTCAAAATAGCACCTTGACGCTGGCATTGGTCGCACCTTCTAACATAGTCATAGGCATCTCGAAATATCAAAGGCCAATAGTAACCACTTTGCAATACTTTCCTTGCTGTCCGATTACCTGCATGATGTCCTCCAACTTGGGAAGTATAGCATGCTTCCAAAACATTAGGCACCTCTACATGGGATATACATCGTCAAATAATACCATCCACACATCGTCGAAACAAATATGGCTCATCCCAATAGTAGTGTTGTACGTCATGCATAAACTTCCTCCTTTGGTGGTAAGATAAATTGGCAGGTATCACATTACTCACCACGAAATTTGCAAAGTCGGCATACCATGGTAATTTTTCCATTGTTGTCGCTAATATCTCCTCGTCAGGGAATGCATCATCAATCTGAATTTCAGGTTGCGCCACATGCTCATTCTCGAGTCTAGATAGGTGGTCGGCCACTTGGTTCTCACAACCTCTTCTATCTTTGACCTCGAAATCGAATTCTTGCAGCAGCAATACCCATCGAATTAATCTTGGTTTTGCATCCTTCTTTGTCATTACATACCTAAGAGCTGCATGGTCTATATGAACGATCAACTTAGTACCCAATAGATAGGCACGAAACTTCTCAAACGCATACACAACCGCTAAGAGCTCTTGTTCTGTCATAGTGTAGTTCCTTTGGGCTTCATTTAGGACCTTACTTGCATAGTAGATAGGATGAAATAATTTCTCCTTTCTCTGACCAAGCACAGCTCCAACGGCTACACCACTGGCATCACACATGACTTCGAACGGGAGAGACCAATCTGGTGCTACCATGATAAGGGCTTCAATGAGTTTTCCTTTAAGGCAGTCGAATGCCTTTAAGAACTCTTCATTAAAGTCAAACTTCGCATCTTTCTCCAAAAGTTTGCACAATGGACTAGCAATTTTGGAGAAGTCTTTGATGAACCGACAATAGAAACCTGCATGGCCGAGAAAACTACGAACTCCCTTCACCGAAATTGGAGGCGGTAGCTTCTCAATAACCTCTATTTTTGCTCGATCAACCTTAATCCCTCTTTCGGAGATCTTGTGCCGAAGAACGATACGTTCTTTTACCATGAAGTGGCACTTCTCCTAATTCAGCACTAGGTTGAATTCTACATATCTTTGCATTGCCATGCTCAGGTTTGCCAAGCACGCTTCAAAAGACTCACCAACAACTGAAAAATCATCCATGAATACCTCCAAAGTGTCTTCAACCATATCAGAAAAAATAGACATCATACAACGTTGAAAGGTGGCTGGTGCGTTACATAACCCAAATGGCATACGTTTAAAGGAAAATGTACCATATGGGCATGTAAACGTTGTCTTCTCTTGGTCTTCGGGTGAAATACAAATCTAATTATAGCCTGAATAACCGTCTAAGAAGAAAAACCATCCTTTCCCCGCTAATCGATCAAGCATTTGGTCCATGAATAGCATTGGGAAGTGATCTTTGAGTGTCCAAGAATTCAGCTTTTAGTAGTCCACGCATACTCTCCATCCAGTGACGGGTCTGAGTGGAATAAGCTCATTCTTCACATTCGCGACCACCGTCATGCCTCCTTTCTTGGGAACACATTGTACCGGGCTTACCCATGTACTATCAGAGATTAGATACACAACCCCCGCGTCTAACCACTTGATAATTTCTTTCTTCACCACTTCTTGCATAGGTGGGTTTAGACGTCTTTGATGCTCAATGGTGGGTGTGCACTTCTCTTCAAGCTGAATTTTGTGTGTACAAATCCCAGGTGGAATACCAATAATATCCGCAATGGTCCATCCAAAGGCTCTTATGTACTTCCGTAGAATAGCAATGAGATCTGCAACTTGTTGCTCACCCAAATCTACTGCCACAATGACTGGAAGTGTGTTTCCGCTTCCTAAGAATACATACTTTAAATGACTTGGCAGCTCCTTCAATTCTAATGTGGGTGGCTCTTCAATAGATGGCTTAGCTGGTGGTGTGGGTCGATTCTTGAGATCAAGGTCCAGCTTCTTGGGAGCATAGCGATATGTCCCTAATCCTGATAGAGCACAAATAGCTTCTTCACAATTTTTAGCATCCTCATTCTCTCCATTCATGAGCACAACCACCAAAGGGTCATCAATAATTTGCTCTTCTTTAAGTAATTCTTTCTTATCATCAAAGAAAACATCAGCCACCGAAAATACACTCAGATCTTGGGGTTGCTTCATTGATTTGCACACATTAAAGCGAACTACTTCATCATTTATTCGGAATGAAAGCTCATTGGCTCTTAAATCAATGAGCACACTTTCTGTAGCAAGGAAAGGGCATCCCAAGATTATGGGAACTTCTGAGTCTACCTCACAATCCAGAATAACAAAGTCTGCTGGAAAGATGAATGAAGAAACCTTTACCAATACATCACATAGAATACCAACAGGTCGTTTTACCGACCTATCCGCCATGACAAGCCTCATGTTGGTTGGAGTAGGATCACCCAACCCCAACTTCTTGTAGATTGATAATGGCATCAAATTGATACTGGCTCCTAAGTCACATAATGCTTTGGCAAAATTCAAAGATCCAACGGTGCAAGGAATAGTGAAAGCTCCGGGGTCGGCCTTCTTCTGAACTATCGATCGGGTAGCGATTGCACTGCAATGATGAACATCTTCTTTCAACTCATAACTTGCTGCCCGCTTCTTTGTCAAAAGATCCTTCATAAATTTTGCATACCCAGGCATTTGTTCAAGTGCCTCCACCAATGGAACATTAATGGTTAGCTGCTTTAACATAGTCATGAATTTGCTGAACTTTGTATCATCCGCCACCTTCTTTAATCTTTGGGGAAAAGGTGGTGGTGGGTATGGAAGTGTTATCTCCACGGATTTCTTCTCCTCTTGCTGCCGTTTTTCCACTTTTTCAGGTTGTACATTGCTGGGTGTGACATCCTTGACGTCTTCCGCGGACTCCTCCCCTATTGCGTTGTCATCCAAGTCCGCATCTTCGTCAACCACTTGCTTGCTTTTTTCTGAAGTTTCCAGCACCTTACCACTTCTAGTAGTGATGGCCATGCATGACTCATCATTCCTTGGGTTTTGCATAGTATCGCTAGGTAGAGTGCCGGCCTTTCTTTGATTCAGTGTTGCTGAAAGTTTGCTCAATTGCTGCTCTATTTGCTTGATTGAAGTGGAATGAGAATCAACTAATTGTTTCATGGAGGACAAATCATTAATTACCTCCGTTACTCCCGCGCTCGTTGCTTCCAATCCTTTCAATAATTTATCCATCATGTCTTCCATACTTCCAGAATTAGATGTGGTGGTGTCACGTCTACCAGGGGGAACGTACAAACCACTCTTTTCATTCTTGTTCTTCCAACTACCTTGGTCCTTGTTTCCAGATTTATCATAATAGTTCCGACCTTGGTTTCCTTGGGTATTCCCACGGAAACCCCCATGATTGTTCAAGTAGTTGGCCTCTTCTTCCGAATCAGATTCGTCTCTTTCTTTAGACACAATAGCTTTCACTTTTTTGGTCTTCCCTGATAATAAATGCTTTGTAAGAAGATCCATTTGTGTTTTCATATGCGCCATATCTTGATCACGTTCTTCTTCTCTTCTTCTTTGGTCTGCAGTCATGCCAATAGATAAAGTGGGGCTTGCTACCTCAGAATCCCTAGTATGCCAAGCTCTACTTTGCTTCGTCATACGATCTAGCATATTGCTTGCTTGACCAAAGGTGAGGTCCATAAAAGATCCTGCAGCTGCATTATCCACCACTGGTTTAGTTATTGAATTCAAGGCTCTATATAATATCTCCATTAGGTGAACATTAGTCATATGATGGTTTGGGCATCTCGCTAGCTTTGTCTTGAACCTCTCCCATGTTTCATGAAGAGCTTCAGTGGGAAGCTGACGAAAGTTGCTGATTTCATCTCGTAATTATGCTCTTTTGGATGGCGGAAAGAATCTTTCTAGGAAAGCGTCTCTCAATTGCCTCCAATTTGTAATAGAATCAGGAGTCAGCTCATTCAACCATAGAGTTGCCTCCCCAGACAGAGACAATGGGAATAGACGTAATTGAATTGCATTCTGACCAATACCAGGATTGTCGAACGACTTACATGTATAAATAAAGTTGACGAGATGCATATTCGGATCATCGCCTGCTAGTCCACCAAATAATCCCTTGAGTTGCAATAACTGAATCATGGTGCTTGTGATGTTGAACTTGGCTCCGGGCGCTAATGGTGGAGGAATAATGGCTCCTGTGGCTCTGGCACCATCAAGATCATCATCATCGTCATCAAAAGCTGGTTGCATGGGTTGGAGATCATACCTAAACCGAGCTTGACGACCTCTTCTGTTGGCAGGTGTTATGATTTCAGCATCACGCCTTGGGTTTAGTAACTCGTCATCACCTAAATCCTCATCGTCAGGATTTGTTGCTCGCCCAGGGTTATCAATGTTTTGTTGGTGTACTTTGGCGGCAGCAAGAGCAGCTAATCTCTCCTGTTCTTGTTGAGCAGTCATCCTTTCGATTTCTGCTTGTGCTTCCATTCTGCCAATTCGTTGTGGTTCAGGATTGATAGGTAATAACGGTTGACCAGAACTTCGAGTATGGGGCATGCACTAAATAAAAACCTGCAGTAAATAAAAAAATAAAAACTAAAAGTAACAGTACGAGAATCTTTGACCAAAGGGTCTAGTAATTATCACAAACTTAATTGACTCTCGTATTCCCCGACAACGACGCCAATTTTTGATAACGCTCAATCTACAGCTCTCATAGGAGTGTAAAGCGGTCGTTGTCAAATATATAACCCAACTGGGTTGGGTATCGATCCCACAGGGAATAGCCGGTCAATAAGTAAGCAAAGATTATTAAACTTTTGGTGCAAGTCTCGTGAAAGGGGGGATTTTAATGTTCAACTAATGTAATCAAAATAGTAAAGTAAAAACAGAAAATAGCAAAGTAAAAAGAAAGAATGTCTGGTAAGATGTAAAACAATGAGAATTGAGAAGTTGGGGTTATGTCCACCTTATGAGTTATACGTCTCTATTGGCTATGAGTGTGTAGAATTCAGACATGTATGTGCTTATAGAGAATTGTATTCGATGGTAAATCCAGGCGTCTTTCGACCTATTCGAGGATTATTTCACTTTAACTCTTTCGAGATTAAAGCATGTCTAACGGTACGAATTCTCCAAGAGGTTAATCCAGTTACGGCACTAACTGTTTAATAGGGGATGGGACCCTACTACCTTGACATTATCTCTTTTCCAGACAGATAACCTTTCTTTCGAACAAGTTAAATGTTATACTGGCGTATTCTTGTGTTTGCAACCACAAAGAATTTAGATTAAGATGAAGAGAAAATGATATAAGCAACATACGTGTCACGAACTCACAAGCTCATAGTAATAGATAGTATCTCATTCGGCTTCCATAACCCCAACAGAGAGGTTTAGTTACCCATGAGTGCGTAGGAAATCACAGTTGGCATTGTTGTTATACCACAATAATGATGAATTTCGTGTAGCCCAAAAGTGGTAGGCGTTTAGGCATGAATTCCTTAGCAAAGTAACGTTTCTCTTGTTGCGGAAATTAAGAATTGAATAGATGAATAGAAGAAGAAAATAGAATTAAAGGAAGAATTCGGAATTGAGAAGTAGAATGTATATTTTAATGATGATTGTAAGAATCTGAATGAATAAAAATCTCTAGCATGATAGGGTATTTATAATACCCATATCCTAATCCTACTAAGCTAATGAAATATCTAACCAAGTACTACTAAGCTAATGAAATACTTAACCCAATTGTACTAGGTTAATGTATCATTATCCAAATCCAAATAAACTAATGAAATACTTAACCCAATTGTACTAGGTTAATGTATCATTATCCTAATCCAAATAAGTTACTGCAAGTCCCCAAAGTCTTCAGAAATGCTGTTTTAGCCCGGGACAGATTTTCCATGCATCACTTTTGGTCCTTAGGCGTCCAAGCTTCCTTTTCTCCTTCCGTGAAGCTTTCTTTGGCGTCAAGTAATCCATAAAATGCTGAATTCTGCATCATTTACACCTGAAACTTTGCTAATCATGTTCGTTAGCTCACTTACAGGAAAAAGGACTAAAAGTGCATGAAATATATAATTTGTTCTCAAAACATGGCACAAATATGGGCAAAATATATTGATATAGGCGCGTAATATCTCCTATCATCATCTACATTTATGTGTTGGTTGCTTTTTCCATATTTGCCCTACATCTACAATCAATTTTTAGTCTTGGGAACCCATTTTAACTTGAGTTCTCAGAATAGGAATAGAGGAAAAATCATACTTTCTTGGTCTAGCCAAGTAATCTATCTCTCTTTCTTATTGATACAGAGAGGTTTCTCATGCCTCTTTCAACTGCTATTTTAGATAGGCACACCCCTCTTGTGTGACCCTCTTTGCCACAGTGAGTGCATAGGAGATTATCCTTGCTATTAACATATTTGCTATATAAGTTAGAGGTAGCATTTTGACTGTGATACCACAATCCTCTCCTGGTACTTAACCCTTGACTGGTGAAACTGGTTAGAACTTGAGATGATGGAGTCCACTTAAGAACCTTTTCAAGATCGGGCTTAACCTGAACCAGTTCCTTCTCAAGTTTTAAATTTCTTTTAAGTGAAGCATTTATATCAGTCTTGGCCTTAGTCAACTGTATTTAAAGCTCAAATTTGATCCATCTTCCTTCGCTCTTTCCTTTTGAGTCATGTTTAGACATTTAACTAAGCTTTTCATTTAAGAGATTATTTTCATTGGAAAGTGACTTGCCATCTTCTTGAATTTCATTCACCTGTACACTTAATTCAATAATTTCTTTCTTATACAAGATCTTTCTTCAGACCTTTTTTTTTTTATCTTTGGTGCATTTATTAAAAGTATCAATTAGCACAACAGCAAGGATGTCAACCTCTTAGAAGAGTAATACTTAAGATTATCCTTGATATATAGGAGAGTTACTTGATCATTTTCATCATTATTTGAGTCTGCCATTAAAGTAGAAAGAGAATTAAAAGCCTAGATATCATCTTTCATCACCATCATAGACACATATAACGACCTAAACATTTAATAAAATATGTAAAATTTATGATTTTACTATTTTACCCCTTTTTATAATTGCATTGTGGTATTTCTGGGGTGTGGGGGAGATTGGCATAGTTTTCTCGATGCATTTTGGTGCCTTTTGTGTGCTATTATAATTTTTTGTGGCTTTGAGAGCCTTATTTTGGACTTATATGAATATCTTTTGATCCATGTTATGGATGGCCGAACGGAATACTCTAGAAGCTCTGGAATATCAATTTTAGGCTAGGTAGACCTTTGGTTTGGGAGCTGATGCACCCGATCTCATTTTGACCTATTGATCAGAAAATTGGAAAATCTAAAATATGGGTGTGGGATCCACATTTGGTCGAAACGACATCGGGTGAAAAATCTAACTTTTCCAATGCATCCAAAATATCAATTTTAGGGTGGTAGCATATTTGGTGAGATTTTATGGCTTTTAAATCTCATTTCGATCCTTGGTTTGGAAAATTATAATTTTAGGTTTCGGGGGTAAAGTTTGTGAAAATGATGTTTTTTTAAAATTTTGATATTGTCATGGAGTCCGGAGCATCGAGTTTATTGTGGATATATAGTTCATTTGCGTAAATCAAACTTTGAATGAATTATACTCTAAAATAGTGTGAGAGCTTAAAAGTGAAGCTTGTGGGAGTTTTGGAAGATAGATTAGCATATATTTCTTGATTCTATTACGAATTTAAGGTGAGATTTCATCCTTTTCTACTCGAATTTCTTGATTAATTTCTCAAAACTCCAAATATCTTAGGACATGATTTTAAACCCCAATTTCACTCCTTATCACTGGAATAATATTTTAATCTTACAATTACTAGTTTTTCATCAATTTAATCTTACAACTTTGATTCTTGATTTTAATGCAGAATTCAAAGATTTTACCTGATAAAGCTTAAAAATGATTTTTCTTGGATTTAAACCTCATTTTTTACTTGATTTGACTTGAGTTTTCAGCTATAGATTCCTAAAAATATGAGAAATAGTTTTTGTAGTAAGGTTCCAATTTTGTCCTTTTTTGAAAACCCGTTTTGGGGGTCCATTTTGATCCCAAATAAAAAGTAGGCAATATGGGTATCGGTTACTTTGTTTTGATGCATAGATTCAATATTTCTTGGTTTTAGTTAATTTTGAGATCGTTCGTGGAAAGTAAGGTCATGGGTTCAAAGTGTAGAAGACTTGTTTCGACATTCGAGGTAGGTTAAGACTAGGATGGATAGTTAATTTATATACTAAAATGCATGTTAAGGGTGAAAACTAATCATAAAATATGACTATTTATATGTTGTACTCGTGCGGGGCCTGAATGTAGTGTAATTGCTGAATTTAAGATATCATGTGCTATGTGTGACCGTCCAGGGTCATATGTGATGTTGATAGCCTTGAATACATGTGAATAACTATATTATGTTGATTGGAAATGCCTATTATGGTGAATTTGACATATTGTGATATATTCATACTTTGTGGACATATGAATCATGTGGAGAATTCATGAATAGTGGAAATAATAAGTGGATCTTGGCTCACGTAGTTGTGGAATTATAATATTATGGTTTTTTTATGGAAATACCTCATGTGAATTGGTTGTGGAAATACTCATTTGAGTGGCTATGAACATTACATCATCATTCTCATATCATCATATGCATCATTTCACTTATTTGTTTTATTTTTTTATATATATTTTTTGTCATGTATGTGTGCTTGATTTTTATATTATGGTATGTATGTGCTTTGAAAATACTTAAAACACTGGAAATTTTTGAAATACTAAATATTGCTCAAGGTTGTGTGCACCTCAAGGTTGTGTGCCAATCTCGAAGGTTGTGTGCCAATCTCAAGGTTGTGTCCCAACCTCGTGCATTATCATCATCATCATCACCACCATCATCAGCATCATATCATAGATTGTATTACTTTTACTATGATTGATGTTGTGATTGGATTTTCATATTGACTAGTTATATATCTAGTTGCTCTATATCCTGTTACTTATACTTGACCATCTTGTATATACATGTTCTTCTCTGTTTTTCTTGCATGTGATATAATGTACACTTGTGTTATTGTTGTTATATATATATATATATATATATATATATATATATATATATATATTAAAACTGTTAGTGTAAGTGGTATGGGCTACCATTGTGGGACATTTTCTGATTGTAGGTCACGTGCCCTTAGTATGAATTTTTTGTAATTTATTTTCTACTTTGCTCAATCGTCCTACAATACCTACTGAGTACAAGTGGACCGTACTCACTCCTACTGTACCCTTTTGGTATAGATTCAAGTTCGGGTGTGCCCCACATTTCTTGACTTAGATGATTGTTGGAGCTTTCAAGGTAGTTGGTGATTTTTAGGCATCTGGATGTCTTCTGATACCTTTCTCTATAGAATGCATCTTTATTTTCATTTTAGAGATAAAGTTTCTCTTATTTTTTAATATCTTATGTATTTTATTTGGATTTAAGTTGTACTAGATATGTTCTTATTTTGTTGACACCTGGTTTTGGGATTTATGGCTACATTATTATGTTTCTTTCTACATTTATTATATTTGGGTGGTTTGACTTTGTTCTAGATGCCTTACCATAGGGTTATTATTGTCTTTTCCCTTTTTGTGTATTGTTTGGGTGATAGACTTACTTTGTAAGGTTTATCGTGACAAGTGCCATCATGACCCTTTGGATTTTGGATCTAACAAATTGGTATCAGAGAATCTAGGTTTCATTGGACTCAACGGTGTAAGAACGGGATGTCTAATAGATTCTCATAGGTCGATACATAGACGCTTATATCTATCTTCGAGAAGCTATAAGATGTCTTTATGAAACTTTCCTGAATTATTCCTTATTGTGAGATGTTTTTCATATCTTATGTTCTGAGTTGTGTTTCACTCTTTTTGTGTAGATGGTGTCAACTAGATATCGCAAGGTTAGTGATTTAGAGCCTTCTTCTGGGGAGAGAGTTCAGTCAAGAGGGCAATCCTCTAGTCGTGGACGGACTCGAAGAAGGGGACAGGACCATAGTTCATCATTATCTAGGAGAAATGCTAAGGGACTTGCTCATGAGCCTCATGTTGATCAGGTTGGAGGAGTGGGTTCCACTCCAGTTCCTTGGATTTTTTCTACCTCAGTCTTGGAGGGATTATGGATTCATCTGTTGGGACATTTGGAGGGTGCTCTTTTGAGTTTGTTTGGATTCTCCCATCTCCTTGCATTGTACCTTCATCTATACTAGAGTTTGCTTATGGTGTTCCTCCAATTGTACCTACTTCTATTTTGGGTACTCCTCAGATCCCGAGTACGAACCCTTTAGTGCCAACATAGGAGTATGGTGTTGCGAGATAAGAAAATCATTCTTCGTCTGTCTTCTCAAGTAGGGTCTCTGCCATCTAGGCTTTCTATGCCTCCTGCTCTTCGTCAATCCACGATGCAGATGGTAGTATTTGAGGTATCATTCCAGAGTACAGGTGAATAAGCACAGACGTAGGGATCTATTCTTCGGGTATCTTAGGGAGGCGCCATGAAGGTGTATTATTTTAATGGGTTCATAGGTCAGACTTCTTGAGGTGGAGATTTTAGAGGTTTTCATGGGTTTTCTAGTTCAATTTTTCAGGGTGGACATTCGGGCCTAGTGGATTTGCCTGGTATGCCCCTGAATTGTGATATTGATTTTGCTAATGATGTTTAGTCAGACACCAAGCCCATTTCTATTCCTCCTTATAGGATGGGCCCAGTTGAGTTGAAGAAACTGAAGGATCAGTTATAGGAGTTGTTGGATAAGGAATTTATCTAACCTAGTGTATCCCCTTGGGGTGCGCCTTGAAATTCAAGAGGGGGTGAATTGAAAATTTTCTATGAGTCGACTACTGACTCTTCACAGTCGACACACCTGCAGATCAGTACACTTCACATGATAGATTAGAACAATTAAGCAAATAAATAATCAAACATAAAGTAAAAACACCGAGATTTATCCTAGTTTTGAACACCAATGTGGTGCCAACTTCCAGTCCCCTTGGGTTTCAATGTTTTCTTAGATTGTTCAATGTCAGGGTCGAGTGGAATGATGAGAAGCTAGTTCTGAAGACTTATTTTGTTTTTTAGATCTTGTAACACATCTTCAGTTGATGTTACAAAGTTGACTCGATCCTAATCTTATATAACAATTATAAACTAAAAGTTACAAAGCCTTGTGAGACTAAGATTGAGGAACTTTGATATTTTTCTTTGAAGTTACGTAACCCTTGTCCACCTTCAGTCTTCCTCTTTTATAGTCTTTGATTGCTACTCTTCATAAGGAAATCCAAGAGATTTCTTCTCAATCAAGGATTTGAATAGATTCCTTGATTAAGTAATGTAGCCATATAACATGTCCATATAAGAATTGTCCAAATATGGATTTTACTCATGTCCATATCAGATATGTATGTGATCTTTTCTTCCTTTTGTTCTTGTAGTGATTGATGCTCTTCCTAGATTATTTGTAATCTTTTCTTTCTTTCACTTTGTTGAGCTTTGATCTGATTTGTTGCATTTTTGGGACTGAGATTTTCTTTTCGTTGGTTTTCATTTTGATTGATTCATTTGGATGTCATGGATCATGATTTGATGTCTTTCTATTCTTGGAGCTAGCTTCCTTATTTTCTTCCTTTATCCTTCTATCATTGGCAATCCTCCAATATCCTACAAAGATCCAGTCTTTAGTTTGTCATTATTAAAACATAAACTTAGAAGGCTAACAATCTCCCCATTTTTGATAATGTCAAATGAGTGTAAACATCAGTTGACTTCCTGATCTGTCAGCTTGCTCCCCCTGACATGTATATGTTTCTTGAATATTGGTTGACTTTCATTTGTTGTCAGTCATCTTGCTCCCCCTGATTGGTGGGCGCTTTTTAAGTTCATGTCTTTCTCTTCCTTTTGGCATTGTAAAAAACAAAACACGAAACAAGCGGCAGAGATTCATACAAAATAGTATATTAATTAGGCAGAGGAAAAATAGTAAAGTATTTAGAGTGCGACAAATCATCTTACAACCCATCAACACAAGGGACAAGACCCCCTTTGAATAAAAACAAAAAGTTATCACTGTTAACCGTTTCTTGGGAAAGTAGGTCAGAGTGTTATGCATATTATTACAGAAGGTATTGTAAGATTTTTTGATGTTTTTGTAGAAGGAGGAATAAGAATGCTAGACAGAAATAGCGAGATCATTATTGGAGGAGTGGACTTGGGTCTTGAGGGAATCCATTCGGGTGAACATCCGAGTGAACAATTCTATGCCCTCCTATTTGAACCCATCAAGATGCAATTGAACCATACCTATATCTGTGTTGGTACTTTTTCTAGAAGTGTAGAAGTTGACTCCTGCAATAGCATAACACTTTCTTCGATGGCCTTGAGTCAATCCTTAATCTCCCCCAGTTCCTTCAAAATAGGTATCATAGGGTTAGAGACAGATTTTCTTGCCTAGGGAAGTTTTGATCTTACCCGATCAGAATCCTTTTTGCACCATTCCTCTTCAACCAAGACATACCCCATACTTGAAAATGTCTTAGAGTCATAAGTAGCAACAACCTTCACTAGGGTGTAAGCAGATAGATCAATAGAGTAATACTGAGGAATCCGATTAATGAGCAGGCCATATGGTAAATTAGCAGAGGTATGAGCATCGACTGCACTTTCAAGCATATACTCATGAATCCAAGTTTCCCAATTGATTTTGATTTTCTTAACCAAGCAATATAGTACAAAAACATCTCAATCGGTGATATTGGTCAGAGATCCTTGTCGAGAAATCAGAGTAGTATCAATTATGTAATCCATAATACAAAACTTCAAATAGAGGGACAGGGGACCAAAGTTGGTTGAAGCGGAGTCAGTGTCCGACAGAAATTTCTTGGCCTCTTCATAGGTGGCTTCAAAATCATCAAGCCAGTTGCAATTCATAAAGCAGATATGACTGGAGAACTTAGTATCAAAGGCATTATCGAAAAAAAAATCATTCAAAATGATTTTCGTGCCAAACACGAGAGTCTCAAGTTCACCACTATCAGGGGAGAGGCAAAGATTCACATAAAATATGCGAACTGGATCCTCATAGACTAGAAGTCCATAGAGAAAAAAAACAAGGGACAAATCTTGAAACTTAAAGAAGGGATTGATATTACAAAAATAGTCTTTTAATAGATGGAGATTGACAATACGACCGAGTACAATAGAGCAAATCTTAAAGGCAAGGAATTTGTCTTTATGAGAGTATGCACAAAACTTGTTCATGTTCTCTAGAGGAAAAGTGGGGGAAGAGTTTGGACGAGGTTTCTTGATGGACGTGGCTGGACAGGAATTAGGATGATGTCTCCTAATAAGAGTTGACTGAGATTCCCTTGAGGACTCATCAGAGGACTCAGATAAAAGAATGGGGTTGTTAGGGAAAGATTTGGGAAAATATTTGGACAAGGTCGCTTTTGATAAGGTTCTAGTCATGGGAGGGAGGGAAGGGGGATATTTTAAATAAGGAAGATATGAAGAGAAGAGGATGTTTAGGAGAACTTGAGAAGGTAAGGAAGAAGTATAAGACTATTGGAAACTATGGATGAGGGAAATATGAAGAGGTGTAAGGAAAAGAGTGGCTATTGGAGGTAAAAGGGTGGCAGACGAGTATTGGAAAGGTAAAGAATTGCAGAGGCGGTAATAATGGAGTGAAAAATGGTGAGGGTAATGATAACTTTCCTTTTGAAAATAAAAAAATTTAAAAAAATGCAAAAAAAAATGTCCAAAATTAAAGGTCACAAGTCATTGATACTAAGAATACCAAGTCATTTTCTAAGATAACAAAATCTATCTTCCAACAAAGGTTTAGTAAAAATATCTACCAGTTGATTTTCAGAATCAACAAATGTTAACAAAAAATCACCATTTTCTACATGATTGTGAATAAAATAATGCTTGATATCAATGTGTTTTGCCCCAGAATTATGCACAGTATATTTAGATAAACTAATAGCACTGGTATTATAATACATAATAGGAATAGATTCAAAAGACAAATTAAAATCAAGTAGTTGATGCGTAATCCATAAAATTTGAGTACCACAACTTCCAACGACTATGTATTCAGCTTCAGTTGTTGATAGTACAATAGAAGTTTGCTTCTTTTTGTGCCAGGAAATTAGGGCATCACTAAGAATTTAACATGTTCCACTGGTATTTTTTTATCACTTTTATCACCTGTAAAGTTATCTTATGAATATCCAATTAATTCAAAATAGGAAGAGCAAGGGTACCATAGTCCAATATTTTATGTTCCTATAAGGTATCGGATGATCCTTTTGATGGCAGTCAGATAAGACTCTTTAAGAGCCGACTGGAACCTGGCATACTTACATACACTGAACATGATGTATGGTCGACTGCCAGTCAGGTAGTGTAGTGATCCTATCATTCACCTGTACTTTTTCTCGTCAACATTCTTACCAGACGATTCCAAATCAAGGCTTTTGGATGGGCTCATTGGAGTTTCATAGGCCTTTCCTTTTTCCATACCAAATTTTTTGATGAGTTCCTTCGTGTACTTGGCTTGACTAATGAAAGTCCTTTTGAAGTTTGTTTGATTTACAATCCCAAGAAGAATATGAGTTCACCCGTAAGACTCATTTTGAATTCTTCTTTCATCAAGTTAGCAAAATTCTCACACAGAGATATATTAGAACTGCCAAAAATAATATCATCAGCGTAAATTTGAACAATGAGAAGATTTTAATCAAGATTCTGTATGGACGGAGTTGTATCAATTTTACCCCTTTGGAAAATATTATTTAGTAGAAAGTACTATATCTCTCATACCAAGCCTTTAAAGCTTGTTTGAGGCCGTAGAGTGCTTTTGATAATTTAAAAACATGGTTTAGATATAATGGATTTTCAAACCCAGGGGTTGTTTTACAAAAACTTCTTCACGAATAAAATCATTTAAGAAGGCGTTTTACACATCCAGTAGATATAGCTTAAAATATTTGAAGGAAAAAAGTTTATAAAATTTGAATTGACTCTAAACTCACTACGGGGGAAAAGGTCTCTTCATAATCAATACTTTCTTGTTGGGAATAGCCTTGAGCTACAAACCTGGCTTAATTTATGATAACCTTACCTTCTTCATTCAATTTGTTCCCGTAGACCCATTTTGTTCCAATCACTGAGCAGCTTCTCAGTCTTTCAACCAAGGTCCAGACTTGATTTTATTTAAACTGGTCGAATTCTTCCTTCATATCTGTGGCCCATGATTCATATTTAAGGGCCTCATTGGTTTTCTTTGGTTCAATTTGAGACACCAGGGAAACAAATACTTGTCTTCTTAATGCTGCTCTTGTTTGCACTCTATCCTCTAGATATTTGATCATGAGTTTTTTTAGATGTCTAGCAGCATGTTTTCATTCACTTTGACCTCTTAGTTTCATAGTTTCTGCTATGGTAGTTGACTTTGGAGGGGGTTTAGTGACTCTTCTTGTGATGGCTCAACGGTTGTGCTATCATTTTCTCGAGACTTTAGATTACTCACCTATTCTTAATCAACACTTAAACTCATAGAGGTTTGATTAGATTCATCAAAAACAATATGCATAGATTCCTTAACACACAAAGTTCTTTTATTAAAAGACCTGTAAGCACGACTAGTGGGAGAGTTCCCAAGTTATTCTTATCATCATTGTGAATAAAATATTTGCAGCCAAAAGGATAGAAATAGCTAATGTTGGACTTATTTCTTCTCTAGAATTCATAAGGCATTTTTTTTAGAATAGGTTTGATCAGGCATCTGTTGATGATATGGCATGTTGTGCTTACTGTTTCTACCTAAAATTAATCTGGTAGATTATGTTCTAACAGCATAGTCCTGGCAGTTTCCTAGAGAGACCGATTCTTTTGCTCTACTACACTATTTTGTTGAGAAGACTGAGGTGAGAAAAAGTTCTAAGAGTATCCATTATGAGCACCATACTCCTCAAAAAACTTGTTTTTTAATTCTCCTCCATGATCATTATGAACGTAATTGATGAGGTGTCCAACCCCTCTTTTTACCTTTTGATGAGAGAGATGTCTCTTTTTTCATGTTTGATTAAGTAATTTTTAGCTTTGGAGAAAACTCCAAATCCAATTCCACAAAATTGACTGATGCTAAGCATATTATATTTAAGGTCATCTATTAGATATACTTCAGTGAATTCAAATGATGAGATGAGTTTTACTAAATCAACTCTGATGACGTTCCCTCTAGCATTGTCATTGAATCTAACTGATCCTACATCCACTTTCTTTAGAGTAGAAATTTTTTTTTTAGTCTTGTGTCTAGAACATATATTATCAATGACCCATATTCCCTTCTCATATCTCTTGTGGACCTATTCCTGCAAAACAAGAAAATTAATTTTGTTTAGGTACCAAAACAGCCTTGGGTCCTTGCGGGTTAGCTGTGCTTCCTTTGGGATTCTACTCTTACACCCTTTCAAGATTATACCTATAGCTGTAGGATTTGTGCCCTCCTTATCCATAGATAAAACATACAGGTCCTCAAGAGGAGAAAGAGATTTTTGCTAATTTAAACAATTCTGATGAGAAACTTGAATTATTTTTAAAAGAGTTTGTTCTAAAAAAACTGTGACTTGGTGATCTCTTAATACTATTTAATTATATTTTTATATCATCAAGCTCTTCATGAAGTAAGTCAATTTGATTTGACATGCCTTGATTTCTATTTGGTACCTTCTTTGTTTCTTTTTGAGTTTTTATTTAAATCAAGCTCCACAACTTTTTTTTAACTAGAGCGAGCTTGTTATATTCATTTATAACTTTTTGAAGCTTGTTAGTTATTATATCTAAAGTAGATTTAAGCGTATTATAATTATGAAAATTGTATAGTCTTACTTCGCTAGATTTACCCATTGCTATGAAACACATATTATCGGTTTCTATTTCTTCTTCAGTTTCATCTTTATCATTTTAGGCTCCTAAATTTTGGTTCTTCCTGGATGTTCTTCTTTTTAGTTCAGGACAATTTTGTTTAAACTATCCAGGCCTTTCACAGTTGTAGCAGCGATCATCGTTTCTAGTGGAGTCATTATTTTTGGCTCCTTGGGATCTTTGTTGGCTATGTCTAATGATATAACTTACTTCACGGTTAATGAGGGCCATTCATTCGCTATTAAAATCTTCCAATATGTCCTCTTTTTTAGTTGGAGCGGCATTGAAGGCTACTGGTTTTTTCTTTTCCTCATCATAGTACCTGTTGATATAATTTAGTTCATATAGAATGAGGTTACCTCGTAGTTCATCATATGTCATGTTGTGTAGATCTCCATCTTCTAGAATGGCAGCCTTGGTTTCCCAAAGCTTTGAAAGACTTTGGACTAGCTTCTTGACTAGCAGGATCTGTGGATAGATCATAACGATCTTATTGAATATGGCAAACATTGTATCAATGTTCTCATTCTCTTCCATTTTTAACAGCTTGTATTCATTAACCAGGGCAATAATTTTTGACTTTTTGACTTTGGTAGTTCCTTCATAGGTTACCTCTAATTTGTCCCACATTTTTTGGGGTTTAACAAGTTGATACCTTGCCATATTCTTCTTCACTAACTGCACACCGAAGTAAAATTATAGCATGTTCTTTAGTTTAGATTTTCTTTTGTTGTTCCTTTGTGACCTCAAAACTTTCAAGGTCTTTTATGTTGACACTGCTGGATTCTTGGTCCTTGTCCTTTTTCTTTTCTTTAAGTCTTGGAATTAGATTTGGACCCTTCTTGATGACGATACAGGCTTGGAAGTCATTTGATTGGACAAGAATTTTGAATTTTTTTTCAGTATCAGTAGTGTTGTCCGTTGAAGTATGGCAATTTTGTGAAGGAGTGACCATTTAGAAGAAAATCAACGAGAATTTGATAATTTTCTATTTGGTCTTTGCTCACTTGTGGTTAATCAATACTATTGGTGAGACCTGATCTGATACCAATTGAAATTTAAGAAGGGGTGAATTGAAAATATTCTGTGAGTCAACTACTGACTCTTTACAGTTGACTCACCTGAAAATTAGTATGCTTCACAAGATAGATTAGATTTAAAAAACAATTAAGCAAATAAATAATCAAACATAAAGTAAAGACACCAAGATTTATCCTAGTTTGGAAAACCAATGTAGTGCTTACTTCCAGTTCCCTTGGGTTTCAAAGTTTCCTTAGATTGTTCAATCTCGGGCTGTATAATAATGAAAAAAAAGTTCTGAAGACTTATTTTGTTCTTCAGATCTTGTGAGACAGCTTCAGTTGATGTTTCAAAGTTGACTCGATCCTACTCTTTATATAACAATTGTAAACTAAAAGTTACAAAGCCTTGTGAGACTAAGATTGAGACACCTTGATATTTTTCTTTAAAGTTGTGTAACCCGTGTCCACCTTCAGTTTTCCACTTTTATAGTCTTCGATTGCTACTCTTCATAAGGAAACCTAAGGGATTTCTTTTCAATCAAGGATTTTAGTAGATTCTTAAATTGAGGGATGTAGACATATAATATATCTATATCAGATATTTCAAAATATGGATTTTACTCATGTCCATATCAGATATGTATGTGATCTTTTCATTCTTTTATTCTTGTAGTGATTGATGTTCTTCCAAGATTGTTTGTGACTTTTCCTTTCTTTTACTTCATTGTGATTTGATTTGATTTGCTGCATTTTCAGGACTGAGATTTTCTTTCCATTGTTTTTTTTGTTTTGATTGATTCACTTGGATGCCGTGGATCATGATTTGATGTCCTTCTTTTCTTGGAATCATCTTTCTTACTTTCTTTCCTTATCCTTCCATAATTAGTGGTCCTCCAATATCATATAAAGATCTACTCATTAGTTTGTCATTATTAAAAGATAAACTTAGGAGTATAACACGCCAGTCTTATTTTTTAAGAAAAAGAATGGGTCTATGTGTATATGCATTGATTATCGATAGTTGAACAAGGTAACAATTAAGAATAAGTAGCCTCTTCCTCGTATTGATGATTTATTTTACTAGATTTAGGATGTTGCGATGTTTTCATAGATTGATTTAAGATCTAGTTATCACCAGTTGAGGATTAGAGCTTTGAATACTTCGATGATAGACTTTTGAACTTGATATGGTCATTATGAGTTCTTGGTCATGTTCTTTAGGTTGACCAATTCCCCTGCCGCGTTCATGTAGTTGATGAACTAGGTGTTTCAACCATGTCTTGACTTCCTTTTTATTGTATTTATAGATTATATCTTGGTTTATTCTAAGAGTGAGGCTGAGAATAAGGAGCATTTGCGGATTGTGCTTCAAATATCGAGGAATGATAAATTTTATGCCAAGTTCTCCAAGTGTGTGTTTTGGTTGGGGTCTGTTTCATTATTTGGTCATCTGGAAACTAAGAAAGGTATTATGGTTGATCTAGCCAAGGTTGAAGTGGTTCGTAAATGGGCTAGATTAGGAGGGGTTTTATTGTGACCGTGTGCAACGTTAGGTGGTTTGGTATTTCTATTGGACAACCATTGAAGTGGTGAGCCCTCCATCATTCGAAAGGCCTAGTTTTCTTTTGTCTTTTTACTATTTTTGTTTTTTTTGGCATAGTCAGGGCCATGTCCTGACTTTACTGGTATTCTACAGTTAGAGGATTTGTGGACAATTATTGGTTTATTACTTAATAGATTTAATTTTGACTTACAAACTTAATCTTTTCATTTATGTTAATATCTTTTATTTCTATTGGCTAGCTTCTGTATTTTGTTATTAATATTATGCTCATAAGGTAATGCTAAGGGATCATCTCAGGCCTTGGTAATTTTGGGATGCCCGTCATGGCCAAGGATATGGTTTCAGTCGTGAAAAGCTTAGTATCAAAGCACGGTTTAGGGTCACTAGGTGTCTACAAAGTTATGTCGAGTAGAGTCTTTTGTATGGGTATGTAGCATGCCACACCTATAAGAGGGAGGCTATGAGGTATTTAAGGATATTTTCTTTCTTTGTGTTCTATTTCGTGCTAAAGAGTCTAGATGCTATGAATCTTTTCTAACTCATTCCTACTCATATTTCATATCATGCCTCTACAAAGATCTCACATTCATAAAAATGTACCTAGAACCTCTATCCCAACATGGGCTAATATGGAGGAAGTTCTTCCTACCCACAGAATGCAGACTCGGAATAAGGCCCATGCTCCTGACTTTACTACTTTATCTGGGGTCATACTGGTCCCTACCATCCTTCTCGGGGTACCTGGGCTGGTGTTACTCACACTCAGTCCCCTCATAGAGATGTATTAAATGTTGAGTTCCCTCAGTCCATCCACATGCTTGCTTAGATTATGGCATTATAGTCTTAATATTTTGATCATGTTGGTCCTGTCACTAGTTAGTCTTAGGTCACTTATGTTGGTCAATTTATTAGGAGAAATTCCCCAAGCTTCACAGGTTCTAAAGTTAAGGAGGGCCCTTATGGGTTTATTGATAAGATGGATTAGATCTTTAGAGTTATGAATGATAGTGATTCAGAAGGGATTGAGTTCATAGCTTATTAGTTCAATAAAGTGGCTTATTAGTGGTATGAGGAGTGAGAAGAGTTAAAGGGTTTGAGATATTAAGTTGGTGGTGTGGGAAGAGTTTGTGGGAACTTTTCTTGATCACCTTTTTCCTCAGGAGTTGAAAAAAGCTGAGGTTGAGGCATTTTTGAATTTGAAGCAGGGTAAGATGAGTGTTAAGGAATATGTATTGAAGTTTACCTAGCTATCTTGATATGCTCCTAAGCTTGTATCCAATATGAGGTTGAGGATGAAGAAGTTTGCTTCAAGCCTTTCTCGTGACTTGGTATTAGAGTGTAAGGTTGTTATGCTAAATAGTGACATGGATATATCAAGGCTAGTGGTTTATATGCAACAGGTGAAAGATGAGAAGAAAAAGCAAGTAAAATTAGGGAAAGGCAAAATAAGAAGGCTACGTATGCAGAGCAGGGTGCAAATTAGTGGAAGAGTGGAAGAGATAGTAGGCAATGGTTCCAAAAGAAGACTTGGGGAAATTCCTATTCTTTAGCTAGTTCTCCTACTCCTAAGCGTTCAGGTGATCGGCTTTTTCAGTCTAGTAATAGTCCTAGGGCACAAGGTGCACAATCTGAAGCCAGTGGAGCTAAGTCGACCCCACCTTACCCTATTTACCATTTTTTTGGAAGGCTTCATCATAGATATTGTAAGGATGGAAAGAATAGGTAGTGAGATTTTCCATCATATAGGGTTTCCACTGGGGCTAATAATGTCCCAATAGCCACTTCATCAACTCCTGTAGATAAAAATGTACTACATCGGTTATTGAAAAGGGCAAAAATTGCCTTTATGCTCTTTATACTCATCAGGAATCTGAGGCATCCCCATATGTTGTGACTGGTATGTTATAACTTTTCTCCAGTGATGTTTTTGTGTTTCTTGATCTCAGTTTCACCTAATCTTATGTGAACCCTTATGTGGCTATACATTTTGATTTTGGTCCCAAAATTATTTTTGACCCCTTCTCAGTTTCTACACTAGTGCATGAGTCTATTTTCACTAGAAAAGTCTACCGGGGCTATGTTCTGTCCATCTTTCATAGGGAGACATTGGTAGATCTAATAGAGCTTGATACGGTGGATTTTGATGTATTCTTAGGAATGGATTGGCTTCATTCGTGCTATGCTTCTCTAGATTATAGGACCTAAAAGGCAACTTTTCATTATCCTAATGAGCCGATGATAGAATGGGGGGGGGGGATTTCCTTAGTACCAAAAGGGAAGTTTATCTCTTGTCTTAGAGCCCAAAATTAATATCCAAGGGGTGTTTGTATCATATAGTTTGGGTTAATGATTCTAACTTTGAGAGTCCCCCCTTTCAATCTGTCCCTGTGGTTAATGAGTTTCCCAAAATTTTTACCGATGACCTTTCTAGGATCCCTCCAAATAGGAAAATAGACTTTGGGATTGATCTTCTACTGAATATTTATCAAATTTCCATTCCTTCTTATAGGATGGCTCAGGCATTATTAAAAGAATTAAAGGAGCAACTGAAGAATCTCCTTGATAAGGGTTTTATCCGTGATATGCTATAGAAATATTACACTTATGATGCTTAACTATGAGAATATGCATGTACTTAAGGCTATGTTGTTAGATTTGATGTGTTCTTGAGATTGTTTTGTAGAAAATTAGGTTTTGGATTGTAAATACAAGAAGAACTATAAAAAGTGGCTTGAATCGTAGTTAAAAAACCATTTTAATCCTTTACTTCCCAAGGTATGAATTCCTCCTAACAACCCATAAGGATCCTATACGAGTCGTATCTTGGACAGACCTTAAAATCATATCTCGGACAGATTCGACTCAGCTTGACAGTGCTTCAGTATTTTGGCCATAACTTTTCACCTCGATATTGGATTAAGATAAGATTGGTATAATTGGAAAGATAATTCAATTGACTATATTTTGGTGGGTCTTGAGATCACCCAAGTACACTAAAAGTTATGCTTAGTTGAAGATAAAGATTCGTGTCAGAAGTTTAGCCAACTTACTTTTCCTATTCCGTTTTAGTTAGGATTTCTTTCTTGGAGTTTCCTTATATCCCAATTAAACTTCTATTATGTTTTTAAGTCCTATTATGTATGGTTAATTATGTTATCCTATTTTATTTAGGATTTTATTTATAGTGTTTTCCTATTTTAGTTAGGAGTTGATTTCTAGGGTTTTCCTATTTTACTTAGGATTTAGTTTTTTATACTCCATAAATACCCTTTAGGCTTTGTTTATTTAGGGAGCATTCATCAATTTCGAAATTCATTAATAAAACTTCATCTATTGATTATTAGTCTTGGTTTTTTCTTGGTTTGTTATTCAATTTAAGACTTTGGGATTTATTCCTTATTATTTGGAGATTGATTTTGTAATTTTGTCTATGGATTCCATGATTAATCTCATAAATATGAGCATCTAATTCCCTTAGCTATGGTTGTGGGAATCCCGGTGGATTAGCTACGTAGAGAAAGTATGATATTCATCTATTCTGGGCTTGCATGTGTCTTAATATTCTTCACGATAATTAATCTCAAGTATCGATCGTAGCTTGAGATAGCATGTATTCACATACATTCTATAACCATGGAGTTTGCGATTAGGAAAAGAAGATTAAGATAGTGATTTGGGATTTCCACCTCTACTTTTTAGTCCCCACATCTTATCTTATCACTTGATCCTACCTCGGTAAGTGTAACTGAGGCCATAGCAAGGGGCAACAAGGCAACACCTTGAGACTTACCTGGTTACCCGGTAGTTGATAAGACTTATCTTGTAGCTTTGTATGCAGACAACAGAATAGTTGGGTTGATCACGAGAAATTTATGTAGTTGAGAAGCCAGGGGAACACAAATCTAGTGGTCATCTTCTATTGCTTACAACTATCAACAACTATTTTTTTTTCTTCTTTTTTTCGAATTTAACAAATTCCCCCCTTATACATTCTTGCAATGCCTGGTAATTGTAACAAATTCGAGATAGATTTCTGAAGTATTCCCTGTGGGATTCAACCCTAACCTAGTTGTGTTACTATATTTGAGAACGACCGCTTTATCCTTCAATTGGAGGTGTATTTTGGGTGTTATCGAATTTGGTGCCACTGCCGGGGAATATGCTCTCGGAATTCTTGATTGAAGTTGTTGGAGTTATTGGGTTTTATTTTCTTTTGTTTTTTATTTTTATTTTTATTTATGACCTACTCTTCTTGAGATGACAGTCTGGCTAGAGGAAGTATGGAGTGATGATGAGTTTTTATTTATTTATCCTTTTCCTTATGATATGGTGCATTATTGTAGGGGTGTGATAAATATATTATTGGAACATAATGAAAGCATGCTTGACACATTAGCTCTCTTGGAATAGGAAGACAAGATTGTATACAAAAGGTTGATAGGTTTGGCTTGGATATTTACCACCTATAAGTAGAGTTGAATGGAAACACTGTTATGTGGGATGCCCAATAACTTATTTATGGGTAGAGTGAGACAGAATGAATTCTAAAAAGCCAACTTAAGAAGCTGAAATTAGAGAAGTCAAAAATTGCTCATGCTCTTATGGATAGTGTAACTCTTAAGGAGTGTACTAGAGTTATGTGGGGATGTAAAGAAAACTTCAAATTTAGAGTTGCGGCGTATTGGACCTCATTTGAAGCATTTTTCCACATTTTGATTGGATAGTCAGATCTTGATCGAGCCATCCAAACCTAAAGAAAAGTGCAAGAAGGAGGAATCTTATGTCTATATTCTTGAATATGCTGAGCCAGAATCAAAGAACTACATTCCTCATATAAGGGCCAAGAAGTACAATATGCCACATCTATTTCTTGGGTCCTTTATTTTCATACCTCTTCCCCATGAGCATAATGGGAAATCAGAAAAGCAATTAGGGGTGAAATTCATGAGTTCAAAGGTAAAAGAGAAACTTGAAGGCCAACTATTGGTCTACCTTGATGAAGTCTGAGTAATCAAGGTACCCATGGACTTGTTGGGGAAGTCTGAGTAACCAACAAAGTTCTGTCATGTCGTGGTGTGAAACCAAGCGCTTCTTGGGAGGAAACCCAAGGTATTTTATTATTTGTATTTGTATTATGTTATTGACGTTAGATATCCAAACCTATGGTGCACAGGTATTCTTCTAAATCTCTTGTTTTAGTTTGATGCATTGGGGATGATGCATGATTTTAAATTGAGGGTGGGGCTACTTGTGGGTCTTGATGTCTTTTTGGGGTTTTTGTTATCATACCTCTTTTCCCCTGAGTCTTGTTCCTAGTAGAGGCGGCATGTTTAGGCGTATTGTGTTTTATTTCGTGATGTTTTGTGGTTAACTTAGAGATAAATAAGTATCTCAGGTAGTTGACAGATTTTTGTTGATTTTTTTAGATAAATGATAAATACGTCTCCAATTGTCTATTTTGTAACCATGTGATATGTATATATATGCGACGATTGTGAATATCTTTGTTGCATTAGTATTAGGGACATAATAATCATTGCGAACTTGTGCATGAATCATATAGGTGGTAGCTTGCAATATTGACTTTGTGCCTTGTGTGTGTGAGATACTACTTAGTTCCCTTTGTGTGTTAAATATAGAACTTACCAGGTTAGTCTTTCGTAGGTTGTAGGATAGTGGTTAGGAAAGAATCATAGGCTACTTTTTATATTAGTCCACTTTTAGCCTAATTGACCTTCCTTGTATGAATTAGTACCCTTTGATCCCTCTTTTGAACCTTATAGCCTAATTTCCTTAATACACTTACTACCTTCCCATTTGTATTACAATGAACCTAGTTTGGCCCTGGTCTTTCTTGAACATTCTGCACTTTAACTTAGGTAAATCGCCTAAGTTAAGGGTGGCTATCATAGGGGTGCTTGGTGTGAAATGGGTATGAAGAGAGGTAAACTAAGATAAAATAAACTAATGTTGGGAATGGTAGAAAAAGAAAAGAAAATTTGTGAAAAAAAGAAAAAAAAAAGACTAGAAGACCACACCCAACCTGAATATGCTTTAAAATAAAAAGGGAGAAAAAAAGGCGAAAATAAAATAAAAAATTGGTTAAGTATGGACCCCAAAATTTAGTGTATTTCCAAGGAGGCTTAGTCACTATAAATATTCATACGTATCATACCAACCACAAACCTACATTACAATCTGAAGAAAAAGTCCTGAAGTGATCCTAACTTAACTATCTGAAAGCTTAGGTAAAGAAAATAAGGGCAAGCCTATGGTATTTGACATGCATTGATTGAAACTTCTTTCTGAGAGTGAGTGTCTCTTGACCGTCCCCACATTGACATACTTGATTTCATGTATGAGTAAGGAGGGACTTCTTTGTTGTGAGGGCACACAGGTTGTATTCCTAGTTGCTTACTTGTTTGGATAGTGTAACTTGTATGTATGCATGGTTGTTTGTTTCTAATATAATGGCATAGCTTGATTCCTCTATGTCACATTATTGTGCTTTATTAATACACATAGTTGGTCTAAAAGTGATTGAACTTGGAGAGGGTAATGTGTTTCGTGCTAAAATTTATGATTTACTGCCATAGGTATCTTACGTTTCTCTTGGTTAAGCATCGTTGTATTATTGTTTTATGTTTTGTTATTTTTCCCTGTGGTTAATGAGTTTCCCAAATATTTTCCTGATGACCTTTCTAGGATCTCTCTAAATAGGGAAATAGACTTTGGAATTGATTTTCTACCGGATATTTATCCAATTTCCACTCCTCCTTATAGGATGACTGGCATAACTAAAAGAATTAAAGGAGCAACTGAAGGATCTCTTTGATAAGGGTTTTATCCATCCTAGTATTTCTCTTTGGGATACTTCGGTGTTTTTAGTAGAACTCTTATATGTCCAAGGTTCAATATTGAAATAATTTCAGAGGTTTTCCCTGACTTTGTTTGTGTTAACGAATAATTTGAAAGATGGGTCTCTTCAGATGTGAATAGACTTCGTCAGTTAAATAAAGTCACAATGAAAAATAAGTACCCTGTTCCTAGGATTGATGACCTCTTTGATCAGCTTCAGGGTACTAAGTGTTTCTCTAAAATAGATCTTTACTCGGGTTACCATCAATTGAAAATAGGGAGGCTGATATTCCCAGGACTACTTCCTAAACCCGTTATGGCCATTTTGAGTTCTTTGTCTTGTCTTTTAGATTGACTAATTGATACAAGCCAAATTGCTTTCGGACCATTGGATGGGATATGTATGATGTTCGAAGTGACTGATGACTTCCTAGTGCTATTAAAAGATGCTACATGGATGAAGATTACCATTAAGGAGGGAAAAACTTTGACGAGCTCGAAGGTCTGCAAGCCAGGGCTCGAAAGCCCCTTGGAAGGGACATCTGCGCAAGGTTCTTTGGATCTGCCATTGATCCGCTCTAGCATTTCAAGAGTAGGTCAAAACAGCCCCTAGTGGGCCTTTTATTGCATTTGGATCACTTTTGGGCCCTAATTATGTAATATTTAACCAAGCTATAAATACTTGACAGCTAGGCTTATTTCCTTAGTTTTGTTTAATAATGATGATGAATACAGGAAAACTCCATTGGGAGTGTTGAGTACTTGGAAAATCCAATGTTGAACCTTGTTTAGAAATGGTAGTTTTAAGGGAGATTCGATCCCCCATTCGGTCAACGTAAGAGCTAGGTACTTGTAGGTAATCAATAAGGGAGGTCTTTAGGTTTGATACACCCTTTGGTTGCCCTTTTGTGATCTTCTTGTATCTATCTTTATACCATCTTTGCTTTATATCCTTTTACTTCTCATTTGTTTGTTTTGTTGTTTCTTTAGTGTTTGTGTTTGTTCTTGTCGTCGTAGATTACTCTTGTATCATTTGGTATCAAAGTCAAGATTGATTTCATTCCAATGAAGTCAATCTTGGGTCTATTCGTCCTAGAAAATTGAAAAATCACAAAAAAGTTACTATTCATGTTATCAAATTTTGATTTTTTGATTTTTTGTATTTTCTTGTGTTTGTAGTGTTAGATTTTTTTTTCTCTAACACTATACAAGTCTATAAAAAAAACTGAGTCAAATCAGAGCTTATTTGAGTGTTCTATCCTTGTTTGAAGATAGGGTTGAAGAAGTTTGAAGTGAATTAAGAATCTGAAGATTTTGGTGAAAAATTTGGGCAGATTGATGTTTGGAATAAGTTTAGAAGTCTAAGACGTGCCTACATTCAAAATTTCAACGCATTGCATGCTCCAGAGAAAAAGTGAGAAAGATTGATGTTTTTGGTGTGTTCATGAGGAGATTCTGATATTCATATTGAAAGTTCATCCAAAAGAGGTTGTTTAATCCAACAAGAAAGAAGAAAAAGATTTGGGTTTTTTATCCAAAAATAAGGAAGAAAATATAAAAAAGGTGTTTGTATTTGAGCATCTAAAAGGATCTTATGGATATTCCAAGAAGAAAGAGAGCACAAAGGACCATTTGGAGGGTAAATCGGCCAATTTAAGGGCCTAGAGGCAGGTCACTTGTGCCTGAGGTGCGCTGCACCTGCCCCTAAGCTGTGGTTGCACCTCTAAGAAGTATCCAAGTCAAGAACCCACATCCAAGGTGCTCCACACCTATTATAGCAGGTCCCAACGCACCCGCAGCGCAGGCAGCCCCCCTCCCTCCCCCGAATGTAAATCATCCTTATTCAACGCAGATTCACCCCTCCAACTGATGTGACTTGGAAACATGGCATATTTGTTTCTTAAAATAAGGAATTTATGGTTGGACTTATATTATTTTGGTATTTATGATATGTTTTTGTGTGTTGTGCAGGTGAAACGGGTTAACATTGGTCTTGGAATAAAAATTGGACAAGGAAGTGCTGAAAATAGAGAAGACTAACCATCTTACGAGTCTTCTGTATGAGTCGTCAAGTTATCAGATGACTTGTATCCTTACCCGTAAGTAAGAAACCAGCATAACACAACCACCTGAAGAAGCTAAGTAAAGAATGATCATGACTCATTAGGAGTGATTACGAGTCTCGAGGAGCAGTCATAAAGATAGAAAAATCCAAAGCAAAGATTCAGAGGTAAATTCCTAGAAGACTATGAGTCGTAAGACCTAATTAAGACTCATAAGTATAAGTCGTGAAGAGACCAGAGCACAAAGCCCTGAAATACTAAGGCTGAAGTGAAAATGGATGAAGGGCACGAGTCTTAAGGACTGAATACGAGTTGTGGTAATGAATCGTAAGGACAGTAGAAGCTTGAAGACCTGAAGATCAGTTACTGTAGTGCATACAACAAGCACCTTACACTCATATAAAGACCTTAAGAGTGGACTACATGAGTCATAATGAGTGCCGACATACTTTTCCTATTCTATTTTTATTAGGATTCTTTTATTAGTTTTAGACACTATAAGTACCTTCGGGTTATTACTTTACTAGGTTACACACTTTTACATTACTTTACATTCTTTTAGCATACTTTGATCGTTGAGATTTTGGTTTTTTATTCAATTAGAGACTTTGGATTTTCTTTCTCTCATTATTGTGCAATTAATTACATGTGTTCTGTATTGATTATCATGGATTGTTGCATGAACACGAGAGGCTAATTTTGTTGAATAGGGTTGTGGGAACCTGGCAGATTAGCATCGTAGAGGAAGTGAGAGATTCATGTATTCTATTGTAGTTTCATATATCTTAATCTTCTTCATATTAATTAACCTCAGAGCTACTGCAGAAGCTTGAGGACTGCCCATATTTGAGAACGTCCTCACAAGTGAGTTTGAGAATAGGAAAAAGGTATTAAGATAGTAATTTGAGATTCACGTCCATATTATAATTCTTCCATCTCATCTAATCAACTTAATACTCAAAAGGTGATAGTTGAACTAAGGTCATAGGCAAGGGGAAATAAGGTGACACCCTAAGAATCACAAGGTAAAGGGTGAGATTTATCAACACGTTCACAAGATGGTTGATAATACATAGTTTGTCTACTTTACATGCAGAGAAAGAGAATAGGTGAGTTGAACATGAGAAGTTTAGGGAGTTGAGAAGCCAGGGGGAACACAGTCCTAGTGTTCATCTTCTACTATTTATGAACCTAAGAATTCAAGTTCTATTTCTATTCATTTTTTACTACAAAATACCCATATTTACTTTTCAGTGTTGCTCATGGATTTTGTCAAGTTTGAGATACTATTCAAAAATTTTCCTATGGGTTCGACCCTAACCTGATTTGGGTTACTATATTTGACATCGACCACAACATACTTATTTGGAGGTTAGTTTTGGGCGACAACAAATTTTAGCATCATTACCGGGGAAGATATTGTGAATTATTTATTGGAGTTGGTTAAGTTCGCGGGTTTTATTTTTTATTTTTTATTTGGTATACGTTGGTGTATGATAAACACTAGGAGTAGATGAAATCCCATGATCCAATTGGATCTAGAACCTAAAAGAATTCTACAAACACCGCGAAGGATATCAGAGCAAGTTCATGATGGTGTTCCTGCTAGGGTTTGAGACCCTCAGATTTTACCTCTTCACCCACTAACTGATCCACAAAATATTGTAGATAGATAGACTGAGCAATTTTTAGCTGAGGCATCTGAAGAGGATAGATTAGACAAGAAGGCCCGGTTTGATGAAGAGGCTGGATTAGCCGAGGAGGCCCAGTTAGCTGAAGAGGCTAGGCAAGCTCAGCAAGCAGAACTAGCCAGGCCAAGGCAAGTGGCCGAGCATTGATATAGAGTTAAAAAAGAGAGAATGTAACACCCCAATTTGTTGAACCGAAATGCTACACGGTGCTCATAACCCAGAGGGACTAAAAGCTAACCCATGACTGATATCTATACCTGTATACTGCAAATCATGATATAATAATGTGGAATACAAGGAATTGTAAGGCCATAAGGTTCAACTTAATACAATCATGTGGGCAAAAATACCCAAAACAACTAAATCTGGACATAAATCTGAAAGCAAATCCAAAAGCCTTTAAACTATCTAAATAAGGAGTTGAAGGAACATGTCTCCAACTAACTCTGTAAAACTGAACTGAAGAAATAAATGAATCAAATTATATTATCCTCGAATCAATGAGGACTCACTTGTCTCTACGACTGGAACGCTACCGCTACTGCTGAGATGGAGCTCGTGTCTCGAAACCTATGGTGTAACATGAAAAGAAAGCACCATAGCTCAAATGCGTCAGTACAACTGGAGTACTGAGTATACGAGGAAGGTAGGCTAAACATAAAGGGTTTCATGCATGAACAACATTGACTGACTGATATGAACGTGGGAGTGCAAACACACATATATAGAAACTGGGACCATGAATACGTGATAGCATGACCTATAAGCTAATACATGGTTTACTGATAACTGTCATGACTAATACTGAAATTGATAACATCGACGACTGTATCTGACAGTCCTGTATATACTGAAATCTGAAGAATGCCCTGAGTTCTTTTACTGAGACTGATACTGCAACTAATAACATGGATGACTGTATCTGATAGTCCTGTATATACTGAAATCTGAAGAACGCCCTAAGTTCTTTTACTGAGACTGTTACTAAAACTGTGGGAGGTAGTGTTTAACCAACATGCCCCGTATATGTCGTTATGGCTAAGCTGGTGTCCAATATCTGCCCCGACTAGAGGGGTGTCAATACCGCCCCACTGGTAAGGACAACTGTGAGTGACCCTTATCTGGCGGGTACTCAATGAGAACGGCGGGATCCCTAAACTGATGGTTTAAGCCACCTCATCAACCCTGAGCTGATGGGTTAAGATATCTTAACCTACGCTGGCTAAGTAGTTCTGGAACACAAGGATTGCTACTAAGAATCACACCCTGAACTGGACGGCGAGTTTTCATCCTTGGGTTCACTCGGTGCTAACCTCTACTCCCATCTGAAGGGACTGGACATGAATAACTGACTGTGCATGACTTGATCTTACTGAATTTTGTTAACTTGTCGAATGTTACTGATATCTAACAACGACTAAGATTATGAGGTTTTCCTGAGTCACATGACTGACTGAATTCTATGGAATCATAGCTTGAGTTCAGATATCGTGAAACATGACATGGATCTAGGCACACATCTATAGTTTTTGGGTACAAGTACCCCCAGGACTCGATAGAAGGAAACTGACACACATGACTGACTTGATCATAAGAGTAGAGTCCATAATTTATAATATCATAAGTAGGGATCTCATACTAAGCATGGTTATCAACAATGTATTGCATGGAAAGGATTTCATATCACATGGAAGTACTTGCACAATCTTAATATCATGTTCGTTGCATAATCATATTGGCAACACATACTAATAGCATGGAAGTTCATGTGGATTGCATAGTTATCATACATCTTGTTCATAAGTAGGATTTGCAAGTAAACATAGCATAATCTCATAAGAATAGCTCATGGGTATTCCAACAACATTCACAAGGCACATTAACAACATAGAAGTCATTGGAATGTAAGGGCATATCATGAATCCTTCACTTAATCACAATTTAGCTGTATTGCATGGTTTCTAGTTCCTTAGGCATTTTATCAAACACCTGACATGCACATCTTAAGCATAGGTGAATTCATCTAATTATACATCATGAACAACCAAATTTACATGTTTCCAACTCATATGATATCATGAATTCACAAAAATATATAAATATTCCATCTTGGGAATTACCCAATATCAACAACATGATCATCAACACCCAACGATATAGAAATCATACTTTATAATGAAAAAGAGGAAAACAAATAAGCATCAACATAGGTATAATCATATCACCACAATCAACCAAGCTTTTGTATTTTAAATATTGATTGAACTCCACGGACGAAAGGAATCCGTGGATGAACACTACGCATACCTTAGAAGAAAGATTCTTGATGATTGATAAAGGAATTTCCTTGAAATCGGATCTTCAAGCTTAGTATTGTAACCCTAGTTGTTTTTCTCTTTTAGTGATCTTGGATGATGAGCCTTGAGATGAAAATAGGGTTGTAATATGTTTAGAAGCTATATATTTCATAGGGTTAAGTTTAGGAACGTGTAAGGAGTATTTAAAGACTTAATTACCTTTAAAATAACTCAAGACGGAGTGTTTTTGACACCTGAAATTTACTTAGGCGGCGCCCAAGTGATCGCCTATGCCTGGGTTGGGTGGCGCCTAACCAATCGACTATGCCTGGGTTAGGCGGCGCCTAACCAATCGCCTATGCTTACTGTCTCTCACAAAAATGGGCATAACTTTTCACTCGGGTATTAGACTAAGGAAAAATTGGTATCGTTGGAAAGCTAATTCGATTCTCTACAATTTGGTGGGTCTAAATCAGCCCAAATACCATATTAAGATCGATTTATACTCGTTCAAAGATTACCCTTGCAAAATCGAACACTAAAACTTGATGGATTCAAAAACTCTTAGCTTGCATTACCTTAAGTGACTCATATGAACATGCTTAATGCATCCTAAGCTATACTATCACTAGGATATTCATGGTAAGTCATGTACTCAAGTATGAATCACAGGATTAGAAACATGCAGGGTATTACAATATCTCCCCCTTGGGAACATTTGTCCTCGAATGAGAATTTACTAAGAAGGGATACAAGACAATAGAAGCTGAACTGAACATGAAGAGCAGAAACTTAATCTCATGACTGACATGCTGAACATACTGAACTCGTGCATATCTGATGCACGGGCAACTAACATATGAATGCATAACTGAGTATGAAATGGTTAATAGGTACCATGTTTATACTGGAAACATGAACATGAAACTTAATAAACTTAAGGAGAACTGTTACCTTGAGCTTGATCTAAATTGGCGGGGAAGAGGTGAGGATACTTGGTACGTATATCTACTTTTTATTCCGAAGTATCTCCCTCATGAGACTGATTTTCCCAAAGAACCTTGACTAGAGGGACTTCTTTGTTCCTCAATCTACGAGTCTGATAATCTAAGATTTCAACTGGAATCTCTTCATAAGAGAGGCTGTTCTGAATGTCGATGCTCTGAATAGGGACAACAACTGCTGGGTCACCTATGCACTTCTTTAGCAAAGAGACATGGAAGATTGGATGGACTGAGGCTAGATCTAAAGGTAAGTCAAGCTCATAAGCTACCTTGCCGAAGCGACAAAGAATTTTGAAGGGAACGATATACTGGGGACTGAGTTTCCCTTTCTTGCCAAACCTCTTCACTCCCTTCATGGGAGAGATCTTAAGATAGACATAGTTACTGACCTCAAACTCGAGATCCTTTCTATGAACATCTGCATAGGACTTCTGTCGGCTTTAAGCAACCCAGAGTCTCTTTCTGATCAACTGAACTTTCTCTGACACGTCGAATACTAAGTTAGGAGCTATGACTGAGGCCTCACTAACTTCGAACCAGCCAATCGGAGATCTACATCTCCTACCATAAAGAGCTTTGAATGGAGCCATCTGAATACTTGAATGATAGCTATTGTTGTATTCAAACGCAATCAAAGGCAAGTGGTCATCCCAACTTCCCTTGAATTCAATTGCACACGCTCTTAGCATATATTCAAGAGTTTGAATGGTCCTCTCTGCTTAACCATCTATCTGAGGATGAAATGCTGTACTGAGATGGACTTGGGTACCAAGACCCTTTGGGAATGCTTTCCAAAAGTGAGAAGTGAACTGGGTAACTCTGTCTGAGATGATAGATAGTGGAACACCGTGTAATCTGACTAACTCCCTGATAGAGAGTTTGGCATAATCCTTGGCAGAATAAGAAGTACGAATAGGAAGGAAATGAGCTGACTTAGTCATTCTATCTATAATGACCCAGACTGAATCATGCTGATGATGAGTTCTAGGCACACCTGTCACGAAGTCCATGTGAATTTCTTCCCACTTCCAAGTAGGAATGGTGAACTCTTGCATGGAACCACTAGGTTTCTAATGCTCTATCTTAACCTGCTGACATGTAGAGCACTTAGCCACAAACTCTGCAATATCTCTTTTCATCCCACTCCACCAATAGATATCCCGCATATCACGGTACATCGTAGTGGCCCCAAGATGAATAGAGTATTGCGCACCATATGCTTCTGCAAGAATTCGCTGCCTCAATTCATCTACACCTGGAACACATAGACAACCCTGACAACAAAGAGCATCATCTCCCCCTTGGGAGAAAACCTCAACTTTCTGATTCTGAACTAACTCTTTGAGCTCGGCAAGGCTAGGATCCCTGTCTTGTTTCTCTTTTACCTTGGAAACTAGAGATAACTCTGAACTACTATGAACACATACACCACCCTCTGAAGAATCGACTAAGCGAACACCTAGTCTGGAAAGCTGATGGACCTCCTGAGCCATCTTTTTCTTACTATCCTCAACATGAGAAATACTACCCATGGAGAGTCGACTGAGATCGTCGACCATAACATTGGCCTTTCCCAGATGATAAAGAATACTTATGTCGTAATCCTTCAAGAGCTCTAACCACCTTCTCTAGAGAAGATTGAGATCTTTCTGGGAAAAGACATCCTGGAGGCTTTTATGGTCTGTGAAGACATCTATATAAACTCCATAGAGATAATGCCTCCAAATCTTCAAGGCAAAAACTACCGCTGCTAACTCAAGATCATGAGTAGGATAATTCTTCTCATGTGGCTTTAACTATCCGGAGGCATAGGCTATGACCTTACCATACTGCATGAGCACACAACCTAAACCTACTCTGGATGCATCACAATAGACTACAAAACCATCTGAACCATCTGGAATAGCTAGAACTGGAGCGGAGGTGAGTTGAGTATTCAACTCTTGAAAGGTCTTCTTGCATGAATTTGACCACTGAAACTTAATCTTCTTCTGAGTCAATCTGGACATGGGAGATGCAATAAAAGAAAATCCCTCGACAAACCGTCTGTAATAGCCAACGAAACCCAAGAAACTCCTAATATCTGATGGAGATACGGGTTGAGGCTAGTTTCTTACTGTCTTTATTTTCTGAGGATCTACTCTAATGCCATCACCAGAAATAATATGGCCAAGGAATGCTACTGATCTTAGCCAAAATTTGCACTTACTAAACTTACCGATAATTGGTGATCCCTGAGAGCCTGAAGAACAATCCTGACATGGTCTGCATGATCACGCTCTGTGCGATAATAGACCAGAATATCATCTATGAAGACTATAACAAATATGTCTAAGTACTGCTCAAACATATGGTTCATCAAATCCATAAAAGCTGTAGGGGCATTGGTAAGACCAAATGACATGACTAAAAATTTGAAGTGACCATACCGAGTACGAAAAGTTGTCTTTGGAATGTCACATTCTCTAACTCTGAGCTGATGATAGCCTGATCTGAGGTCTATCTTGGAGAAGTAACTGGCACCCTAAAGTTGGTCGAATAGATCATCAATCCTGGGAAGAGGATATCTGTTCTTGACTGTGACCTTGTTGAGTTGACGGTAATCAATACACATCCTAAGAGAACTGTCTTTCTTGCGCACGAATAATACTGGTGCACCCCATGGGGAAATGTTGGGTCTGATGAATCCCTTATCTAAGATATCCTTCAACTGATCTTTTATTTTCTTGAGTTCTGCTGGTGCCATTCTGTATGGTGGAATAGAAATAGGTTGAGTATCCGAAAGAAGGTCTATGCCAAAGTCTATTTCCCTCTTGAGAGGAATGCCTAGAAAATCTTCGGGAAAGACATCTGAGTATTCATTAACAATAGGGACTGTTTTGAGGCTGGGAGATTCAGAACTAGAATCTTTAACATGCACAAGATGATACACACACTCCTTAGAAATCATTTCCTTGCCCGAAGGTAGGAAACAAGTTGACCCCTGAACGCTGAAATGCTACCCTTCCACTCTAGGACGAGCTCATTCAAGAACTAAAACTAAACTATTCTATTTCTACAGTCGACTGTGGCATAGCAGGAATGAAGCCAATCCATGTCGAGAATGACATCAGAATTGGTCATCTCTAACTCTACTAAATCTACTGATGTGGATTTTTGAGATATCATAACTGGGCAGTTCCTGTATACTGAGCTATGATAGTTTTACCCACTGGGGTAGAGACTGAGAAGGGCTCTGCTAGGACTTCGGGACTGATTCTGAAATTTCTTGCTATGTATGGAGTAACAAAAGACAAAGATGCACCTGGGTCTAGCAAATCATAAACATGAACATGGAAAATCTGTAATGTACCAGTAACGACATCAAGAAAAGTTTTCTAATCCTGCCGGGACTGAAGAGCATAGAGTCTATTTGGACGTTGCCCACTGGTAGCACTGGAATTGGCACCCTGCTGGTTTGGGTGACTGGACTGAGCTGTAGAATTATTTTGCTGACCCTGAAGACTTGACTGCAGACACTCCCTAATCCAGTGGCCTGGCTTGCCACAACCAAAATAGACATCACTACCGGCTCTACAAATGCCCTTGTGGTTCTTACCACAAGTCTGACAAAGGGGATTTATTCGGGCACTGCTAACACTGCCCTAACATTTAGAGCCTGGCACTTTGTCTCTATTGCTGTCTCTGAACTTCAGCACTAGAGCGCTGGCAGAGAAAAGAGATGGAATGACTGACTTGGAGCAAAACTATGAACGGTTTCCTCCATCTGACTTGGGGTGAGCAAAGTTGAAATTACCTGACCTTGCTCTCTTATTCTGCCTCTCCCTAGTCTTAAACTTGTGCTCTTTTACTTGCTGGACATGGGTCATCAGTCTTGCTAAGGTCATATCACTGATCAGCATCGCAGACCTATACTCATTTACCACGCTATCGTTGACCCCTGACACGAACTTGCTCATCTTAGCTCTATTGTCTGCAACCACATGAGGAGCATACCTGGCTAGCTGAGTGAATCTGAGAGAATACTCCCTAACTGTCATATTCTCCTGCCTGAAGTTGATGAACTCAAGAACTTTGGCTTCCCTCAACTCTTAGGGAAAGAATCTATTTAAGAAGGCTGTGACAAATTCCTCCCACTCGATAGGGCCTGTATCATCTAATATCTCAAACTTTCACTGTTTGCACCAATCATGAGTAACATCCTGTAACTGATAGGCGGCTAACTCAGCAATCTCAATAGAAGTAGCACCCATGATGTCAATGACCTTCTAGACTTGGTCAATGAACTCCTGAGGGTCCTCATCAAACTTAGAACCATAGAAATATGGAGGGTTCATCTGGGTAAAGTCCCAAACCCTAGATGCTTTAGGAGTGGCCACTAGATTGGCCGAAATAACTAGTGGCCGTTTATTCTACGCAGCCATGGACTGAGAAACTGTGGTAAAAGTGGCTCTAAACTTGGGAAACATGTTCGCCCAAAGGATCTTTGGGCTGAGGAGCTAGCTGGTTTATTCTCTTTGGGGCCATGGTCTGGAATAAGAGAACAATGAATTATACTGAGAGTTTAACTTATAATTATGCTCACTAGCATGACATGAATAATGAAGAAAGGGGACTATTCCTAAAACATCTTATAACCTCTCGCACAAAAATGTGGCGCGCAACATACCCATGTACAAGACTCTACAAGATGCGGCTTTTAGACTTCCTAGGACTCTATTTAACCTTAGGCTCTGATACCAAGTTTGTAACACCCCGATTTGCTGAACTGGAATGCTACATGGTGCTCATGACCCCGAAGGACCACAAACTAACCCATGACTGATATCTATACCTATATACTGCAAATCATAATATAATAATGTGGAATACGTAAAACTGTAAGGCCATAAGGTTCAACTGAATACAATCATGTGGGTGAAAATACCCAAAATAACTAAATCTGGACGTAAATCTAAAAGTAAATCCGAAAGCCTCTAAACTGTCTGAATAATAAGTTGAAGGAATATGTCTCCAACTAACTCTGTAAAACTGAACTGAAGAGATAAATGAATCAAATCATATTTTCCTCGAATTAATGAGGACTCACAGTGTCTCTACGACTGGAACGCTACCACTACTGCTGAGCTGGAGCTCATGTCTCAGAACCTATGGTGTAACATGAAAAGAAAGCACCATAGTGCAAATGCTTCAGTACAACTGGAGTACTGAGTATATGAGGAAGGTAGGCTGAACATAAAGGGTTTCATGCATGAACAACACTGACTGACTAATATGAATGTGGGAGTGCAAACACACATATATAGAAACTAGGACCATGAATACGTGATAGCATGACTTGTAAGCTAATACATGGTTTACTGATAACTATCATGACTTATACTAAAACTGATAACATGGACGACTATATCTGACAGTCCTGTATTTACTAAAATCTGAAGAATGCCCCGAGTTCTTTTACTGAGACTGATACTAAAACTAATAACATGGATGGCTGTATCTGACAGTCCTGTATATACTGAAATCTGAAGAACGCCCTAAGTTCTTTTACTGAGACTGTTACTGAAATTATGGGAGGTAGTGTTTAACCAACATACCCCATGTATTCCATTATAGCTAAGCTGGGGTCCAATCTCTGCCCCGACTGGAGGGGTGTCAATACCGCGCCACTGGTAAGGACAACTGTGAGTGACCCTTATCTGGCAGGTACTCAATGAGAATGGTGGGAACCCTAAACTGATGGGTTAAGCCACCTCATCAACCCTGAGCTAACGGGTTAAGATGTCTCAACCTATACTGGCTACGTAGTTCTGGAACACAAGGATTGCTACTAAGAATCACACCCTGAACAGGCGGGTGAGTTCCCATCCTTGGGTTCACTCGGTGCTAACCTCTACACCCATCTGAAGGGACCTGACATGAGTAACTGACTGTGATGACTTGATCTTACTGAATTCCATTTACTGGCAGAATGTTATTGATATCTGACAACTGACTAAGATCATGAGATTTTCCAAAGTCACATGACTGATTGATGTCTATGGAATCATAGCTTGAGTTCGGATATCGTCAAACATGACATGGATCTAGGCACACAACGATAGTTTTTGGATACAAGTACCCCCAGGACTAGATGGAAGGAAACTGACACACATGACTGACTTGATCATAAGAGTAGAGTCCATAATTTATAATATCAGAAGCAGGGATCTCATACTAAGCATGGTTATCAACAATGTATTGCATGGAAAGGATTTCATATCACATGGAAGTACTTGCACAATCTTAATATCATGATCATTTCATAATCATATTGGCAACACATACTAATAGCATGGAAGTTCATGTGGATTGCATGGTTACCATACATCTTGTTCATAAGTAGGATTTGCAAGTAAACATAGCATAATCTCATAAGAATAGTACATGGATATTCCAACAACATTTACAAGGCACATTAACAACATAGAAGTCATTGGAACGTAAGGGCATATCATGAATCCTTCACTTAGTCACAATTTAGCTATATTGTATGATTTCTAGTTCCTTAGGCATTTTATCAAACACCTTACATGCACATCTTAAGAATAGGTGAATTCATCTAATTATACATCATGAACAACCATATTTACATGTTTCCAACTCATATGATATCATGAATTCACAAAAACATATAAAGATTCCATCTTGGGAATCACCCAATATCAACAACATGATTATCAACACCCAACGATATAGAAATCATACTTTATAATGAAAAAGAGGAAAACAAACAAGCATCAACATGGGTATGAGCATATCACCACAATCAACCAAGCTTTTGTATTTAAAGATTGATTCTTGAACTCCACGGATGAAAGAAATCCGTGGATGAACACTACGCATACCTTAGAAGGAAGATTCTTGATGATTGATGGAGGAATTTCCTTGAAATCGGATCTTCAAGCTTAGTATTGCAACCTTAGTTGTTTTTCTCCTTTAGTGCTCTTGGATGATGAGCTTTGAGATGAAAATAGGGTTGTAATATGTTTAGAAGCTATATATTTAGTAGGGTTAAGTTTAGGAACGTGTAAGGAGTATTTAAAGACTTAATTACCTTTAAAATAACTCAAGACGGAGTGTTTTTAACACTTGGAATTTAATTAGGCGGTGCCCAAGTGATCGCCTATGCCTGGGTTCGGCGGCGCCTAACCCTAAAACTTGATGGATTCCAAAACTGTTAGCTTGCATTACCTTAAGTGACTCATATGAACATGCTTAATGCATCATAAGCTATCCTATCACTAGGATATTCATGGTAAGTCATGTACTCAAGTATGAATCACAGGATTAGAAACATACAGGGTATTACAGAGAGTTCCAATGATTCTTGCATATCAACATCTGTAACTATATGATGAAGATGAGGACATGGCATATATTGAGCCTACTGAGATAGGAACCATCATTCCACCTGCTCTACCCCCAACATTTTATTTGACATCACTAGTGCAATGATCCATCAGTGACAAATGATGCAAACATGCATCTGGGATCTGTATGTTGTGTACTATTCCAATGGTAAAATAGATAGCTTTGAGGTTGAGGTTGTTCCTATTTTTGCTAACTGAAGAAGCATCATTGATCTTTACATCTTTTAGGTGCATTGGAAAAATATGAGAGCATGATAAGGAAAGTTCTATCACGCCACTTCGAAGACTTGAAAGGCTTGCCCAATTTTGCATTAAACTTTCGTATGGGCTCATTTGGCAATGGTGAGAATCATAAAAAGACACTAAATGGTCATCGATATTTAATCTTCTTGTCCTTCAAGATTGAGGTTGTGTTATACCCTTTCGGCAAGACAAACTTCAAAATGTAGGAATTTTCCTCCTCATTTCCAAAATTAATCATTTGCTTGGGTGATTTGACTTTCATCACATCCACCAAGAATAATATTGAAAAATGGTTCGAGTGAGGTCTTCTCCCTAATTTTGGAGTTGCATCCTTCTTGACCTCTTCACCCCAAAGTGGGCTAGAGCCTTTATAAGAGATTGACGTGGTTTCTTCTTTTTCTTTAGCACTATTTCCTCAATCTTGGTATCATCTCTCATGGTTGATTCGGTTGGTTGGGAAATCACCGAGGGTTGCTCATCATTAAGATCAACATCAATATAGGATTCTTTCTCCTCATCTTCACACTCTTCCATTATTTTAAATGATTCCACAGACAAGATATTATCTAAACATAATGTAGAAGAATGCTTTGAATGATTGACCTCTATATCTATCTCCTCATAAATGATTGGCTTCATGCCTTGACACATATCACATACGATATCATAAATTTCTTTCTGGATATCCAACATTCTTTGAAACATAGCTTTAATACCACTCTTCTCGGTGCTTCGTTCTTCCTTTTCTTGACCATATGACTATCGAACTCATAAGAAGAACTAAAATTTGGGTTAGTGCAATAGGGGGAGGGGAAATTTGGGCAATCACTCCAATGTCCATCTTGGCCACCATAGGGCAATCACTCTAATGTCCACCAGTTAGGATCACTATAGGGCTTTTCTTAAGCTTGTAACGTAGGCCAGGGGCTGGTATAATATTCATGGATATTTTAGAGTGTCTATGCCTCCTTTACACTACACTAAACTTTCGGGGTTTCAACTCTCAACCTTCTTTTCTTCCTCTCTTTATTGATCATACATGCTCAAGATGGATGCGGTCTTTTCAATTATCACTTATCTTTTTATCGTCTTTTACACAACTTTCTCATTTCTTATTCCTTTTTCACCGCACCTAATTTTTTATTCTTTTTTTTTATTCTTCCTCTCTTCATACTTATTTTGTATCATGCACCCCTATGATAGCCACCCTCAACTCAGGTTGTTTGGCTAAGTCAAGGTGCATAGTATCCAAGGAGGACAAGGGCCAAAATAGGTTCATTGTGATGTAAATGGGAAGGTGATAGGTGTCATAAAAGAAATAGGCTATTCGGGATCAAAATAGCTATCAAGGGATATTATGTATACAGGAAAGGTAATTTAGGGTAAAAGTGGGCTAATATCAAAATGGCCTATAATCCTCTCCTAACCCCTATCCTACAACCAAGGCAAGACTAACCAGGCAAGTTCTGGATTCATACACAAAGGGAACTAAGTAACACCTCTCACACACATGGCATACAAATATCTCGCACATCACTACTTATCCGGTTCGTGCAATTGTTTAGCACTAATTATCAAGTTGCCAGAACTAATGCCACCAAAAGGTGAACTATGGCCACAATTAGATGCAGTTCACACAGTATTACAAATAAACACTTGGAGAGGTGCTCAAAAATAAAAAAACATATTAACTACCTTATTACTTGTATTTCTCCTAGTTAACCACAACACATCACAAAACAAAACACAATACACCTAAACATGCCAGCTCTACTATGAACAAGACTCCGAGGAAAAGAGGCACGACAACAAAAACCCATGGAGGACATCAACACCCACAAGTAGCCCCACCCTCAACTTAAAATCATACAATGTCCCCAATGCAACAAACCAAAACAAGAGAGATAAAAACATACCTGTGGCATCACGGGTGCGAAGATCTGATGTCAATCACATAATACGAATACAAAAAATAAAATATCTTGGGTTGCCTCCCAAGAAGCGCCTAATTTAGTGTCACTGCATGACTCAGTTATCTCGACTACTCAAACTTCATCAAGATACCTTGTTGATAATTATTTATGTCTCCACTTGGAGGATTTGAAATGTCGACCCAACTTTTGATCAATACATCTTCGAGGTGTGTTGGGAAAATGTGAGGGTATGATGAGGAATGTTCTATCATGCCACTTTGAAGACTTGAACCACTTTCCCAATTTTGCATCAAACTTTTGTGTGGGATCATTTGGCAACGGTGAAAATCTTAAATAACCACTAAATAGACAGCAATATTTAAGCTTCTTGGCCTTCAAGTTGGGGTTGTAGTATACCTTTTTAGAAGGACAAACTCTAAAATGTAAGAATCTTCCTCCTCATTTTCAAAATTCATCATTTTCTTGGGTGATTCAACTTTCATCACATCCACTAAGCATAATGTTGAAAAGTGGTTCGAATGAGGAATAACTCTCAATTTTGGAGTAGCATCCCTATTAGTATTTTTACCCCAAAATGGACTAGATTCTTCACAAGGATTGTGCTTGATTTCTTTTTTTGACTCTAGTACCATCTCCTCATCTTTGGCATCATCATTCATAAATGGTTCAGTCGGTTGGGAAATCACCTAGGGTTGCTCAACATCAAGCTCATCACTAACTTCGGATTCTTGCTCCTTATCTTCACACTTGTCCATTATGTTAAATAATTCCACAGACAAGATATCATCTAAACATAATGTGGAAAAGTGCTTTGAATGCTTGACCTCTATATCCATACCCTCTATCATTCTTCTTTCCTTATTATTTTCCCTTATCTCTTGATGTGTATCACATATGATATCATTCGTTGTGTCCATACACTCAAACATTAGTTAAAGCATAGCTTCAATTCCACTCTTTCCAGTGCTTCGTTCTTTCTATTCTTGACCATAAGACCTATCAAAATCATAAGAAGAACTAGAATTTGGGTTAGCATACTAGGGAGAGAAATCATTTGTCCAATCACTCCAATGTCCATCTTGACCACCACAAAAAAACAATCATACTCCCGGTAGGATGGAGATGGTGCACATATCTCTCTCCGAGGAGCATATCTACAATCTTGCCAAAAATAAGGTCCATCACAATATGGACATGGATCATCAAGATAAGATTTCCAACTACCAAGATCATGTTCATTCCATGATGCCATAGTAATAAGTAAACTAAAATAAAAATCTACCTAACACAAGAAATAAAAGAAAACTAAAAATAAATATTTACAAGTTTAAATTCAAGCAAGTAGGCTAAAATTCCAAACCAACTTAATACACCAAATTGCTCCCCGGCAATGACGCCATTTTTTATAACGCTCAACTTACATGTCAATCTAGTGCAAAACGGTTGTCGTCAATACATTTACCCAACTTTTGGAGTCAGGGTCGAATCCACAGGGAACAATGTGAGTGGCAATTAAACTAATTTGAAACTATAGCTACAAGTTGAATTCAAACAGATGATATGAAAAGATAAAATGGGGGGTTTTGGAGATTAGGAAATAATTGTTGGTCACTTTAGTTTCAGTGTTTGTAATCAAGAGTTTATGGAAAACCAGAATTATGTTCACTATGGGTTTTAGTACTTGATAGATGCTAATAGTGATTCAAGATTCTCAAAGTAGGTAGGACAACAGATTATCTTTATCAAAGTTATGCCTAAATGCCTCTCGACCTACTTAAGAATTTAATTACCTAATCCTCTCGGACTTAGGGAATTTATATTTACTAACCAAGCTTCACCTTAGGTTAATCAGCCTTGTTACAGCGTTAATTATTAAATGGAAGTTTAGTGCTTCCAAGTCCCTGTCAATAATTCACTTCCTACTATATTTGATTTCTTATCTCAAGCAAATCAAAGTAGGTGCTATCTATCATTTGCAACCAATAGATAATAATTAAAATCTTAGAATTATCAACGAGTCCTATTACCTTTAGAATCTTAAACACTTAGCATCTTACCAAGACTTAACCTATAGATCCCATAATTTGGGTAAAAGATATTTAGCCACTCATAATGTAATAAGCGAAACAGCTAGATGTATTCATAATTTGAAAGATGAACTTACCACAAGATGAATAGTAACTAGTGATTCTAAGATTAGATCACAATAGAAATCCCAAAATATTGATGAAAATCTCTTCAAAGTTAATTATTTATCAAGCCAAGAAACTAGAGAGAAAAGTAACAATCTACGTGTGTCCCAAAATAGGTTAAGCCCCCTCCTTAGAAAATCCTAAACTATGCTTTAAATACTTCAGCCTAATTATGGAAACAAAATCACAGAGTTCAGTGTTCTTGTCGGATTAGATGACGACATGTGTGATGCCTTATCAGGAGGCTGACGACTTATCATGGATGTCGTCAGCTCCTCTTCAATTTTGACAATTTTTGTTTAAGGCTGACGGTGAATCTTAACAGCTTATCAAAACTGTAATGACATATCAGACAGTGTTGTTACTTCTCCGCCTCAGCTCTTATGTTTTGTCTAAGGCTGACGGCAACTCTAACAGCTTATCAAAACTGTAATGACATATCAAACAATGTCGTCACTTCTTCACCTCAGCTCCCATATTCTTTCTAAGGCTGACGGTGACTCTGATAGCTTATCACAAGGCTGATGGATTATCACAAGGCTGATGTCTTATCATATATCATGGTTACTTATTCCAACTAAATTGCATTCTCTGTTTAAGGCTGATGATAAAGCTTATAACTTATCAGAGTGCTGACGACTTATCAGGAATATCGTCAGCCACACTTCTCTTTTATTTGCTTTAATTTTTAACTCTTTTACCTCCATCATTGTTGGTTCTCTTGCATCTTGAATTTCACTACAAAATCAAAGATAAAACAATTAAAAATGACAAAGTTACTTAAGACTTTGCAATTATTCTTAGTTAAAATCCTCAAATATGTTAGCATCTGCTCACACATCATTTAGGTTCAAAAAAAAGATACGTATAGTAAATAATCACTAAATTATCGGGTTTAATTTGTTGGAAATATTCTATATATCCCTGAATGTCAATTTTAGAGCAATGACAGATACAATTTTGGGAGGTGCATTTATGCGTCTTTAGTGGTATGTTGCGCAAGATATGCTAGATAATATTTTTATGACTAATTAAGGTTGTCATACTAGATATGTTGAGTAAGGTATAGGTACATCTGCTATTGGAGAAACTAATGATGATGGAGTTGGTCATGATTTTATAGCTCAAGAGTTTTCCCAGCTTCGAATAGACATTGGGATTCTTATAAAAAAATTTGCAACAATGAGTGCTGAGAAAGTAAATGTAGTAGAGGCATAGAGTTCTACATCTAGAACTTATAAGACCGAGTTTAAAGAGGAATCAAAGTATCTTGATTATTAGTTAGTGGATATTTGAGCCCAGGGGCAAGAGAATCAAGGTCAGAACTATTACAATGATAGATATTGAGATAGGAGCAGAGACTGAGATAGTGATTGGAGATGCAAGGATAACTACAAAGAGAAGAATGATAGATACATCCCACTAGGTAGCCGGGATACCGAGTGTAGAATTGAGGCAATGTTGTCAAAGATAGTTAAAGACCAAGAAAGTCATGCGAGCTATCTTAAGGAGATTAAGGCAGACCTATCAGGGATGAATCAGAAGGTTGAGTCACATACTACCGCATCAAACAACTGGATCAAGAGTATGGCTAGATATCGAATAAATTAAATCAAATACAACTTGAAACTCTTATTAGTAATACGGTGCAAAACCTGAAGAATCAAAGTCATTTCCATTCTGTTACCACTCAGAGTGGTAAAACCACCGTGATCCATTTATGCCCACCTTTATCGATTCAATGAAAGAAGATGATCTTGTTGATGTTGAGAGTAGAAGAAAGAAAAACAAAGAAAAAGGATAAGGTTGAGGAGCCTATTTTGAAGACTATCCTAAGACCTTGCCCTCTTTTTCCTCTGAGATTGAAAAAAAGAAAGAAGAGGGTAAATATCAAAAGTTTTTGTCTATGTTAAAGAAGTTTTTTGTTAACATTACTCTTGTAGAGGAATTGGAACAAATGCCTGGCTATGCAAAGTTCATAAAGAATTTAGTCACTAAGAAGCGGATAGTCAGTTATGAGCCAGCTGATAATATTCAACACTACAGTTTTATTTCTACTAGATATTTGGTAGAGAAGATGGAGGATTATGGTGCTTTCACAATCCCATACACCATTGGATCTTTTAACTTTGCTCAGCCACTATGTGATCTGGTATCTAGTATCAATCTCATGCCATTAATAGTGTTTAAGAAGTTGGATTTGGGAGCACCCAAACCCACATTTATGAGACTAGTAATGACAAATTGAACAGTGAATAAGCCAATTGGTAATCTATGTGATTTATTGTTGAAGGTGTTTTCTTTCATATTTCTTGCTAATTTGTTATATTGGATCGTGAAGTAGACTTTCAAGTTCTAATTATTTTAGGTAGGCCATTCCTAGCTACAGGAAGACTTTGATTGATATGGAGTTAGGACATATGATGTTTAGACTCAATAATTAGAAGGTGATATTCAATGTATACCATTCCATATGACATTAGAATGAGTTAATGGTAGTATCTATGATTCATGTTTCTGATGAGGAGATGGTATCATACCATGATCTTGATGCGGTAACTAATAGGGACTATTTTTCTATGGTTGTTCCTATTAAAGAAAGGTTGGGTGTTGAAGCCTTAGTAGCAATGATTATGAACTTTGACAGTGATGATATTGATGACTACGATGAGATGGTATGTGCACTTTATGGGAATGGTTCTTATAATTTTGAACCAAAGAAACTTGATCTGGATCTAAAGAATAGAGCCACTCTACTTGCTCGCCTATTTATTAAGGATCCACTCGTCTTAGGGTTGAATGCTCTCCCTTCTCATTTGCCATAATTATTTTTGAGGGCTAACAACACTTTTCCAGTAATTATTGTAGTTGATTTGATACAGATAGAAGTGGAAGTTTTATTATTAGTGCTATAGAGATTCAAATGGGCCACTGGTTGGTCCATCGTAGATATTGTGGTATTTTGCCCAGTCTTTGTACTCACAAAATTCAACTTGAACCAGACTTTATTCCAAATATAGAAGAGATAATTAAGTGGATAGATGCTGGTGTAGGGTATTCCATTGCTGATAGAAATTGGGTCTGTCCAGTACAATGTGTTCTGAAGAATAACAATGATACCAATCACAAGATGGAGTATGTGCATGGATTACAGGAAACTAAATATATAGACCCATAAGGACTACTTCCCCATGCCATTTATGGACCTGATGCTTGACATCCTTATGAGCAGGGGGTGGTATTGGTTTTTGGATGGTTATTTGGGTTATAACCAAATCACTATTACTTCCAAAGACCAAGAGAATACAACCTTCACTTGTTCTTATAGGACCTTTGCATTCAAACGTATTCCATTTAGGTTGTGTAATGCTCCAGCCACATTTCAGAGATGTATGATGTCAATCTTCTCTGATATGGTAGAAGACACCATCAAAGTATTCATGGATAATTTTTTGGTAGTTGGTGATTCTTTTGATGACTGCTTGGTTCACTTAGAAAATGCTCTTCGTAGTTGTAAGGAATAAACTTGGTACCTAATTGGAAAAAGTGTCATTTCATAGTTAAAAAAGGTATTGTGCTTGGGTACAAGATTTCAAAAAGGGATGTATACGTAGATAGAGCTAAGATCAAAGTGATCGATAAGTTACCTCCACCAATTTTTGTGAAGAAAATTCGGAGCTTTTTAGAACATAAGAGTTTCTACGGGTGATTCATCAAGGATTTCTCAAAGATTGCCAATCCTCTTTGCAAACTTCTTGATAAAGTGTAAGACCCCACAAATTCCTCTTGTAGTTTGAGCTTTAGAGCGTGTCAAGTGAAGTTTAAATCCGCCCCTAAAAGATTTTGAAGTGAATTCCCAAGTGAGAAATATTTTGAAACATGTAGAATTTCCCTAAAAGATAATTGAATAAGCTTTCTGTCGATACCAAATTCGTCCAAATCCAACACTCGAACGAAGAGTTAGAGCCATTTTAGTGAGACAGTGTGCCACCTGGCACTTTAGCGCATCACGGAGTCAGCCAAAATGGTAATTGTCAAATTCCAGTGAGCCTTCGCGATGCCATCGCATCGTGGTGTCTTTCCAGTTCGCAACCAATATGGAAACGTGAGTTCCATCGCATCATGCCATCAAGAAGTTTCCCAATTGTCCACTTTCCAGTAAGCTAGCACGATTATGGTGCATCGCGCTAGCGTGTAAAATTGGGATTTCATTCAGGTTCCATTATTTAAATTTTAGGGACCCTTTGGTAATTTCCCTAAAGCACCAATCAGTATCTACACGGGATTTAAAACCCCAATAGACAAAGTTGCTCATATATTCTCATTACTTTATCAAGAACAAAATACTCTCTCTCAAAGATAGAAAATCCTATCCCTTAAGTTTCAAAAGCAATCTCAAGAATCCTTCCAAGAGTCTTCAAGAACTTCAAGAATCTAGAAAACTAAGGTATTCAGATGTTGATTCTTGGGTCCCTTTCATCCAGGAAGCTCAAAAACCCTTTTCTAAATTTTAAAGCTTTTATGTTTATGAGTTTTCATGATTCATGTGAGTTGAAATTGATGTTCATTCTATTATTGAGTTGTGATTCATGTTTGTTTATAAGGTTTTCAAGCTTTGACCCTAGTATGTGATATTCATGTGATGTTCATGATAAACCCTCTTCAAGTTGCTTGTTAAGTGGTGTGTTTATATCAATTAAGTGTAGAAATTGTTGAATAAGCAAAGCATGCTCCCTATATATTTGATAAAATGCTTATGTGAAGGAATTAGAGCCATTCTAGCATGTTTATTAGAAATCCCCAATTGTGTGCAAGCCCATGCATGCCAAGTTTTTGTTAAAGTGCCTTAGTGAATGTATTATGATAATTTGCATGCATTCTTGTCCATGAGTATTTATTATTGAACAACTATGAGATATTAGCATGCCTACCCTATACATTTACATGATTATGACATTCAAGTGATTGACGAGATATCATATTGATTGTGTTGTGAATGATAGTCCATTGTCATGATATTCAAGTGTGGTTATGTCTTATTAATTTATGCTATCGATTCCTAGGGGTATTTATACCCAAAAACTTAGCTGCTTTTCTAGTGCTGAGTCAGTCTTAAGATAATCTCAGTCGTGCTATGATCCATATAATTCAGTCAGTGATTAAACATTTAGGAAAAATTCACAAATCTCAGTACTAGTTCAATCCAGCCTCAGACATCTGTCACTTTCAGACAGAAAGTAGAATTCATAAGTAGTCCATCAAATAACGGAACCAAGTGAACTCAGTCAGATCAGTCAAAAAATATGATCAGTAATAGATTCAGCTCGGTCTAAGTTAAGTTAAGAATCAGTTCAAAGTTCTTCAATTGGGATTTGTAACTAGCAGTGAGCGAGTGCAGGGATGACGGCTTACCCGTTAGAGAGGCAGAGTCGTTAGCAGCAATCTCTGTACTCTAAAACTGCGCAGCCAGCACACGACCAAGAGTCACCCGTTATATTAAGGCTTGACTATCATACTGCCTTAGGCTTGACTATAGCAGAAGATTTACCCATGGCACAATATTGACATCCTTCCAACTGGGGTTGTAGGTTGGACCCTACCAAATCAGATTCGGGGCATATTGGTTAAGTGAGAACTCCCACAATTACAGTTTCAGTATCAGACTTCAGAGTAGAACTCAAAAATCAGGACTGTCATATACAATCATCAATCTTTGTAAGGAACTCAGATAATTCCATAGATTCATAGACCACCCACTAGATAGTCTTGGTCTCACATAAAGTTATTCATTATCAGTACCTACAGAGGTCACTCATCAGATAGGCTTGATCTCAGTCTCAGATTCAGTTGAGTTTTCTCAATATCAGTTCCAGTGATCACCTATTGGTTAGGCCTGATCTCAAGCTTAGTCAATCTTAATTGTTATTAGAAGATTTAGAGATCATCCCGCTAGATAGGTTTGATATCAGATTCATCAGTCGTTATCAATTATCGATAGGTTCAGTCATCCAGTTTATCAGTATTAATAAGTACGGATATTAGTTTCAGTAGCTTCATATATGTATAATCTCATTATATTCAGAAACCTCAGATTGATGGTATATTCAGTATTAGTTATTAGATTTAATCCCAGTATGCTCAGTCATAGTATGCACAGTATGTTAAGTAGTTACAGATTCTCTATGTATGATAATCCATCTCTTGCATATCATTCAGTTAGTTATTGTTCATACATAAGTCCTTGCATTTAGCCTTACCTTATCCACATACTTAGTACATTCCCATACTGACGCATTTATGCTATGGTGTTTTATTTGATACCATAGGTTCAGAACCACGAGCCCTAGAGAACCCTTAGCATTCCAAACTTAGTCAGCAGCAATAGATGTAGTACTGAGTCCTCATCATCCGAGGATGATTCTTATTTCAGTACTTTATTAGATTTACTTTATTATCAGTAGGCGGAGTTAGTTGGGTACATGTCCCATCAAATCCATAGTTCAGATAGTTAGAGACTTTTTCAAACAGATGTATTATTATTTAATTTTTAGTTTGAGTATTTTAGACGTTTTGAACCTTATGGCAAGTTTTCGCTAGCTTTTCACATTTATTGTATTATACTATGCAGTGCTCAGGTACAGATATAGCAAAGGGTTATCTTGTGGTCCTTCGGGGTCATGGGCACTGTGTAATGACTAGGGGGTAGTCTCGGGTCATTACATAAAGAGGTGAAGTTTGATTTCAATAAAGCATACTTGAAGGATTTTGAATGTCTAAAATAGAAGTTGATGACGGCTCCTATCATATTGTCCCCTATTGGTCCTTGTCATTTGAGATCATGTGTGATGCAAGTAGAGTGGCCATAGGTTCTGTACTGGGCCAACGAAAAGAAAATATCCTTTATCCTATCTATTATGTCAGTAAGGCATTAAACCCTACTTAGAAGAATTGCACAGTTACTGAACAAGAGTTATTAGTGGTGATTTTTTTCTTTGAGAAATTTTGGTCTTATCTAATTTGGTTGAAGGTAATAGTACACACTGATCATGCAGCACTGAGGTAGTTGATGGTGAAAAAAGATGCAAAGCCTAGGTTGATTAGGTGGGTTCTCTTGCTGTAAGAGTTTGATTTTGGGGTCAAGGATAGAAAAGGCACTGAGAATCAAGTTGCAGATCACTTGTCTATACTTGAGGAGGAAACGATGCAAAAAGTTGAATATGGACTTGAGAATGAAAATAGTTTCTCAAACAAATAGATATTGGCTGCTTCTCGAGATCTAATTCCATGGTTTGCTGACTATGAAAATTATCTAGCAAGTGATCTAGTCCCAGAAGACCTTTTCTTCTAGCAGAGAAAGAAATTTATGCATGAGGTAAGGAAATTTTTCTGGTATAAACCTTATTTATGTTGAATATGTACGAATGGGTTATTGATAGATGTATCCCCGAAGTGGAGATAATGAGCATCCTTGAGGCTTGTCATGGTTCATCAGTTGGGGGTCACAATGGAGCTACCCGCATAGCCCAGAAGATCCTTCAACGTGGGTATTACTGTCCTACAATATAAAAGGATCCTCATTACTTTGCATCAGCCTGTGACCAATGCCAGTGGCAAGGTAATATCTTTAGGCGACTTGAACGTTCTATGACCCTTAGAGTTGTTTGATGTATGGGGTGTGGACTTCATGGGTTTTTAAGCTACTTTGGTATGAAGTATATTCTTATGGTGGTGGATTATTTTTAAAAATAGGTGGAAGCGGTTGCACTCCCCAACATGAAGAAAGAAGTGTCACAGCCTTTTTGAAAAAGTATATTATTTCTCGATTTGGCACACCACTTGCAATCATTAGTGATGGTAGGCCATATTTTTGTAATCATTTGCTTAAGAGTCTTCTTGAAAAGTATGGAGTGCATCACAAGGTGGAAAAACCGTACCATCCATAGACTAGTGGACAAGTTGAGGCGTCCGACAGAGAGATAAAGTCCATTTTGGCAAAGACTATAAATGCCAATAGGACTGATTGGTTGAGAAAGTTATATGATGCATTATAGGCCTACCAAATAACTTTCAATACTCCCATAGGTGCTTCTCCATATTAGTTGGTGTATGACAAAGCATGTCACTTGCTTGTGGAACTTGAACATAAAGCACTATGGGCATTCAAGAAGTTGAATTTTGAGTGGAAGGACGCAGTAAAAGCAAGATTGAATAAGATAAATGAGTTGGATGTGTTCTGACTCTGAGATTATGAGAATTCTGCACTTTACAAATAGAAGATAAAGTTGCATCATGATCACAAAATTGAGAAAAGAATATTTGAGCAGGGTGACCAGGCATTGCGATATAACTCAAGACTTTGTTTCTAGGTAAGTTAAAGTATAGGTGATATGGTCCACTTACCGTGACAAGAGTATTACCATATGGTGCTTTGGAATTGAAATGTGATGGTAAATCCCTATTCAAAGTGAACGGGCAGAAGGTAAAGCACTATATGGGTAACACTGAGAAAATTAAGATGATTTTTGAGATGGACCTTGGTGAAGTTTGAATAACCAAGACAATTACATTATGCCACGACATTAAATCAAGCTTTACATGGGAGGCAAGCCATAAGGCTAGTTGGTGAAGTTTGAGTATCCAACTTAGCCCCATCGTACCATGACGTTAAATTAAGCACTGCGTGGAAGGAAACCCATGTTTTGTACTTAATAATTTATAGGGTAATATGTGTGTTTAGTGTGCAGGATTGAAGATTGGAGGAGTTTATCCAAAATTGCAGAAATAAGGTCATATGGACTCTTCATAAGTCGTAACCGAACATTACGACTCATAAATAGGAGTCGTAAGGAATGAAAACTTAAAAAAAATCTAGGTAAGTGGCAACTAGAGTGTTTATGACTCTTAGAATGAATCATAACCTCTGATGATGACTCATCACATTGAGTCGTAATGACTCCAGACCTAGGTAAGGTTCCAAGCCTTACAGAGGGAGGCTGATACCCATACGCATTAGTTACGATAACTAGCTCAGGGGTCGCAGGTCAACCCAGCCTAGATCAACTTTTAAATAAAATAGGGCACCCAAATCGGGTACCTAATATTCCAAATGGCTAATCCTTCCATTATTGATTGAGTTTCGAGCTCTAAAACTATGAAATCACTCTAAAACACAAATTAGTCAAGTGGTTCCTCCCAGCATTCAAAAATTCATCAAGAATTAGGGCCTAAAATGTTGTCAAATTCAAGAAATTTGAACAGCTCAAAGTCAAGTAAGTTTTATTACTTAAATGCTATAAGTAAAAATAAATCCAAAAAATAATTCGAGGTTTAGGATTTATTAAGTTGAATATGTGAGTACATGAAAAAGAATTAGGGCCTATTTCTTAAAATTTTTACTTCATTATCTGCTATTAGGAGTGAACTCAAACTTTGTGCCTTAAATGTGTGTTTTTGCATGGATATAGATGGGTAGTAAAGTGTATTATGTTGTGGGATTGAGTATTGGAACCAATTGATCTAAACCCTCATGTTGCGATGAATACAGGACTTCTAACAATACATAAGCTCACTTCATGATTAATTACTTAACCTGTATCCATTGAAAACATAATGGATTAATAGAAGTATGGATTCTGGTAATGTTACGACTCACCTGAATGAGTCATAACTAATCGTTACGAATCATAAACTTGAGTCATAATGACTAGGTAGGTTAAAAATAATATGGATTTGTTTTTGATCTGCTTATGAGTATTGATAACAAGTCGTAAACTATCCTTATGACTAGTTAGGAGGACTCGTAAGCTGACCAATGATTATGGATGAATACACTGTCTACCTTATGACTCGTATATATGAGTCATACCCAATGGTTACGACTCAAACCCCCTAGTCGTAAAAATTCCAGTAAAGGCACATTGACACCAAACTTTCTTATTTTTATTTTTCATTTCTTAAATACAACTAATTAGACTTGTGCAACAAGTAATCATGGCTCCTAAAGGTATCCATCATCCAAGCAAACAATGAAGAACACTAATAAGAAATCGGACCCCAAGTCTAACTATCAACTTATAAATGAGAAAACCGATGAGCCAAGTGGTGACCTTGTAGAATATCCACTAAGAGGAAGGCCAACCCCAGGGAAAATGACCTTGGGGAAAGAAAATCATCACCAAAGAGGAAACACCTCCAAAGGGGTCCAGAATGAAAAATCCAAGTACTTTCCCTGCACATCACGATCATCTTTTAAGGATAATGATGATAATACAAAAGTAGCAACTGATGGTGATGCAGAGGAAAAGACTCAAGCTCCCATGATTTAGAATTGGAGAATAAGAGTGAGACTAAGGAGGACGTGCCTTCTATTGATATGTAGGACCCACCTTAAATCACTCTATCCATTAAAACTGCTCCGGTGCCCATCATTGAATAATGGGGGACCTTAACATGCAGGATACTTACAATGATAGGATAAGCATAAACCCCTCTACAGGAAAAATAAAAAGGGGAATCTATCTAGAAAGAAGGTTAACCATAGCAGTCATGTTTGACATGCCTGAGTTCGAAGCCAGATTTCAGCAATAACGATTTTAGTGGATGATCTTAGCACTGGGAAAGTTAAGTCCTGCATTGGTATTGGAGTTCTACGCAGCCAACAAGGGAGAGTTGAAGAGACAATATCCATAGGGAAATTTCTGGAAAGGTGGGGTGTAATACCCTATAAAATTCTAAAGCTTAATACTGTCCTTTAAGCGCGTCAAGGGAGTCCTAGACTTAGAAAATTTTAGCTATATTCCAGACTTATTTGGACTTCAAAATTTGGTAAATTCATTTCGACACCTTAATGTCCTTTAATAGTCTGTATTTTTATTCATTCATGATCAGGAAGGTCAATACGTGTTCCCAAACAAGTTTAAGATTTTTTGGAAACTCGTTTAGATCAAGATTGAAAGTCCAAAATAGTGGACCAATGCGATATTGGCGTGCCACGTCACCAATAGTATTGGTCACCAGTTGTGCAGACTGCCAGAGCCAAAACAACTGAGGCTCGAAGAGTTCATTGCGCGCCACGTCGGGTATAGCGTCGCAGCCCTCGACGCGTAGCATCACTCATAGCATCGGTGACCAATTATTTAGTCATTAAATGTCCGTATTTTAAAGGGAAAAGGGGTAATTTTCCCAACCCTATATAAGGCTTAAGCATGGGATTAAGCCTCATTTACACCAAAATACACCCTTTTCATCCTCTCAAGAACACACTAGGGTTTTCAATTAGGGATCCAAATTCAAGAAAATTTCTCCGTGAATCATCAAGAATCTTCCATCTAAGGTATGCATAGTGTTCATTCATGGAGTCCTTTCATTCATGAAGCCCAAGATTAAAGTTTTAAATTATGAATTATGATATTCTGTTTATGAATTGAATTATGTTCATAAGTTGTTGTTATATGAATTCCAAGATGGAATGCTTATTACGTCTTTATGAAATTACGCTAATATGTGGACAGAAATCATAAAATTGGGTGGAATTACGAAGTAAAGTTGCATTAAATTCATGCTCATGCCTAAGCCTTAAATCATGCAATCTTAGTGTTTGATAAAATTCCTAGGAAATAGAAATTATGCTTGATAGTTAAACTGGGACCCAAGTTATGAAGATACATGTTCCCCTATATTTAAAATAATTTCCATGAGGATTGTTGTGTAATACAATTGTGTGATGATATAATTATGATATTAAAATGATAAAGTTAAGACATGATCATGTGCATTCTAAGCTATATACAAGATTATGATAACCATGTGCTTCATGAAATATCCCCTACTGTCGTAGTATAAATTATTGGTTTGGCCATATATTCAAGAAAGCCATGCTTTGTCAGTTTCCTTCTATCGAGTCCTGGGGGTACTTGTACCCAAAAAATAATAGTTGTGTACCTAGAGACAGTGTCAAGTTTTACGATATCCTCAATCAATCCATGATTCATAGAACTCAGTTAGTAATATGACTTAGGAAATCTCAGTAACTTCAGAAATCTCAATAGTACTCCATCAGTCAATGGAACTCCATGAAACTAGTCTAGTCTAGTTCAGTTAATTATGTTCAGTATCTATTCAAATGGGAGTAGGAATTATCACCGAGCGAACCCAAGGATGGGAACTCACCTGTTATACGAGGGTATAATTCTTAGAAGCAATCCTTGTGTTCCTGAACTCCGTAGCCAGTGTAGGTTGAGACATATGAGGGTTACTCACAGATTGTCCTTACCAGTGAGTTCCCATCCTTGGGTTCGCTCAGTGCTGAATCCTACTCCCAACTAAAAGACTCTGGGTTGATTCTTAAATTGTACACAACAAATTGAATCTATTACTGATCATGTTTCTCAAAATATCTGACTGAGTTACGCTGAGATTACTTAGTTCTGTATCTGACAAAAAAGGTATCGAATCATGGTATCTGACTGATGATACAGAGCTTGAATAGATTACTCAAATCACTTCTAAGATTAATATTGAATCATTTGAATACTATTAGATCTGAGCTGATTTACATAACTGGGGCTAGATTACTAGTGATACGGATATTACAAAAATAATTGAGACTACTGAGTTTTCTTAAGTTCTGCAATTATCTGAGGATACAGAGTTCAATAATTCCCTGAGTTCTGAGAATCATGGCTCAACTAGAATTATCGAGGAACTGACACGGGCTCTAGACAACAGCTCTATTATCGGGTATAAATACACCCACGACTCGATAACATAAAAGTAAAACATAATCATTCTTGCATCATCACGATCATCTATTCATCATCACAATCATTCATTCATCATCACAAGCATTCATTCATCTCTCCAAGTAATTAGGAATCATAATATACTTTCCCCCTCAAAAATCCCTAAGGTATCGCATCAAACATTTAGGATACATAGGCCCCTATTCATCATCACAATCACCAAAGGGTTGCTTTAAGCATCTCAGAATAATAATCATATAATCACATAGGGGAAACATGCTATTAGATCGTACTCCATTCAACAAGGTTTTACCTCAACTATTTCATACCTATATCAGTCTTGACATATGTTTGGATATCACTTGGCTTGGGAAAACTTCATACTATCATGTCATAACTTACTTGCTAACCGCTTGGCATGTATTAAAAACTTAGCATATATCCAAGAGCACATAATTGGGGAATTTACTACTATCACATCTCCACTTGTTCACTAAGGTCCTTCAACAAACACTAGACATGCATAGGTTCACACTTATTTGGGGATTTCTTACTATCATGGAATAATCCATTCACTTGGGTATTTTATCAAACACAAGGCATGCATAGACTAGCTCACAATTTGGGGATTCCTATTCAACATACTATAATGGCCCATATGCTTCTTCTAAGCTTTTATCAAACCTATAGGAGACATTCTCAGCTTATTCAACCAATTCTACACCCAAAAGTCATGAACACATCACATAGAGAGAAACTTCAAGAGGGTTTATCACCAACATCACATGAATTCAACATACAAAGGTCAAAGCTCACAAATATTGTAAACAAACATGAATCAAAACTCAATAACACATGGAACATCAATTTCAACTCATACAAATCATGGAATTTCACAAACATAAAATCTTTAAGTTTTAAAGATGGGTGCTTGATCTTCTTGGACGAAAAGGACCCAAGAATCAACATCGACATACCTTGGGTTAGGAATTTAATATGAAGAGACTTGTTTTTGACTCCTTCTTACAATCTTGAATTAGGGTTATTTAAGCCTTTGACCGGGGAGGGTTTGATTCTTGAACCACTTTGAAACTCTATGGAAGATTCTTGAATTTTCTTGGAAGAAGATTGGATTTTGGGTTGGAGAGAAACCATAACTTCTAGATATTTCTTGGAAGAGAAATGAGAGAAAATTAGGTTTTCCCATATGCTTGGATATATATATATATACAATACCAAAATGCCCTTTTAAAGAGAGTTGAAAATTGTTGATCGGGGTCTGTAACGGTCGAACTGACGGTCCGTCAGAGCAACTGACAGTCCACCACATCGTCAGTCATTGAGTGAAAAAAATAGGATATTCTACCTCGACGTGATGGTTGAAGTGATGATCCATTAGAAAACTGACGGTCCACCAGATCATCCGTCACTTGGGGGTTAGAAATAAGACATTCTGCCTCGACTTGACGGTCCCCTTGAAGGTCCGCCAAATCTTTGGCGGTACACTATTTTGGTTGTTGAACGATAGATGGAAAAGGGAGTCACTACCTTGGTTTGACAGGACGATCGACGGTCCGCCAAGGACTTGACAGTCCTCCAGATCAACCGTCAAACCTGGGCGATTCTGACCATGCTCTGTAAAATGGCCATAACTTCCTCGTTTTATGTTAGATTTTTATGAAATTGGTATAGATGGAAAGATTATTTAATGCTCTACCTTTTGGTAGGTCATGAGCTCAAAAATTCTTTGTATAATAGTAGATATGATTGTTTGAAGTTAATGATGGCAATGTCCTTCTCAAGAATTCAATCGGTAAGAGATGTTTTGATTCGTCTAATAGCTAGGACGTATTTAAGGCTGTAATACACATAAAAATTGATCATAAAACTACCAAATCAATAAGATTTATTTATTATGAGCTTGAATCATGGTTCTACTATCGGTTGGGATTCTCAGGGTATTACATTACCCAAAGGTGTAGTAATGAAGATAAGCTTGAATGTCATGTTAAGTGTGCAAGTAAAGGGATAGAAAGAGGTTGTAATTAGAATTTAGGGAAAGAATAGAGTGAGATTAGACTTTCATATCCTTGACTTATGCCAGTCTTCATCGCGTAACTATCAAAACTCAATTGCCATCTCAGTTACAGTTTTAGCATTCTGTACTCAAAAATCAGTGTTCAGTCTCAGAATTAAGTACTTCAGTATCAGTCTAAACCATAGTTATCAATGTTCAGTTATCAGAACCCATTATTTAGTTCTAGTATGAATCCTAGTTATAGTGTCAGCTTTAGTTCAGTAATCAGAGTAAAAACTCAGTTCAGTTCCAGGCTTGCTTGACCATACATACAGTTGTCAGATACTCAGTTATTAGTATTTCAGTACCTCAGTCTATGAAATATTTCTAAATCATGTCGTACACTCAGTATTGCATCCGTAATTAATACAATTTTCATGAAATTCATGCTCAGTTACCTCATGATACCCATTCAACCATTAACTTCTATGTACAATACTGTATAGTCTCAGTCCAGCTATTCAGACCAAGTACAGTTCAGTCTTACACGCCCAGTATTCAGCTGTCAGCTATCCAGTTAATCATATGAGTAGTACATTTATGCACTCATGTTCAGCACCCATGTGAATATTTTAAGTAATCTTAGCTGTAGTGTAAGAGGCTTAGTCATTTCATCTTAAATGGTGTTCATAGTCCTCAACTCATCTTACCAAAATTTATCCATGTAATGATTTTCTCATTCAACTATCTTATTTAGACAAGGCCAAGATTTCCTTGTGCCCTAAAGCCGCTAGAACTCTATAGAAAGAGTGTTAGAGAAAAGGCTCCAATCGACTATAATCTTTAAGCATGAGTTAGTTCGTAAAACTAGTAATTCAGTTTAGCAATCAGACGTACAAGTTCGCATGGTTTGGGTTCCTGTCGCTTCTATCTAGGTATACTATCTAAAGTCTCATAGATACAACCATTCTAAGGTGAACCAACTAAATAGACATAAGCGCAGCTCAGTACATGTATCATGTTTTAGTTTTAGATCCCATTTATTCAGTTAAGATTCAGTTTGTAGAAGCCTTGTGCATCACTTCAGCTTCCCCAACATCTTATCCAAGTCAGAATTCTTTGAGGGACATAGTGTCCCAAGGGGGAGATACACTATAATCCCCCAAACTTTCATAACATGAGTATCCCATTCTCTCTTCACGTAATGAATCCAGTTTGGAGTAGGGGATACTCATAAGTTAACTCTCAAGTTCCAATCTTAGCCATGAGCTATGTATTTAGAGGCTCGATTCAGTTTACTGTATTTAGTTTATGCATCATATTCCAGACTCAGTTTATGTCATTCGTTACAAACTCAAATATGTTCTCATGTTCCTATTTATGCATGTTCAAGATTGGTGACTATCTATATCACAAGATCTCTCCTATGAAGGAAGTAAAGTGGTTTGGAAAGAAGGGAAATCTCAGTCCCCTGTATATTGGTCTCTTCAAAAATTCACAGTCGTTACGGCAAGATAGCTCATAAGCTTGAGTTGCCTTCAGATCTAGCCTCGGTTTATCTAATTTTCCATGTCTCTTTGCTCAAGAAGTGTATGGGTGACTTGGCAGTTATAGTCTCTATTCAAAGCATATATGTTCAGAACAGTCTCTCATATCCTAGACTACCAGATTTTCAAACTGAGGAACAAAGAAGTCCCTCTTGTCAAAGTTCTTTGGCAGAATTAGTCCGTTGAGGGAGCTATTTAGGAAGCAGAATTAGACATGCATACCAAGTATCCTCAACTTTTCTCCACTAATTTAGACTCAGTCCAAGATAAAAGCTTTTCTTAAACTTACCTAGTTTACATGTTCAGTTTCATTACCAACTTGGTATTAAGTTTCATGCTCAGAATTCCGTGATAAACTTGGTACTAAGTACCATTGCATAATCAGTCATGCATCATGTCAGTTACATATTTATGCATTATATATGCATTCTTATCATGAGAAAACCCAGATTATCAGAAGACCCAGTCATGCATTCACGAATCAGTTACACATGCATCAGATATGCATGCTAAGTATGATATATTCAGATATCAGTCATGTCAGTAATAAAATCATGTTCCAGTCATTCATGCTCAGTATGTGTTTCAGTCTATCATTTCTCCCCACTCAGTCAGTCTCATTCGAGGATGAATGGTCTCAAGGGGGAGATATTGTAAGACCTATAAAATTCTAAAGCTTAATACAGTCCTTTAAGCTTGTCAAGCGGGTCCTAGACTTAGAAAATTTTAGCTACATTCCAGACTTAGCTTAATTTTGACCTTCAAAAGTTGGAAAATTTATTTTTCCACCTTAATGTCCTTTAATGGTTTGTATTTTTATTGATTCATGATCAGAAAGGATAATAGGTGTTCCCGGACAAGTTTTGGATTTTTTGGAAACTCATTTAGATCAAGATTGGAAGTCCAAAATAGTGGACCAATGCTATCTTGGCACGTCCCGAAGCCAATCGCGTTGGTCACCAGTTGTGCAGACTGCTAAAGACAAAAGAACTGAGGCTCGATGTGTTCATAGCATACCACATCGGGTATAGCATTGCATCCCTTGACATGTCGCATCAATCATAGCATCGGTGCCCAGTTATTTAGTCATTAAATGTCTGCATTTTTAAGGGCAAATGGGTAATTTTCCCAACCCTATATAAGGCTTAAACATAGGATTAAGCCTCATTTACCCCAAGATACACCATTTTCTCTCAAAATCCTCTAAAGAACACATTAGGGTTTTCAATTGGAATCCAAGTTCAAGCAAATTTCACCCTGAATTATCAAAAATCTTCTATCTAAGGTTTGCATAGTGTTCATTCATGAACTTCTTTCGTCCATGAAGCCCACGAATCAAGTTTTAAATTATGAATTGTGATATTCATTCAATGAAATGAATTATGCTCATGTGTTGTTGTTGTATGAATTCCAAGATGGAACCTTTATTATGTCTTTATGAAATTACGCTAATATGTGGACTGAAATCATGAAATTGGGTATAATTGCGAAGTAAGGTTATATTAAATTCATGCTCATGCCTAACCCTTAAATCATGCAATCTAAGTGTATGATAAAATGCCTACGAAAATAGAAATTATGCTTGATAGTTAAACTGGGACCCAATTATGAATGTACGTGTTCCCCTATGTTTAAAGTGATTTGCATGAGGATTTTTGTGTAATACAATTGTGTGATGATATAATTATGATATTAAAATGATGAAGTTGAGACATGATCATGTCCATTCTAATTTATATACAAAATTATGATAACTGTGTGCTTTATAAAATATCCCTTACTGTCATAGTATAAATTATTGATGGTGGCCATGTATTCAAGAAAGTCATGCTTTGTTACTTTTCTTCTATAAAGTCCTGGGGGTACTTGTACCCAAAAAATAATAGTTGTGTACCTGGATCCAGTGTCATGTTTCACGATATCCTCAGTCAAGCCATGATCCATAGAACTCGATCAGTCATATGACTCAAGAAATCTCAGTAAATTCAGAAATCTCAGTAGTATTCCATCAGTCAATAAAACTCCATGAAATCATTCTAGTCCAGTTCAGTTAATTATGTTCAGTATCTATTCAGATGGGAGTAGGAATTACCATCGAGCGAACCCAAGGATGGAAACTCACCAGTTATATGAGGGTATGATTCTTAGAAGCAATCCTTGTGTTCCTGAACTACGTAGCCAGCGTAGGTTGAGATATCATATCCTGTTATATAAGGGTCGATGAGGTGACTTTCCCACCATTCTCACTAGAGTTACCTATTATATTAGGGTTACTGACAAATTATCCTTACCAGTGGCGCGGTATTGACACCCTTCTAATTGGGGTTATAGATTAGACCCCAACTCAGCTATATTTAGATTATTTAGGGCATGTCCTTTATATAACTACTTCCCATAGTTTTAGTTATAGAATCAAGACTGTTAGATACAGTCATTCAGTCTCAATAATATAACTCAGATAGTTCTACAGAATTCAGGACTGTTAGATACAGTCAACTCAGAACAGTATGGAACTCAGCTAGTTCTATTAGAACATAGACTGTCAGATATAGTCACTCAGTATCACTTATATCAGTTATACCAGTTATCTCAGTTATATCAATTATGTCAGTTATCAGTAACTCATGTTACCAATAATCAGTTTCAGGACTGTCAGATACTGTCAATCAGATCAGTTCTTCATAATCAAAACTATTAGAAACAATCATTCCCCTATTAGGAATATACCATCAGTTCCCCAGTATTTAGTAGAGTCATTTATCAGTACCAGTAAACCCAGATGTTAGTAAATAAGTACTCAGAACTCAGTACCCAATGTCAGTATAGTCTTAATTATAATTACTTGTTCATGCATGTATTCTCACGTTCATGTTATACAGTTATTTAGTATTGTTCATGCATATGAACCTTTGTATTCATTCTACCTCACATACATACCAGTATATTCAATCGTACTGATGAATTTACACTATGGTGTTTTACTTTATGCCAAAGGTTCAGAAGTACAAGCTCCATAGCATCAGTAGCATTCCAGTATCCAGTAGTCAGAGTTAGCAGTGAGTGCTCATTCTTCGAGGACATGATCATTACTTTATCATTTCAGTACTTAGTTCATTTCAGTAGTTGGAGTTAGTAGGGTACATGTCTCATCAACTCCTTATTCATATAGTATAGAGGCCTTCAAATTATAGTATATTCAGACAGTTTATTTTAATTTTGGGTATTTCTATACCCCGTTTAAACATTATTTTATAAGATTTTATGTTTCATATTTGAACCTTATGGCCTTACATCTTATGTTTTCGTATTTATATACGTATATTATTCAGTGTTCATGTACAGATATCAGTCATGAGTTATCTTGTGGTCCTTTGGGGTCATGAGTACCGTGTAGCATTTCGAGTACCAAATTCAGGGTGATACATAGGGATCTAATAACCTCCTTGGTTATTCATGGAGTACAGGTGAACATTTACTAATATACTATTCCAAGGTTCTTGAACAGGCCATATTTCTAGCCACCAATCAATACATCTGAGATTGATTACCTCACAGAAGAAATATAAAAAGTTATAAAGAAATAAATGGGGTCGGCAGATATAATGATGCACTTCCGATGAATAGCAAGTTTGATTGATATAAATGGGGAATAAGTTAGTTGGGTGATAAGTGGCCCAAGAGTGAACTCACAACATATTATAAATGAGACCTTGAGTTTTAAGGCCATGGCATGATAGACATTGGTTTGACATAGATAGTGCCCCACTACTAGGGATAATATGCTCAGTCCAGTCTATATGGTATTGACAGCAAGACTCATGACGGGTTATGAGTTTAACGTAGGTTTGTTCATATCTAAAGAGTTATGGCACCGAGAAGTGGGCAGAGAAAATTTGGTTCTAGCATTCCCATGATTGATAACTTAGATATACTTGGAAGTAAATATGCCAAAACTGTCCGAGATCGATCAGTTTATTGAGCCAAAGAATACCACAGACTTGTGACTTATTTGGGAAGCAGCTAATCCTATGGCTAGGTAGGAAAATCAAGGTGCAGAGTTGCTAGCTCAAGCGATGTAGAGTAAAGAAAAAAGTACAGAATCTGTTGGAGTAGATGATGTCCCAGTTGAGGGTGGCCAAGCTGAGCCACAACAGTTAGACACAGTGGGCCCATCCAATACCCCAGTTGTACCACCTGATGTAGTCCCATGACCTTTATCATCTAGATCCACACCACCATGGTATGTGATTATTTCCCAGGCTAGTTTAAATGAAATAATGAAAAGGTTAGGAACTATTGAAGAAAAGGTAAAATTGATGAAGAATGGTGTGCAACCTTGGGTTGAAAGCAAGCTGGAAGAACAAAATAGGAGAATCCAGGAAAGACTAGATATTTTTGAGAAGATAATCACATGTCAGTTGGAAAGTGGCCAAACCCCTGACATTGTAGAAGTAAAAGTTGAGGTAGTTGAGTTATGGATATTGGTCTATGAAATATATTATAGGCTATTTCCCAGCACCTGTTATAACGGAGGTCAAGCCTGAGGTAGAAGTTGAAAACATATGGACTATTCCAATAGGAGAAGGAAAAGAGAGAAAGAAAATAAAAAGTCAAAGCACTAAAAAAGAAAATCTAAAAAAGGTGAAGGAAAAAGTATATAGAGTTAAAAGAACCAGCAGGTGAGGGTCCAAGAGATGGAAGTTGGTGCTGGTCGCTCAAAACTAGCAAGTAAAGATGTTGAGAGAGACAGTGATGTAGCCCCGACACCTGACATGACATTGAGCACAATGGCTACAATTGGTGCCACTGCTATGGAGATGATCCTGAAAGTTTATGGGACTAATGTTGAAAAAAGAGGGGCTCAGTCTGAGGATCCCCGTGATGATGCAGTTTAAGCAGGCGCTAAGGGTGCCTAGATATGTCCTCTTCTGCTTGCATTTTATTTCTAGATGCACTGAGGATAGTGCAAAGTTTTTACTTGGGGGTGGGGTGTACCACAGTCGCCATAGGTTACGCTTTCTATGTTCCAAAACTCATTGGCCACAATCTAAAAAAAGTTTGTGAACCGGCATGTTTGTGTTGTTTATGTGTGTCTTGTTTGATGCTTAATTAAGAAAATGATGTGTAGGCAGTTGAAAGCATATGAAAAAATTATAAAAAATGGATAACCCTGCTAACATTTTTTGTGTAATACTATGTGAACTTTGTGTGCATGTGATGACTAAGAATCTCTTATTGGCATTAAAATTAGAAATAGAATTAGTTGTGGCATGTAGTAGCATGAAATAGATAAATAGGGGCTGGCATTGTGACCCTGTAATATGTGAGAGTGAGACATTACCTAGTTCCTAGTGTGTACAAAAGCCAAAATTTGTCAGGTTGCTTTTGCCATGAAGGTAGGATAGTCGGGTAGGAGATGATCATGGGTCATTTTTCAAAGTAGTCCACTCAAGCCTAAATGCCAAACCAAATGAAATATGAATCCCTTGACCCAAAAATTGAGCCTAATTGACCTCTTTTTGTAATTCACACTATTCTACCTTCTCATTTTACTACAATGAACCTGTTTGTCCCTGGTACTCCTTGGACACTTAGTACCTCAACCCAGGCAAATCGTATAAGTTGAGGGTGGATATTATAGGGGTGCATAGGGAAATATGAGTATGACTAAAGAAGTGTAGAAATAAAAATAAAATAGGGTAGGTGAGGTGAAAAAAAAAAAGAAAAAAGAATTGCAAGAAAAATACAAAGAAAAAGAAAGAAAATGAGAAAAGTTGGCAAAAAAATAATAAATGGAGAAATAAGGGTAAAGTCAATAAAAAGTTGGCAAAAAAGGTGAAACACGAAGAAAACATAGTGCCAAGGAGGTTAAGTCACTTAAAATATCCCTAATATACCATAACCAACCTCAAGCCTACGGTACTAGCATAACAAAACCCTTTAGTGATCCTAGTCTGACCGTCTAACAAATTAGGTAAAGAGCATAACAGAAAGCCTATGGAAGTCTATGTACACTGTTCAAAACTTCTTTGCAAGTGAGAGTGTCTCTTGACAGTCGCAGAGATAATAAAATGAATCAAGCTGAGTGATAGGAACTTCTTTAAATATGAGGGTGCATGGGTTACGATGTCAAGTTGGTTATCTGTATGGATAGTGTGTATTGTTTGGGCCTAGTTTTTCATTGCTAATGTGATGCCATCATCAGATTCTTACATGTCACGTTGTTGCACTAAGTCTTTATAAATATAGTCTTTTGATCAACAAGATAGGAGGGGGGGTAAAAAGGTGTTCTTGAGTTGAATAAGAAATCAACTTCTAATTATGTCACAGATTCTTCAAAGTTGAGAATCGTATCTTTGTGGGTATGAATTATGATTTTCCTGAGGACATTCAAAAGTCTAAGTTGAGGGTGTTGATGTGCCTTGGAAACATGGCACGTTCGATGATTGAAACAAGGAATTTATGCTTAGACTTAGGTTATTTTGGTATATATGATGTGGTTTTATGTGTTGTGCAGTGAAACAGGTTAAAATTGGTCTTGGAATGCAAAAAATAGGCAAAGAATTGCTAAAAATGGACAAGATTGACTATCTTATGAGTCTGGCGCATAATTTTTCAAGTTATTACTCGTAGCCTTAACCTTAAGTAAGACAGCAGCATAAGACAACCTAAAAATCTAGTAAATAGTGACCACGACTCGTTAGTAGTGATGATGAGTTGTGAGGAGTAGTCATAAAGATAGAAAAATCAAATATTTAGAGTTGAATTCCTAGAAGACTACGAGTCTTAATACCTAATTATGACTTGTAAGGATAAGTCATGAAGAAAATAGTGCCCAAATCCCTGAAATACTAAGGCTCAAGTGATTGCGGGTGAAGGCCATGAATCATAAGGACTGAATACAACTTGTGTAAATGAATCGTAAGGACAACAAAAGCTTGAAGTTCTAAATATTAGTTACTAGAGTACTTACGACTAGCATCGTACGACTCGTAAGAAGACCTTAGAGTGGACTATACGAGTCTCAATGAGTGTAGACATACTTTTCCTATTCCATTTTTGTCAGGATTCCTTTATTATTTTTAGACACTATAAATACCTTAGAGTTATTCCTTTATTAGGTTACGCACTTTTACATTACATTACATAATTTTAACATACTTTGATTGTCAATATTTTGGCTTTTTATTCAGTTGGAGACTGGATTTTCTTTCTCTCATTATTGTCAATTAATTATATGTGTTCTGTATTGATCATCATGGATTGTTACATAAACATGAGCAGCTAATTTCCTTGACTAGGATTGTGGGAACTTGGCAGATTAGCGACATAGAGGGAGTGGAAGATTCATCTATTCTATTTTAGTTGCATGTATCTTAATCTTATTTATATTAATAGACCTCAGAGCTACTGCAGAAGCTTGAGGATTACCCACATTCGAGAACGTCATTACAAGGAGTTTGAGGTTAGGAAAAAGGGATTAAGATAGTAATTTGAGATTCACATCCATTTTATAAATCTGTCATCTCATCTAATCAAATTAAGACTCAAAAGGTGACAGTTGAACTGAGGTCATAGGCAAGGGGTAATAAGGTGACACCCTGAGACTTATAAGGTAAAGGGTGAGATTTATCAACACGTCAACAAGACGATTGATAATACATAGCTTGTTAACTTTACATGCAGAGCAAGAGAATAGGTTAGTTGAACACGAGAAGTTTATGGAGTCTAGAATCCAGGGGGAACACAGTCTTATTGTTCGTCTTCTACTAATTACAAATCCAAGCATTCAAGTTCTATTACTATTTAATTTTGAATACAAAATCCCCCTATTTACATTTTTGTATTACTCATAGATTTTGTCAAGTTTGGCATACTGTTCAACATTTTCCCTGTGGGTTCGACCCAACCTAGTTTGGGTTACTATATTTGACATTGACCGCAACATACTTCTTTGGAGATTAGTTTTAGGCGACATCACCGATAGATACCAAGTTCCAAAACATTATACTCAAGTTTCCAAAGTGCATTTCAACACTTTAATTACTCCATTGCTCAAGGTTTGATTCTTTAGTTTCAATTTCTTAATTCCTAATCTCTTCATTTGATTCTTAAACTATCAAATAACTAGTAATTTACCTACTAAGTTAGTTGATTAGTTCTTGAGTCTGAATTCTTTCACCGTCTAATTTCTTTCAAGCTTTTCTCTTTTTATATCATTTTTATTTCTTGAATTCAAGTCCTTACATATTTTCTTGATTCACTCAAATAAAAATTCACTCTGGCAGCAAGTAGAGATTGACACCTTATTTATCACCAGAGTATAAGCAACTTTCAACATTCGTCGCTCCAATTGTGAGGATTACAAAGGTGAGATTCTTACTTGTGTTAGTGAGGAGCCTTACTACTAATATTTTTTGTTCATTCTATAGGTACAAGGTGATATAAGTAAGTATGTCTTCGATAACCCGAATAATTATGACTACGACATAGGAGACTATAATTTTGGTGAAGATAGTTGTTGCTATAAAGAAGATGGAGATTATTGGGGCAATGAATATAGCCATGATTAAGAGGTGGATGAAAACAAGGACTACTATTCTAAAGGAGAATGTGAGATGAATGATGATCCTAGTTCTTATAGTGAGTATAGAGATGATAAAGAGCCATGTGAGGGTTTTTATAAGGAAGATTGGGCAAGTGAGGAGTATTATACTTCCCACTACAAGCATAGAGGTGATGTAAGGTAAACTCTCTCATTTACAAATCTTATGATGATTATAGTGCAAAAGTACGTAAAGATTGTGAAGTTTCGTATTCCTCATCTTGTAATAATTCTTATAAAGATCAAATCAATGTGAATCATTATACTAACTATATTAGAGTTTTATCCATGGAAATGAAATAGTGTACATCTCCAAAGCCTAGAGGTACTGTATCTTGTTCTTCTTATCCTAGTTCCTAAAAACATAGAAACAAAAACCAAGGTAGAAACAAAGAGTATAGTAAGAGTTAAGATCTTCCTACCCTTTCTATCTTCAAATAAGAGCAGGATCCCAAAATCTATCTTGATTAGGAATGGCAATGTGAAAGAATATTCAAGGATTATGATATGAGCAAAGTAGATCAAGCTAAATATACCCTTAAATATATTCAAGGAGAGACATCGAGATGGTGGGAACTTTTAAGAAAGTTTGATCAAACATGGAGTGCCTTGAAAGAACTCATGAGGTTTATATTTGTACCAAAAGGGTATACGAAGCTCTACAACTTTGATTCTAGAAGACAAGTATGTGCAAGGAAGGTGGTTAGTTGTGGGGTCCCAGGATGCATTCTTATCCTTGATGATTGGTGTTATTTAAGTTACGTCACTCCTTCCCGTTAACCATCAAGGAATATCTTAAGAGCCTTTACATGATCCATACTTCTTGGAGGGGTATAGAGTTTTTGAGAGAGTGAAGATTTCCTTCACCCGATGCAGGTACTATGAGGAGGTTTGGTGTGATATATTCCCCTAGGAATTTGGATATTTATATTGTTTGCCGGACATAGAGTTTTGAATGAGCAAAATTGTCCCAAGATTGTAGTGGACCAATGCGAAAATCATCTTTTTCCACCCATTCTTCCCAAATCTCAAAGAAATGTGACCACTTAATCCAAGCCCAATATAAATAAGAGACAAAACAAAAGAGGAGTAAAGGAGTGCAAGGTGGAAACCTAAGAGAGGAAAAAGGAGAAGTTGAGAGGAGTGAAGTGAGGGGGTTGCCACTAAATCAATCTAACATTATTTGTCTTTCTTTTAGTAAGGACATCTGTGTAAGTACCAACAAGGAAAGTGGATGAGAACAAATGCTAAAAGAGACGGTTCCCTTTAAAGATTTGATGAGGGTAATTTTAGATGCTTCCAAAGCTTGTAGAGGACCTTCACACTAAGGTAAAGAAGAATATTCTCAAGAGCTTCAAGGTAACATAGCTAACTCTAGCACTTTAGTACATGTTAATGATGATTGTATGGCTAGTAGCTATTGCAGTCTATCGCACATGCAAGTATACGTGATTGTACAAGTAATATAGTGACTTAGATAGTTGGATATCGTACCCACGAGGACTATGCAACTAGCAATTCAATCAACTTTAGTTTTAGACAAGCAGGTATTAATTATTGTAAATTATCAAGATGATTTTAAAGTTATAAATACAAGTGTAAATGAATAAACAATAACAATTTGTGACAATAGCAAAGCATGCAAAAGTTGTAAACAGTAATGATGAGAATTTCAGGGTTGAGGCACTTCTAACAATCTTACAAATCTCTACTCTTATCGCAGTCTAGTTGGTTATCGGGTTGTTGATTCGCAGGGTTTATAACATGATTATGGTCTCCCGACCTCTAATCTTCTACCTACATGAACATTGCAACTACATCATTGAGTGGGGATGCAATAATCCACTTAGATGTATATGGCTATCTACATGTAATTGAAGAAAACAAGGTTTCTAGGTATATCCCTATCCTAGATGCTAATTCAAATCCGCTATTTTATAAAAGGATGAGAACCTTGCTCCTTAATCTCTTCATTCTATCCTACAATTCTCCTCCCAGATTCACATAGAAATATAGATTTTTTATAATGGTGGCCACTCATCAAAAATAATAAGCACAAGAAATCAAGAATAACCCAGATGATAATCCAACAATAACTAAGATAAAGAATGTCAAAGAGTAATCATGTTCTTATTCTCAACCCCAGAACAAGGGTGTTTATCCACTCATGTTTGAATTCAACATCAAAAACAAATAATTAAACATACCAAAAATTGATCTTGAAATAAAGAAATTCTAAGAACCCCAATAGAGAGATTTTATTGTTTTTTCGCCGCTGCTATGCTTTACAAAGTATCTCAATTGTATTTTTGTGTTGGATTTTGTTCTAGGATGACTTTCCATGTGATGGAATAACCAACGCACCACATTGCTGAATGTGTCAAGGAAGCACCACGCCGCGTTGCTGATCACGTCGATTAAGTGGTGCGATGCGTCTATTTTGCGACATCTCACTAGAATTTCACTCCAAAAATTTGACTAAGGTACAAATTCCTCTTTAGCTTGTTTCCTGTCCACATGTTTTAGCCTTTCATGCATGCTTCCTAGGCTCATTGAAAGTGTCTTCCCTCATCAATATAATTAATTCCACGGCATCAATCATCACCTGCTTCATATCATACATTTAATTTTGTCAAAATCCATTAGAAATTCACCCTTCATTACTAATCACGTATGTTAGATAAGGAACACAATTAAAACTTAAATGAAATAAGAATAGCACATCTTAACTCTCAGAACAAGTTCAAATATGGGTGAATATTAGTTATTGGGCATATAAATATGCCCACGATCACCACCCTATTCTTAAAACCTTGTTCGTCCTCGAACAATTTCAAGAAACACAATAACCAATTAAGCTTAACATCACTACCTAGGTGAAATACATGAGATGGGTACTTACAATTCTAACAATGACTTTTCATCTCGAAACATGTCAAAATACTTTTATGCACATGGGAAAATTCTTTTCAAACCTCTTTATCTCAATAGTGAACTTTCAACTTGTTGGCAAACTTAATCAAATCACTCAATCTAAAAACACTAAGTAATCGGACTATCATCCACATGCACCCTCACAAGAAGAAAGTTTCCCAATATTCACTCACAATTTTTTTCAATGTACAACTTAAGGGGAATATCAAAATAAAATCACTCACACTCAACAAAGAATTCATACATGATAGATAATGAATCATAAGCTTGCCCTTAGTGTACTACTCTACTAATAGTTAGATATTGGGATGAAAGATCAACTAGGTCTTTCATGGTTACAATATATACTAAGAAATGGGTAGGAACTATTTAGAAAATGGTGACTAATCTCCCTAAGCACTTTAATACATCGCATTATACAATTGAGATCATTCTCTATCAATCTAATTTCACCTTTACTACCTTCACACATCATTTGTTTCACCCCAATCTCATTAAGCACATTAACATACACTATGGTGGGAGTATTTTTCTTTCATAGCATGATTCAATTTTCAATCCTTCTTCACACCCATTTAATGTTACGCACCCCTATGATAGCCACCCTCAACTAAAGCTATTTGCCTTGGCTGAGGAGCACAATGTCCGAGGCAGACCAGGTTCAAAACAGGTTCATTGTGACACAACTGGGCTAAAAATAATGAGAACTTCCTTAGAATAAATTTCTCTAACTCCCAACCACCACAACTGTACACCAATAACTTGTTACTTTAGGGCTTCACTTTCACCTTTGTCCAACTTCAATTTCACACTCCTTATATAATGAATCCTTTACACTAAAGTACTTAGAAGCTTGGGATCAAATTACAGTCTATCAAAGAAGGAACTAGGCTATGTATAAAGCTACCAAAGAAATCAGACTATAGACTCAACGAGGCTATAGATTAAGCATGTACAATTAATCCTTTTTAGTTTAAGACATACTTCTGTTTTAAAACCAAAATGTTCCAAGTCACTATACCAATGGCCCAACACAAAGCACTTCTCCAAAAGTCGTGATTGGGTTCTCACCAATTCTTAGCTTCTTAAGACTAACTCCCCTTAAGACAATCATCATACATCTATCATAGGGGAGAGAAACTAACTACGATGATTTATTTTGCATTATCTTAAGGGAAAAAATACATATTGCCTTGAGGAAAAAAAACAAACACTTTAAACTAAAAGCAAACAACCATTACTAAATATACTAACTATTATAGACCATAATGTTCTAAATAGTTAGAAATGGCTAAGTTTAACATAACACAAAACATCCAAAAAGAAAAAATAAAAACATAAAACATTTAACACAAATAAACATTGAGAAGAGTAGAAGGAATGAGAATTCCACCACCCTACACTTAAGATAAAGCATTGTCTCAAAGCTTGCAAAGTAGGCAGAGTATGAGGTGGGAAAGAACTCCCTGTTCATATGTCAACCATGTCATCATTAGACTCGTCATATCTCAAGTCTAGATTATTATCACCATCATCCTCCTCCTCCTATGACTCATCATTTGAATAACATAGTCGTCACTCCTTATCTATGGGAACATCATCATCTACCGACTCTACAAAGTTGGTACTTATCCGTATCAAGGTTTTAGCTTGAAGCCTGAGTGGATAGTCCAACTCTACAGCTCTAATCTCCTGCTTGGTAGCTGGACACCCACTAATTTGCAACTGAAGCATCTGAATCCCATAAATCTAGGAAATGATCTCATCTTTCAGAGCCTGATGCTCGGGCATAGTCAATGCAAAACCATAAGTTGCACTCCCCTTAGTACGAGATAAATCTAGCGGTCTAGTGCTTACTGTTGGTCTATAATTAAAGTCCTCTTCTGTGATACCCTACTCCAATAGAAATCATGTCAACAATCTACCAAAATTATACCGACGACCTGCCTAGAACCTTGCTTTCCTTATATCCAAGAAGATAATGGCACCTACATTCAAATCAATAGCATCACACATTATGGCATAAATAAGACATACCCTATCACATGTCACCATAGTCAAATATTTCCTATGGAAGATGCAATCATACATAATCTTATCCCATAATTGGGCCTCCCTATTTATCTAACCATAGCGGAGGGATACATGAGTATTGGTCTCCTTATGACATATCCATCGATCATTCGAATGTTTGCCAAATAGTATATATAGAAATGTGCATAAGGCATCTCGATATTCATCAATTTTAATGGATCAGCATCCACCTCGGGTGTACCTAGGAGAATATTCAAAGTGTGATTGGTAAAAGTAACCACCTAGCCCCTTATCTTAACTTCTAAGTCTTTCTCCTATGTGTCCTAGTTTGCATAAAATTCTCTCACGAGGCTCAGGTTACAATCAATGGGCTACTCAAACAAGAAGTTCATAAGTAGTGCCTTTATATGGCGCACCATACTCAGGAACTCTCTTAACAAGATTTATCAATCAATGAACTGGTCTGTCGAATGTTTCGACTCCTTGTGTAGGGCATTCAATTTTTCCCTACTTCTACGACCCCTTTGGTACAAAAACTCCTAGATTGCCCCCATGGGATAGGTAGATCTTAGGGCACATGATTAGGCTGCCTATTTTTTTTGCATCCTAGGTTAGAAGGTCCAACCGCAATCTTACTTCTTTTTGGCCGACTAGATATCTCACCTGTTAATTATAACATTCAACAAATAAATCAAACACAGCTCCTTGGTTGAACTAGCAAACACTAAGTGTGAAAGGATGTTAAATCCACCCTAGACTTAGTTTCTAGGACAAGTAAATAAGTAGGTGAATGAGGGTACTTAGACTTCCCCTTTTCAATCTACAATCATTATTAGCACATCTTCGCTTAGCTTAATTAGACAATAATTTACCCTAGTCTTTTTGCTCAGAGATTGATAAATCAAAGAACTTCATCTCAATAACTAAAAGTGTATCTACCATATTGTCTTAATAGAATTACTCAAGGATGTACTCAAATAGACCTCCACTCTAACAATTTGACATAACTACATTCAGTATTTCAAGCATAATTTCATAGCAATGGCATACAAATTAAAATGTTAGAGAGACCACTGAGTGTAAGATTGGCATTGTAACACCCCATGTCTGCACCCCGGATGCCACACGATTCTCATGACCCCAAAAGACCACAAGCTAACCTATGACTAGAACCTACTGTGAGCACTAAATAATAATACTGAAATTATATAGAAAATAGGTTGAAATACCAAAAAGTTCATCATCTGAAAACAAATACTGAATACAGATAAATGAATACTAAAAATTAAACATTTGTTTGGAAGAATCTAGCCTGAAAGCCTCTAACTGTCTGAACATAGAGTTAATGGGACAAGTCCCCAACTAACTCTGACTATTGAATATACTGAACTACTAAATACTAAAATGATAACTCTACCTTGAACTATAAGGACTCACCACTATATCTGTTGCTGATAGTCTGGGCTGCTAAGTACGGTCAAGAGCCCATACATCTGAACCTATAATATAAGACATCATAGCACAAAAGAAAAAGTATGCGTCAGTACTTTAAATATACTGGTGTGCCAAGTGAGGTAGGCTAATATCCAAGGGTTCATATGCATGAACAATAACTGGCTAAATAATATGAATATAACTGGATGAGAGTACAGGTATGACTGAAACTACTGAAGCACTAATTATGAAATACTATGCATATAACTACATATACTGTAACTGAGATCATACTAATACTGGATACTGAGTTCTGATAACTAAATGGTTGTTATTTTAGTTTTTCTTACAACTGTATTACTAATAGTTAGGTGACTATTTTTGACAGTCCTGATCCTGTAGAACTGGATTGAGTTCTATACTGAGTTGGATGACTGTGTCTGACAGTCCTAATTCTGTAGGACTAAACTAAGTTCTATACTGAGTTTGAAACTAAAACTGTTACTATGGGAGTGTTCATGTAACCGACATACCCTAATTATTAATTGAGTTGGGGTTCAACCTGTGACCCCAGTTAGAAGGGTGTTAGCACCTTGCTAAGGGATACTAATAATGGCTATAAATTAACCCTCTCTAGAAAGAAGACATTTCATCAACCCTCGCTAGCAGGAAAACTCATACGAGATACATCAACCTTAGTCGGGAAGGAAGATATCTTAACCTATGCTGGCTACGTAGTTCTGTAATATAGGAACTGTTACTAAGAGTCAAACCCTCTGCTGACAAGAATGCCCCCATCCCTGAGTTCGCTCGGTGCTGATTCCTACTCCCAACTGAATAGACACTGAACTGATTTTTAGACTATACTAGGCTTGACTAAACTATTATTGATCATGCTAACTGACTAAACTAGACTGAGTTTACTGAGTTCTATTAACTGACTGAATACACTATTTGTGATACTGAGATAAGATGGACTGATACTAAGTTTCACTGTGTTCTATAACTAACTAAGTACTACTATTCATGATATTACTGAGACTATTCTATAACTACTATAGCTCTAGGTAAACAGCTAGATTTTCGGGTATTGAATATCCTTAGGACTCGAAAGCTTGGAAAGTAAAACATGGCATGATCTTCAAAAGCATAACAATAAATATTTGTTAACAATACATGAACCTAGGAATCTTGTCAAACACTTGAGATACATGAACTTGTACATAAATGGGTCCATATGATGGCATACCATGATTTCACTATTCAATTCACATAGGCATTCTATTAAACACTAAGGGAGCATGGTTATTTCAGATGAGGATTTATCAACACATGAACATCGTGGATGAAATAATCAATTGAAATTTCAAGTGTTTAACATGAAAATCATATAATTCACCACACATGCTAATTTAATTTCATGACACTTGTTGTAAATCATGGATTAAAACCCAAATAATATCATGAAAATAAATACAATCAAGTTTAACATGAAATTCATGAAAGTAATCAACTTATAGTTTTAAAAGAGGTTCTTCCACTCCAAGGGTGGAAGGAAACACTTAGATGAACACCTCACAAACCTTAGAAATCAAATTCGCAAAGATTGGTGGTGTGTTCTTAAAGCTTGGACTTGGAATTGGATGCCCTTCGATTTTGTTCTTGAGAGAATTTGAGAATGAAGAATGAATTTTTCCTCTATGATGGATAAATCTCATATTTTAGGGCTGAATAAAAGTGGAGAAATTAACCTAAATACCCCTCTGGATGCAAAATTAAAAGAGCAAAAACTATGCCCAGAGACACGCAGACCAACGCACCGCGTCGATGGGGTTGACATGATGGCTGACTTGTTGCATCGAGTTCGTGTTGGGTCACTAGAATTTTCACTCTAGCATTGGGGAAAATATCCATCGACGCATTGAGATCGCGTTGACCCACAATTTTGGTCACCCAAACACATTTCAAACGAGGTCTAAAAAAATCCAAAACTTATTCAAGAACATCTATTGACATTCCTGATCATAAATCAATTAAATAAATTGAAATTTTAAGGTCATAAGGGTCAAAAATAAAGTCATTAAAATGTCGAGGCCAAAATAAGACTAAGTGTCAATTACTTCGATGAAATTTTCTAAGTCTGGGACCTCTTTTCATGCTCTAAAGGACTGAGTTAAGCTAGGATTTTTTGTGGGGTCTTGCAATATATACCCCTTGGTAACATTCGTCCTTGAATGAGATTGACTAAGCTGAGAATACTGATAAACTGAGTTTACATACTGAACATGCACAACTAAAACATGATTACATAACTGAACTAATAGACTGGGTTTTCATACTGAACATGCATAACTGAACCATGATTACATGACTGAACTAATTGACTTAGTTTTCATACTGAACATGCATAACTGAAGCTCAATTATATGACTGAACTGATAGACTAGGTTTTCATACTGAAGCATGATTACATAATTAAACTGATTTATGAATGCATGACTGTCATGAGGATGATATCCAACAATAATTGAGACCAATTTTTTAAAGGAAATCTAAGCATGGAGTATAATAATGCGGGGGTGAATGCAATGAGTAAAACTGATTTCATACAAGATCTTAGAACATGCATGCTAAGCATAAGTTGACTCACCAATAGGTTGGAATAACCTGAAAACTAAAATATCCTAAAGCATGAATGGTAAACATACTCTGATAAGATGGTGAATCTCTACACTTATTTTTTGTAATACTATGCTTTAGGGATACAAGTAGAACTGAAGCTGGGATACGGTAAAATATGAATACTATTTGAATACTGGGTTTGAAACTGTGTGATAGAGACCGACATAAATCAAGGATCTAAATATACACTTACACTGAGAATGAATGCATAAACATACTAACTTATTTGATTAACTAAATAACTGCTAGCTGAATACTAGTTATGCAGGCTTGAACTGCACTTAATCTACAAAACTAGTCTGAATAACTGGATGGAAACTATAGATTATTATACATATGAGGTAAGGACTGACTGGTTAACATGAGATACCCTTCTTACTTATAGGCCAAAGAGTGAGTCTTCTTTAGAAATCACTCTTTTGAACCATATTTATGTGATACCCTTCTTTATCACTTGTGAAATATTGATGACCCCTTTCTCAAAGGAAGTTATTTAAAAGGGAACGGTTCTTTGAGCTTAAATGTTTTTACTCTATCCTTGCGTGCATTATATGCCAAATATTTTGAGTCAAATAGCATTCTTATAGATAATAGCACCTTGGATGATAAATTTATGCTTGATTCCTTTTTATACTACCTCTTTGCCTATGATGATGTACATACTAGTCTTGGAATTATTTTATTAGAGGGTGGAAAACTAATTGGTTGGTCCACTTGGTTGAGTAAAAATGCTTTATGGGTCATTCTCATATTGGACCCCAAAAAACCCTTGTGGATTGATGAACTATTGGTGGTACCATTTTTTCTGTGGTCTCTTGAAGAGATAATCAAGCAATTGTGTCTTGTGGCTCCTAATACTAATGTATTCCTACTTTATTGGCTTATTGATGCCATTATGACCTTTTTGGTTTCCTTATCTCTTAATATTTATCATATTCAATTTCTTTGTAATCTTTTCAATAAGTTTTTCATAATTAATATAAAGAATCCTTGGTTATATCTAAAGTGAGAGCAACCTTGACATGATGCTATAATTATTTAATCTAAACCTAAACCTTATGTTATGAGGATGTTGTACTTGTTTGTACTTTCTTTGGTTTGCAAGGTTTTGATTTGAGGTCAATCCTTTTCAAAAAGAAGAGGACGATACTAGCCAAATTGCCCTCAGGACTTTAGGTGGGACACATATGATGCTCGAGGTTCTTGGTGAATCCTTATTTCTTTTAAAATATGCCACATGGATGAATATTACCATTAAGGAGGTTCAAAGGATTTTGACGAGGTCGAAGAAGTGCAAAACGGGACTCGAAAGCCCCTTGGAAGGGACATGCGCCCAAGGTGATTTAGATCCATCTTTAATCCTCTCTAGTATTTCAAGTATGGGTCAAAACAACCCCCAGTAGTCCTTTTCTTGCATTTGGGTCATTTTTGATCCCTAATTATGTAATATTTATCCAAACTATAAATACTTGGTAGCTAGGCTTATTTCCTTAGTTTTGTTTATTGATGATGTTAAATTCATGAAAACTCCATTGGGAGTGTTGAGTTCTTGGAAAAGCCAATGTTGAACTTTGTTTAGAAATGGTGGATGTAATAGAGATCTGATTCCTCTTTAGGTCAACATAAGAGCTAGGTGCTCGTAGGTAATCAATAAGGGAGGTCTTTGGGCTTGATACACCCTATGGTTGCCCTTTTGTTATCTTTTTGTGTCTATATTTTTATCATCTATCCTTTTTATCCTTTTACTTCTTATTTGTCAATATCATTATTTCCTTAGTATTTGTGTTTGTTCTCATCATCGTAGATTACTCTTGTATCACTAATGCCCTAACTATTTTTATAGACCTCATTAACTGAGTATTTAGACAGTTTTTAGATATGTTCATTACTATTTTCATTGATGACATCTTAGTGCACTCCAAAAGTGAGGAAGATTACGTAAAGAACCTCCAAATTGTATCGCAGACCTTAAACAACTAGAAGTTTTATGCAAAATTTTCTAAGTTTGAATTTTGGCTAAGTGTTATGACTTTTCTTGGGCATGTTGTGTACAGTAAAGGGATTAAGGTAGATTTACAAAAGATTGAAGCAGTTAAGCTAGACCCATGACTCCAACTGATGTTAGGCAGTTCTTTGTATTGGTAGGTTACTATAGAGGTTTGTGGAGAGTTTCTCATTTATTGTTGCTCCGCTTATAAGGTTGACTCAGAAAAAGGTAAAGTTTTTATGGTCTGATTCTTGGGAGCATAGTTTTGTGAAATTAAAGAATAAGTTGACTTATGCTCCTATTTTGACCCTACCCAAGGGTACTAAGGGGTTTATTTCATTTTATGATACATCTCGAGTAGGACTGGGTTATGCCTTTATGCAGCACATATGGTTGTAGCTTATGCTTCCAATCATCTAAAGGTTTATGAGAGAAATTACCCTATTCATGATCTAGAGTTAGCTATTGTGGTTTTCTCTTTGAAAATTTGGCACCACTATTTGTATGGGGTGCATATGGATATTTATTCAGACCATAAGGAGTTTGCAGTATGTGTTTACTAAGAATGAATTGAACCTCGGGCAGAGGCAGTGGCTCAAATTACTTAAAGTTTATGAAATGAGTCTGTACAACTATTCAGGTAAGCTAATATTGTTGTTGATGTTCTTAGTAGGTTATCTATTAGGAGTGTGTCTCATGTTGAGGAGGATAAGAAAGGATTGGTGACGGACATTCACCAGCTTACAAATTTAGGATTTCTCCTTCTGGACTCAGAAGATAGGGCAGTGATCATCCAGGAAGTAGATAAGTCATCCTTTGAGGCTGAAGTTAAGGAGAAAGAGGTTTTGGATATCATACTTATGCAAATCAAGGATAAGATGGGTCTGAGGAAAGTTATGGATTTTGAAATTAGGGGAGATGGAATTTTAAGGTATCAAAGAAGGTTAAGTGTTCCTGATGTAGATGGGTTGTGGGGAAGGATTTTGACCAAAGCCCATGTGTCCAGATATACGTTTCATCCAGGTTCGACAAAAATGCATAGCTACTTAAAAGAAATTTGCTAGGGGAATAATATGAAGAGAGATATAGAAAGTTTAGTTGCTAAGTGTATGGTTTGTTAACAAGTCAAGGTTAAGAATTTGAGGCTAGGTCTTCTCAAGAGATAACTCTACCTATGTGGAAGTGGGAGATGATCAATATGGATGTTGTTACCGGACTTCCGTGGTCTCAAAATTGATATGATTCCATTTGAGTCATTGTAGATAGGATGACCAAATCCACTCACTTCTTGCCTATAAGGACTAATTACTCGGGAGAGGATTATGCCAAGTTGTTCATTTAGGAAATAGTTCAGTTGTATGAATCCCCGGTATCTACTATTTCTAATTGAGGTATACAATTTTTCCTTATTATGTTTTTTACAGAAAGGGTTAGGTACTCAGGTGAACCTTAGTACCTCTTTCTACCCTCAAATAGATGGACAAGCGAAGTGCAATATTCAAACTCTAGAGGATATGCTAAGGGCCTCTATAATTAACTTTAAAGAAAGTTGTATGGATCATTACCGCATTTAAATGACCCCTTTTGAGGCCTTTATGGTAGAAGGTGTGGGTGTCCAGTTGGATGGTTTGAGGTGGGTAAGAGTAGGTTATTTAGGTCTGACTTGGTACATCAAGTGATAAAGAAAGTGAAGGTGATTCGAGAAATACTTAATACTACTCAGAGTCACCAAAAGTCTTATGTGTATGTAAGATGAAGGGGGTCGATTCAGGAAAGGGAAAACTCAGTCCCTATTACATTGGTCCATGCCAGATTATTAAAAGGATTAGGAATGTGGAATACGAACTGAAATTACCGGCAAACTTGGCCTCATTTTATCCTATTTTTCATGTGTCTATACTCAAAAAGTGTGTGGGTGACCCTTCCTTAGTAGTTCCCGTTAATGATATTGGTGATAAATATTCATTGTCTTACAAGAAGACCCCGATTGAAATCTTGGATAGAAAAGTTCAGAAATTAAGAACTATAATAGCGGTCAAGGTGCTTTGGAAAAACCAAAAGGAAGAAGAGGCTACATAGGAATCAGAAGAGGATACGAAAGCTAAATACCCATTCTTGTTTGTGATGTTGGACAAGGGTGCTCGAGGTATGAATTTTACTTCTTCTCTTGGTGTATTTTGAGTTTATTCTTGAGTCTCATTGTATTCTTCCTATATCACTCTAAGGGTATCCTACTCTCACATTTGTAGATGGATGATCCTAAGGGGGGATAATGTAAGACCCTAATTTTTTTATGATTGTATTTTGGTCCTTCTCTCATAGTTAACGATGCTTTAACTTGTATCAGGAGAAGGAATGTTAATGGGATCATTAGGGAGAGTTTCAGAATTTTCAAAAAGCATTTGAGGTTATTTCAAGATCCAAAATAAGTGAGGGACCCTAATAGAAGTATGTCATGCCCTGGCCATGCCGCGATAAGAGTGTGGCAAGCCCTTGGGCCTCTACGATAGTGGCATGGCACGCCTAAGGGCACAAAATATGATTTTTTATTTTTTTAGTTGGGGCAAGGGATTTGTGGTCTTTTACTCTATTAAATGACTTTAAACATTCCCTAACCCCTTTTAACCTATCAGTTATCAATTTTCATCAATTCTTTCCCCTTTCAACTCTCAAGAGAAGCAAACTAAGGGTTTTCTCTAGAATTCAACTGTCGGAGCCTCAAATTCAAGTTCCTCTCGATTTCATTCTACTAAAAATACATATTGTACACTCCCTTATTTTCAATTACCTTTAAATTGTTGAATTTAATTGATATTCTCATATTTAATGGTTGTTTAAAATGAGGGTTGAGGTTTTTGATTGTTATTCACTTGCCATATTTTTCCTTTGCTATAATGGTTTTCTCCATGGTGTCAATGGTAAATTGTAAACTGAAATTGTGTCTTATTATAATGGTGAAATTCGGCAATTGGTATTTACAATGTTTATGGAATATGGCATGATAATGACATGATCCTCAACCCGCATCATAATTAGGTTTCTAAACAAGGATTTCATTATGTTTAAACTGTTCTTTGTAAAATTGCATAACATTAAATGGTAAGAAGGTAAAAAGGTTTTGAAATTCCATTGGGGGCTATGGATATGGATTTTTCAATGGAATTTGGAGTCTAAAAGGTTAAATGGATATGGAATAACTTGCAAGTCTTTTGGTACGCGATACCAATGTAGAATACCTTAATGAAAGACTCATTGGTCAATGGTATGTGAAAATATTTTAGTTAGGCTTAAAGGAAATTGTGTAGCTTTACTGAGAAAGTGTAGTCTCAGAGGGACTAACATTAGAAATCACATTTGCCGATGTTGGGAGGTTTTGTCCTGAAATATGGATGACCGGTGTGTACCAACTTTGACTGGTGGTATACAGTTATATTTTTGGGAGGTTATTGTCTTGGTGACTTTAGCCTATTCATCGATCCATGCGGCTAACATGGATTGGGGCCTTTTTGGGCAGGGGAAGATGGATCCATATAGTTCGTGGGTGCCTGAAGTTCAGTATGAGCATCATAATTCAGAATTAAATTTGTTAAACGGTCATGTTTTATGTTCCTTGCCCACTAGCCCGACATTCTATTACATTCATGATTGTTGTGCATGTGATTTATGACTGGCTTTGGGTAAATGCATATACTTTATCCATTTTCTTTGGTTGAATGTCAATACTCGCCGTACTAACCATCCCCGAAAAATTATTTGAACTACATCTAAAATATAAATAAATTTAACTAATAAAAAGTTCATAATTATCATATGTAAAAGAGGAAAAAGTAGAAGTGATAGGACATTTGTGGAAAAAGTAATTGTGGGTGAGGGACCACTGCTATAAAAAAGTTAAGAACGTAACTTTTTGTTACGTTGAACAACTCTTTTTTTAGTACCTTTTTAATTGATTTGACAATTCATTGTATTTTTTCCTTAGTTATCGTGTAAAACGTAAGAAATTCTTACGTTTTTGTAAAAATCAACTCCGTTAGTTGACCGTTATGAAAAAGGTAAAAAATGTAATAAATTATTACGTTTAGCCAATTTTGGTAACTTTTTAAATAGCTGGCCTATTTTGGTCACTTTTTTAATTTCGTGGCTCATTTTGGTTCGGAGTTCGATATATGTTGAAAAGTAATTTAAAATACTAAAGCTCAAATGTTTTTAGGAGAACTCAAACATTTGTCCCCTTATCTAATGTCTTGTATTAAAGACTTATCTTCAATTTTAATTAAATAAATTTAGTTATTATTAATAATTTTTTAATTGAATAAACAAATGACTAACATGTTATAAACATCTGTTGTAATAGATGACTAACTTGTTGCAACAAATAGATAATCTATTGGAAAATAATTAAAATACTAGGGAACTCAAATATTTTTAGGAGAACTCAAATGTTTCTCCCATTGTCGTAGAGTGATGATAGGCGTATTTACACGCCTAAAGCACCTTACTTCACCCATATTTTAGCTAAGTTTTAAGGACAAAATATATAATTCCTGCACTTTTAGTCCTTTTTCCTGTAAGTGAGCTAACCAACATGATTAGCAAGTTTTCAGGTATAAATGATGAAGATTTCAGCATTTTATGGGCTGGTTGACGCCAAAGAAAGTTTCACATGAGAAGGAAGGCAGCTTTAGGAAGCATATGGACTGAAAGTGATGCATGGAAAACCTGTCCCGATGAAAAACAGTATTTCCAAAGATTTGGGGATCAGCAGTAACTTAGTAGGATTAGGATAAGGATGCAGTAACCTAGTAGGATTAGGATAAGTATGCAGTAGCTTAGTAGGAATAGGATATGGGTGTTATAAAAACCCTATTTTGCTGAACTTTTCAGCTCCAATTTCCGCCACCCTCATCCTTATTCCTCACTATTCGATCCTTTCCCCTTTTCTTCACAAATTCATTGTTGACATTATTTTTCATCTATTCGACTTTTAATTTTTACGACAAGAGAAATGCTATTTGCAAGGAATTCACGCCACAAGTGCTACCAAACCATAATTCACGTGAGATTCTTATTTTGGTATGATGATAATGTCTATTGTGTTTTCCATTGCACTCATGAGTAGCTAAACTTCTCTGTTAGGGTTATGGAAGCCTTATGAGATACTATCTATTGCTATGAGTTTGTGAATTCTTGATACGTATGCTGCTTATATCATTCTTCTCTTCATCTTAATTGAATTCTTGTGGTTGCAAACATATAGAATACGCGAGTATAGCATTAACTTGTTCGAAAGAAAAGTTACATGTCTGGAAAAGAGAGAGTGACAAGGAAATAGGGCTACCAACCCCTGTTTAAAAGTTAGTGCCGTAACTGCATTAACCTCTTGGAGATTTCGTACCATTAGTTATACGCTTTAAGCTCGAAAGAGTTAAAGTGAAATAATCCTTGATGGTCGAAAGACGCTTGGATTTATCATAGAATACGAATCTCTATAAGCGCATGCATGTCTGAATTCCGCATAACTCATAGCCAATAGATACATAGAACTCATAAGGTGGACATAACCCTAACTTACAATTCTCATTGATTAAAATCTACCAAACATTCCATTTTTACTTTGCTATTTTGTTACTTTTAATTCACGCCAAAATCATCCCCCCTTTTTGTAGAATTTTCGACCAAAAGTCTATTAATAGTTGCTTACTTAGTGACCAAGTATTCCCTGTGGGATTCGACACCCAACCCAGTTGGGTTCTATATTTGACAACGACCGTTTACACTCTTACGAGAGCTGTAGTTTGAGCGTTATCAAATTTTATGCTGGTATTTGTATGCTATACTTCTTTATCTCTTTATCTGCATTTGCTTATTTATGTTTATTTGTTTTATATTTTTAGTAGTCAAATTTTAACATTTTTTTTATTGTTAAAAACTTTGCATAAAATTGTTCTGATAGGCAGCATGGTATTGTGACAAGAGTCTATGATACAATCATTACTATTGTGACATTTAGGCTCTAAATATGACTCACGGTGTGATATTTGTGTGGTTTAATTCATTCATCTGTTGGGTCAATAGTCTATACTACTCCCAATAAAGTCGACCATGTGCCTTGTATGTATGAGATTATAGTATATTCTGTGTTCGTGGCTGATGCTAGAACTTGCCTGGTGTGTATGTAAAGCGAAATAAAGAGTGTAAGTTTAGGAGATGATTTAGGCATTTCTTTGGCAACCTGTACTTGTTTACCTTCTTTTTACCTACCCGTGGACATTATCCTAGTTAACCCCCTTTGAGCCTTTAGCTATTTTCTTGGACAGCCTCATATGTAAGCCTAATTCATTTTTTTTCAAGACCATAATTTGATCCAAATTCCTAAGTGCTTTAAATTGTAAAGTCATGTGACAAAATAAGAGGAAATTGAGTAAGAGTGATGCCTTAGAGTGTATTGGTACTTGAATTTGTTATGAAAAAGAATGGCTATCATAGAGGTGTGTTATAAAAAAAAGAGAAGAAAAGAAAAAAAAATAGAAAAACAAAAAGATAAACTATGTTTATGATCAAATAAAAAGATAATTATGTTTGAATGGCAAAATAGGTGAAAAGGGGTGATAGATGAAAGAAAGGTAGCAGGGTTGATTAAAAGAGAGAGTTAATGGCATAATGTGATGTATTAAAGCGCTTAGGAACATAGTCACTATTTCTGGCCAAAATAGTCCTACCCGTCCCTTAGCCTACATTACAACCTGTAAAAAGACCTATTTGATCCTAAACTTAGCATTCTGATATTAGTAGAGCATTACACTAAGGGCAAGCCTATGGTCATCAGTTGCAACATATGAATTCTTTGTGAGAGTGAGAGCAAGGAAAATCTTATACCCATGTTTCGAAAAATGAAATACTTGTGAGTGATTATGGGTGATATATTGTGAGACACACATGGTTGATGAGTTTTGGGTAGTTGTGTATGATTCTTTGTGCCTTAACTTTTGAATACGAATTAACCATTATCACGAGTCTAGGTTGGAGGTTGAATTGTTTCTAGTAGTGATCAGAAAACTACTCTTTGTTAATAATTGTCGATGAATATTTTGTGCTGTTACTGTGAAATCCTAAGTAGATGTGTACATGGACATAATATTTTGTTCAAGGACGAACAAAGCTTTAAGTGTGGGGTGTTGATGATAGGCGTATTTACACACCTAAAGCACCTTAATTCACCCATATTTTAGCTAAGTTTTAAGGACAAAATATATAATTCCTGTATTTTTAGTCCTTTTTCCTGTAAGTCAGCTAACCAACATGATTAGCAAGTTTTCAGGTATAAATGATGAAGATTTCAGCATTTTATGGGCTGGTTGACGCCAAAGAAAGTTTCACATGAGAAGGAAGGCAGCTTTAGGAAGCCTATGGACTGAAAGTGATGCATGGAAAACCTGTCCCGAGCAAAAACAGTATTTCCAAAGACTTGGGGATCAGCAGTAACTTAGTAGGATTAGGATAAGGATGCAGTAACCTAGTAGGATTAGGATAAGTATGCAGTAGCTTAGTAGGAATAGGATATGGGTGTTATAAAAACCCTATTTTGCTGAACTTTTCAGCACCAATTTCCGCCACCCTCATCCTTATTCCTCCCTATTCGATCCTTTCCCCTTTTCTTCACAAATTCATTGTTGACATTATTTTTCATCTATTCGACTTTTAATTTTTACGACAAGAGAAATGCTATTTGCAAGGAATTCATGCCACAAGTGCTACCAAACCATAATTCACATGAGATTCTTATTTTGGTATGATGATAATGTCTATTGTGTTTTCCATTGCACTCATGAGTAGCTAAACTTCTCTGTTAGGGTTATGGAAGCCTTATGAGATACTATCTATTGCTATGAGTTTGTGAATTCTTGATACGTATGTTGCTTATATCATTCTTCTTTTCATCTTAATTGAATTCTTATGGTTGCAAACATATAGAATACGCCAGTATAGCATTAACTTGTTCGAAAGAAAAGTTACATGTCTGGAAAAGAGAGAGTGACAAGGAAATAGGGCTACCAACCCCTGTTTAAAAGTTAGTGCCGTAACTGCATTAACCTCTTGGAGATTTCGTACCATTAGTTATACGCTTTAAGCTCGAAAGAGTTAAAGTGAAATAATCCTTGATGGTCGAAAGACGCTTGGATTTATCATAGAATACGAATCTCTATAAGCGCATGCATGTCTGAATTCCGCATAACTCATAGCCAATAGATACATAGAACTCATAAGGTGGACATAACCCTAACTTACAATTCTCATTGATTAAAATCTACCAAACATTCCATTTTTACTTTGCTATTTTGTTACTTTTAATTCACGCCAAAATCATCCCCCCTTTTTGTAGAATTTTCGACCAAAAGTCTATTAATAGTTGCTTACTTAGTGACCAAGTATTCCCTGTGGGATTCGACACCCAACCCAGTTGGGTTCTATATTTGACAACGACCGCTTACACTCTTACGAGAGTTGTAGTTTGAGCGTTATCAAATTTTGGCGCCGTTGCCGGGGAATACGGTTGTCAACTAAGTTTGTGATAATTACTAGACCCTTTGGTCAAAGAGTCTCCTACTTTACTTTTAGTTATTGTTTTTGTTTTATTCAGGTTTTGTTCAGTGCATGCCCAATACTCGAAGTTCTGGTCAACCATTATTACCCATAAACCCTAAACCGCAACTTATTAGCAGGATGGAGGCGCAACGTGACATTGAAAGAAGGGCTGCTCAATAGGAGCAGGCTAGATTAGCCGTGTTGGCTGCTGCTCAAGTGCATCAACAGAATATTGATAACCCAGGGCGAGCAGCAGATCCTGATGATGAGGACTTGGGGGATGATGAGTTACTAAACCCTAGGCGTGATGCTGAGGTGGCGACACCGGCAAACAGAAGAGATCGTCAAGCAAGATTTTGGCCTGAACGCCGAGCTATGCAGATTCCCTTTGATGATGATGATGACAATCTGGATGGAGCTGGTGCCACAGGAGCTATTATTCCTCCGCCATTGTCACCCGGAGCCAAGTTCAACATCACTAGCACCATGATTCAGTTATTGCAACTCAAGGGATTATTCGGTGGACTTGCAGGTGATGATCCGAATATGCATCTGGTCAACTTTATCTCTACATGCAAGTCATTCGACAATCCAGGCGTTGGTCAGAATGCAATTCGGCTGCGCTTATTTCCATTGTCTCTATCTGGGGAGGCAACTCTATGGTTGAACGGGCTGACTCCTGATTCTTTTACAAATTGGAGGCAATTGAAAGACGCTTTCCTAGAAAGATTCTTTCCGCCATCCAAAAGAGCACAATTGAGAGATGAAATTAGCAACTTTTGTCAGCTTCCAACTAAAGCCCTCCACAAAATATGGGAGAGATTCAAGAAGAAGCTTATGAGGTGCCCAAACCATCACATGACCAATGTCCACTTGATGGAGATACTATACAGATCCTTTAATTCAGTAACTAAACCAATGATGGATAATGCGGCTGGAGGATCATTTATGGACCTCACCTTTGTTCAGGCAAGCGATATGCTAGACCGGATGACAAATCAAAGTAGAGCTTGGCATACCTGGGATTTTGAGGTAACAAGCCCCACTATATTTATTGGCATGACTGCAGAGCAAAGGTGAAGAGAGGAAGAACGCGATCAAGATATGGCGCACATGAAAACACAGATGGATCTTCTTACAAAGCATCTATTATCAGGGAAGACCAAAAAAGTCAAAGTTGTTGTGTCACAGGCAAGAGGTGAATCCGATTCTAAAGAAGAGGCTAACTACTTGAATAACCAGGGGGTTTTCGAGGCAATGCCCAAGGAAACCAAGGTCGGAACTATTATGATAAATCTGGAAACAAAGACCGTGATCAAGGTAGTTGGAAGAATAAGACTGACAGGAGTCGTTTGTATGTTCCTCCTGGAAGTTGTGACATCGCTGCATCTGGCTCTGTTAAGATGTCAATGGAAGATATGATGGCGAAGCTGTTAAAAGGAGTGGAGGCAACCAGCACGGAGAGTAACCGAGGTAATAAATGATTTGTCCTCAATGAAGCAATTGGTGGACTCACATTCCACTTCAATAAAACAGCTGGAGCAATAATTGAGTCAAATTTCAGCTACTTTGAATCAACGAAAAGCTGGCACCTTACCTAGCGACACAGTACAAAACCCAAGGAAAGATGGAACATGCATGGCCATTACTACCAGGAGTGGTAAGGTGCTGGAAAATTCATCCCAAAGCAAGCAAGTGGCCGATGATATCGCAGATAATGCAGAAGACGCCGAAGAAGCTGATGAAGTCATTCGTGACGTCGCCCCTCGACGTCCACAGACTGAAAAGATCGCCGAACTGAAGCAAGATGAAAAGAAAGTCATAGAGAAAACTATCCCTCTTCCACCACCACCTTTTCCTCAAAGACTAAAGAAAAAAACTGATGATACCAAGTTCAATAAATTCATGACGATGTTAAAGCAGCTGACCATTAACGTTCCTTTAGTTGAGGCGCTGGAACAAATGCCTGGGTACGCAAAATTTATGAAGGATCTTCTGACAAAGAAGCGGGCAACAGGTTGTGAGTTGACGGATACTGTTCATCATTGTAGTGTAATTGCTACCAGATCACTAGTTCAGAAGAAGGTCGATCCTGGTGCCTTCACTATACCTTGCACTATCGGACCTTTGAATTTTGCCAAGGCATTATGCGATTTAGGAGCCAGCATCAACTTAATGCCACTATCTATTTATAACAAGTTGGGGTTGGGGGATCCTACTCCAACCAATATGAGGTTTATAATGGCAGATAGGTCGGTAAAACGACCTGTTGGTATTTTGTGTGATGTATTGGTGAAGGTTTCCTCATTCATCTTTCCGACAGACTTCGTTATCTTGGATTATGAGGTGGACTCAGAAGTTCCTATAATCTTGGGGTGCCCTTTCCTTGCAACAGGAAGTGTGCTTATTGATTTAAGAGCCAATGAGCTTCTATTCCGGATGAATGACGAAGTAGTCCGCTTTGATGTGTGTAAATCAATGAAGCAACCCAAAGATTTGAACGTGTTCTCAGTAGCTGATGTTTATTTTGATGATGAGAAAGAATTACCTGTAGCGGAGCAGCTTATTGATGACCCATTGGCGATTGTGCTTATGAATGTTGAGCGTAAGGATGCTGAAAATTATGAAGAAACTATTTGTGCTCTAACAGGATTAGGGTCATATCCTCATGCTCCCAAGAAGCTGGACCTTGATCTCAAAAACCGACCTACACCACCAGCTAAACCATCTATTGAAGAGCCACCCACATTAGAATTGAAGGAGCTGCCTAGTCATTTAAAGTATGCATTCTTGGGAAACGGAAACACACTCCCGGTTATTGTGGCAGTAGATTTGGTTGAGCAGCAAGTTGCAGCTCTCATCGCAGTTCTTCGGAAGTACATGAGAGCCATCGGTTGGACCATCGCTGATATCATTGGTATTCTGCCTGGGATTTGTACACACAAGATTTAGCTTGAAGAAAATTGCATACTCACTATTGAGCATCAAAGGCGTCTAAATCCACCTATGCAAAAGGTGGTGAAGAAAGAAATTATTAAGTGGTTAGATGCAGGGGTTGTGTATCCAATCTCCGACAGTAAATGGGTAAGCCCGGTACAATGTGTACCCAAGAAAGGTGGCATGACGGTAGTTGCGAATGAAAAGAATGAGTTAATTCCACTCAGACCTGTCACAGGGTGGAGAGTGTGCATGGACTACCGAAAGCTGAATTTGTGGACACTTAAAGATCACTTTCCAATGCCATTTATAGACCAAATGCTCGATCGATTAGCAGGAAAAGGATGGTTTTGTTTCCTAGATGGGTATTCCGGCTATAATCAGATTTGTATTGCTCCCGAAGATCAAGAGAAGACAATGTTTACATGCCCATATGGTACGTTTACCTTCAAACGTATGCCATTTGGGCTATGTAACGCACCCGCCACTTTTCAACGTTGTATGATGTTCATTTTTTCTGATATGGTGGAAGACACTCTGGAGGTGTTCATGGATGATTTTTCATTTGTGGGTGAGTCGTTTGAATCGTGCTTGGCAAATCTAAGTATGGCGTTGCAGAGATGTGTTGAATTCAACCTGATGCTGAACTGAGAGAAGTGCCACTTCATGGTGAAAGAAGGTATTGTTCTTGGGCATAAAATCTTTGAAAGAGGAATTGAGGTGGATCGAGCTAAAATCGAAGTCATCGAGAAACTACTACCCCCAATTTCTGCCAAAGGAGTTCGTAGTTTCCTCGGGCATGCAGGTTTTTATCGAAGGTTCATTAAAGACTTTTCCAAGATTGCTAGTCCGTTATGCAAGCTTTTGGAGAAGGATGCAAAGTTCGACTTCGGTGAAGACTGCTTGAAGGCATTTGAATGCCTCAAAGGGAAGCTAATTAAAGCTCTTATCATTGTAGCGCCCGATTGATCTCTACCGTTTGAAGTCATGTGTGATGCTAGCGGGGTAGCTTTGGGTGATGTACTTGGCCAGAGAAGAGAAAAGTTATTCCATCCAATATACTATGCGAGCAAGGTCTTGAACGGATCCCAGAAGAACTATACTGTCACAGAACAAGAGCTTCTAGCGTTTGTGTATGCTTTTGAAAAGTTCTGTGCTTATTTGTTGGGAACCAAAGTGGTAGTTCATACAGACCATGCAGCCTTGAGATATTTGATGGTAAAGAAAGATGCGAAACCAAGGCTAATTCGATGGGTATTGTTACTGCAAGAATTTTATTTCGAGGTAAAAGGTAGAAGAGGTTGCGAAAACCAAGTGGCTAATCATCTATCTTGACTCAAGAACGAGCATATAGCGCAGCCTGATTTTGAGATTGATGATGCATTCCCTGATGAAGAGATCTTAGCCACGATGATGGAAGAGTTACCATCGTATACAGATTTTGCAAACTTTGTGGTAAGTAATGTGATGCCTGCGAATCTATCATTTCATCAAAAGAGGAAGTTCATGCATGATGTGAGACACTACTTCTGGGATGAGCCATATTTGTTTAGAAGATGCATGGATGGTGTGATCAGATGATGCATATCTCATGTGGAGGTGCCAAGTATCTTGGAAGCAAGTCATGCTTCCCAAGTTGGGGTACACCATGCAGGTGGTCGAACAGCAAGGAAGGTATTGCAAAGCGGCTATTATTGGCCTTCAATATTTAGAGATGCCTACGAATTTGTGAAAAAATGTGACCAATATCAGAGACAAGGCACGATTTCGAAGAACCATGAGATGCCCATGTCAAAAATTCTTAAAGTAGAGCTGTTTGATGTGTGGGGTATTGATTTCATGGGCCCATTCATAAATTCGTTTGGGATGAAACATATCCTAGTTGTTGTCGACTATATATCCAAATGGGTTGAAGCAGTAGAGCTGGCCGATAATGAAGGAAAGCGTGTTGTAGCATTCTTGAAGAGAAATATCTTCTCTCGTTTTGGGGTACCACATACCATCATAAGCGATGGAGAATCACACTTTTGTAACAAGCTGTTCAAATCCGTGTTGGTGAAATATGGGGTCAAGTAACATAAGGTAGCCATGCCCTATCACTCACAAACTAGTGGACAGGTAGAGGTTTCTAATCGAGAGATCAAGTTGATCCTTGCGAAGACTGTAAACGCTAATAGGAAAGATTGGTCTCGGAAGCTGGACGATGCACTATGGGCTTATAGGACTGCATTCAAAACGCCAATTGGCATGTCCCCGTACCAACTAGTTTATGGGAAGGCCTGTCACTTGCCCATTGAGCTCGAGCATAAAGCATTGTGGGCGTTGAAGCGACTGAATTTGAAGTGGGATGATGCTATGAATCTGAGATTGGAGCAGCTGAACGAGATGGATGAATTTCATCTACATGCGTATGAAAGATCAGACCTCTACAAGGAACGGATGAAAAAGTATCATGATCATCGGATTATTCAACGAAACTTTCAAAAGGGTGATATGGTACTTCTTTTCAATTCCAGACTAAAGCTATTCCCAGATAAGTTAAGGTCCAAATGGTCTGGCCCGTACAAAATTAGCCAAGTCTACTCGTCGGGAGTAGTTCAGTTAGAAGACAATAATGGTGTTGTCCTTAAGGTGAATGGCCAACGAGTGAAACCATACATCGGTCCTTTTGACTCGATAAAATGCATGGCCACCATTTATCTCGAGGAAGTCTAAGTACTTGAGGTAACTATGTCGTGCCGCGACAATAACTCAAGCGCTAGATGGGAGGCAACCCATCATTTTTCATTCTTCTTCATAAGAGTTGTTTTTAATAAAAATCCAAAAAGAAGAGTCGAGCCACGACCAAAACTAAGGCGCTTGATGGGAGGTAACCCATCGTTCTAATCGTTTTTGTTGTTTTTGAGTAAGTGTAGGTGCAAGAGATGTAAAGGAGGAGAGTGGTTTCAAACTTTGATTTGGAAGTATTATTTGTTGAAGGTGGTAAGTTAGGAATGAAGAAGCAAAAGGCTATGGGTTAGGCATTGCCTATGAAAATATAGGCAACGAACAAGGCAAGGCCTATGTAAATCTAGGCCACGAACAAGGCAAGGCCTATGCTATGGCCTAAGCTCTCGTATTCTACAATGCTATAGCATAGGCGCCGCCTATGCCTAACAATGCCATAGCATAGGCGCCGCCTATGCAAAAGCCTTTTGTCTCTGAATCTAGAATGCCATGGCATAGGCGCCGCCTATGCCAAACAATGCCATAGCATAGGCGCCGCCTATGCTCAACTAGGCTTTGCAAAAGGCGCCGCCTATGCCAAGCATAGGCAAAGCATTAGGCGCCGCCTATGCTCACTTTTGGTCTCCTAACCCGATTCCAAATGGGTCAAAACCCGACCCAAGCTTGTCCTATAAATAGAACCTTAGTCTTAAAACAAAATTGCATTGCAACTTCACCCTAGGCGCCGCCTACCTCTCCAAAATCTCTCAAAAAATTTCCCTTTGCTCTTTTACTTTGCAAGAACATCTTCCGAGGCCATCAACCAAGTAAGTACTTCGGCTCTCTTCTCTTATATTCCGTAATTATTACAATACTACACCTATAATAAGTTGTTAAATCTTGAAGTAGTGTTGGTGATTTGAATATGGTTGATTTGTTGTGATACAACTAAGAAAGTGAAAGAATATGTATTGGTGTTCTAGACTTGGTTCCAACTTGGAGTTAATTTCGATACACTATCATACTCCTTGCAAAATCAACATGGTTCAGACAATCGCATAATCTTGTAAATTGAAAGCTTGCTTGAATGACTTGTTCATTGAGATGAAAATCATGGTTAACTACAAACATGAGATGTTGTAATTATTTCAAACCATAAATTAATACAATATCTATGTAGTAGTTTTATTCAAAGTGATGCATTAGTCCAAAACATGAAAGCATTGTCAAGATTACATAAACTAGAATCGGAAAAACATAGTTAAGATGACAAGAAAAGTATGCCTGCACTGATTATATTGGTTGGAACATAACGCCTAAACGTACATTGATGAAGTCTAAGTAATAGATAACGTTCACTTAATTAGTTTGTGCCAACAAATTAAGTGTGGGGTAGGGCCACTACTGTTTGTTTGTCGATTGTATTTACCAAGATGAGGCTAACATGACTGTCATTTTAATCTCAGGTACAATGGCACCAAAAGCACGACAAGGAAAGGATAAAGCGACCACCTCACAAAAAGGCCAGAAAAGGGGACAAAAAGAGCAAGGTGAATCCTCCTCGCTGCAAATACCTCGCCACATGTTCAGAATCAAATGGGTCCTAAAGGAGGAAGGAAAGGAGTGGTATAGGAACAATAAAGAGAAAAAATATGTTCATGTCGAGTTGATACACAAGGAAAGCCTAGCAAAGAAAGAACCCCGCATGTTGGCCAAGATAATGGCGTTACATCTTGATTTCATCTTCCGAGATATGGGAGAATGAAATTTCGATCTATCACGAGAATTCTATGCCCAATGGTCACCAAAAACTACAGGGAGTGAAGTAAAGATTCGGGGCCAAGTCCTACAACTAAATGCGGAGTTCTTCAACTCTTTTCTGGGTTTGCCATCTGTTGATCCATCACCACTCAAAGAGCTGTATAACAGACCTCCGTACAGGGCAATCAGACACACACTGTGCGGAACAAGATCATTGGAACGATGGAACAGACACAAGGACACCGGTCGGCACAACACCTTCCCTTACACTTTCTTGAACAGGGAAGCTCGAATTTGGTTGCGAATAGTCAAATCTTGCCTGATTCTAGGGACACAGTACACGAAGATTACACGAGACAGAGTGTGTTTGGTGTACGCATTGATGTCGAACGTCCCCATCAACATTGGGGCGATCATTCGATCTTCAATGCGTAAGGCCAGGCTACACAAGAGGTCCCTCTTCAGCTTTGGTAATCTGTTGACTGCAATATTGAGGAAGGAGGACATCGAAGAGGAGCCGGCTGATCATAAGCTTCCACACAACTCGAAGAAGGTTAACCTCACAAAGGTTAAAGATGCTGAAACCATGTATGGCGTCAACCTTACCACTGTAGAACGACATGCTCGGGATGAAAGTTTCTTTCGCCATCTTTATGGCATGACTCAGTTTACCATGATGAGCAGAGGTCGTGTTCCAACTGCTGCAGAGCTCCAACAGTTGGATTATAATTACCCAATGAACGAGCATGCAAGGGCTATGTGTGGAGTAGGTATGTACTTTGAGGAACCTCTCGATGACGATGTGCCAACCGATGAGGATCACCGAATGCCATACTCCGACGTGGAGGAGAATTCGGATGACGACGACTCCGATAATGATTCCGATGCAGGGGGTACGACCCCAGACATAGAGGAGGAGTCCGACTAATCCAAGTTTTTCTTATTTATTTTCCATTGAGGACAGTGTGTCCCGTCTAAGTGTGGAGTGCTGGTATTTGTATGCTATACTTCTTTATCTCTTTATCTGCATTTGCTTATTTATGTTTATTTGTTTTATTTTTTTAGTAGTCAAATTTTAACATTTTCTTATTGTTAAAAACTTTGCATAAAATTGTTCTGATAGGCAGCATGGTATTGTGATAAGAGTCTATGATACAATCATTACTATTGAGACATTTAGGCTCTAAATGTGACTCATGGTGTGATATTTGTGTGGTTTAATTCATTCATTTATTGGGTCAAGAGTCTATACTACTCCCAATAAAGTCGACCATGTGCCTTGTGTGTGAGATTATAGTATATTCTGTGTTCATGGCTGATGCTAGAACTTGCCTGGTGTGTATGTAAAGCGAAATAAAGAGTGTAAGTTTAGGAGATGATTTAGGCATTTCTTTGGCAACCTGTACTTGTTTACCTTCTTTTTACCTACCCGTGGACATTATCCTAGTTAACCCCCTTTGAGCCTTTATCTATTTTCTTGGACAGCCTCATATGTAAGCCTAATTCATTTTTTTTCAAGACCATAATTTGATCCAAATTCCTAAGTGCTTTAAATTGTAAAGTCATGTGACAAAATAAGAGGAAATTGGGTAAGAGTGATGCCTTAGAGTGTATTGGTACTTGAATTTGTTATGAAAAAGAATGGCTATCATAGAGGTGTGTTATAAAAAAAAGAGAAGAAAAGAAAAAAAAATAGAAAAACAAAAAGATAAACTATGTTTATGATCAAATAAAAAGATAATTATGTTAGAATGGCAAAATAGGTGAAAAGGGGTGATAGATGAAAGAAAGGTAGCAGGGTTGATTAAAAGAGAGAGTTAATGGCATAATGTGATGTATTAAAGCGCTTAGGAACATAGTCACTATTTCTGGCCAAAATAGTCCAACCCATCCCTTAGCCTACATTACAACCTGTAAAAAGACTTATTTGATCCTAAACTTAGCATTCTGATATTAGTAGAGCATTAAACTAAGGGCAAGCCTATGGTCATCAGTTGCAACATATGAATTCTTTGTGGGAGTAAGAGCAAGGAAAATTTTATACCCATGTTTCGAAAAATGAAATACTTGTGAGTTATTATGGGTGATATATTGTGAGACACACATGGTTGATGAGTTTTGGGTAGTTGTGTATGATTCGTTGTGCCTTAACTTTTGAATACGAATTAACCATCATCACGAGTCTAGGTTGGAGGTTGAATTGTTTCTAGTAGTGATCAGGAAACTACTCTTTGTTAATAATTGTCGATGAATATTTTGTGTTGTTACTGTGAAATCCTAAGTAGATGTTTACAAAGACATGATATTTTGTTCGAGGACGAAGAAAGCGTTAAGTGTGGGGTGTTGATGATAGGCGTATTTACATGCCTAAAGAACCTTAATTCACCCATATTTTAGCTAAGTTTTAAGGACAAAATATATAATTCCTGCACTTTTAGTCCTTTTTCCTGTAAGTGAGCTAACCAACATGATTAGCAAGTTTTCAGGTACAAATGATGAAGATTTCAGCATTTTATGGGCTGGTTGACGCCAAAGGAAGTTTCACATGAGAAGGAAGGCAGCTTTAGGAAGCCTATGGATTGAAAGAGATGCATGGAAAACCTGTCCCGGGCAAAAACAGTATTTTCATATACTTGGGGATCAGCAGTAATTTAGTAGGATTAGGATAAGGATGCAATAACCTAGTAGGATTAGGATAAGTATGCAGTAGCTTAGTACGAATAGGATATGGGTGTTATAAAAATCCTATTTTGCTGAACTTTTCAGCACCAATTTCCGCCACCCTCATCCTTATTCCTCACTATTCGATCCTTTCCCCTTTTCTTCACAAATTCATTGTTGACATTATTTTTCATCTATTCGACTTTTAATTTTTACGACAAGAGAAATGCTATTTGCAAGGAATTCACGCCACAAGTGCTACCAAACCATAATTCACGTGAGATTCTTATTTTGGTATGATGATAATGTCTATTGTGTTTTCCATTGCACTCATGAGTAGTTAAACTTCTTTGTTAGGGTTATGGAAGCCTTATGAGATACTATCTATTGCTATGAGTTTGTGAATTCTTGATACGTATGCTGCTTATATCATTCTTCTCTTCATCTTAATTGAATTCTTGTGGTTGCAAACATATAGAATACGCGAGTATAGCATTAACTTGTTCGAAAGAAAAGTTACATGTCTGGAAAAGAGAGAGTGACAAGGAAATAGGGCTACCAACCCCTGTTTAAAAATTAGTGCCATAACTGGATTAACCTCTTGGAGATTTCATACCATTAGTTATACGCTTTAAGCTCGAAAGAGTTAAAGTGAAATAATCCTTGATGGTCGAAAGACGCCTGGATTTACCATAGAATACGAATCTCTATAAGCGCATGCATGTTTGAATTCTGCATAACTCATAGCCAATAGATACGTAGAACTCATAAGGTGGACATAACCCTAACTTACAATTCTCATTGATTAAAATCTACCAAACATTCCGTTTTTACTTTGCTATTTTAATTTTATTACTTAACGTCACACTCCAATTCCCCCTTTTCATAGAACTTTCTCCAAACGTCTACTAATCGTTGCATACTTAGTGACCGAGTATTCCCTGTGGGATTCGACACCCAACCCAGTTGGGTTCTATATTTGACAACGACCGCTTACACTCTTACGAGAGTTGTAGTTTGAGCGTTATCATAGAGACGTCTTTAATTTTAGCTAAATCAATTTAGTTATTACTAATAATTGCTTAATTTGAATCAACAGATGACTAGCATGTTCCATCAGATGATTCATCTGTTGGAAATTATCAAATAGATAGAAAATCTGTTGTAACAAATGGGTCAACTATTAAAAAATAATTAAAATATTAGGAAACTTAAACGTTTTTAGGAGAACTCAAATGTTTGTCCCATTGATCCTTTTGCATTTGATATGGTATATTATTTATGTCTTCTTTACCTATTTCATGAAATTTTTCATGTATTTTACTTATTCATTGTGCCCTTGTTGAAATTTTAAAAAAATAATTAGGTTAAATTTTGTTCGTATATCTCTTGGACATTACTTCATAGCTTATTTTGTAAGTAAAATTATCATTTTTGTTGAATTTCTTATTTGGTGTATCTACTACTGCTATAATGGATAGAACCTGCAACATGAATCTAATATATGAGTCATCTATTGCAACAAGTGAGTAATTTGTTGCAATATATGACTAATTTATTGCAACAGATGACCCATATGTTGAATTATATTACAACACTATAAAATGAATCCAACAGATGAGTAATCTATTGCAACAGATTAGTCATACTTGTTGCAACAGATTAGTCATATATGTTGCAACAGATTACTCATTTGTTGCAACAGATTAGTCATATATGTTGCAACAGATTTGTTATATATGTTGCAACAGATTAGTCATATATGTTGCAATATATTACTAATCTGTACAACAGATTAGTCATATATATTGCAACAGATTACTAATCTGCGCAACATATTAGTCATATATGTTGCAACAATTACTAATATGTGCAACAGATTAGTCATATATGTTGCAACAAATACTCATCTGTTGGATTCACATTACATGTTTTATCCATTATTAAAAACAGCAGTAGCAGATACATCCAGATAAGAAATTCAACTAAAAATAACAACATTAAAAAAATAACAAAAAACATAAAAAAGATAACAAACAACAACAAATCAAGTTCCTCATTTTCTTCATAACTTAAAAGCCCTAATTTTTTACTTGTGAAAATCAAAAAGAAAAGATGAAGAACTCGAAGTTGTTGTCGTCGGAGAATGTTATCACGTTGACTCACGGTTGAAAGTAAAAAAGGAACGGGCAAGAACTCAAAACTATTTATTGCCAGAGGTTGAAGTTGCACAAGATTGAAGGGAGAAATTTGAAAAGTTATTGGTTGGGAGAAGTTAGAGAGAGAAACTATCGAGAGAAGAGAGAGAGAGATTGATTTGCAGAGGGAGGAATGTTTTGTGGGTGTGGGTTAATTTGTATTTTTGCAAAGATTAGAAAGTTTAGAAAATATTAATCAAGTCCACAATTAACCTAATCAAGTTTTTTAATTATGTTTGACCCTTTAAATTGGTCAATGTCACAAATCCTTCATTCAAGACTTAAAAGACATCTTTCCTTCAATTTTCTCATGTAACTTTACGGGGTTACGAGACTGTTTGGTCGGTAGTAATTTTATTTTTCATAAAAGTCTCATAGTTATTAGTCTATTAAATATACAATTAATGATAAAATACTTTATTGAATAATTAAACATTTAAAATTATCTATTAAAACTTAATGCATTACTTATATGTAATTATAAAATTGTGTTTATAATTTATCTGTTTGATCCAATCTTTTTTGATTTGTTTTTATCAAAATCAAATTAAATATTTTCTTGTTTTATAATTATAGCACTAGACCAAATAAAACCCAGAAAGAACGAACTATCTTGTTTAACTAGTTTAGTTTAATTTTTGAGTTGGATCAATTGTTTTATCAAATCATAAACACTACTAATCATAACTAATTGTAAGCATTCAACATTCTTGAAGGGGTGAAGCTTTCTATAAAGTTATATTTAAAATATCTGGCTGTTTGAATTCATAAGGAATGTATGTTTTTGATTGTAATATCCTTAACACGATGAATATGAATTTTGAATCACAGTAATGAAAACGAAATTTATTTATAGAAGGGTCAACGGTTTCAAGTATACAACTAAAAGATAACTACTCAAGAACTCCATAGCTAGCTCTGCACTGCTACCATTTATGTGTGTAACAAACTTAGGATTATATAGGAAAGATGAAGAGGTGAAGAAGATAAAAAAGACTATAGAAAGAAGAATTTAGAAAAAGAGTATCTGTAATTCAATAACTGCTTTTCTCAATTTCGGTTAGGCTATTTACAGATTTTGCTGACTTAGCTGCGTTGGTGATGAGCTGGACTATTTGATGTATTAATTCCCACCGTCGATTCCTCACAATCTCCACTATTTATTTAAACTAATTTCCAATTTTCCTTTTCACGATTATTTAATTGCCACATGCGGATATAACAACTTTGGGTCATTACAATCTTTCCCGCTTGAAATTGACCTTATCCTCAAGGTCAAGGATGATGCACTCAATCATGATAACGGTTGGTTCTTACTAGTTTACAATGGAGAGAACTGAACACCCACAAAATTGCCAGTGCCAACTATAGTAGAACAGGTGAATGAGCTGCTGACGTGAATCCTTGTTAAGCTGTATCATCAACCTAGTAAATGATGAAGGAATTGGTTTTATCTCATTGCCTTACCTTAATTAAGATATGCTTGCACCACAAAGAACCTTGGCTATGCCAATAACAACGCTCTCTCACTGATGGTTGTTTTCACTAATAAACCAAGAACAACTCTAGCACTTCAAAGTCTCACTAGATTTCTTTGTCATTTGTCTTCGAACTACACCAGGAAAATAGCAGGACACATTAATAATGGTAAGCATAATCAACCTACCAGTCAAGCTGACAATTATAGCTTTAGGAAGACTTCCAGTAAAGTGTAGTTGTCCTACGAAGTTATATCTTGTATGGTACCGACAAAGAAAATTATCGATACCAACACATGAAATTTGGAATCCACGGTGCAACTCAACTATTTCATCAGGCTAAAAAGTGACTTTGTAGGCATCAATTAAATCCATTGATGGCCTCTTACCTCTCTTCGTTGAATTTTTGGTATCATTCACTAAGCAAGTACAAGTATAGTCAACAGAGTAAATAGAGAGCATTAAGAAATCATTAGTAACTATCAGTGTTGTTCCGTTGACATCACCCTTTATTTCGTAACATAGATAACCATTATATAAAGCAACAAAATTAAGAAAATCAACTTGATGAGAATTTTTCTTGAAAAACAAACTTGCAACAATTTTTAGTTAGCACTATATGTGTAGGAATCCAACATATAAGACTTCACCACCTTTTAGCCAACCACGCCATTTCCAAAAATCCGTGTCTAGACACCTTGTGTTTTTAGCATGAGAACTTATATGTCCTAATAAGAAGCATAAGAAAACTTCTATGTCAAGGCATGTAATGTTATAGTTCAACCCTCCTGGATCAATACTAGAACTAGCTCCCTAATCCTATTTCTATCATCCATGTCACAATAAATAAGTGAGAATCAAAACTAAATGGATTTGAAAGTTGGAGTTTTCAATCCTTACAAGCACCTATGAACCTGAAAAATGACTTGAAAGGAATGAAGGAAAGGTTGTGTCCCATGATGTTCGTAAGAACCTTGTTCTGCACTACCTCAGTTGAACCCATGACTAGACCTCCATGCACTATACAAATTTGAGAAGTGCTCAACCCAGCAACAACAATGATATCTCACTCAATCAAGGAACATACTAAAAATTTATATTGCAATTCATTATCATTAGATTTGATGCTCCTCCAATAAACATCAAGCATCCAAAGAAACTACCTCTCATTCCACTCCATCACAACCTCAGAGCCGTTAAGACTATATGTTCGATCATAATACAGAAAATGCACAAAAGAAGAAACTATAGAAATAAATAAAGTGAGGCACCAAGAACAAATTGCAGCTCTGTTATGCATCTTCTTTAATTGATGCAACCAATTAAATGCCATTGTATCTAGGTCACAAACTGCATTAGTTTTACCATTTGCCCTTTTAAAAGCATAAGATAAATATAAAATATTATCTATATCAGGATCGTCTAAGCTCAAGTCAAATTTTTCGATAATCAAACTTAAAGCCTGCACATCTCCACAACATATCCCTGGATCCTATACAAATTGCTCAACTAATACAAGTGTGGACTTGCCCTTAATTCTTATGAATAAATGCTCTGCTTGGACATGGTTCCTATTTGACATTTCATCAAACAAGTAGGAAGCAACTCTTAGTTTATTTCCCTTCTAATTATTTTTCATTACTATCTGTCTAGAGATTCATCCACCAACCAAAGACATTTCCCCAATAGTTTGTAATTTAACTCATCAGTGAGAAAGATGACAGATGTCTTACCTTCTATGTCAACTTCCATTGTTGTTATGATAGCCTCTATTTCAACACATTCGTTCAAATCATTGGACTTCTCAGTAAAACATACACCCATACTAGATTTATCCTTTTGTTCATCAATTTCCCTCATCGATTCCATAGTCTCAAATTGGTTTTTCCCTTCATTTTTTTTCCCCAAAAATCATCACAACAAATATGGCAATGACAGTCAATGCTGCATACGCAACCATAGACACAAGAGTTGTATTAGAAATCAATGCTACATATACAATCCTCACACCACTTCTGCAATTATTTAACATTCACAACTATACCTAACATTCCATCCATAGGGGTCATTTTATTTGCATTTTTCATTCAACCAATTCAACTAAGGTCGATGATTCTACAAACATCTTTTTTGAATGACTACCCATAGTAAAGATAGGTTCATTTATCTGATACCACTTGTAATGTCCTTAATACGATGACTATGAATTGCAAATCACAGTAATAAAAAGGAATTTCATTTATAGAAGGGTCAACAGTTACAAGTATGCAACTAAGAGATAATTACTCAAGAACTCCATAGCTAGCTCTACACTTCTACCATTTATGCGTGTAATAAACTTAGGGTTAGATAGGAAAGACGAAGAAGAAAAAAAAGAAAAGAAGAAGATAAAGAAGACTATAGAAAAAAGGATTTAGGAAAAGAGTATCGGTAATTCAATAACTGCTTTTCCCAATTTTGGTTAGGCTATTTATAGATTTTGTTGAATTAGTTGAGTTAGTAATGAGCTGGACTATTTGATGTATGTCGATTCCTAACGATCTCCACCATTTATTTAAACTAATTCTCAATTTCTGTTTTCACGATTATTCAATTGTCACGTGCGGACATGACAACTTTGGGTGGGTCATCACAGTGATTAAAACAAAAAGATGAATCATATTTAACAATTCAGTTGCTTTTCCAAGTGGTAGTATTTCAATTTCAGTCTTAAAAGTGGATAGTTATAGAAATCGTTCGAAATGCTCACAAGTGACATCCAAACCTACTGAAATATTATTAATTGTTTTACCTTGTGCCAAGGTATTTTTTTCCTCCTCCTCCCCCCACCCCTCCCCACATACACGCCTTTTTTCCTTCACCCTCTTTATCTTTGTGATATTGACTCAAATATCAAATTTAAATTTTTACTAGAAATTACAATGACCCTACATATTTGTTTTTCTCAAATTTGTGTTTTTGAAACTGCAAATGTTTAGTTTACAATTCAATAAACATTCTAAGGTAGGAGGAGATTTATTTTTGGGTAAATAGTCAGTTATATATGCGAGTTCGGATTCTAAAAAGTCATTTTTTAATCAAAAATTCTATAGGGACAACAAAGAAATAAAAAATTTCAAAACGACAAAGGCGTGAAGGAGGTCACGCCTTAGATAAAAAAATTAACGTCAGTCACAAGGTAAGGCGTGGCTGTCAACACGCCTTGAAAAGCATGGACTGTCACACGCCTTAGCCCTTCACTACTGACAAGCACCGTCTATTTCATTTCACGTGACTATGGAATTTAAAAAAAAGTTCAATTATGTCTCTTGATTAAAAGTGGCTTAGAAATTATCGACCAAGAAACAAAGTTTACTATTTATTATATTAATTAATTTTACTGATGAGTTTCTCTTTTATTTTTCACAAGTTATTTGTAGTCATATTTTAATAAGGCACATTGTCTATTGATGCATATTCAAGAGAGAGTGTCATAAATACATTATATTATGGATGTCTGTTGTATAGTTTTTTTTAATATGCCTGAAATCAAACGGATAATTTACAAGTAATTTAAATGAATAGCTTACCAGCAGCTTTTTAAAAATGTCGCAACAACTTCCTAAAATGCCTTAGAATACCTTCTCTTCTTCTATAAATAAAAACACAATCCTGTTCATTTATACATATATACATACATACATATATACATACATACATATATATATATATACATATATATATACATACATATATTAATTTAAAGAGAAATAAAATATCTCTTCCCCCAAATTTCTTTAACCATATTTTATTATTCATTTTGTTCATCTTTACTTGCCCATTACTGATTTTATATACGTTACAAGAAGTATAAATAATAGGAAAAAAATTATTATATTAGTCTTTTGAATATAATAAATTTATTGTTTTTAAAAAAAAATCTATTAATAATGAATATTATTTAATTTACAAGGTAAGATAGACATAAAATAATAAATTATTCATTAATTATTCAAACTGAAGAAATATTATCGGACATGAGATTATTATTATTTCACACCACCACAAAGTCCAACCATAAATTAAAAAGGAAAAAATTCATAATTAGCAAACTTAAGCCCATAATCAGGAGTTTCATAGCAACTATTTCATAATTACCCAAAATAGCAACTTGTATTTTGTATTTGTGACACTTTTTCCTATGAAAATAAATATACAAACGGAATTTACTAGTCCTTTTTGTCCTCAAATCAGTTGAGTTAAATAAGGAATAAATATGCGCTTAAATTACTCCATGTATTTAAATTTGAAGATTCCTTTTCCATAAATGATGCTTATTAAATGTTTTTGTCATTTATTTTCAACAATTCAAATCAAATTCAAATGCAATTTTACTATATAATTTTTTTTCCTTCGTGATCTTTAAATTTTTAAAATAAATCATCATTGTTGATACAAGTATTGAATCCCAAACTTGATTTCGTATATGTATTTAAACAAAGTAAGTCGCCTGAATAATGTTGTTCCTAATCGTTTTTGCTATTCTTTTTTTTTTCAAATTTGGGTGTATGTTCAAATTTTTTTTTGATCGAACTCAATTTTTTAAATCGCTGATTGGATTTAGAGAGTTATTATTTGATCGAACTCAATTTTGCTACATACTAAATTAACAGTATCAATTTTCTAATCCAGGATCTAATTGAATAAACATTGAGTATATTTGTATATTCTGCAGAGCGTAAATGTATTTTGTTTGGTATATTTATATTTTTCAAGTTTATTTGTATATTTCAAGTTTGTTTGTATATTTTGATTGTATTTGTATATTTTGACTTTTGTTTATATATGTTGACAGTAATTGTCTATTTTGAGTTTATTTGTATATTTCTAGTACATTTATGGCTTTATAAGTGTAATTGTCTATTTTTTGTGTATTTATATAATTATAGTTATTTAGTATATTTTGAGTGTATTTACGCCTTTATGATTCCTTTTTTATGCTTTAGGGCAGCGTGTACACATATGACGGTATGACCATATACAATTGTCTGTATATTTGTATTTGCCCATATACATTTCTATTTTTCAGAAAGTGACCTATATTATATTGGTGTATATATCTACTGTAAGTTATTATTGTTATATGTATTAAATTGAAGAATAAAATACAACTAGATGTACTTATTTGATTAAATATTTTATTCAATGAAATTTGTGTTCACATATATCTATATATGGTATATTTTTTCTAATTATTTTTCTTAAAAAAAATATCAGGTTGTACCAGTCACAGAGTATGTCTACACAGTACATGACAAAGAAAAGCATTTTATTATTTGCCTTAAGAATAGAACATGTTCTTGTCACGCATTTCACTTGGATGAGATATCATGTGCACATGCTTGTGCAGTCCTGAATTGCAAGAATTTTAAAATGGGGTCATATTGTTCTTATTTATACAAGCCAAAAACTATAATGAGAACATATGATGTTTCAATTTATCCTTTACCATACAAAGATGATTGGGTAATTCCAGATAGCATACAGGATGAGGTAGTACTACCCCCCAAAATACAAACGACCTCCTGAAATACCTCCAAAAGAAAGATCGTGAAAAATCAAGATGGGATATGTTTGGAAGGAAAATAACAATTCATGTAGTTGATGTGTTATAGAAATATAGAACTTTCGATGCTTAAAACTATACAAATATGCAAGTTTCTTAGGTCTTTTTGTTAGATATGATGAGTTTTGGGTATGTTTTGCAAGAAACTAGGTTTTGAATGCTAAGTTTGTGAAAAGGGTGAAAATGGTATTTTGGCTACTTACGTGACCAACTTTTGATGTTCTTGACACTTTCCAAATTGTTTGTGACCAAAGCATATGATAAAAGTTGAAGATTTAAAGCTTGGTTGCAAGTGTTGAAGATCCAGAGTGTGATAAGATCTGAAAAAATAACTTCCGGCACTTGCTAAGTCAGTATACGGACCGCGTGTAGCACATGTGGGAAAAGCATGTGTCAGAAGTCTAAAATTCTGAGAGAAGGCCGGCATGAATTTTTGGTCTGGGCACATGCGGTCACCACATGTGCCCAAACTTAGGCCGCATGTACCACATATGCCCAAGGCCAGGCCGCATATGGAGACCACATGTAGCCACCAAACCTTTCTTCTATTTTTTGAGATTTGGTTTTAGAGTTTTCTCATGTACTATAAATACCCCTTATGCATTTTTTAGTAGAGGTTACACAGTCATGATACTTACAAATATATTTTGATTTCGAGATTCAATTTTGGTCTTGGAATTCACTTTTATTAATTTTGGCTGATTAATTCAGTTACAGTATTATATTTTTACTTGTTCTTATTGTGATTTCATCTTATGCTTTCAATCATGAATGTTGTTGATTTCTTCACAAGCATGAGCGGCTAAAAATCCTTAGTTAGGGTTGTGGAAACCTTGGCAAATTGATTAAGTAGAGGAAGTGCTATTGTTGTTCTGAATCAATGCCCATGCATGCATTGTAGTATCTTCACTTTAATAGTTATGTTAGCAGTTGCAAACGTTAGGATCCCACCTAGATTATTGCTACTTACTCCAAAAGAAGAGCAGTTACTAGGAAAAGATAATTACAACATTAGTTTGGAGTTTAACTATCGATACGTGCTACTAGGTATTATCTAAGTGACATGGTTAGATTTTATATAATAACTAGAGACTCAAAAGGTAATAGTTAACTGGGATTAAGAAAAGAGTTAGTAAGGCAATATCCTGAGACTCAAAAAGTAAATAGTGAAATCCTTCTGCTTTTCCAAAATACTATAGAAGGTATATAACTTATTGATTCTGCATGCAAGGTATCAGATTGGTTCAACAAAGCACGATAAGCCTACTGAGTTGAGAAGCCAGGGGGAATAAAATCCTAGTGTTCATCTTTAACTGATTACAATCAAAATTGAAATTCATTTCTTGTTCGATATTGCTACTCAAAACCCCCCATTTACTTTTCCAGTTCTACCTATTGATTACAACAGCTGAGAGCCACGATTCCTTATATTCCCTTGAGACTCGACCTCAACCTTTGCTAGGTCACTATATTTGGCAGCGACCGCATCATCTTCAGAGTGGAGCTCTATCTTGGGCATCACCAAATTTTAATGCCATTATAGGGGAATACGGTGTTGATTTATAATTCAAAATTATTATAGTTTTGGGGTTTTTCTTTTTATTTTTGTTCTTAGTTGGGTATACATTGGTGTATGCCTAACACATGGAGTAGAGGTAATACCTTACTCCCAGTGAATCTAAATCCAGAGAGGATCATACAAACACTTAGTAGGATGATGGAACAGAAAAGAGATGATATTCCTAAAGGGATTCGTGATGATATGCCTCCCACTCCTCCCAAATGAGTACAAGATAATTGTTGATTGACGGACTGGTGAGATTTTAGCCCAAGTAGAAAATAGGAGGAGGGCAACGAAAGGAGCTCATTGGGTATCTAGGGAGGCAGAGCTAGATGAGCAAAGACAAGAAGCAGACCGCGAACAGTACTCGGTGGAAATCAAAACAGAGCTAGAGTTGGTCGTGTTCAAGTTATCCAAGCATATCAGTATGTGCAGCCATATATAGATGATGATGAAGAAGATCTGGGATACGTTGATCCAGCAGATACTAGAGCCATTACCCCTCTTGTTTTACCCCCAACATTAAGTTTGACATAATGAGTTCACTGATCCAGCTCTAAAATTAGAAGGGTGTATTTGTGGGTTTGCCTACAAATAATGTATTTATGCACCTTGCAAATTTCATTGGGATCTGCAAGTTGTATACCATTACAAAAGTGAATCATGAAGCGCTTAGACTGAGGTTATTCCTCTTCTCACTTATAGGATAAGCATTTTTATGGCTAGGGGGACTGCTAAGAGGATCTATCACTACATGGAATAAGTAGCGCAGGCTATTCTTGAACTAGTTCTTTCCCCCATCTAGGATGTTCTAGCTTGTGGATGAGATCTATAATTTCAGTTAGTCACAGTCAGAATCTATGTACGAGGAATGGCTCAGGTTTAAGAAGAATCTGAGTATGGTGCCCAATAATTGGATGTCAGGGATGAGCTTATTGGAGCCATCAGCTCCAAAGTCATGGCAGACACCATATCTGGAGGAGATTTTATGAGACTAATATTTCTCACAAACAGAGGGTGGAAAATGGGGAGGCTGAGAGGGGATCTAGCACATATGCTATTTATGCCCCCTGCAACCAGAAATTAACTGATGATTCAGTAGAGCAAGAGATTGTACTGCTAAGGACTGATTTTAGGTTATAGGCAAAGCAGTTTGCAGTATCGAGTTTCCAAAAAGTGAATAAAGTAGGAGAACAGTGGTCAGATTCTAAAGCTTACGAGTTAAAATTTAAGGAGGAGGCAAACTATTTAATTCATCAGTTGGTGGGTTTTCGAGCCAAAGGGCAAAGGAACCAAGGTTGAAACTACTATGATAGTATAGAAATCGTAGTAGAAAGCGAGATGGTGACTGGGGGAGAATGATAACTACATAGAAAATGGAGATTGGTACATTTCACCTAGAAGAAGAGATACAGAATCAAGGTACATTCTACCTGGCATAAGAGATGCAGAATCAAGAATGGAAGAGATGTTGACTAAGCTGGTAAAGGGTCAAGAAAATCAGGAAATCAGCCTTAAGGAGATTATGGTTGACATTTTAGGGTTGACCCAGAAGGATTAATCTCTTGATGCTGCTATTAAGTAGTTGGATCACCAGTTCGGACAGCTGTCAACAACACTGAACTAAAGGCAGCCAGGTACCCTACTGAGCAATGCTATGCAAAATCTAAGATACGACAGTTATATTCTTTGCATTACCACAAGGAGTGGTATGACTACTGTAGATCCCTCATTACCTGTTGTACAAGCACCAAGACATGATGAGGCTGTTGTTGATAACACATTGATTGTAGAGTCAGAAAAGGCAACAAGTGGCAATAATAAAGTTTCTAAGGAAAGAGGTAAGGGTTCGGTTGTTGAGCAAAAATAAGACAAATTCCAAGACCACCCTCACCTTTTTATCAGTGACTGAAGCAGAAAAGAGATGAAGGAAAATCTAAGTGATTCATTGAGATGCTAAGAGAGTTGAGCCTGAATATTCCTCTTCTTGAGGCATTGGAGCAGATTCCTGGATATACCAGTTTTATGAAGCAATTGGTCACAAAGAAGAAATGAGCGATGATTGAGGATGTTAATGGCTTATACCACTGTAATACAATCACTACTAGGTCTCTAGCCCAGAAAAAGGGTGATCTCGGAGCATCCACTATACCATGCACTATTGGGTCATCTTATGTGACTTAGGAGCCAGCATAAACTTGATGTCGCTGGTTGTATTTAAGTAATTGGGCTTGAACCCTTTTGAACCGACTTTAATGCAACTGTAGATGGCTGACCGTATGGTGAAGAAAACTATGGGAATTTTTTTTATGTGATTGTGAGAGTGGACAACTTCATCTTCCTAACTGACTTTATCATTCTGGATTATGAGGTTGATACTGAGATGCCTATCATATTAGGAAGACCATTAATGGCCACAGGTAGAGCGATGGTTGATATGGAAAAAAAGAGAACAGAAGTTCAAAGTCAATGGTAAGGAGGCCACATTCAGCATCCAAAAATTGATGAAGCAGCCAATCGACATGAGAGTGGTATCGATGATATATTTTATTGATGACCCTGAAGGGTACTCTTATGGTTATCTTGATGAATTTTGAGTAATCAAAGTACCCGCATCGTGCCGCAATGTCAAATCAACTACTGAATGACAGACAACCCATAGGCTTATTGGTGAAGTCTAAGTAACTAACACAGCCACGTCATGCCGCGATGTTAAATCAAGCACTGGGGAGGCAACCCACTATTTTAGTGTTCACTTTTTTGTTGTTTTTATTTGTAGGTTTTTAGCTTATGGACTTATTCGGAATATGGTAAGACTGCTACATGCATAGATTTCTAGGTAAGGGGATTTTGTGACCAATCCATCATGGTCACCAGTCCCACACGGGATAGGTAAAGTATGCACTAGATTGAAAAGATAAAGTTTTTGAGGATGAGAATGGAAAGTTGTGGACTTTGGCACATAATCATACTTTTGGGATCATAAATACAAGTTACGGGACCATAAGTTTCTGGAAAAATATCAAAATTCCAAGCCCAAAATGCAAGAAAGTAAGCCAAAATTTTGTCCCATATGCGCCCTAGTCATGAGGGTCGCATGTGGCACATGCGCCTCATGGCGGCTGGATGTAGCAGGCGCATGTGGGTGCTAAAATTTCCTTACTTGTTGGCCTATATTTTAATTAAAATTTTGAACCCACCAAGGTATAATTAAGACCTAAGTCAACCCCAAATCTTATTTAAACACATTTAACCTCATTCCAATTCATTCAAAACCTCACTTTTCTCTTTAAATTCAAACTTCCCTCTTAATTCCTAAACTAATCCCGCACTTAAAGAAAGGCTAAATTGAAACTTGTTTAAGGTACCAACTTGTCCCAACACACTAAAAATAAGTTCCAACTTGGGTTTTGCTTGATTTTTTCATTGTTCACTTCTGAATTTTCATAAAAGAGGCAACTTTCTCAGCTCCAAATGGTTATATATTGATTTATGTATTGAATAAAAAAGTTGATATGTGTATTCCCATGCAAAATATATAGAATTTATCATGCTTGTATATAGGATCCTCAAAGTAGCCTAAAATTATAATGTAGGGCCTTGTTTTGAATTAAATTCTAAAGTTAGGCCCTAATCGGAAGTTGAACCTGAATGAGTAGAATAATCCCAAAGGATGAGCATGTTAGTTTTCTCTGAAAATCATGACTCTTGATATGTGTGTGCACATTCGACTTGTTGGGACTTCAAATAGGTTATAGGGGTGTAAAAATTGAAGAAAGTTCAAACTTTTTGAATTTTGAGTTTTTCTCCAAGTTTTGCAATTCCTCATTTTTGTTGGAAACTAATGGCTAGTTTTTTAGGTACACATGGCACCAAAACCTGCTAAGAAGAAAAAGGATGAGATATCAAGGAGATAGGATGAGTCCCCCAAGCCCAATGGTTCGGTGGAGGAGTACCCAATTTCATGACTTAGAGAGATTGCAAATAGATGACATACAGAGTTACTAAAGGAGAGATACGCCAGGTAGCTGAGAATATTTTACTAGGCACTATGGGATAACCGTTACCTGAGTAGTCAAGGGCACACGACCAGCATTTACTCAGCTTACGTATCAAACTAAGGTTGCACAGATTATCTAAGTTGTACATGCACGTGTAGCCTAGGCTAGGATGAAGTCAGCATGAAGATCACCTCCACATTCTCCATCACTGAGTGATCATGATGATGAGAAGAAAGATTCTGAGTCAGCTTCACAGAGAGTAGCTTAGGACCCCTAGTCTGAGGAGGGGTCCTAGGATTTATCTAAGAATGTCGAGCAGGAGGAGTCATCAATGGTACCCCAATCTGAGAAGGGTACTGCCATATATGTACAGTAGTTTGATATACCCCAAATTGATGAGGGTACAGAGTAGGCTTTCCATAAGGCACCAGTATAGAAGAGGAAGAGTCCCATACACACACATGAGTCGGGGGCACCTATAAAAGGGGAAAACCATAGGTGGTGTGTAGAGGGGATGGGGGAGATATTTGATATAGATAGTCGCATTTCAAAGGCCGACAGTACCAAGAGGCTTATTAATGAGGAGCATGAAATTGATCAATTTGGGCTTAGTAGAGTTCCACATTTACGGGCTTCCTTTGATTAATATCAGTTAGAGTGAATGACTAGACCACTCGATTCTTACAGCCCAGCTATGGTACATGAGTTTTATGTATCATACCACACCACAGTAGTTCTTTTAATGCGTAGATCTCCAGGACTGATGAGACATATAGAGCAGCCACAGCTTGATCATACCCTTGTGAGAAAGATCAGAGCTGATCTTTTAGTAAAGACTATCCGTGGGGTCATTTTTAGTATATATTATATCACTCCCATATCTACTGTAGAGTGTAACTATAGACTGAGAATCAAACAAGATTGACACATTATATGAAAGGTTAGGCATAGACAAGAGAGGTTTGGGGTAGCTAGGTGGATAGCCAGCTACATATCACTTTTGGGTGATGATACCCCATATATTGAGGGTCATGGTGTGATCAACAAGGGTTCTATGATATTCGATGCCAAGTTGTGGTGGTTGCTTATTCAATATAAAATATTCCTACAGCTTTATATAATATGTTCACTTAGAAGGGAGCAGGCCTGGTTTCTAATTTGATGGCTGGATATTCTATTGATTTTACAGCTATCCTCCGGCATGAGATCTATGATAGATAATTTGGAAATACGACTAATTTTCCATTTCTTTATCTAATTCAGAAGTTATATGAAGAGTCCGGTATACATAAATATTAGGAGTAGATAAGAAAGTATGTATGATGGCCATTGTGCATACAAAGATTATGAAGGATTCGACATGTTCGGCCCTTCCTAGGAGATCTAGTGAGCCAGCCACAGTACCTCGGGATCAGGTTAAGGGTCTATCAATTTCCACAGAGGTAATTTATATGAAGGAGATGTAGGAGTTAGAGTTGATATTGAGATAGGGGAGCAAAGAAAGGCCCCAGATTTGAGTACTCAGGACAAGGGGACACCAGCCACTTCTTTATTAGCCCTAACTTTAACCTCAGAGCAGGTTGCCATATTTATAGAGCCTTCTCGCCCATCCACTATATCTCCTAATATAGGTATGATTACTATATATCAAGAGTTCTTGTAGAGCTTAGTGGACAATTAGAGGGACACTAATGCTTGGTTATTTATTATAGAGACTGATATAATTACTCTATATGAGCAGATGTGTTTAGGGTTCAAACTAGATTCGAGAAGGAAGAGTCTAGATGAGAGGTAGTATACAGAGCTACCCCATCTGATCTACATGCTAATTTATAGGCATGTCTAGATGAGTTTGAGAAATAGGTTATAGCTCAATTTATAAAGATAGAGGTGCCAAATCTAGCCCAGATGAGGGAGAAAATAGATATATTACAAGCAGAGGTACGCTCTTCCACAGAGAGCCATGTGGTAGCCACTCCTTCAGGCATACCCCCAGTGGCTCAAATATCACCTATGCATACACCAAGATATTTTGATTTCTTTACGGAGGATGACGATGAGATATCGGTAGTTGGGGCCAACAGAGGTCACATGAGAGACTTGTAGAATCCTGATTAGCCATATGACCAGGTCGTCAAAAAGGTCAAATATGATTAAATGAATTTTGCAGTCATTGATAGGCAGAGGCATACAGCGATGGTAGCGAATGCATTATCTAGTAGTGCATCACCACCACCACCACTTTCGCCAGCTGATATGCCTCCATCTTGGGATGCTCATGACATGGACACTTAGTGCATCCCAGGTATGTTCTCACTTACCTTTATTTTTTATTATTTTTACGCATTGAGGTCAGTGCATAGTTTGTTAGTTGGGGTGGGGTATACCATAGCAGTCGCGGGTTTTTATTGTCATGCTTCTTTTCTTGTCGATCATGGTATGGTTGTAGAACTGGCATGTCTAAGTTATTTTGTGTCATATTGTATTTTATTTTATATTGTTTTGTGTTTTTATTTAACTAGGAGATATTTAAGTATTTAGTGCATTAGTCATGCTTTGATTCATTTTGATACCCCTCAAAAAATTATGTTTTAGAATTGTGTGAAAGTATATATGTATGGATATTGTGGATCTTGTTATGGTATTAGGATTAGAGACATGATAATCCCTTGCTAACAATTATATGAACTGGATAAGTAGTAGTTTGTAATATTTACTTTGTACCATGTGTGTGTGAGATGATACTGAATTCCCTTTGTATGTTAAATTCAAAACTTGTCTGGTTAGTATTGCCTAAGTTAAATGATAGTCGATAAGGAAAGGATCATAGGTCTTCTTTGATTTTAGTCCACTTGTTGCTTAAATAACCTTCCCAATGTGAAATGGTATCCCTTGACCCCTATTTCAAGCCTTATAGCCTATTTTTCTTGTTACACCTTTCACCTTCCTATTCGTGTTACAATGAACCTTTTTTGGCCCTGGTCACCCTTGGACATTATGCACCTCAACTCAAGAAAATTGCTTAAGTTGAGGGTGGCTATCATAAGGGTGTGTGATGTAAAATGGGTATATAGAAGGGTAAATATAGATAAAAAGTTAGTAGGGATGGGTGTGGTAGCAAAAGAAAAAGAAAAGAAAAAAATAAAACGAAAAAGAAAAAAATTATGAAAAGTGAAAAAAAAGCACGAAAGACCACACCCAACCTAAATGTGCGTTAAAATTAAAAGGGAGAAATAAGGGAGAAATAAAAAAATAGAAAATAAGTAATATCCTAAGGTTAGTGTAGTTCCAAGGATACTTAATCACTTGATATGTCCATATGTACCATACCAGCCCCCCAAGCCTACATTACAAGCCGAGAAAAGTACTATAGTGATTCTAACTTGATTGTCTGAATGCGAAGGTATAAAAAAAATAGGGCAAGCCTATGGTATTTGATGCACATTGATTGGAACTTCTCTTCTGAGGGTGAGTGTCTCTTGACTATCCCTGCATTGACATGCATTATTTCATATGAGTGATTAGGACTTCTTTATTGTGGGAGCACTTAAGTCATATTGCTAGTTTTTTGCTTGATTTGGGTAATGTAACTTGTACTTATGCATGGTTGTTTCTTGATAATATAATTCCATGCCTTGATCCCATTGTGTCACATTATTTTAATTCATATTCACACTCAGCCGGTGTTGAAAAATTGAGATAGGAGGGGGTGTTGTGATTTGATCTTAAAGTGTTAACTGATTGCCTTGAATAGGTTACATTCTTCTAGTTAAGTGTCGTGTTTAGTTTGTTGTATTTTCTTGTATTGTGCTTCCTGAGGACATGCAAAAGTTCAAAGTTGAGGCTGTTGATGTGCTATAGAAATATAACACTTTCGATGCTTAATTAAAACTATGAAAATATGCAAGTTTCTTATGTTGTTTTGTTAGAAATAATGTGTTTTATCTATGTGTTTTATCTATGTGTTGCAGGAAACTAAGTTTTGGATGCTAAGTTCATGAAAAAAGTGAAAATAGAGTTTTTGGCTACTTATGTGACCAATTTTAATGTTCGTGACACTTTTTGAATTATTCGTGACCAAAGCATGTGATGAAAGTTGAAGATTTGAAGCTTCGTTGCATGTGTTGAAATACCTAGCACTTACCTATGTCCATATGCTACATGTGGCCTGTATGAGACCAAGGTAAGTGTTGGAATTGAATAATTGAAGATATAGAGGGTGAAAGAGTTGAAAAATAACTTTCGGCACTTGCTAAGTCAACATACGGACCGTATGTAGCACATATGGACCGCATGTAGGCAAAGAATGAATCAGAAGTACAAAATCTCGAGAGCAGACCTACAGGAATTTTTGGTCTGGGCACATGCGGACACCACATGCGCCCAGCCTCTGGACATATATACCACATACACCCAAGTCAGGCCGCATGTGGAGATCACATATAGCCACCGACCCTTTTTTCTCGTATTTCATTTGGACTTTGGTTTTAGGGTTTCCTCGTGTACTATATGTCATGCCCTATTTATACCAAGGTTAAATAAAACATGACTTATGGACTTTAAATGAATTGAATTTTGTACAGAGTCACCACCTAATTTGTAAAGAAACTAAGAAAATTCATTTATTTATTAACACGTGTGACTTATGTTTTAGTATGCGAAAATCAATTTAGATTTTAGGTAAGGGTTCAAATTATTTCAAAGGTAAGGGGTTAAGCACCCTTTAGAATTCACAAATGTGGTGCCCGGATATACTAAATTTATCAAAGAAGAAAGAGGTATAAATATTTAAAATGATGTAAAAGGTGAATGTATATCAAGTGTGTAAACAAGATCTATTATTATATGCACACAAAGAATATGTAAAGGTACATGTAAAAATATACAAAATATGTATAAAAAAAGAATGCTTTGTAATGTATGAAAAGAAGAGTATCTTTTTGTACTATACAAAAAAGAGTATTTTGCAAATAATACTATCTACTTAATCGAAATTACGGAGAGAGAAATAAAGATTTTACTTGAGAAAAAAAACTATACAATGTCTGTGATGTAAATATGTGAGTTAATTGATTAATTTAATTTGTTTGTGTAAACGGCCTAAGTTTGCCTAAACATGCGTTAATGAATGTCCCCGCCCGAAACCCCAAAAAGTAAAGTTTTACTATTTTTTTATTTTTACGTATAATTATAAAATAAGATCACAAATATAGAGCTCAAAACTTCCTTATGTATATTGCGGGGTGTGTTACCAAGAATATGTATAAACACGTTAGTAACAAAGTAAGATAAATTAGAAGTTATGTGTGCGTATATATGTACAAATATACATAAAAATGGAATCTTTTGTCAAAACATGGGCTCGAATTAGATTTTAGATACGTCATGGCTACGTAGTGGTTGCTCGATTTATCGACCTTCCTAAATTGTCTTGCTAAGATATGAATCACAAAACCCTTTGTGTTGTCGTGATATCATAAAAATTTTGTCATTGCCCGTTATTTATTTTTTCGTTACATATTTTTAACCGTAATAGCCATCTTTTATTTGGGGAGGTCTCAAAAATCGACAAAGAATTTCTTCATTGGCCATGTATTTATTTTGATATGAAATAAGCAGACTTGAGAAATAAAAATCTGTTATTTGTAATAGGTGGACTCGAAGATCTGATGGAGAGATATTGTCGTCGGCCATGTATTGGTATTTGATATAAAATAAGTAAACTTGAGACAATAAAGTCTGGTGGCCTCAAAAATCTAACGGAGAGATAATATCATTGGCTGATGCAGTGTAGTATTTGTGCATTATCGGTGTAGTAAATTACAAAGCAATGAAGGGACAAAATGCCCAAAAATTAGTCAAGTCAGTGAAGCAAATCCATCTATACAAAAAAAAATTTGGTTCAAATCGACACACGATTAAAAATAGTAACAAATTATAGAAGCAACATATCAGTGACAACAATGGAAAAATAAAGAGCAAAATCATAGCATAATAATTAAATATCAGTGAACAAGATTCAACAATGATAATAAACAATTATAGTAATCAGAGACGAAGGAAAAAATCCTAAAAAGTGATGATGGTGTTGGTGTTGCTTCAATGGCGGATGCCAAAGCAACGTCCAATTCATACAAGAACCAGCAAGATCTGGTTTGTCTGAGGCATGGTAATGGTGCCTTGGGAGCTCTCCCATCAACGATCAATTTTGGCATGGCGCGAAAGAATATTGGGAGAAGGGTGGCGTGTTTGAGGCTTTTGATGTTGATGTTCTTCACCAGTCGTCGTGGCCAAATCCAGCAACAGCAGCGAGAATAGGGAAAAAGGGAAAGGGGGCGTCCGATTGGTGTCTGGAGCAGCGGGGTGAAAGCCCATCTGTCGGTGGTTAACTCTGGGGTGACACGACAAATAAGAGAGAGAAATGGTGGCAGTGGCGTAGATGGAAAAGGGTTTTGCCGGTGGTTTCAGGTTGGATCATTTGGTTGTCACCGGAGCTCACTCACGTGAGAAGATTTTATTTGGGAGTGTATTTTGTGTATTTTGTGTATTTTTGAATATGCATATTTTTTGTAAGCGTGTGAATATATTTAGGGGGTGTTTTACGAGAAAGATAAAAGATGGATCATATTTTTTTCCATTTGTCTTCCAACCCTCAACTATTAATAATAAATATTGGCACCCTTTATTATCCAAAGGTTAAAAAGGGTGCCCATCTTATTATAATAGCACATCCTTTGGTCCTTAAGTTATTGACTAAAGGATTTTTAATTCTTTGACCAACAGGCAAAGTTATTATCCAAAGGTTGTGCCATTGATTGGTTATTGTCAGATATGACAAGATATTATTATGTGGTTTTTAGATGTGACAAGACACTATATTATTATACTGCACATTAAAATAACTGATCCAACTCAGCTTTTGTGGATTGTAATAAATGTACAACTTGTAGGTATTGATATGTAATTACAAAGAAGTGTAAAGAATATTGAAAATATTTAAAATGTAAATAATTTGAAAATATTGTAAAATGTGATGTCATGTCGCGTACGTGTGTAGATGATTGTAAGAATGTTAAAACAATAACGAATTGATAAAAAAAATCTAATATATAGAGAATTATTAATAAACTATGAAAAGTAAAATGTGACAACTAATTGATAAAATACTAAAGTAAGGATGATTATCAATAATTTATTAAAAATTATAAATAATATATGAAAATTATGTTTTGTGCCCCTTTAATGATCAGGAAGTCTGAAGATGTTAATTTTAAGAATGGAGAGAAAAAAATTAGGTATCAACAATTGCCGCTTTTTATTTGAGGACAATGTAGAAATCTTCAAATGAAACATTAACGTGTAACCACTTTTTCTCGACAAAAAATATTTTTTGAAGAAAATTCGACCGAACTCTAATTTAGAGTTTCCTATATACCCCGAGTTGTATGAGGATCAGGTCGAGTATAGATCAAAATAATAGGCAAATTGCCTCTTGTCTCATTATTATGAGTGGATGATCATGTGAAATGATTATTGAGAGGAGGACTATTTGAGAACGGATGTGTTCACATATTCTCGATGTTTTTTTTTAAATTACCCTAGTATCAAGCTGTGAGATGTTGTGGATATAAGATTGTGTACTTGTTGGGGAGGAAGAATGATTGTGGGGTTGTGATGATCGAACTCTACATAGAGCTGTCTAGATATCTCGAGTATCATGAGAGTCATATCAATGTAGTTTGAGATGAGAAAATAGGGAAAATTTCGAGTAGGTTCTCAAAATTTTCCCTAGTGTATGATTTTGACTAACATTTGGATTTTTGAATGGAATTTGAAAAAAAGTATTGTTTTTTTCAATTGTCTTTTTGTTTGAAAAGATGCATGATATCTTCTACTGTCAACAAGGACTTGAGGATGAATGACATCTCCAATTGTTTATGGATACTTGGTGATGAATGTCATCTCTGATTGTTTATGAGTACTTATATGATGAATACAAAAGATCTTTGATTTTCTATGAAGACTTGATGCATGACATCTCTAATTTCCTATGGAGACTTATGTTGATTGTTGTCTTCGATTGTCTACGAAGACTGATGTTGAATAATGATGTCTTTAATTGTTAACAAAGACTTGATAACATCTCCAATTGTCTATGGAGACTGATGTTAGTTGTCTTCTTCGATTTTCTATGGAGACTGATGTTAAATGATGACGTTTTTTATTGTATACAAAGACTTGATGCATGACACCTCCAATTGTCTATGGAGGCTGGTGCGGATTGTTGTCTCTGATTGTCTACAGAGACTGATGTATTCGATTGTATACAAAGATTTTATGACATCTCCAGTTGTCTATGAAGACTGATGTTGATTGTTGATGATAGGCGAATTTACACGCCTATAGTGCTATATTTTACCCATATTTTAGCAATGTTTTGAGAACAAATTATATATTTCATGCACTTTTAGTCCTTTTTCCTATAAGTGAGCTAACGAACATGATTAGCAAAGTTTCAAGTATAAATGATGCAGATTCAGCATTTTATGGATAACTTGACGCCAAGGAAAGCTTCACGAAAGGAGAAAAGGGAGTCTTGGACGCCAAGGACCAAAAGTGGCGCATGGAAAATCTGTCCTGGGCTAAAACAGCAATTCTGAAGACTTTGGGGACTAGCAGTAATTTATTAGGATTAGGATAATGATACATTAACCTAGTACAATTGGGTTAAGTATTTCATTAGCTTAGTAGGATTTGGTTAAGTAATTCATTAGCCTAGTAGGAATAGGATATGGGTATTATAAATACCCTATCTTGCTAGAGATTTTTAACAATTCTTATTCTAGTTTTAGTTCATTCTTCTTCCATCAATTACAACACATTCTACTCTTAAGTCTACTTTTTATTCTTCTTCTATTCATCTAATCAATTCTTAATTTCCACAACAAGAGAAACGTTACTATTGCAAGGGAAGTTCACGCCTAACGCCTACCACACTACTACTACACGAAATCTTTATTGTGGTATAATAACAATGTCTATTGTGATTTCCTTCGCACTCATAGGTAACTAAACTTCTCTGTTAGGGTTATGGAAGCCTTATGAGATACTATCTATTGCTATGAGTTTGTAAGTTCGTGACACGTATGCTGCTTATCTCATTATTCTCTTCATCTTAATCTAAATTCTTTGTGGTTGCAAACGCATAGAATACGCCAGTATAGCATTAACTTGTTCGAAAGAAAAGTTATATGTCTGGAAAACAGATAATGTCAAGGTAATAGGGTCCCATCCCCTATTAAAAAGTTAGTGTCGTAACTGGATTAACCTCTTGGAGAATTTGTACCGTTAGATACGCTTTAAGCTCGAAAGAGTTAAAGTGAAATAGTCCTTGTTGAGGTCGAAAGACGCTTGGATTTACCATCGAATACAATTCTCTATAAGCACATGCATGTATGAATTCCGCATAACTTATAGCCAATAGAGACGTAAACTCAGAAGGTGGACATAACCCCAACTTCCCAATTCTCATTGTTTTACATCTTACCAAACATTCCTACTTTTTACTTTGCTATTTTCCGTTTTTACCTTATTACTTTGGTTACATTACTTGCACGACAAAACTCCCCCCTTTTTACGAGACTTGCACTAAAAGTCTAGTAATCTTTGCTTACTTGTTGACCAAGATATTCCCTGTGGGATCGATACCTAACCCAGTTGGGTTATATATTCGACAATGACCGCTTTACACTCCTACGAGAGCTGTATATTGAGCGTTATCAAAAATTGGCGTCGTTGCCGGGGAATACGAGTGTCTATTAAGTTTGTGATAATTACTAGACCCTTTGATCAAAGATTCTCGTACTTTTACTTTTAGTTTTTGTTTTTGTTCTCTGCAGGTTTTTATTCAGTGCATGCCTCATACTCGAAGTTTTGGTCAACCGTTATTACCTATCAATCCTGAACCACAACGTATTGGCAGAATGGAGGCACAACATGAAATTGAAAGGATGGATGCTCAACAGGAGCAGGCGAGATTAGTTGCTCTTGCCGCCACCCAAGTACACCAACAAGACATTGATAACCCTGGGCGAGCAATAAATCCTGACGACGAGGACTTAGGTGATGACGAGTTACTAAACCCAAGGCATAATGCTGAAATCGCAACACCTGCCAATAGAAGAGGTCATCAAGCTTGGTTTAGGTATGATCGCCAACCCATGCAACCAGCTTTCGACGATGATGATGATGATCTTGATGGAGCCGGAGCCACAGGAGCCATTATTCCTCCACCATTAGCGCCCGGAGCCAAGTTCAACATCACAAGCACCATGATTCAGTTATTGCAACTCAAGGTATTATTTAGTGGACTAGCAGGCGATGATCCGAATATGCATCTCATCAACTTTATTTCTACATGCAAGTCGTTTGATAATCCTGGTGTTGGTCAGAATGCAATTCGATTACGTCTATTTCCATTGTCTCTATCTGGGGAGGCAACTCTATGGTTGAATGGACTGACTCCTGATTCTATTACAAATTGGAGGAATTGAGAGACGCTTTCCTAGAAAGATTTTTTCCGCCATCCAAAAGAGCACAATTGAGAGATGAAATCAGCAACTTTCGTCAGCTTCCAACTGAAGCTCTTCATGAAACATGGGAGAGGTTTAAGACAAAGCTAACGAGATGCCCAAACCATCATATGACTAATGTTCACCTAATGGAGATATTATACAGAGCCTTGAATTCAATAACTAAACCAGTGGTGGATAATGCGGCTGAAGGATCATTTATGGACCTCACTTTTGGTCAACAAAGTAATATGCTAGATCATATGACGAAACAAAGTAGAGCTTGGCATACCAGGGATTCTGAGGTAGCAAGCCCCACTTTATCTATTGGCATGACTGCAGACCAAAGGAGAAGAGAATAAGAACGTGATCAAGATATGGCGCACCTGAAAACACAAGTGGATCTTCTTACAAAACATCTATTATCAGGGAAGACCGAAAAAGTTAAAACTGTTGCATCAAAAGGAAGAGACGAATCTGATTCGGAAGAAGAGGCCAACTACTTGAACAATCAGGGGGGTTTACGAGGGAATACCCAAGGAAACCAAGGTCGGAACTATTATGATAAATCTGGAATCAAGGACCAAGGTAGTTGGAAAAACAAGAATGAAAAGAGTGGTTTGTACGTTCCCCCTGGAAGACGTGACACCACCACATCTAGTTCTGGAAGTATGGAAGACATGATGGCTAAAATATTGAAAGGAGTGGAAGTAACGAGCGCAGGAGTCACGGAGGTAGTTAATGATTTGTCCTCTATGAAACAAATAGTTGATTCTCATTCCACTTCAATCAAGCAAATAGAGCAGCAATTGAGCCAAATGTTCCATTAATGTTAAAGCAAATTCAGCAAATTCATGACTATGTTAAAGCAGCTAACCATTAATGTTCCATTGGTGGAGGCACTTGAACAAATGCCTGGGTATGCGAAATTTATGAAGGATCTTTTGACAAAGAAGCGGGCAGCAAGTTATGAGTTGAAAGATGATGTTCATCACTGTAGCGCAATCGCTATCCAATCAATAGTTCAGAAGAAGGCTGACCCCGGTGCTTTCACTATTCCTTGCACCGTTGGATCTTTAAATTTTGCCAAGGCATTATGTGATTTAGGAGCCATCATCAATTTGATGCCACTATCTATCTATAAAAAGTTGGGGTTGGGTAATCCTACTCCAACCAATATGAGGCTCGTAATGGCGGATAGGTTGGTAAAACGACCTGTTGGTATTCTATGTGATGTATTGGTAAAGGTTTCTTCATTCATCTTTCTGGCAGACTTTGTTATTTTGGATTGTGAGGCAGATTCAGAAGTTCCTATAATCTTGGGACGCCCTTTCCTTGCTACGGGAAGTGTGCTTATTGATTTGAGAGCTAATGAGCTTTCATTACGAATAAATGACAAAGTAGTTCGCTTTGATGTTTGAAAATCAATGAAGCAACCCAAAGAGCTGAATGTATTCTCGGTGGCTGATGTTTACTTTGATGATGAGAAAGAATTACTTGAAGAGGAGCAGCTGATTGACGACCCATTGGCGACTTTATTTATGAATGGTGAGAGTAAGGATGCTGAAAATTGTAAAGAAGCTATTTGTGCTCTATCGGGATTAGGGACATATCGCCATGCTCCCAAAAAGCTGTACCTTGATCTCAAAAATCGACCCACACCACCAGCTAAGCCATCTATTGAAGAGCCACCCACGTTAGAATTGAAGGAGCTGCCTAGTCATTTAAAGTATGCATTCTTAGGAAGCGGAAACACACTTCCAGTCATTGTGGCTGCAGATTTGGGTGAGCAACAAGTTGCAGCTCTCATTGCTATTCTACGGAAGTATATAAGAGCCATTGGTTGGACCATTGCAGATATTATTGGTATTCCACCTGGGATTTGTACACACAAGATTCAGCTTGAAGAAAAATGCACACCCACCATTGAGCATCAAAGACGTCTCAATCCACCTATGCAAGAAGTGGTGAAGAAAGAAATTATCAAGTGGTTAGACGCAGGAGTTGTGTATCCAATCTCTGATAGTACATGGGTAAGCCCGGTATAATGTGTACCCAAGAAAGGAGGTATGACGGTGGACGCGAATAAAAAGAATGAGCTTATTCCACTTAGACCCGTCACCGGATGGAGAGTATGCATGGACTACCGAAAGCTGAATTCATGGATGCTCAAAGATCACTTTCCAATGCCATTTATGGACCAAATGCTAGATCGATTAGCGGGGAAAGGATGGTTTTGTTTCTTAGATGGTTATTCCGGCAATAATCAGATTTGTATTTCTCCCGAAGACCAAGAGAAGATAACGTTCACATGCCCATATGGTACGTTTGCCTTTAAACGTATGTCATTCGGGCTATGTAATGCACCAGCCACCTTTCAGTGTTGCATGATGTCCATTTTTTCTGATATGGTTGAAGACACTTTGGAGGTATTCATGGATGATTTTTCAGTTGTTGGTGAGTCTTTTGAAGCGTTTTTGGCAAACCTAAGTATGGCGTTGCAAAGATGTGTAGAATTCAACCTAGTGCTGAATTGGGAAAAATGCCACTTCATGGTAAAAGAAGGAATCGTTCTTGGGCATAAAATTTCCAAAAGAGGAATTGAAGTTGATCGAGCAAAAATTGAAGTTATTGAGAAGCTACCGCCCCCAATCTCAGTGAAGGGAGTTCGTAGTTTCCTCGGTCATGCAGGTTTCTATCGGCGGTTCATCAAAGACTTCTCTAAAATTGTTAGTCCATTGTGCAGACTCTTGCAGAAGGAGGCTAAGTTTGACTTCAATAAAGATTGTTTGAAGGCATTTGAATGCCTCAAAGGAAAACTATTTGAAGCTCCCATCATGGTAGCACCAGATTGGTCTCTCCCGTTCGAAGTCATGTGTGATGCCAGTGGGGTAGCCAGTGGTGCTGTACTTGAACAAAGAAAGGACAAGCTATTTCATCCTATCTACTATGCGAGCAAGGTCCTAAACGAAGCCCAAAAGAACTACACTGTCACAGAACAAGAGCTCCTCGCGGTTGTGTATGCGTTTGAGAAGTTTCGAGCATATTTGTTGGGTACCAAAGTGATCGTTCATACAGACCATGCAGCTCTAAGGTATCTAATGACAAAGAAGGATGCAAAACCATGACTAATTCGATGGGTTTTGCTGCTGCAAGAATTTGATTTCGAGGTTAAAGATAGAAGAGGTTGCGAGAACCAAGTGGCTGATCATCTATCTAGACTCGAGAACGAGCATGTGGTGCAGACCGAAATCGAGATTGATGATGCATTCCCTGATGAGGAGATCTTAGTGGCAAAAATGGAAGGATTACCATGGTATGACGACTTTGCGAATTTTGTGGTGAGTAATGTGGTACCTGCAAACTTATCCTACCATCAAAAGAGGAAGTTTATGCATGACGTACAACACTACTTTTGGGATGATCCATATTTGTTTCGACGATGCGCGGATGGTATTATCCGACGATGTATATCCCATGTAGAGGTGCCTACTATATTGGAAGCATGTCATACTTCCCAAGTTGGAGGACATCACGCAGGTAATCGGACAGCAAGAAAGGTATTGCAAAGTGGATATTATTGGCCTTCGATATTTAGAGATGCCTGCGACTTTGTTAGAAGATGCAACCAATGCCAAAGACAAGGTGCTATTTCGAAACACCATAAGATGCCTATGTCGAAAATTCTTGAGGTAGAGCTATTTGATGTATGGGGTATTGATTTCATGGGTCCATTCGTAAATTCGTTTGGAATGACGTACATCCTAGTTGCTATAGATTATCTCTCAAAATGGGTTGAAGCTGTAGCGTTGGCCGACAATGAAGGAAAGTGTGTTGTAGCATTGTTGAAGAGGAATATCTTCTCTCGCTTTGGAGTACCATATACTATTATAAGCGATGGAGGATCTCACTTTTGCAACAAGCTATTCAAATCTGTGTTGGCAAAATATGGTGTCAAGCAACATAAGGTAGCCACGCCTTATCACCCACAAACTAGTTGCCAGGTAGAGGTTTCCAATCGGGAGATCAAGCAAATCCTTGCGAAGACGGTAAATGCTAATAGGACAGATTGGTCTCGGAAGTTGGACGGTGCACTATGGGCCTATAGGACTGCATTCAAAACACCAATTGGCATGTCCCCTTATCAACTAGTTTATGGGAAAGATTGTCACTTACCTATTGAGCTTGAGCATAAGGCATTGTGGGCTTTAAAGCGATTGAATGTGAATTGGGATGATGCAATGAACCTGAGAATGGAGCAGCTGAACAAGATAAACGAATTCCGTCTACATGTATATGAAAGATCAGACCTATACAAGGAGCGGATGAAAAAGTATCATGATCAGCGGATTGTTCGACGAAACTTTCAAAAGGATGATATGGTGCTTCTCTTCAACTCCAGATTGAAGCTATTCCCAGGTAAGTTAAAGTCCAAGTGGTCTGGTCCATACAAAGTTATCCAAGTCTACTCGTCTGGAGTAGTTGAGTTGGAAGACAATAATGGTGTTGTTTTCAAAGTGAATGGCCAACGAGTTAAACCCTATATCGGTCCTCTTGATTCGATAAATCATATGGCCATCACTTATCTCGATGAAGTCTAAGTACTCGAGGTAACTATGTCGTGCCGCGACAATAAATAAGGCGCTAGATGGGAGGCAACCCATCGTTTATCGTTTTTCATTTTTTTGTCTTTCTTTCGTTCTAGTATGTGTTTTGCTTTTGATAAATAAAAATCCAAAAAGAAGAGTTGTGCCACGACCAAAACTAAGGCGCTTGATGGGAGGCAACCCATCGTTCTAATCGGTTTTATTGGTTTTGAGCAAATGTAGGTACAAGAGGTATAAAACGAGGAGATCGATTGCAAATTTCGATTTGGATGTATTGCATGTTAAAGGTGGTAAGTTAGGAATGAAGATGCAAAAGGCTATGGATTGAGCATTGCTCATGAAAATATAGGCATCAAACAAGGTTAGACCTAGGTAAAACTAGGCCACGAACAAGGCAAGGCCCATACTATGGCCTAAGGTCTCGGAATCTAGTGTGCCATAGCATAGGCGCCACCCATGCTCAAGTATGCCATAGCATAGGCGCCGCCTATGCTAAAGCCTTTTGTCTCTGAATCTTATATGCCATGCTAAAGGTGCCGCCTATGGTCACTAAAGTCTTTGAAATAGGCGCCGCCTATGCTCACCAAAGGCTTTGCAAAAGGCACCGCCTATGCCAAGCATAGGCAAAGCTAAAGGCGCCGCCTATAGTCACTTTGTGTCTCCAAATCTGATTTTAAATGGGTCAAAACCTGACCCAACTTGGTTCTATAAATAGGAGACTTAGTCTTAAAGCACAAACACATTGAAAACCTATCTTAGGCGCCGCCCATAGCATCCAAATCCTCTCAAAAAATTTTCTTTTGCTCTATTTCTTCACAAGAACATCTTCAAAGGCTTCAATCACGTAAGTACTCTTTTGTTCCTCATTTATTTTTCGTAAGTACTACGTTACTACGTCTATTATGAATTGCTAAATCTTGAAGAAGTATTGGTGATGTGAATGTGTTTGAATTGTTGATACACAACCAAGTGAGTGAACATATACGTTAGGATAATCTTAACTTGTTTCCAACTTGTATTTGCTTTTGATGTATTGTTATACTACTTGCGGAATTGCCATAGTCATTAACATTGCATAATCTTATCACTTGAATACTTACATGTTGGAATGACTTGTTCATCGGAATGAGACTTTTAGTGGCGAATCTACATAGGAGGTTGAGATTATTAATAGATACTATACCTTCATGTAGTCCCTATGTAGTAGTCTTGCTATATCCATCATGAAAGTATTGCAAAGATTACAAGAAGTGTGACATCTCTGATTTTATTGTTGGAATATAGCACCTAAAACGTATGTCGATGAAGTCTAAATAATCGACCACTTTTACTTCACTAATTTGTATCAACAATCTAAGTGTGGGGTGGTACCCCTATTGCTTGTGTATAGATTGTAGCCATTGAGATAATGCTAACATGAACGCTGTGTTAAGTCCTAGGTACAATGGCACCCAAAGCAAGACAAGGCAAAGATAAGGCTACCACTTCCCAAAAAGGCAAGAAAAGAGGCCGCAAATAGCAAGGAGAATCATCCTCAATGCAATTACCACGCCGCATGTTTGGAATAAAATGGGTTCTTGAGGAGGAAGCGAAGGAATGGTATAGGAACAACAAGGAAAGAAAATATGTTCATGTGGACTTGATAAACAAGGAAAGCCTAGCAAAGAAGGAGCCGCGCATGTTGGCAAAGATCATGGCATTACATCTAGATTTCATCTTCCAAGACATGGGAGAATGCAATCTCAATTTGACAAGAGAATTTTATGCCAACTGGTCGCCGAAAACCACAGGCAGCGAAGTCAAGATTCGGGGCCAAGTTTTACAAATCAATGTTGATTTCTTCAACTCCTTTCTTGGCTTGCCTTCAGTCGATCCATCACCATTCAAAGAGCTGTACAGTAGACCTCCATATAGAGAAATTCGACACACACTTTGTGGAAGTAGATCCATGGTAAGGTGGAGCAGACATAAAGACACCGAACGACACAACACCTTCCCATATGCTCCTTTGAATAGGGAAGCAAGGATATGGTTGTGTATTGTCAACTCTTACCTCATACCAGAGACCTAGTACACCAAGATAACAAGAGATAGAGTGTGCTTGGTATACGCACTGATGACGAATGTCCCTATCAACTTTGGGGCAATTATTCGATCCACAATACGGAAATTCAGGCTACACAAGCGGTCCCATTTTAGCTTCGGCAACTTGTTGACTGCAATCTTGAGGAAGGAAGACATCGAAGAGGAACTGGCCGATCATAGACTCCCACACAATCCAAAGAAGGTTGACCTTACAAAGGTCAAAGATGCTGAAACCACACATGGCGTCAACCTTACTACGGTAGAGAGACATGCTCGGGATGAGAGTTTCTTTCGCCATCTTTATGGCATGACGCGGTTTACAATGATGAGCGGAGGGCGTGTTCCAACTGCTGCAGAGCTCCAACAGCTGGATCATGACTATCCAATGAATGTGCATGCAAGGGAGATGTGTGGAGTAGGTACATACTTTGAGGAACCTCTTGATGACGATGTGCCGACCGATGATGAGCAACGAATGCCAGACTCCGACGTGGAGGAGAATTCTGATGACGATGACTCCTATGATGATTCCGACGAAGGGGGTATGACCCCCGACATAGAGGAGGAGTCCAACTGACCAGGTTCTTCGTATTTATTTTCCACTGAGGGCAGTGTCCCGTCTAAGTGTGGGGTGGTGGTATTTGCATGCTATACTTGTTTATCCGCATTTGCATTTATTTATGTTTGTTTGCTTAGCTTAGTTTTTTTTCTTCTTAGTCCTTTTTGTTTTTTATTTTTTTTAGTAGTAAATTTTTTTTTTAACTTAGCTTCGCATGAAATTATTCTAATAGGCATCATGAGATTATAACAAGAGTTTGTGCTAAAATCATGACTATTGAGACGTTTAGGCTCTAATTGTGACTCGCTATGTGATATTGTGTGGTTCAATTCCTTCATCTGTTAGGGCAAGAGTCTATACTACTCCCAATAAAGACGACCATGTGCCTTGTGTGTGTGAGATAATAGTATATTCTGTGCTTGTAGCTGATGCTAGAACTTGCCTGGTATGTATGTAAAGCGAAAATAAAGAATGCAAGTTTAGGAGATGATTTAGGCATTTCTTTGGCAACCCGTAATTGTTTACCTTCATTCTAACCTACCCATGGACATCATCCTAGTTAAACCCTTTTTGAGCCCTTAGCCTATTTTCTTTGACAAGCCTCATATGTAAGCCTAATCCATTTTTTCAAGACCATAATTTGATCCAAATTCCTAAGTGCTTTAAAGGGTAAAGTAATGTGACAAAATAAGAGGAAGTTGGGTAAGTATGATGCTTTAGAATGCATTGGTGCTTGAATTTGTTATGAAAAAGAAGTGCTATCATAAGAGGTATGTTATAAAAAGAAAAAGGAAAGGAAAACTAAAAAGTTAGTTATGTTCAAAATTGAAAAACAAAAGAGGAGAAAAAGGGTGGTAGAAGAAAAGAACATAGAAAGGTTGTTTGAAAGAAAAGTGTTAATGATATAATGTGATGTATTAAAGCGCTTAGGAACATAGTCACTATTTCTGGCCAAAATAGTCCTACCCGTCCCTTAGCCTACATTACAACCATCAAAAGACCTATTTGATCCTAAGCTTAGTATTCTGACATTTAGTGGAGCATTACACTAAGGGCAAGCCTATGGTCATCAGTTGCAGCATATGAATTCTTTGTGAGAGCGAGAGCAAGGATACTTTTATACCCATGTTTGAAAAAGATGCTATACTTGTGAGTGATTATGGGTAATATATTGTGAGACACACATGGTTGATGAGTTTTGGGTAGTCGTGTATGATTCTTTGTACCTTAACCGTTGAATATGAATTAACCACCATCACGAGTCTATGTTGGAGGTTGAATTGTTTCTACTAATGATCAGAAAACTACTCTTTGTTAATGATTGATATCCTTGTCTTTTCGATTATTTTGTGTTGTTACTGTGAAACCCTAAGTTGATGTTTAGAGGGACATGATATTTTGTTCGAGTACGAACAAAGCTTCAAGTGTGGGGTGTTGATGATAGGCGAATTTACACGCCTATAGTGCTATATTTTACCCATATTTTAGCAATGTTTTGAGAACAAATTATATATTTCATGCACTTTTAGTCCTTTTTCCTGTAAGTGAGCTAACGAACATGATTAGCAAAGTTTCAGGTATAAATGATGCAGAATTCAGCATTTTATGGATACCTTGATGCCAAAGAAAGCTTCACGAAAGGAGAAAAGGGAGTCTTGGACGCCAAGGACCAAAAGTGGCGCATGGAAAATCTGTCCCGGGCTAAAACAGCAATTTTGAAGACTTTGGGGACTAGCAGTAATTTATTAGGATTAGGATAATGATACATTAACCTAGTACAATTGGGTTAAGTATTTCATTAGCTTAGTAGGATTTGGTTAAGTAATTCATTAGCTTAGTAGGAATAGGATATGGGTATTATAAATACCCTATCTTGCTAGAGATTTTTAACAATTCTTATTCTAGTTTTAGTTCATTCTTCTTCCATCAATTACAACACATTCTACTCTTAAGTCTACTTTTTATTCTTCTTCTATTCATCTAATCAATTCTTAATTTCCACAACAAGAGAAACGTTACTATTGCAAGGGAAGTTCACGCCTAACGCCTACCACACTACTACTACACGAAATCTTTATTGTGGTATAATAACAATGTCTATTGTGATTTCCTTCGCACTCATGGGTAACTAAACTTCTCTGTTAGGGTTATGGAAGCCTTATGAGATACTATCTATTGCTATGAGTTTGTAAGTTCGTGACACGTATGCTGCTTATCTCATTATTCTCTTCATCTTAATCTAAATTCTTTGTGGTTGCAAACGCATAGAATACGCCAGTATAGCATTAACTTGTTCGAAAGAAAAGTTATATGTCTGGAAAACAGATAATGTCAAGGTAATAGGGTCCCATCCCCTATTAAAAAGTTAGTGTCGTAACTGGATTAACCTCTTGGAGAATTTGTACCGTTAGATACGCTTTAAGCTCGAAAGAGTTAAAGTGAAATAGTCCTTGTTGAGGTCGAAAGACGCTTGGATTTACCATCGAATACAATTCTCTATAAGCACATGCATGTATGAATTCCGCATAACTTATAGCCAATAGAAACGTAAACTCAGAAGGTGGACATAACCCCAACTTCCCAATTCTCATTGTTTTACATCTTACCAAACATTCCTACTTTTTACTTTGCTATTTTCTGTTTTTACCTTATTACCTATCTACAGGCGAGGTTGTTGAAACCAAAGAGCTCTTGACTAGAGGAGCAAAATATAATAGTCTCTCGACTGGCAGGGCTATGGAGATGAGGGGTCTCTCGACTGTGTAGTGGCTGAAAGGTAATAGCCTATCAACGGGTGGGGCTATTGAAATAAGGAATCGCTCGACTAGCGAAGCAATTGAAAGGTAACAACCTCTCGATGGGAGGGGGTTTTGAAATAAAGAAGCTCATGACTGGCAGAGTAATTAAAAGGCAATAGCCTCTCAACTGTCGGAACTTTAAAAATAAAGGAACACTCAAATGGCAGAGTAATTAAAAGGTAATAGCCTCTCAACTGGAGGGGCTATGAAATAAAGGATGCAATTGAAAATAGCCACTCGACTGGCGGGACTATGAAATAAAGAAGCTCTCAACTGGTAGAGTAATTGAAAGGTAATAGCCTCTCGACTGGCGGGGCAATGAAAATGTCAAGGCTCTCGGCTGGCAAAGCATATGAAAAATTAATAGCCTCTCGACTAGCAGGGCTATGAAAATGTAAAATCTCTCGACTTGTAGAACAATTGAAAGGTAATAGCCTCTCGACTGGTGGGGCTATAAAAATATAAAAGCTCTCGACTGGCGGAGCTACTTGAAAGGTGATAGCCTCTCGACCGATGAGGCTATGAAAATGTAAGAGCTCTCGACTGGTGAAGCTACTTGAAAAGGTAATGGCCTCTCGAATGGAAATGTAAGAGCAAAATTAGAAGGAGAACACCTAATAGAAAAGCAAAATGTCTTTGTTTGAATACGAGAGATTGAAAAGGAAAGTCAATTGCACGTACTTGGAGGTGTGAGTCTTGTATGAAAAAGTTTAATGCATGTATGTTAAGGTATGTTCTTGAAAGCAAAAGCTAACTACCCATATTTGGAGGTGGGTGTCTTGCATGTAAATTGTAATCCATGTATGTGAAGGCATGTATTTGAAAGAAAAGGAAATTATTTTTATATTTTCTTTGTAAAAATGCAGAATGTTGCTTTGTATTTTCTTTGTAAAAAATGTTAAAAGGTGAAAATATAGAAGATGGTTTTGTATTTTCTTTGTAAGAAATGTGGAAAGGTGAAAATGCAAAAAATTATTTTGCATTTTTTGTTGTAAGGAATGCTAAAAGGTGAAAATGTATAAGATTGTTTTATATTATTTTTTGTAAGAAATAAAAAAATATAGAAAATTATTTTGTATCTTCTTTGTAAGAAATGTTGAAAGGTAAAAATGTAGAAATTGTTTTGCATTTTCTTTGTTAGGACTATTGAAAGATGAGAAAGATATAACTGTGTCTTGACTGTAGCTGGTACTAACAATTAGTAGTGTGTATAAGAATTCCCACATCTCTTTCCCAGCTAACTAAGATCAACTTGAGGGTAACACCTATAGTTCCAAGTGGTACCTCAGATATACCTAAGTATCGATAAGATTTATTCATCTTGCTTCAAACAAACATTTTGAACGGTGTTTGTTCCCATGTTTCAAGTGTCCCCTCCAGAAAGGAATTCCCATTTCGCACATATTTGAGTAATTTTGTTTTTAAATTTGGGGATGTCTAGAGAAATACACTCACACATAAAAAAAATTCAATGAATGCAATTGTGATACTATAGGCTTGACGTTCATGTAAGTATCCACTAATCTGATAACACTTGGAGTAGGATCTTATAAGACTTTTTATCTGTTTGTAATGTAGGCTCTGGGATGGGTAGGATGATATTTGGGATAAAAGTGGCTAATTCCTCAATGAGTCTTACACTGTATATGTGCTTTTGATGTTTATTGTGCTTTGACAATTGATCTTCTTTATTGTGCTTCTTTGCCCATTGTTTTGTATTTTCTTTGACTTCTTTTGAACCTTGTGTTGGAGTTTCACCCCTCTTTTTTAATAAATGTATTTTCATTCTTTAATGATTCTCCACCTTTGTCGGAGTTATCTTTTTTTATTTGTGGGGGATTTTTGCTCCTTCTTATTTGAAGTTATTTTTTGTTTTCGTTCTTCTAGAGCTACATATTCTTTGTCTTCGACAGTTTTGATCTTGAACCTTTATTCACAACTTGCACGTATATAGTGCGCTCGAGAAGGTGGGCCAAGAGAGGGATAGTTCATGTAAGCACTCAAAAGGTATAGGCTCAGATGTGGTTATCCAAAGAAAAGGTTTCATGATCAAAGGGGGAAATTCTAGGGATTAATGTCATTTGGTAGGCTGTGAATGCACAATCAGGTCAAAAAAGGCCTACAATCCTTTTCCAAATCAAGTGTAACTCAAAATTTCACCTTAATAGACACTTAGGCCAAATTCTAGATCGTCAATGCAATGCAATGAACTAATCTAAATCTCACCACACAATACACATAAAACTCTGAGGTTGTCTTCGTGTTTGTCTTATATGTATGCAAGAGAATTTTTCAAGTGTCACTCAGGTTTGACTAAGAGGTACCAAAAGAATCTATGGTTTATCGTGAAGTCAGTCCTCTCTATCATACCACTTTGTTTTTTCTCATGCACATTCTTAACTGTGTTGGTACCAACCAAGTCAAAATTCTAATTTTTTATTTATTTAGTAAAATAATTGAATCGAACCCGAAAGAGGGTTGCCTACTTATCTTGTGAAAACAAGAATCAAGTTTGCGTGTTCAAGCAAATTTGTAAATTTGTATGTAGCATGTATGAATTTACAAAAGTGGTGGTCATCCTTGAAAATAATATGAAAGATGATCAGGAAGAATTGCTTGTACATCAAAATTATTTTGATCAAATGATTGAGAGGATGGATATCAAGCAGAGGGGGGTTTTGAAACCACTTCAATATGTCCGCAAGATTGGGGAGGTCAGACATTGAAGAAGTTATGATCATATTTTGTTGCAATTTGCAATATTGCTATGATCGAAAGAGTATTGAACCCTTGATTTTGAAATTGAGGATTGATATGCCATAAATTTAATAGTTTACGACATTCAAAAGAAAAAACTAGGTATTTTTGAATCAAAATCGGGTTAGGATCAGAGGGTAGACCGGCTAGGCACTAATATTATTGAGATTTGGATTTGAGAAGTTATTTATCTGCGCTCTTTGAAGACCCCTGAAGAGTGTCTTTGAACTGTTCTAGAAAATTACCCCAGTTTGAATACCAAAGAAATTATTCTCAAATAGTGAAGAGACCAAACCCTAATATAGGGCTACCTACGTATCTTGTCAGGACAAGAATCAAGTCAAAACGTAGTTCATACCTTTATGTGAGTATGTATATAGCATGATCTATTTTTGGAATAGGATTTTTCCTAAATGATTGACAATAGGACTGATAAATTTCAAGAAGGCGCACTAATCTAAATGCACCAACTCTGAAATAATGAAATTCAAAGAAGGTTTGGGGGAGTGTAAGACACCCCTCGCATGAATCACAGTGTGTGAAGTGTACGGTTAAAGACTTAATGAAATTATGTTTATGATTAAATGAAGTAAAAAATATAATGTGTAACAATTTTTATAATATACAAGTATAGTGTATTAAACTAGTAATAAATAAAAAATTAATAAGACAGCAACACTAATATGTGTAAATAAATGTATGAGCAAATACACACAATTTGCAGTGAAACAAATAAAGAATCAGAGAATTTGCATAAAAAAATGTAAACATACCTCCCTCAATTGAAAAATTGAGTCTATTGTGGTTAGATTCTCCTTAAGCCCATATTATGGCTTTGCTAATCAACCCTTCTTAAGTTCATATTAAAACCATTTACCAAGGAATCTTTTATTAGGCATTAACTGTTGGTATCGTCATACAAAAATTAAAGCTTGCAAGTCTATCCTTTTATGTCATACAAAAACCATTAAACCAAGTTGATCCCAAGTTTCCAATTAAACCAGAACCATGGCCATCAGGGACTTTCCAAACCATTTAAAACTAACCAAATCAATTTATGTTCTATTACCTCTTATACAATGCAAATATTTTAATAATAATCAAACTATGTGACAAAACCATTCTAATTGGCATTTTTACAAATAGGTTGAGGGCACATATGTTTCAAAACCATAACCAAGTAATTTTGGGGAATACTAAGTACCCCTAAATCTATTTACCATAACCGTGTATTCCACAATGTCAAAATCATATTAAAAGCATGAAAGAAACATCATTAAACTATGAGAAACAATATTCAACCATATTTCAAACCATAAAAATATCATGAAAATCATACATTAAAATACATGCTCTTTATAAAATAACAATGAGGGAAGAGTAACCTGCCTTAGATACCAAGCAAGGCAAAAAGAAACCACCCTTGAAAGTCCTAATTGATTATCTTGAAGAAAACCTATCTTTTTGCTTAAGAGAGAGTTTGAGAGATTTTAAGAGTGTTTGATTGAGAATATTAGGTTAATAAAGCCCCCAAAAGGTTTTTTATGTCATGGACTCAAAGGGAATGACAAAGGTAAAATGTCCAAAATGCCCCCAACTTAAAACTATAAAATTACCGCAGGTGGTTACGAGTCGACCCCTTGACTCGTGACCACAACATATGACTCATACTATGGATTCGTCACCAAGACGGTGGGTTAGACACCCATCCACTGTCCAGCATATGACTCTCTAACCCACACACATCACAAACCACATGGTTGGTATGGTCCAGTCATACCCATGACAGAAACCAAAAGGATTGGATACTGGAGAACATATGATTCGAGCTTACCACTCGTACCTTATACTCACGGATCTTAGTGAACTACTCATACTCATACCCAAGTCAAATCACTAATTTACTGATTTCATTAAGGGAATACCAAATAAACCATCACCACCCCTAACAACCCATAATACCAAATCGTAACCACCACAAAAACCCAACCATCCTTCACCGGTCTCCTAACGACAAGGGTCCCCTGACCTGAACCCACATCATACGACTCATATGGTGAGTCTTTACAAGTACTATAAGCTTAAAGCTTAGGTATTTTTCAAGGGCCAAAACCTAAGGTGTTTTAATTCTCCCTTACTTAGAACATTCATCCTCGAATGATGGGACAAAGCAGTGAATAGCAAGATGAAACCCCTAAACACCCCTATGCTTACCTTTAAGATAGAAAACATATTACCAAGGAATTTATAATTCACTCTTACCTTTAACTAGTTAGAAAACAAAGATGTTAAGAATAACGTATACCTTATGCACGAATTTCTAGAGTAGAAAATAGGAATGAGTACTTGGACTTCATGTCCTCTTCAGCTTCCCAAGTATCCTCTTCAACCTTGTGGTTCCTCTATAGAACCTTTACCAAAGCTACGTTCTTTATCTGTAACCAATGAACCTGTCGATCTAAGATTTCAATAGGGACCTCCTCAAAGGACAGAGAATCCAAAATACCAATATCCTTAATAGGTACAATCTGCGATGAATCACCCGAACACTTCAATATGGAAATAATGAATACCTCATGAATGGAGCTCAAACTAGAAGACAAATCCAACTCATACTCAACATTGCCGACTCTTCTCAAAAACCAAGTACAGACCCACATACTGAGTACTGAGCTTCCCCTTCATACCAAACTGCATCACTCCCTTCATGGGAGACATCTTAAAGTACACCATATCCCCAACCTCAAACTCTAACTTTCTATGCCTCCCATCCGCATAGGAATTTTAGCAACTTTTGTCAGCTTTAAGCCAATATCAAATCACCTTTACCTTTTCTAGGCCTTGGTGAACTAAATTTGGGCCAAACATCTTCGCCTTACTAAACTCGAACCACCCAATAAGAGACCTACACCTCCTACCATAAAATGCCTCAAACGGAGCCATTCTAATGCTAGAATGGTAGCTATTGTTGTAAGCAAACTTTGTAAGAGGTAAATGCTCATCCCAACTACCACCATAGTCAGTCACATATGTTTTAAGCATGTCTTTCAGTGTCAAAATAAACATTTCTATTTGCCCATCTTATTGCAGGTGAAAAGCAGTACTAAAACTTGTATGGTGACTCGTTACAAGAATAGTGAACTCAAAGTTCAGGAATTTTCCAAGGGCCAAAACCCATGATGTTTAAATAACACTATCTACTTAATTTAAATTACGGAGAGAAAAATAAAGATTTTACTTGAGAAGAAAAACTATACAATGTCTATGATGTAAATATATGAGTTAATTGATTAATTTAATTTGTTTGTGTAAATGCCCTAAGTTTTCCCAAACATGCGTTAATAAATATGTACCCACCTAACATCCCAAAATGTAAAGTTTCACTATTCTTACATCTTTATATACAATTCAAAAATAAGAATACAAATATAGAGCTCGAAACTTCCTTTCGGATATCACTGGGTGTGTTACTGAGAATATGTATAAATATGTTAGTAACAAAGTAATATAAATTAAGATCTATGTGTGCGTATATATGTACAAATATACATTAAAAAATAAAATATTTTATTAAAGTGTGGGCTCGAGTTAGATTTTAGATACATCATGGCTATGTAGTGGTTGCTCGATTTATCGATCATCTTATATCATCTTGTCAAGATACGAATTGTAAAACCCTTTCTGTTGTCGTGATATTATAGAGATTTTGTCATTAACTGTTATTTATTTATTTTTGCTATGTATTTATATACATAATGTTTGTCTTTAATTTGGGGAGGCCTTGAAAATCAACAGAGAATTTCTTCATCAGCCATGTATTTATTTTGATATGAAATAAGCAGACTTGAGAAATAAAAATTCATCTTTTGTAATGGGGTGGCCTCGAAGATCCGATGGAGAGGTATCATCATCGAAAATGTATTGATATTTGATATAATATAAGTAAACTTGAGAAAATAAAGTCCATCTTTTGTTATGAGATGGCCTGAAAAATTCGTTGGAGAGATAATGTCATTGACCGATGCAGTCTAGTATTTATTTGTTATCAGTGTAGTAAATTACAAAGCAATGAAGGGATAAAATGCCCAAAAATAGTCTCAAAAATTAGTCAAGTCAGCGAAGCAAACCCATCTATACAGTGAATTTTTGGGTGCAAATCGACCCACAATTAACAACAGTAACAAAATATAGCAGCAACATATCAATGACAATAATGGCAAACACAAAGATCAAAATCACAGAATAATAATAAAATATCAGTGAACAAGATTTAACAATGATAATAAACAATTATACTAATTAGAGACAAAAGAAAAAATCCTAAATAATAATGATGGCAACGGCAAATGACGGAGCAACGTCGAATTCGTATAAGAACCAGCCAGATTTGGTCTGTCAGAGGCACGGCAATGGTGCTTGGAAGCTCGCCCATCAGTGATCAATTTTGGTGTGGTGCGATAGAATAGAGGGAGAAGGGGTTACGCATTTGAGGTTGTCGATGTTGGTGTTGTTCCTCGGTTATCCAATTGCCAAATTAAGTGTTGGCAGCGGGAAAAGGGGAAAATGGAAAGGGGTTCATTGGTTGGTGTCTTGAGCATCGAGGTCAAAGCCTGCCCATCTGTGGTCAACCCCGGCGTGGTGTAACAATAAAGAGAGCGAAGGGGCGGTAGTGGCGCGGCTGGAGCGGGGTTTCACCAGTGGTTTCAGGTTGAAGTGTTTGGTGATCGCCAGAGCTCTAACAGTGATGATGGGTGGATGTTAAAAAAAAAGAGAGAAGAAAGAAGATTTTATTTTGGATTTTATTTTGTGCATTTGTGAATGTGTGTATTTTATGTGAGCATGTGAATATATTTGGGGGTGTATGTGTTTGTTTTGAGAGAAAGATAAAAGATGAATCATATTTTTTTCCATTTGTCTTCCAACCCTCAACTATTTATAATAAATATTGGCACTCTTTATTATCCAAAGGATAAAAGGGTGCCCACTCTTTTTATTATAGCGCATCTTTTGATCCTCAAGTTATTGACCAAAGGATTTTTTCATCCTCTGACCAACAGACAAAGTTATTATCCAAAAAGTTGTATCACTACGCGGTCGTTGTCAGATGTGACAAGACATTATTGTATGGTCATTGTCAGATATGACAAAACACCAGATTATTATACTGTATATTAAAATATCTGATCTGACTCAGATTTTGTGGGCTGTAATAAATGTACAAATTGTAGGTATTGATATGTAATTATAAAAATATATAAAGAATATTGAAAATATTTAAAATATAATTAATTTGAAAATATTATAAAATGTGATGTCATGTTGTGTACATGTGCAGATGATTGTAAAAAATTTTAAAATAATAATAAATTGATAAAAATTCTAATATACAAAGAATTATTAATAAATTATGAAAAGTAAAATATAATAACAAATCGATAAAATCCTAAAGTAGGGATAATTATCAATAATTTGTTAAGAATTATAAAAAATATGTGAAAATTGTGTTTCGTTCCCTTTAACAATCAAGAAACCTAAAAACGTTAATTTTAAGCACGGAGAACAAAAATTGGGTGTCAACACTATAAACACCCTTTATGTTTTTTTAGTAGAGATTATGCACTCTTGATACTTACAAACATATTTTGATTCCAAGATTCGATTTTGGTTTGGAATTCTCTTGTATTGATTTCAGTTTATTAATTTAGTTATGATTTTAGGTTTTTACTTGTGATTATTATGATTTCATCTTATGCTTTCAATCATGAATGATGTTGATTACTTAACAAGCATGAGTGGTTAAAAACCCTTAGCAAGGGTTGTGAAAACCCTGACAGATTGATGAAGTGGGGGAAGTGCTATTGTTGTTCTGAACTAATACCCATGCATGCATTGTATTATCTTCACTTTAATAGTTATCTTAGAAGTTGCAAATATTTGGATCCTGCCTAGATTATTGCTACTCACTCCAAAAGTAGAGTAGTGACTAGGAAAAGATAATTACAATAATAATTTAGAGTTTAACTATCAATCCACGCTAGTAGGTATTATCAAAGTAAGATGGTTAGATCTTATCTAATAACTAGATTCTCAAAAGATAATAGTTAAGTGAGATCAAGATAAGGGTTAGTAAGGTGACATCATGAGACTCAAAAGGTAAAGGGTGAAATCCTTTTGCTCGTCCAAAAGACTGTAGAAAGTATATAACTTATTGATTCTACATGTAAGGCATCAAATTAGTTCAATAAAGCACGATAATCCTACTGAGTTGAGAAACCAGGGGAAACACAATCCTAGTGATCACCTAAGACTAATTACAACTGAAGTTTATATTCGCCACTTGTTCGATATTGCTACTAAAAACACCTCATTTAGTTTTTCAATTCTGTCCATTGATTACAACAGTTGAGAACCACGACTTCATGTATTTGCTTGGTACTCGATCCCAACCTTTGTTGGCTTACTATATTTGGCAGCGATCGCATAATCTTCTGAGTGGAGGTGTAGATTGGGTGTCACCAGTAGTACTTGTAGTTTTAAGGGTCACAATACGCGTTCGTGTAAGAAATATCGTAAATGGTAGATTTTTTATAATGTTACATTCATTAAATGTATTATTTTTCGCAATTCATAACATTGAACTCATTTGATAAATATATGATTAATTCAACGCAATCCATTCTGAAATGACAATTATGTTTGATGTATTAGAATACCTATTAACGTGTCTACTGCAGCACTTACTACTTGTAGATACTGCACATATGTATGTAATCGAATATGTAAAATTAGATATTCATATATGTTCACAAAAAAAAGCAATACATATTCATATTTTCTGAATATTACATATGCAGTTACAAATATGTACATGTAACTATTTAAAAAATACATATACAGTTAACTTTATTGAGAATAACTGTGTTTTGAAAAAATAAATGTACAAATAACTATATGTATTTGCAACTGTACTTGAAAAATAATGAAAAACATAAGAGTACATTTCCTTTATACATTTATTTTTATATATATATCTATATAAATGTATACATTCACATTTAAATACATATGAATATACATCTAAACAAATTAGCTTTTTTAGGTGTTTGCTAAAATAATTAAAGAATTAAAAAGCTTAAAAATTGATTTAAAAAATATAAAAAGTGAGAAGATGGGTACCCCTAGCTTTTTTACTTTTAAGCTTAAATTTTTTGAAAGTTTGACGAAGATATTTGACTTGGAAAAAGCATATGACAAGGTCCCTAGGGAGGTTCTTTGGAGATGTTTGGAGGCGAAGGGGTCCCTGTGGCGTATATTTGAGTGGTTAAGGACATGTATGAGGGAATGAAGACTAGGGTAAGGACGGGGGGAGGAGATTCCAAGCATTTCCCAGTCTTGACAGGGTTACACCAGGGATCAACTCTTAGCCCTTTTTTATTTTCTTTGGTGATGGATGTGTTGACGCAGAGTATACAAAGCGAGGTGCCTTGGTGTATGCTTTTTGCAGATGATGTAGTTTTGATTGATGAGTCCCAACAAGGTGTTACTGATAAGCTGGAGGTTTGGAGACAAACCCTGGAGTCTAAAGGATTCTGGTTGAGTAGGACCAAGACAGAGTACTTGGAGTGCAAGTTTAGTAACTCAAGGCAAGAGGATGAGGTAGTAGTGAAGTTGGATTCCCAGACGATTTGTAAGAGGGATATTTTTATGTATCTTGGGTCAACGAAGGGGAATAGAGAGATAGATGAGGATGTCTCTCACCGTATTGTAGCAGGTTGAATGAAATAGAGGCTCGCTTCAGGAATTTTATGCGATAAGAAGGTGCCCCCCCAGCTGAAGGGAAAATTCTATAGAGTTGCAGTCAGGCCGGCTATGTTATATGCAGCCGAGTGTTGTCCGATTAAGAATTCTCATATCTAAAAATTGAAGGTGGCTGAAATGAGGATGTTTTGTTGGATGTGTGGTTTTACTAGGGGTAACAGGAGTAGGAATGAAATTATTCGAGAGAAGATAGGAGTGGTGTCGATAGAGGATAAAATGCGGGAAGTAAGGTTGAGATGATTTGTCCATGTGATAAAGAGGGGCATGGATGCCCTAGTTCGTAGGTGTGAGAGGTTGGACTTAGATGGTTTCAAGCGATGTAGGGGTAGACCTAAGAAATATTGGAGGGAAGTGATTAGACATGGCATGGAGAAGTTACAGTTGACTGAGGACATAACCCTGGATAGGAAGGTATGGAGGAAAAATAATAGGATAGAGGGTTAAGGTAGGTGGATGAGTCGTAGTCAGTAGGTAAGAGGGCTTAGGTGTCTTTTGTTTGGCAGTATTGCATATTTTTGTGGATGGCGTATCTATGTTTTTTATCGTGTTCCCTGCTTTTGATGTTTTTATATAATGTCCTTTATCTTGAGCCGGGGGTCTATCAGAAACAGCCTCTCTACTTCATTAGAGGTAGTGGTATCATCTGCGTACACTCTACCCTCCCTAAACCCAATCTACTAGGTTTGTTGTTGTTGCTGTTGTTTGATGAAGATATTTACCCTTTTATCCTTTATATTTCCTTCTAATTCCAACAATAACCCCAAATTGTAGCCCTGTCCTAAAACCTACGAATTTGAAATATTGTAATTTTTTGAATCAATTTTTATTTTTAAATAATACTTAAAATATTGCAATCTTGTTGATATGTTTTGTAACTTTGCACATCATAATATTACATTTCTACTTTGTGCATGCTAAAATTTTTATTTTTAAATTTTTTGAAAGTAAAAAGTAATTTAGATTTATAAATTTATCTCACACAATTACTTTACGTTGAAAGTGTATTTAGATATAAATTATTTGAATTAAAAAATCACATAATTCAACTTATGTATGTAAATACAGTTTTAAGGATATCGGTCATTTTGACAACAAACAAGTGTTTAATAACGCTTGTTTACCAAACATATTAACAATTGATTTTTTTCAGTTTTAGCACTTCTATCCTAACACTTATCTACTTAAAAAAATTAACAATAAAATGTGAAATATTACCATAACACCAAATAAATTGATACACCTAAGACAACTCAAAGCTATGTCCCCCTTCTAGGAAGGTTAACAGTCACCTGAGCCTTTATAGTCTAATTACAAAGAGAATCAATAAGAAAACCATATTTTCTACCACTCTTCATATTTCTATATATATCTTGTCTTTTTTTTTTTGGTGAAATAGGCATAGTTTTATTTATAACACAAAAACACTTACAAGCCTAGTTGTGATCGAGTCACAAGAGCAGTAGTAGGAGTAGGATTCCTATTTACATCCTGTATGGGACTAATATAATACACACTTGGGCGAACAAGTAAAGTGTTCACCCGCCTAACTAATAATACTCCATTCATATCGGCATACAAAATGTCACTGAGTGACTGTGGTGGAGTCCAAAACAGCATATCACAATCGGTATTAAGAATGTAGTTTGCTTGTGCAGGTCGTTTCGACTTAGTATACATTGTAATCCTAGTTTTCTCAGGGCTTGTAGGGCCTGCCAGGAACCAAAATTCTTTGGCCATTTATGAAACATCCTTTGGAGAAGGTAAAAAAGGAATGCCTTTAAAATTGAATTTATTTCGTATAAGCCAGATATGCCAGATGCAAAAAGTCATGTGGATCTTAGAGGATGTGTGTAAACACATCCTTTTGGAGGGGTTTAAATGGAGGTGGATTAGATCATGCAACCATTGGGATGGGTGAGTATCAACTGAGAGGAGAGTGCTCAGCTGATGCATGACACCTAACCCAGTCCATATTGGTGCAACCTTTGGACAAAGGAAGAATAGGTGAGTGTTTGTTTCTTTGGCCATACTATTGCAAAGTCTACATATAGAAGAATCTACAACTTTAATATGGTATAGCAAGCTAGAGTTAGTTATTCGTCCATGATTCAGGAGCCACAGGAAAGATTTTAATTTTAGAGGGACCCAAAGTTTCCAAATCCAAGTAAAAGAGATTAGGTCCTGAGGTATGAGTTTGTTCTGAGGATTTACGTCGTGTGAACTTTCTAGGGCTATGCTACATGATTTTATAGAAAAATCCCCAGTGGTAGTCATGCCCCAAGTGATACGATTAAAGGAACTGGTAAATTTGGGAAAGTATACTTGTAGAATTTAGGAGATCGTCGAGTCAGGTAATTGGATTAATAATCTGGAGAAATCCCATGAGCCTTCCCTTCTTACATCTGAGATATGGTAGGACACCTCTCGACTCTGAAGAGGTCCATAGATTTGGTTGTAAATAAGTAAGTTTGACTTAACCCATGCGTCATTAAAAAAGCTAATGAATTGTCCATTGGCAAGTTGCCAATGGAGGCCTACCTAACAATGGCTCCAGCCCATTTTTAGAGCTTTCCAGGTAGTTGAAGACGCTACAGAGGATAGGGAACGACACGAGTTGGGCGAGTACTTACCTTTTAAGAGGCTAGCCTAGAGAGTATTTGAGTGGAAATATCACCAAGCCGTACCTGCCAGGAGTGCATTATTTTTTATCTAAAGATCCTGAATACCCAATCCCCCAGTTTCCTTGGGTTTTATAAGAGTAGACTATTTCAGGAGGTAAATTTTCTTCCTGGTTGTGGTGGATCCCTATAATAAGTTTCACTCACATCGTTCTAAGAATTTGATAATGTATCTTGGTATCTTGAGGAGTTGCATGAGGAGATTAGGGAGTCTGTAAAGGGTGGATTTGATTAAGGTAGCTCTACCCGCAAGAGATAGAAAGTAGTTTTCCAGTTACTCAGATGCCTTCGAAAGTTGTCAATGAGAAATTGGTAATCAGCTCTGGTTAGGTTGGTGTTTGAGATTAGGAAGCCCAAGTATTTCCTAAAAGATGAGCCTTCCAAGATATTTAAGGAGTTCGCAGCGTGATTTCTTTTGATAGAAGAAGTATTTTTGGAGAAAAAGATTTTGGATTTAAAGTAGTTAATTCTTTGACTCGAGACTGCTCCAAAGTGTGTCATAATGGTTTGGATTGTGTTTATAGTCTCATCATCTAATTCTCCACATAAAATAATGTCATCTGCAAAAAGAAGGTGAGCGAGTTGAGTTCCTCATGGGGAGAGTGTAATGGGTTGCCATTAAAGTTATTCTACTGTTGTGTCAATGCGGCGGGATAATTTTTCCATACACAGGATAAAGATATATGGTGATAGAGGGTCCCCCTGTCGAATGCCCCTAGTAGGAGAAAAGAAAGAGGTAGCAGTACCGTCGATTAAGATAGATATTGTAGGAGTACAAATACACGACATTATAAGTTTAATGATATTTAGAGGAAAGTTAAAGAACAGGAGGGTGTCGCATATAAAGGACCATTCAAGCCGGTCGAAAGTCTTTTCTAGGTCAATTTTTAACATCATGTAGTGTTTTCGACCTTTGGTTTTTTTAAAGAAATACAGCAATTCATGGACAACTATTGCATTGTCTGAAGCCCTTCTTCTAGCCAAGAAGCTAGATTGAGTTGGCCCAATCAGGTCTTGTAGGAAAGGCTTGATTCTATTTACTAAAATTTTAGTAATTACCTTATAGATTGTATTGCAAAGGCTTATTGTCTGGAACTGAGTGATAGTTGCTGCAGTAGTAGATTTTGGTACTAAGCATATATAAGTCTAATTTAATCCTTCCGGGATGGTCCAGTGGGTAAAGGCTATAGAGAAGAATTGTTGTACTAATCTCCCCACAATCGACAAATACTTTTGAAAGAAGAAAGGGTGCAGCCTGTTCGGTCTCGGAGCCTTAAAAGGTTTGAAATAATTGATGGCTGCCACAACTTCACTCGGGCGTGCAGGGAGCTCTAGATGGTCATGTGCCGATGAAGGAATGAAGCAGGTTAGAGCACGTAGGTACTTGTTAGAACAAATAGTAAGGTCAGACTAGTAGAGTTCATGGAAAAAATTTTGAATATATTTTTCCAGGTTTTGGTAACCCTCCACCCAGTTCCCTACCTCATCTCTGAGTGCTACAATTTGGTTCATACACCTTTGATTCAGGAATGAAAAATGAAAAAAGTTTGTATTTGTGTCTCCCTCGTTAAGCCAAGACACTCTTGACTTAATTTTCCAAAATTCATGTTCAAGGAGGAGAAGATCTTTGTAATCCTTAGTAAGTTGTATTTCTAGATTTTGTAAGAAAGAACTATTAGGGTAGAAAGGTTATTCCTAGATTCCTGCTAGCTTAGCAAAAAGTCATCTTTTCTTATGAAATATATTTCCAAACATATTGTTGTTCCAATTTAGGATATCCTTTTGAAAATGAAGACTAGAAGGTATGAGGATATTATTGGAAGCATCCCAAGAGTGGGAGACTACAAGCGGGAATTGAGGGTGGAATGTCCACATTGACTCTAACCGAAATGGTTTGTTAAGAATTATTCGTGGGTTGGATAATTGAAGAATTATAGGGCAGTGGTCTGAGTGGATACGGGGTAGGTGCTTGACATGGCCTTCCAGGAAAGCTTGTACCCAAGCAGTATTACCATTAAATCTGTCAAGGCACTCTAGGATCAAATGATTGTTATACCTCTGATTCATCCAAGTAAACTTGCTACCTCTAAATCCTAAATCTATCATTTTGTAGTAGTTAAGGCATTGTATGAATCTATCAGTCCTATTCATTCCAATAGTCATCCCCCCAAATTTCTCGGTTGATGCAGTAACTTCGTTAAAATCTCCACTCAGTAACCAAGGTCCCGAGTGACTATTCGACACCAGTTTAAGGTTTTCCCATAGGTTGACCCTGCTAGCCGTATTATTACAAGCATAAATAGTGGAAAACAACTATTAAAAAGGTGAAGGTACTACCTAAAACATGCAGTGAATCTCTTGATGCATCAGTGACACACTTGAGATATTGAGTAAGTCATCATGCCAGAGGAGTGCCATGCCTCCAGCTCGTCCTTCAGCTCACCCTCAGCTTGGACTGCTAGGATATTGGAAAAGCTAAACTCATGCGGCAGAGACTGGTAACTTATTCTATGTGTCTCAAGTAACACCACAAGAGTAGGCTTATGATTGGATATAAGTTCCTTAAAAGCTAGCCTAAATCCCTAGATATAGGGCCTCTATAATTCCAAATTATAAAATTCATAAGCTTATAAAGACGATATTGAGCATTAGCATGACATGCAAATTAAGAGTCTTGGTCCCTCTCTCTTAGAGGGGGACTCATTATCACAACATATTTCCCCACTGTCGGGTTCATTGAGAGAGGGACTCATTATCACAACATATCTCCCCACTGTCGGGTTTATTGTGTGGGCCTTACATGAATCGAGCATGTGAACATATTTTGGGGACAGTTTACGTTTATTTTTCTTGCATGGTGCTCTTTGAGCAGGAATACGCATACCTAACCCAGGTGGGTAGAGGTCATAGTTCCCGCCTCTTGCATGTCGTTGGCTAAATCTGTCGGCACAAAGATGGGGTCTTGTTGTACTACAAAATTTTCATGTAGATTGTCCTCAAAAAATCTTGGTTGTTCCTACAAGTCCAAATCAAATAGATGCATGCTCGATAAATGAAAACCAAGACTTGTTTCTTAAATTTGCTACAATGTTTATTGTTCAGTCTTGTTAGATCATTCTGTTGCATTTTGACTCCCAACATCTATGTAAGTTGCTCCATATACTAATTGCCAAAGTGCATTCATAGAATAAATGAACTCATCTTCTAGTCTACAGTCATCACACAAGACACAATCAACATTGTCATAGTGCAATCCTATACCAACCAATTTGTCATTGGTTAATAATCTTTCTTGTGCAGCCAATCATAAGATAATATTGTGCTTTGGCAAGCCAATCCTAGACCAAATCAGCTCTACATTAGGCATCCTTAGTGTAATTCCTAATACACCTCTAAAATATGTTGATACAGAGTAATTATCATTACTTGTGAGATAGTATTTAAAATTGTTGGACCAAGTCTGCATTCTCTCATTGATCTTATTTAATCTCTTTCAATACTAATTGTTATCTGATTATGGACAAATCTCCCAAAATCTTCATCATGTTGCATATATAGTCCATTTATTCATTTCATCCATAACAAATTTTTTTATCCGTGATCTACCATATAAGCTTGCATACAAAAGCCGTGTTCCACAACTTTCTACCTTTAACATTTAGACCTCCTTGACTCTTTCATCTGTAAATTATTTCCCAAGCAACCAAGTTAACTTTCTTCTTCTCATTAGAACTTTCTCGTAAGAACATTCTATGGTGTTGATCTACCGCATTTAATATAGTTTGGGTCAAAATAAATACAGCCCCCAAAAAATTATACAAAGCAAACAATACTGATTAGATTACTTGTAATCTACAATATAAGAAAGATGCCTAGTTGAGGCTTCTATGAGAGGTAATCCTCTGGTTGTCTATAAGCACAATTACATGAGAGGTGATCCTATCAGATATCTTTAAGCATAAATGATTACATGCTAGCTTGCTCTACTTCTTAAGTCATTATCGTAAGCCTAAGTATCTAATAGAAAAGGATCTAGCAGAAAATCCAGTGATAGATAAAATTTTATCCTTCACCTCAGTTTTCACCCTTGTGGCCTTATATTAAAGATACTAGATTTCTCCAGGTTAGCCACCAAATCAGAAGTTTTTGAGAAGTGATGTAAAGCTTTCATGACCCATCATACTAAATCTTTAGTCCCTTTGCAAAAGATCATCTGAAATGATTCTTTTCATTGTTACAAATAAGTCTAACGTGCAAAAAATTAGGTTAATATTTTTCGTAAATTAGGAGTTAAAAATTTTAGGCTAGACTAGTCTTGAATGAAATTTGAGTGAGGTATGGTCTAGGACAATCCAGAAATAGAATGAATAAATATAATAAAGTTTATCATATTTTATGTTAGCTAAGATGATAAGAAATTCATAAAATTTTTTGAAAGTGCATTCGGGTAAGTAAAACTCCCGATATTTAACTTGAAATAAAAGAGTTAGTCCTGGATGTCATGGTTTGAGGGTGCATTGGAAAAAATACAAAACTAAAATAATTTCAAGTTTCTGCCTTGCTACCTGGTAGGTCTCTATAGGTAGGGGTGTTCATGGGTCGATTTGGACCAGTTATTGGTTGAAACCATAACCAAACCAATTTAGTTGGTTTTTAAATTTCTAAAATCAAACCAAACCAAACAAAAAATTAACCGTCGATTTGGTTCTTATCGGTTTAGTTTGGTTTGGTTTGGTTTTTTTGGTTTATAACTTCAGCTAATGATAAATTTTAAAAATTTTAAAAAAAAAAACAAATCTAATCAAACATATAAGATGTCAACCGAGTGTTGTATCTCAACCTTTAAACTAAGATGTCAACTGAGTGTTATACTTCGGCAAAGCCATGAACAACACCATATAAATGCTTTTAAAAAATATTTAAAAACTATATTTGTAACGTCCCAAATCTGGTACCCAGAATGCTACATGGTGCTCATGACCCTGGAGGACCACAAGCTAACATATGACTAATATTTGTACCTAGATGCAACATAAAATACTTTATAATGCGAAAACATAAACTGAAAGGCCATAAGGTTCAATACTAAACATGATCTGAATGATATAACATCTGTGTGGGGTAATGGAATACCCAAAAAAAACTAAACATACTGAAGTCTGAAATATGATAGTCTAGAAAGCCTCTAACTAACTGAACTGTCTGAGTAAAGAGTTGATAGGACATATCCCCAACTAACTCCAACTATTAAACTGATTAAAGAGATAATAGGGAAAATAATCATGTCTTTGAAAAATAATGACTCACTTCTAACTCTGTCTATATGATATCTGGAATCTACTGTTGCTCTGGAGCTCGTGTGTCTGAACCTATGGTATAAGACACCATAGCACAAATGCGTCAGTACTTTGAATGTATTGGTATGCATGTGAGGTAGTATGAATGCATGGGGTTCATATATATGAACAATAATAAAAACTGACTAACTATCATGAGGGTGAGAATATATGCATGAAACATAACAACTGACACTAATACTGTGATGGCATGATTACTGAATCTGAGTATAATTGATAACATGAGTGACTGTATCTAACAGTTATGAATCTGATGGAACTATCTGAGTTTCGTACTGTATATGACAGTCCTGAAATCTGAAGAACTATCTGAGTTCTATTACTAAGACTGATTTACTGTATCTGACAGCCCTGATTCTGTAACATAAAACTGTGGGAAGTAGTTATATAACTGACATGCCCCTGAATATGCCCCTGATACGCCATTATGGCTAAGTTGGGGTTCAATCTGTAACCCCAATTAGAAAGGTGTCAATACCATGCCACCGGTAAAGACAAGTTGTGGGCGACCCTTATCTGATAGTGTCCTCTATACGAGAACGGTGGATCCCTTATCTGACAGTGCTTATCAACCTCATTGAACAGTGTTGATGTCTCAACCTATGTTTGCTACATAGTTTTGGAATGCAAGGATGACATCTAAGAATCACACCCTCATCTGATAGTGTATGTTCCCATCCTTGGGTTCACTCGATGCTAATTCCTACTCCTATCTGAATAGACTCTAAACATGATTTATTGAACTGAACATGGGTTGAGTTACTAAATTTCGTTGATTGACGGAATACTACTGACATCTGACAACTGACTGAGTTCATGAGATCATGGAGATTTCCTGAGTCATAAGACTATCTGAAGTCTAAAGATCATAGCTTGACTGAAAGTATTATGAAAACATGACATGGCTCTAGGCACACAGCTAATGTTTCGGGTACGAGTACCCCTCCCCCCAGGACTCGATGGAAGGAAACTGACCAAGCATAACTTACTTGAACATATAACTAACATCATAATCCATAATACATTTATAGAAGCATTTCATCAAAACATATGATAGGCATAACTTGTACATACATAGGGATTTCATGGTATCGTGCTAGTTAGGCACTTTTCCTTCATCTAGGCATTTACTCAAACATATTGTAGGTATGGTACATGTAAACATCATTGTCCAATAATTAAACATCATGGTTCAATTCTAATTTCATCATTCTAGGGTTTAGTCATAGGTTTGCATGAATCTATATCTTTAATAATTTAACCCACATAGAATTTATCACCCAACATGGACTAGAATTCAATTTCTCATTATCCACAAGAACAAGAGCAGTCCAATCATGAAATTCATAAGAAAATCCATAAACTTTAATTTAGAAAAGGGATTCTTGGGCTTCATGGACGAAAGGAGTCCATGAATGAACACTATGCATACCTTAGTTCGTGATTTCATGAAAATTGACGATGAAACTTTCTTGGAATTGGATCTGCTATGAAAACCATAGCTCGTTCTTGAGAGGTTTTTGAGATAAGAGAGTATATTCTAGGTGAAAAGTGGTTGAATCATGTGTTAAAAGGCTTAAATAGGGGTGGGAAGTTGACCCTTTTAACCCTAGATGCATCCTTTAATTTTAGTAAAATTTTCCCAAACTGAACCCCTAGCACAACGCGGCGCTACCGCACCATGTCACTAGAATTTGGCAATTGAGAAACTGAGGGATGGCACGACGCGGAACCATCACGTTGCCCCTTCTTTTATGACCTGGAACTTTAGTGCGACATGCGGAAATCGTGCTGAGACACTGGAAAATGGACAATTTTGAATTTAGGCCCTGGCGCAATGCGACATAATCATGGACTCCTACTGGAATTTTCCAAATGCTATTTCCACTTATGGCACGGCGCGCCACTGACTAGTATGGCGCTGTTTTACGACGGGAACTTGAAAGAGTCGTAACTTCTGAACCGGTTATTGGATTTGGGTGAATCTTATATCGATGGAAAGTTTATTGAATTTCCCATATGATAAAAAGTGAAAATCTTGAAAATTCCTCATAGAATAACCATCATTCAATTTAGAATCTAATACTAGACATTCTTGAGATAAAATTAGCAAGGAAAAAGTATGGGGTATTACAATATCTCCCCCTTGAGAACATTCATCCTCGAATGAGACTGACTGAGAGGGGAGAAAAAACAACTGACGTACATACTGAACATGAATAACTGGAACATGATCTCATGACTAACATGACTGACAAGCTGAATATATAATACTGAATATGCATATCTGATGCATGTGTAACTGATTCATGAATGCATGACTAAGTGTTCTGAAGAACTAAGTTTCTCACAATGAGAATGCATGTCTGATGCATAATTACATAACTGAACTGATACATGAGTGTATGACTAAATATGGAATGGTACTTGATACCAAGTTTATAATGGGAACATGAGTATAAAGCTGCATACCAAGTTTGTGATGAACACTGAACATGAAACTGAGTAAGCTTAAAGAGAACTGTTACCTTGAGCTTGATCTAAGTTGGCGAAGAAAAGGTGAGGATACTTGGTACGCATATCTGCTTCTGCTTCCCAAGTAGCTCCCTCGATGGACTGATTTCACCAAAGAACTTTAACTAGAGGGACATCTTTGTTCCTCAATCTACGAGTCTGATAGTCTAAAATTTTTACTGGAATCTCTTCATAAGAGAGAGTGTTCTGAATATCAATGCTCTGAATATGGACTACAACTTATAGGTCACTTATGAACTTCCTGAGCAAAGAGACATGAAAGACTGGATGAACTGAGGCTAGATCTAAAGGCAATTCAAGCTCATAGGCTACCTTGCCAAAGCAACTGAGAATCTTGATGGGACCAACATATCGGGGACTGAGTTTTTCCTTCTTGCCGAATCTCTTCACTCCCTTCATGGGAGATATCTTTAGATAGAAATGATCACCAATCTCAAACTCGAGATCTTTGTACGAACATCTACATAATACTTCTATCGGCTTTGAGCAGCTCGGAGTCTTTCTCTAATCAACTAAACTTTTTCTAAGGCGTCGAATACCAAGTCAGGCCCTATAACTGAGGCCTCACTAACTTCAAACCAACCAATTGAAGATCTACATCTCCTACCATAGAGAGGTTAGAATGGAGCCATTTGAATACTAGAATGATAGCTGTTGTTAAATGCAAACTCAATTAAAGGTAAGTGGTCATCCCAACTTTCCTTGAAATTGATTCTACACGCCCTTAGCATATCTTATAATGTCTGAATGGTCCTTTCTGCTTGACATCTGTCTGGGGATAAAATGTTGTACTAAGATAAACTTGGTACCAAGACCCTTTGGAATGATTTCCAGAAATGAGAGGTGAACTAGGTACCTCTGTCTGAGATAATAGACAACGGAACACCGTTTAATCTGACCAACTCCTTGATGTAGAGTTTGGCATAATCCTCGACTGAATAAGAGGTATGAAATGGAAGAAAATAAGCTAGTTTGGTCATTTGTCTACAATGACCCAGACAGAATCATGTTGATAATGAGTTTGAGGCAAACCCGTCACAAAGTCCATGTTCACAACTTCATACTTTCAAGTAGGAATACTAAACTCCTGCATGGACCCACTAGGCTTCTGATGCTCTATCTTAACCTGCTGATATATAGATCGCTTAGCCACAAACTCTGCAATGTCTCTCTTCATCCCACTCCACCATTAGATTTCTCATAAGTTACGGTACATCTTTGTGGACCCTGGATGAATAGAGTAGCGTGCACCATGCACTTCTGCAAGAATTCACTGCCTTAATTCATCTACACCTGGAACACAGAGATGACCTTGACAATGCAAAACACCATCTCCCCCTTGGGAGAAAACCTCTACTTTATGATCCTGGACTGACTCTTTCAACTTGATAAGGTTGGGATCTCTATCTTTCTTTTCTTTCACCTCAAAAACTAGAGATGATTCTAAACTACTCTAAACCCATATACCACCCTCTTCTGTATAGACTAAGTGAACGCCTAGTCTGGCAAGCGGATGGACTTCCTGAGCTAACTTCTTCTTACTGTCCTCAACATGAGAAACACTACCCATGGATAGTCTACTGAGAGTGTCGACTACTACGTTGGCCTTGCCCGAATGATAAAGGACACTCATGTCATAATCTTTCAAGAGCTAAACCATCTTCTCTGATGAAGATTGAGATCTTCTTGAGAAAAGACATACTGAAGACTTTTATGATCAGTGAACACATCTACATGAACACCGTCTAGATAATTCCTCCAAATCTTTAAGGCAAAGACTACGGCTGCTAACTCAAGATCATAAGTAGGATAATTCCTCTCATGGGGTTTAAGCTGTCTAGAGGCGTAGGCTATGACCTTACTATGCTACATGAGGACACAACCTAGACCCACTCAGGATGCATCACAATACACTACGAACCCATCTAAACCATCTAGGAGAACTAAGACTGGAGCTGAGGTGAGTTGAGTCTTCAACTCTTGAAAACTCTTCTCGCAAGGATATGACCACTGAAACTTAACTTTATTCTGAGTCAATCTAGACATAGGGGATGCAATAGAATAAAATACCTTAACAAATTGTTTGTAATAGCTAGCCAAACCCAATAAACTCCTAATATCTAGTGGAGAGATAGGGCGACCCAGTTTCTTACTGCTTTGGTATTTTGAGGATCTACTCGAATACCATCACCAAAAATTATGTGACCGAGGAATGCTACTGACCTTAGTCAAAATTTTCACTAACTAAATTTGGAAAACAACTAATGATTTTTAAGAGTCTAAAGTTCTGTTCTCAGATGGTTTGTATGATCACGCTAACTGTGGGAATAGACCAAGATATCATCTATGAAGACTATAACGAACGTTTCTAAGTATTGCTTCAACACATGGTTCATCAAGTCCATGAAATCGACTGGGGCATTGGTAAGACCAAATGACATGACTAGGAATTTAAAGTGACCATATCAAGTACTGAAAGCTATTTTTAGAATGTCATATTCTTTGACTTTGAGCTGTTGATAGCTGGATCTGAGGTCTATCTTAGAGAAATAACTGGCACCTTAAAGTTAGTCAAATAAGTCATCGATTCTGGGAAGAGGATACTTGTTCTTGACTGTGACCTTATTAAGTTGACGGTAGTCTATGCACATCCTAAGAGAACTGTCTTTCTTGCGTATGAATAACACTGGAGCACCCCACGAGGAAATGCTGGGCCTGATGAATCCCTTGTCTAAGAGATTCTTTAATTATTCTTTTAGTTCTCTAAGTTCTGCTGGTGCTATTCTGTATGGAAAAATATATATAGAATGAGTATCTGGAAGAAGATCAATGCCGAAGTCTATTTCCCTTTCAAAAGGAATTCCTGGAAGATCTTCAAGAAAGACATTTGAATATTCACCTACAACTAGAACTTATTCAAGACTGGAAGTTTTGAAACTAGTGTCTTTAAGTTGAACAAGATGATAGACACATCCTTTAGATATCATTTTCTGTGCCCAAAGGTAGAAAATAAGCTGACCTTTGAATGCTGAAGTACTACCCTTCCACTCAAGGATGGGTTCATTTAGAAATTGAAACTGGACTATTTTGTTTCTGCAGACGACTGTGGCATAGAAGGAATGAAGCCTATCCAAGCCAAGAATGACATCAAAATCAGGCATATCTAATTTGACTAAGTCTGCTGAAGTGACTTTTTGAAATATCATAACCGGGCAGTTCCTGTATACCCATCGAGCTATGATGGTTTTACCCACTAGGGTAGAGACTGAAAAGGGCTCTGCTAGGATTTTGGGACTGATTTCAAAATTGCCTGTTATACAGGGAGTAACAAAAGACAAAGAATATCTTGGATCTAGCAAAGCGTAAACATACACATGAAAGATCTGTAACATACCAGTAACTACATCAGGAAAATTTTCCTGATTCTATCAAGACTGAAGAGCATAGAGATGATTTGGGTGTTGCCCACTAGTAGAACTGGTGGTGGTACCCTACTGATTCGGGCGACCAGACTGAGCTGGGGAGCAGAGATAACTCTGATAACCTGATTGAGGAAAGTCTTTAATTTTTTGGCCTGGCTTACCATAACCAAAATAGACATCGCTACCAGCTATGCAGGCACCCTTGTGGTTTTTACCACAAGCCTGACAAAGGGGATTAGTTCGGGCATTGCTAACACAGCCCTGAGACTTAGATCCTGGCGCTCTATCTCTGTTACCCTCCCTAAACTTAGGAACTAGAGAACTAGCTGAAGAAGGGGTTGGAACTGATGACTTAGGATGAAACTGAGAATGGTTTCCTCCTTCTGATTTAGGCTGGGCGAAGTTGAAACTACCTGTATTCATTCTCTTATTTTGTTTCTCCCTCTACTTAATATTTTGCTCCTTTATCTACTAAGAATAATTCATAAGTCTGGCTAAATTCATGTTACTATTCAGCATGGCAGATCTGCACTCATTTACCACGCTATCATTTACCCCTAAAGCAAACTTGCTCATCTTGGATCTGGTGTCTGCAACCACATGAGGGAAATATCTAGCTAATTAAGTAAACTTAAGAGAATACTCTTTCATCTTCATATTTCCCTACCTGAGGTTGATAAATTCTAGCACCTTAGCCTCTCTAAGCTCTTGGGGAAAGAATCTGTCTAAGAATACAGTGATAAACTCCTCCCACTCTATAGGACCTGTATTATCTAACCTCTCTGACTTCTACTGCTTGAACCAAGTATGATCCACATCCTACAACTGATATGCATCTAGCTCAGCACTCTCAACAGTAGTCACCCCCAGGATGTCTATCACCTTCTGAACCTGATCAATGAATTCCTGAGCGTCCTCATCTACCTTAGACCCAAGAAAGAACGAAGGATTCATTTGGGTGAAGTACCTAATCTTAGATACAGCTGAATTGGCCACTAGGTTGGCCGGAATGACTGCTGGCCACTTATTTTGAGCGGCAACTGATTGAGCAAGAGTAGTGAATCGCCCAAAGGATCTTCGGGCTGAGGGGCTAACTAATTTATGTTTCTTCTTTTAGGAGGCATGTTCTGTAGAAAAAAGAGAGAAATGGATTAGACAGAGAGATTGACTTGAGATTATGCTCACTGGAACGACATTAATACCAAAAGAAGGGAAACTGTTCCTAAAATATCTTATAGCCTCTTTCACATAAATGTGGTGCACAACACACCCATGTACAAGACTCTACTAGATGCGGCTTTCAGACTTTCTATAACTCTATTGAACCTTAGGCTCTGATACCAAGTTTGTAATGCCCCAAATCTGGTACTCAAAATGCTACATGGTGCTCATGACCCCGAAGGACCACAAGATAACCCATGATTGATATCTATACCTGTATAAGCATAAAATACTTTATAATGCAAAAACATGAACTGAAAGGCCATAAGGTTCAATACCAAACATGATCTGAATGATATAACATCTGTGTGGCGTAATGGAATACCTGAACATACTGAAGTCTGAAACATGATAGTCTAGAAAGCCTCTAACTAACTGAATTGTCTGAGTAAGGAGTTGATGGGACATGTCCCCAACTAACTCAAACTAATAAACTGATTAATGAGATAATAGGGAAAATAATTATGTCCTCAAAAGATGAGGACTCACTTTTAACTCTGTCTACAGATATCTGGAATCAACTATTGCTCTGGAGCTTGTATCTTTAAACTTATGGTATAAGACACCATGGCACAAATGCGTTAGTGCTTTGAATGTACTGGTATACATGTAAGGTAGGATGAATGCATGGAGTTCATATGCATGAATAACAATAATAACTGACAAACTATCATGAGTATGAGAATACATGCATGAGACATAAAAACTGATATTAATATTGTGATAACATGATTACTGTATCTGAGTATAACTGATAACATGAGTGACTGTATCTGACAGTTCTGAATCTAATAGAACTATCTGAGTTTCATACTGTATCTGAGTTGACTATATCTAATAGTCCTGAAATCTAAAGAACTATTTGAGTTCTATTACTGAGACTGATTGACTATATTTGACAGCCCTAATTCTGTAACATGAAACTGTAGGAAGTAGTTATCTAACCGACATGCCCCTAATACACCATTATGGCTGAGTTGGGGTCCAATCTGTAACCCCAATTGGAAGGGTGTCAATACTGAGCCATCAATAAGGACAAGCTGTAGGCGACCCTCATCTGATAGTGTCCCCTATACGAGAATGGTGGGGCCCTTATTTGACAGTGTTTATCCACCTCATCAACCCTTATCGTACAGTGTTATGTCTCAACCTATGCTGGCTATATAGTTCTGGAACACAAGAATGACTTCTAAGAATCACACCCTCATCTGATAGTATGTGTTTCCATCCTTGGGTTCACTCGGTTCTAATTCCTACTCCTATCTAAATAGACTCTGAACATGATTTACTAAACTGAATATGGGTTGAGTTACTAAATTCCATTGACCAACAGAATACTACTGATATCTGACAACTGACTGAGTTCATGAGATTATGGAGATTTCCTGAGTCATAAGACTGCCTGAAATCTAAGGATCATAGCTTGACTGAGAGTATTGTGAAAACATGACATGGCTCTAGGCACACAGCTAATGTTTTGGGTACGAGTACCCCCAGGACTCGATGGAAGAAAACTGAACAAGCATAACTTACTTGAACATATAACTTACATTATAATCCTTAATATATTTATAGAAGCATTTTATCAAAACATGTGATAGGCATAACTTGTCCATACATGGGGATTCTATGGTATCATGCTAGCTAGGTACTTTTCCTTCATCTAGGCATTTAATCAAACATATTGTAGGCATGGTACATGTAAATATCATTGTACAATAATTAAATGCCATGGTTCAATTCTAATTTTAGCATTTGAGGGTTTAGTCATAGGTTTGCATGAATATATATCTTTACTAATTTAACCCACATAGAATTTATCACTCAACGTAGAGTAGAATTCAATTTCTCATTATCCACATGAACAAGAGCAGCCAAATCATGAAATTCATAAGAAAATCCATAAACTTGAATTTAGAAAAGGGATTCTTGGGCTTCATGGACGAAAGGAGTCCATGAATGAATACTATGCATACCTTAGTCCATGATTTTATGAGGATTGACGATGAAATTTTCTTAGAATTGGATTTTCTATGAAAACCCTAGCTCGTTCTTGAGAGATTTTTGAGAGAAAAGAGTGTATTTGGGGTGAAAAGTGGCTGAATCACGTGTTAAAGGGCTTAAATAGAGGTGGAAAGTGGACCCTTTTAAACCTGAATGCATCATTTAATTTCAGTAAAATTTTCCCGAACTGAACCCTTGGTCTGGAATTTGACAATTAGGAAACTGAGGAATGGTACAACGCAGAGCCATCGCATTGCCCCTTTTTTTGTGACCTGAAACTTTGGCCCGACGCGGGGGAAATCGCACTGAGACACTGGAAAATGGACAATTTTGAATTTGGGCGCTGGCGCAACGCACCATAATCGTGGAACCCTACTAAAATTTGCCAAATGCCATTTTCTCGTGTGGCGCGGCACGCCACTGACTAATATGGCGTTGTTTTATGATGGGAACTTGATATAGTCGTAACTTCTGGTCTGGTTATCGGATTTGGGCGAATCTTATATCGATGGAAAGCTTCTTGAATTTCTCATAGGAAAAAAAGTGAAAATCTTAAAAATTCCTCATAGAATAACATCATTCAATTTAGAATCTAATACTAGACATTTTTAAGCTGAAATTAGCTAGGAAAAAGTATGGGGTATTACAACATTTAACAAAATGATATGATAAACCCCCAAAACATTAATACATAAACTTCTTGCTTAACAAGGTTCAAAGAAAAAATTAAAATTAGTGATTGTCTATAGTCTAGTGAATCTCAGCTGTAAATTTCAATCTACAACAAGATATTATTTTTACAATTATATCATTTGTCATTCAAAGTGCAAAATTCATTTAGAATCTTATAAGGCACTGTCAATTGAATGAAGACCTATGAATGAATGTGTTACGACTAAAGTTAAATCATGATTAAAATATAAAATGTAACAAATATTTATATTGTATTTATGAATAATATATAAATAATTATAATATATATATACTTGTTTGGTTTGGTTATTTTGTCAATTATTTTAAAGTAAAACCAACCAAACTAGATTAGTATCGATTTTTTAAAATTCAAAACCAAACCAAAGCAAACCTAACCAATTATCAAATTTTTTAATCGGTTTGGTTTGGATCGCAGTTTGATTTGGTTAAAAATCAAACCATAAACACCTCTATCTATGGGGCTACTGCTATAGTGAATTTTTTTTTCTATAGCAATAGGCAAAGCTAGTCAATTTCACTATACTGGGCGACTTCTACTATAGTGATGCCGCTATAGCGGGGTAATCATTGTTTAATGCAGAAATTACCCCAAAAATAGTTTATTATGTTTTAACTCATTTTGGGAAAAACTTTGGCGATTTTGGGTGTTTTTACTAAATTTCTTCTTAAAGGTAAGCTAATCACTCCCATTAACTAGTTTGTCAATTCTTAATCTTAGAATCACTAGTTTATAGATTTTAAGGAGGATTTGACTTAACCTAGTTGATTTTTCTAGTACAATGGGGTAAATTAAGTGTAAAACCTTTGAGTTTTGATTTAAAATTTATAACTTGCTCTTGCATGACTGTAATTCACTTATTTAATCATGAACTGGTAAGTTTAAGGTGAATTTATGATTGAAAAACTCTAGAATTGAGAAAATGATCTTGAAATTAGCCTTGGAGTTTGGAATTAGATTATAATTATCGATGTTGTAGGTTATTTCATTGATTATGTGTTACATTTGAGTTTTTAGACCACAATCAAGCTGAGGTTGCGAGAAAAGGAAAGGATAAAGTTTGTTAAGAGTATTTCAGGTTTGAATTGAGACAGGTGATGGTTTAATGTAGTTAAAATCCAATTTTATGTGTGCATGATAACTATTCCTTCGTATTGCTTGTATAATGCATGTCCAAGGAAAGTGAATGGCAATTTGATATAGTGTAAATCACATACAGTGAACATATATGAAAGCTTGTCAATTTTTACAAATGTTGTTTCTGTTATCATTGTAGTTGTGATATCTGTCATAATTGTGAGATGTACTTCTATTTGAAGATTTTCATAAAATTTGATCAGTATAGAATTGGCACATACTTGATGTCTAAAATTTGATTCATGGACAAGAGCTCGTCCCCTGCAGGTCATGGCTAGTGGGGGACAATAAGACCTTAACATGTATGTACAAGGTATTGGTGAGTGTGATGGTTCCTTGAGTAAATTGGAGATTATGTGTTTACTATTATATTGATTTCTTGAGTGGACCGGACTAAACTGTTAACTTGTTGTATTGGTTTCTTAAGTGAACTAAGTTCATATGCTTATTTGCGAATGGCGGTTTCTTTATATAAATTGGGTTGCACGATAATCTTCATTGTAGTTATTCTAATGGATCCTTGCATGGTCAGGTTAAAGATAAGTGTTGCATAATTTTATGTGTCTACTAACTTGTGTAATTGAGACGTGATTGATCCGGTTATTGGGCCATGATTGTTGACTTGAAGTTTTGTTGGTGGACTTAACTTGACTTGATTTGTTCCTTATGTTGACTCATTATCTCCATAATGTTGTTGAAAAAGGTTCTGAACTTGATGTAAGGTTACATTATAGGTGTCCATGGGTTGTCTTATTTTACTAAGTTATAGTTATATATTCATGTTTCTCATTTTGGATTGGTTAATGAACTTACTAGGACACCATTATTTTTTTGTGTACTGATACTACGCATGCTCTTTTTTTTTATTAAGTATAGAGCATATTCAGTGATTGTTTCGAGACCTGAGTTGTGATTCAGATAGTGTTTGAACTCAAGAGTTAATTATATCTTTCAAACTGCCATGAGTTCTTCATTCAATTTTTTTATCTATTGTTTTAGAGTTAGAGAATTCATTTGTTTTTTTATTGAACCCACTTTTTTATAATTGTTAATGTTTTGATAAAATGACTTCCAGATTTTATGATATTTGCTGGATTTCATACTTTCGTATTTTAACTTAGGGTTAGCTATCGAATTGTTGGTTTTCTCACTGATAAAGGATTAGCTGCCTAATATTTGCCTAAGTGTTGGATTGATTAACTGAGAAAGTTGATTCTCCTACCAAAAATTAGTGTGGATGTCACTCATGATAGATTTGGGTTGTGGCATCATCAAATCATCTACAAAGATAAGATGTCTTAACTTGTGATCCTTACATGTTGGATGAAATCTAAAGTCTGGCAGTTTATGCAGCTTGCCTAGCTCCCTAGACAAATATTTCATGACTAGACAAAGAGTAAGGGTGAGATAGAGTCTTCTTACCTTAGCCCCCTTTTCCTTTCAAAGTAACCATAATTACCTCTATTTACCCTTATAGAGAATTTAGTTGAACTAATACACATCATGATCAGCTTCTTGAACTTCTCTGGAAAGCCAAATCCAATTAGTATCTCCTTAAGAAAATCCCAACTCATCATATCATATGTTTTTTTATGGTTTATTTTCATCAAGCACCTTGGCGATGTCTTCCTATTATAGTGTCTCAAAAAACTATGCCATATAAGTACGTTATGTAACAATGACCTACTTTTCACAAAAGCTGCCTAATATCATCCACGGTACAAGAAGAACACCCTTTAATATCTGACAGATGATTTTGAAAACACTTTTACACAATACATTACAGCAACTATGGGTCTAAATTGCCCAGCCAATTCAGGAGATGCAATCTTAGGAATTAGAATGATACTTATGGCATTTAGCTATTTCAGAATGTCTTCATTATGTAACACTTCAAGTACTTCATTTGTGACATTTTTCCCCTGCTAAATGACCACATCTCTCTGAAATCCACTCCCATATTTATCTGGCCCAGGGATTTTTATAGGATTAATACTACACATAGCTTTCTTGATCTCTTTTCCTGTATAACCTTTGAGTAGCTTGATTTGTTGTTCTATTGACAGTGTAGGGCCATTAGTAATGAAATTAGGAACAACGTGTTTTCTGTGTCCACCAGCATCCCTTGGCATGTCTTGATAAAACTTAACAAAGATTTTGACTATTTTGTCAGTATTATATTTCATTTGGTTGTCCTCATTCTGGATTTGAAATATGGATTGACTTAGTCTCCTATTCTTGATAATAGAGCGAAAATATAGGGTATTATCATCCTCTTGAACTTCTAGCTTATAAACATTTAAGCAAAAACACTATTTTTAAAATCCTATCCAAACATGCTCTAAAAGTCGCTTAGAGATCATCGGCCAAGAAACAAAATTTATTCTTTATTAGTTTTACTGATAAGTTTCTCTCTTTTTCCTCACAAATTCTTGAAAAATGTTTCCTTTTTGGGCTATTTTTTTCAGTAAAATTTTTAAATACAACTGAGTTTTTTTACACTCCCTCCATTTCGAATTAGTTAGCCTTTTTTCGAAAAAATTTGTTTCAATATACTTGTCCAACTTATCAAATCAAGATTATTTTCACAAATTCTTCTCATTCTACCCTTAATAGGTATTAAATATAACTATACTTTTCAAAAATTTTGAAAATAACACTTATATTTTCAATACAAACTTTATGAAACTTGACTTTTTTTCTTCTTTTCAAGGAATACTACTAGTATTCCTATAAGATTTTCAATTCATGCATGCATATGCTACAATTTTTCATGCTTAATAAATTATTGAGTCTTACAATGTTAAGAAGAATAAAAAGATAAATATACTCCTAATCATTGAATTTCTTAATGCGTGTACCAAGGTTGAAAGGGTCATCTAATTCGAAATGGAGGGAGTAGTAGGAATTTAACAAGACACATTACTTTTTACTCTCTCCGTTCATTTTTATTTGTCCATTATATTTAAAATATATGTCCAACAGTATTTGTTCATTTCAAAAAATCAATGGATAATTTATCTATTTTATCCTTAATATTAATTATTAGCATTACTCAATATATTTTTCAAAGCATTAAATTATATTTAAAAGGTGATAAAGTAAAATTATTCCTATCATTTATTATTTTTAACATATATGCCAAGTCGATAACGGACAATTATTGATAAACGAAGGGAGTAATGAAGGGTTATGAATACACCATATCGCGGCTATTCATCATACATTATAAATACTTCTTTTCAACTCATAAGCATTTAATCTAAAAAGTTCTTTTTTCCAAAAATCCTATTCAAACATGCTTTAAAACTCGCTTAGAAATCATCGACCAAGAAATAAAGTTCACTCCTTATCAATTTTACCTGTAAGTTTCTCTCTTTTTTCTCACAAAATTTTGAAAAATGTTCCCTTTTTGGGGTACTTTTTTCTTTCAGTAAAATTCCTAATTAAAATTGAGTTTTTTATAGTAAGATTCTAACAAGAAACATTACTTTTTATTCTTTGTGTCATTTTACTTGTTCACTATAATTAAAATATATATTTAATCATACTTGTTCAGTTTGAAAAATTAATGCATAATTTATCTCTTTCTACTCATTTTATTCTTTTTTTTTGTTTCTCATCCGGTGTCTGGTACCCACATTGGAATCCGACTAATCCGGATTCATGCCGTGTAGGGCTTCATTCGGGGGGAAGCGCTCCCAACAGAGCTTTCTCCATGCTCAGGGTCAAACCCTCGACCTCTGATTAAGGGTGGAGCAGCCCCATCCGCTGCACCACAACCCATGTTGGTTACTCATTTTATCCTTAATTACATACATTACTCAATATATTTCTCAAAGCATTGAATTAATTATATTCAAAGGGTGATATAGTAAAACCATCCCTATTATTAGTATTTCTTAACCTACGTGTCAAATTGATAATGAACAACTATTGATGGACGAAAAAGTAATGAAAATTCAAAGGGAGTGTTATGAATACACCATATCGTGGATATCCATCATACATTTTTCTGGATAAACTTGAAATTAATTAGACAACTTACAAGTAATTCAAACAAACAATTTACTGATAGTTTTGGAAAACACTCACAACTACTTCCTAAAAAGTCATGTAACAATTTCTTTTCTTCTTCTTTTTTTTTTGTAAATAGAAACACAATTCAATTCATTTATGCTCCCTCCATTCATTTTTTAATTAGTCACTTATTTTCAAAATTAATTTTCATTTTGCCTTGTCACTTTTGACGTATCAAGAAAAGATTAAAAAAAAATTCATAAATGACTCTTAGACTTAATCATTTATTCTTCAAATAATTTTTCAAGACTAAACACTAAACATTAATTAATAAGGATAGTAAAGTAAAATAGTAATGTCAATTATTGTTCTCTTAATATATATACCAAATCAAAATGTGCCAAGTAAAAGTAAAGGAGTGCAGTGCATTTGTAGAGAAATATAGGATCCGTTTGGTCATAGATTTTCCAAGTAAAATTTAAAAAACAAAATTGGCAAATAATGTTTGGCAATAGAATTTGCATTATTTTGCAACTTTTTTGGATAAATAATTCAAATTCTGAAATACTAGAAAAAGTTTAAATTTTACATCAAACTTTTAGCTTTTATAAAAACATTCACTATTTATTGACTAACTAACGTGGGTATATACATAACAACACAATTTATATTTGCTATGTATACATAGGTGGATATTGTATTAGTATCGTAACTTCTTTACACAAACATAATTAAAAATAATTTTTTTAGTAGACGTGTCATGTACATAACAATACAACTTATACAAAATTTTCAGTATACTTAATTTTCTTCTTTTTCTCAATTTCTAAGAAAATATTCGGCATTTTCTTATTTTTGATAATACAAACTTATGGTTAGTTTTAATAAAGTCTAAATTTATGAATATAAATCATATTTCTTAAAAAAATAAAATATATTTTTCAAATACTATAAACAAACACATGGTGAAATTTTATCTAAATATTAGTTGTCAAAAATATTTTAAAATGTACTATAAAATAGCAAACGCTAGTATAACAACTCTCCTCCCAAATTTCTTTGATAGTTATGAAATATAAAGTAAGAACAACAAAAATAGAGAGAGAAGAGAGAGTGATTATTATTTCTCTTGAGAGGTTTCTTGATGGGTCAATTACAATGAAGAAAAATCCCTTTATTTATAGGGAAAAACTAACCTTGGGGTTTCTAACTTTTCCATAAATAGACATTCATCATATATGGTAAAGTAGACATTCACTATATATGATAATATATTTATAACACTCCCCTTTGAATGTCTAATTGATAGATAATGTGTGTGTTTAAACCTTACTAGAAAAAACTCAGTGAAAAAAAAATCTAGTAACGGAAAAAGAGTACACATCTCTAACAATACGCATATAGACTGTCTCATTAAAAACCTTACAAGAAAAATCCAGTGGGACAAAACCTCATAAGGAAAAAGAGTACAACACATATTAACTCCTCCTAATGAGAACATCCTTGAACCTTTGCATTCCTATCTTGTGCACCATCTTCTTAAAAGTTGCAATTGGAGGAAACTTGATAAATAAATCAGTCGCATTGTCACTTGAACGAATCTGTTGCATGTTAATTTTACCATTCTTTTGGAGATCATGTATATAAAAAAAAGCTTTGATGAAGTGTGCTTCGTTCTTTCTCCTTTAATGAATCCTCCCTTAAGGTGTGCTATGCATACTGCATTATCTTCATACAAAATCATGGGTATTTTTTCACATTTCAAACTATATTTTTCTAAAATAAGATATATCATGGACCTCAACAACACACATTTTCTACCTGCTTCATGAATAGCTATTATCTCAGCATAGTTCGATGAAGTGGCTATGCTAGACTGCTTTGTATATCTCTAAGATATAGCAGTACCACCACATATAAACACATAACCTGTTTGAGACCGAGTTTTATGTGGGTCAGATAAGTACCCAACATCAGTATAACCAATAAGATCGCGATTGCAATCTTTATACTAAAATAAGATCATGTGTTTTATCCCATTTCGATGTCACAATAGGAGCAGAACTACATCTTGTTAACAAATTAATCAAAAAAGGCTATATCAGACCTTGTAGTATTTTCAAAATACATTAGTGCATCAACTGCACTAAGATATGGTACTTCAAGACCAATCCAATTCGGTATGTTTATCATTTCTGCAAATAATCTATTTCTTTTGAAAACTCTACAAGAATTTCAATAATTTTCAAGCTATAAGCTTATACAATATAAGAATTATAAATAAGTTTCCTAATCTGAGGTGAATTTATGCGCCTTAGTGTTGTTATCCTAGCTTATTTAGCCTTGTTTTGAGGACTTCTTGTGTGCTTAATGAGTTAATGATGATATAAATGATCATATAAGTGTTTAAGTACTTGATAATAATGTTTAAGGTGTATTTAAACAAGTTTGTATTCAAATTGATCACTTAGAGTTCATATGGGAAAACTAGTTTTACTAGCTTGAGCTAGGCGTTGTTCTAGTTCATCGCATTGGATTCTAATGTATTGAATGAGTTCCTAAGGTTGTTATTGTGTAATTATGTTGGTAAAACTTGTTTATAGTGTTTTAAGTGTAATTTAATCGATTCAAGAGTCAAAACCAAGTTGAAGATCAAAAGGGGCAAAACTAGTATTCTTAGCTTAAGTTTCTAGTTCGTCGTCTTTGATGTTGTATTGTTTTGACCTATAATCCGGTGTATTTAATTCTATAGGATTCTTGTTGAGTTGATTATGATGATATATGAAGGATATAAAAGCTTCAAATCAAGTGAAAACAATACAAAAAGGCTTAGAATGGATCAACAAAAGCACAAGACACAACTTAACATGAATTGGATACCTTGAATGTCAAGGGCGCGTCACGGACCAAATCAAAGTCCCTAGGGCACGTTCCATACATATGGAGATTCATAAGGGAACAAAAATAGTGTGTATCCATCATAAGTACGTTTGGCAAAGGTATACACGCAAAATTAACCCTGCAACGCGGACTAGTGCAAAAATCGGCAGTTTTGTCCTCCTATAAATAGGACACTTGTACTTGATGTTATACACCTTGGACGGCTTTGAAACTTGGACAGGGGATTAAAAACACTTCAATTTGGATTTTTCTTTTAATTTATATTTTTAATGGATTTTGGCATGTATTTAATAATCTTGATTACGGCTATATCCATTAGTGCCTAAACACCTTTTTTCCAGGGTTAAGGCCAAGAACATGTTTACTTTCGCTTTGAATTGAGTTTGGTTGGATTTATTATCATATTTGATTATTTTTTTATCCCTGTTTTAACTATTTTAAATATTATCTACCCTTAGAATACATATATTATCGACCTTGTGAACTTCGAAGGAGGAATAGAAAGATAGAACGTGCGGATAAATAGAGTAAGGTTCTTATTCTTTAATAAAATAAGAAATTTGAATTAGCGATTAGGATAGGGATATACCTAGAAGCCTTGCTTAGTTCACATATAGGATGACATCTTAATGCATCTAATGAATTATTAAATCTCCGCTCAACGATGTAGTTGTAATGTCCAGTTAGGTAGAAAGTTAGAAGTCGGGAGACCATAATCATATGATAAACCCTACGAATCAACAAACAAGATAAGAAGTCTTACGAATGAGGTTCAATAGCATGGTATTATTGTTCATAGTGCTTTAACCCTGGGTTTTCATCCATTGCTTGTCCAAAGTCTTTACTTTTTCGCATTACTTTAGTTTACTTTTAGCTTACAAACTTTCAAGACTCTTTTGGTTACATTGCACCACTTTAATCTTAATAGTTGAACTTGAATTAGATATTTATTGATATAAGTCTCTGAGGGATCGATATTTGGCTTTGTAAAAGGCCACTATATTACTTGGTGAGACCACGTACACTTGCGTATGCGCAATATTTTCCAGAAACTTTTATATGCTTGAAACTTTTTGAATCCTTAAAATAAACTTTCATATGAATTTTTTCAATTGACAATATTCAAAATTTCATGAACCTCATCTCCAAGTATCTGGATTACAAATCAAATAAGTTTTATGCTTACCAAGATACACATCCTTTCATGTCACTTGATAAATATTTCTATGTTAGCATGCTTAAATAAACATAGAATTTGAATCTTCATAATCTTTCATAATATTGCACGAATATTGTATCTAAGATATTAATGATATTTCATTTCGTATCGGTTCACAGTGTGACATAAAATTTTGAGATCTCATCACTTCATTATTTTGAGGTACCTGAACCTTTCATAAGGTTTCATGAAGTGTTATGTCATGGGCTTTTCAAGAGGACATTGTCTTCTTATTATGATTATTTGCTCCTTATCCTTTTCAAGAATTATTTTATTTGGAATCGATTGGTCTATCACACTTCATACGTGCATAAACTTTGTCCTTTAGGGACAGAAATAGGGGCACTTGCAGCTTAAATATTAGATTCTTTCGGCATTTGACTTGACTAATGTTTTGAATGAGAATCTGATAATAATTTCTAATATATTTCTTAGTTGCTTATAATCTCCCCCTTATGTTAGAAAAACTAACATACACCCTTCATCCTCTTTGAGGAATACATCTTTTTGCATCATGGTATATTCATTAATTGTATACCGCACATCAAAACTATTAGATGAATAACGTGTGGTTTCTGACTCAGAGCCAACTTTGAGAGAAAATTAATCATAATTTATTGGTTTGATGCATACAAGTATTTTTGTATATAATATTTCAAACCAACACATGAAGCTTTTGTTCTCATTAGCAATAATTCAGTTATTTATCGAAGACATTCAATGCCAAACCGACATTAACAAGATGAATTATTTGATTACACAATCTAAAAATTATGCTCTTAACTCAATTTAATTTAGCAGCAACTTTATGAATGTCAAACTGCATGTTGACAACAAACATACATGTGATCATCTTACATCGATGCATCTTATTAGATCACATGACAGATGAACGGGCCTATATTCACCTTTTATATTTTTCAAATTTTGAGGGATCAAATCCCAACATTAGTTGGTCCAATCAACTTATCACGGGAACAAGTAACATCAATAATTCTTGAAGAATCTTTTATTTCTTCAGTATATGCCTAATACTCAATATTCATATTTTCGAAATATAGCAATCATTCATGTTAATTTATGAAATTTTATACTAGTAAGCTCCAAGTTTACCACGACATGTGCCTTTTTTTAGTAAATTTCAGATTTACTATTACATGAATAAATTTTTGAATTTAATACTTTAAAAGTAGATTTCAAAATAACTCTTCTCAGTTATTCAGCCTCTTTCGGAGGTGAGTTGTGATACCATCACAATCAAATGCACGTTTACATTAATAAGCTTCTCATTCCCTAGGAATAAAATCTAATCATGCCTTAAGCCTATCAAATTATGATAGCTTATAACCTCTTTCATGATATTGCCACTTCAGAGCACATCGAGACATACATATCTTTTAGAGTATATCATATATTGCTACCACATTTACTTTAAGAATGGAGCAAATTGTCATCTTTCAGATTTATCATATATTGCTACCACATCCACTTCATGGAATGGGGCATATCACATGCACTTCATGGAATGGAACAAATTGTCATCTTTCAGACTTATCATAAATTGCTACCACATTCACTTCATGGAATGGAGCATATCACATTCACTTCATGAAGCATATTTAAAGAGGCAGGTTTTATGACTTTTCACTAAATACATATTATTTTATCTTAGCCATCATAATATGGTGCACTGAGATTCAAACTCAATGTCTTACCCATTTAAAGGCGTCTTAGGCATAACTCGATGGGATTTAAACCTAATATTTTATCATCATGATACATCGGGACACTAACCCGATGTCTTACTCTTTTGTAAGTGCGATGAAACTTTAATCCATCATCTTATCCTCAACCAGTGCATTAGAACTCAAACCTGAGCCTTTCAGAAATATGTGACCAATCTTAATTATAGCCACAAATAAAAATTTGATCATGACATCAACTCAATGTAATTAGATATAAATTTCAATTTCTTAGCTAATCCTTCACAGTTTTAATAAAGATTAAAACGAATAACCACTAATCGTGTTATAAATATAAAGAAAATGACACTTTATTTTTAATATAAATAATTAGTTTGGCAGGAGACAACAAAGATCTTAGAAAATTTTGTGTTGTTCCCCTTTTTTCGTAATTATTATCCAACTGATCCATCAGAACAAAGAAAAAGAAAGAACAATACATGAAACATGTTACCTGAATTAGAATCGCTAGTTATTGGATCAAAAATACTAGACGACTATGGAAAAATATTGAATGACTATGGCTCAGTTGGCTAAAGCATCGTGCTGATAACGTGTTATGAAATATAAAGTAAGAACAACAAAAATAGAGAGAGAAGAGAGAGTGATTATTATTTCTCTTGAGAGGTTTCTTGATGGGTCAATTACAACGAAGAAAAATCCTTTATTTATAGGGAAAAACTAACCTTCGGTTTTCAACTTTTTCATAAATATACATTCACTATGATAAAAAAGACATTCACTATATATGGTAAAGGAAGTGTTAAATGGCCAAAAAGTTTTGGCCCAAATTTGGCGACAATTGGGAAAAGACTTACATAGCCTTATTTTAGATTTTATCATATTTTCTTAGATAAATCTCCTCTAAATTATATTAATAAATGCACTAACTTTTTTCTATTCCCTAAACTTATGGAACAACTAAAATTGATTTATACAAGAACAATTAATAAAAATAAAAAAATTCTACATACTCTAAGTATTTTATATGTATAGTAAATTATATAGTTAATTAAATTAAAAAATTATACATTTACTTATAATTAAAAAAAATAATAAATGTATTTTATATGATTATTCTCCTTTCAATATAATGTATAAGTAAATTTATATTTCACTTCATATTCAACTTTTTCTCGGTTCAACTTAAATATATTTATCAATTATTTAAATTAAAATTTAATGTTTTACCCCAATAAAATATTTTATCTTACAATGTATATTAAATCTTTTCTTTAAATTACGATGATATACACACATCTACATATATTTGAATATAAATTTCATATTCCTCTATATTAATGGACTAGAGGGAGAACAAAAAAATTAAATTGAAAACTATATCATCCAATTCAAAAAAAAATTATTTCAAATTAAAATGATATCTTCGAATAAAATTATAAATAAATTAATCAAAGTAATCTTAATTATTTGAGAAGTGGAGTTGATAAATAAAAGTTGAATATGTCATTTATATTTCTATGTTTAAATTTTTAATTATGTCTTAGTCGTATTATTTGTTTTAAACTATTTTTCTTGATTGCTTATTACTTATTTCACTTTTCAATTTTGTTTATTGATCAACCCAAAAAAAAATCAAAAATAATTCGTTAATTTACTCAATTCCAATGAAATTATAAATATTCATTGTCATACAATATTATTTACTATTTTAATTTCTTAATAACACACAATTGTAATATATCATTCAAGACATAAAAGAATGTCAATCAATAATTTGTTTTCTTAAAATAGTGGGTGCTCATGATTTCATGGGGATTAATTGTTGATTAAAATTAAAATTAAAGTAATTTAGTTGATTTTAAACTTTAAAATAAAATAAAACTATCAACTTGGTTTAGTTTTTTGGTTTATAACTAGCTATTTAAAAAATAATAAAGACACGAAACAATTATTTCATATGAACATTATAAATTAATAAATTGATATCTAGTATTACTAGATAAGTATAGTTGAATATTTTACATTATTTTTCAATACTCTTTTGAAACCTTAGCATCTTTGTGTTGCATAATTATAGAGATTACTCCATTTCACATTTCTAACATCCGTAAAATAACATAAAGCTTTAAATAAAATAGTCAACCTTTCAAAAATTAAAAGATTAATCTATTGAGTAAATTAAAAACATACTATACACTACACTATATATAGACAATTAAATTTAGAGTGTTGTATTTTTTTTTTCTTCATATTTTTCAAGAAATAAAATTTAAAAATATAGTAGTACATGTGAAAATAAGTAGACTAAAATCAAATTAATGATTATAAGATATAAAATATTTATATTTAGTTATTGAAAAATATCATCTATTCAACTAATTTATATATATAATTTATTCGTTCAGAGACCGAAAGCTCAAACACAATTAATTAATTTCTTAAATTAAACAAAGAAGGAGATGATTTGGAGAAGAATTTATTGCTCTCCGAATTGTGGTTATTTTTAGTAAAATAAAAATCAAATTAAATATTATCAATTTTTTAAATCTAAAATCAAATCAAACCAAATATCGATTTTTTTATTTGATTCCATTTAAAATCAAATCACACCAAATGTTGTTAGAGAGTGAAATGGCCCTTCAGGTTATTGACTGTGTTCTTGCTTATCTTCGCCGATAGAGCTCCTCCATAGCTGTCACAAGTCATTAGTGACTTGCTAGAATCGATAGTTCGGTTATCTGACGATTTGATCTTTAGAACCACTTTTTCAATTTGAAGTCTCCGTTGATTCCAAATGGCCGACGAACAAAAACTTCAATAAAATAATTTTGGATGCAAATTTTGACTACGCTTGTAGCTATGTAAAATCAATTTTAGGGTAGCTATACCCTTGGTTCGGACCCCATAGCACCTGAGCTCATTTCAACCGATTAGTCGAAAAGTAAAAAATCAAAATATATAAGTGTGGGACCTACAAGTGGCCTAAATGACCTTGTACAGAGAATCCAACTTCACCAATGCATCTGAAATGTCAAATTTAGTGGGGTTACATAGTTCATTTGGAAAAACACAGTCCAAATGAGTCTGGAAGGTCAAAATAAGTTTTTACCTTGCGGGCCCATTTAAACTCGTATAAAAGGCCCTTTAGGCCCATTTTGGGGGCATTATTCATTTCTTTGGAAACCCTAAAAGCCATGAGAGATTGTCGACTAAAAAATAAGTCTTGTGAGTTGATTAGGAGCTTGAATAACTTGTATAATTCATTTTTGGTACAAATCTAAGGTAAGATTCCTTTAAATTTGGTAATAATTTCTTGATTTCTAGACCCAAAAACCCTAAGTATTTGAGGCTCAATTGTAGCCACAAATATGATTGATTTACTCATATTTCTTAAGGGTTTTAGTCCCTAATAATATTTAGACTATGAGTTGGACTCAGAAACTCATTTTTCAAAGGTGGGATCCACTTGAGGGTTTGGTGTCATATTGGACCCATGGCATAATGGTGTCATAATGGGTGTTGTTGTTCTTATAAAGATGTTTAAAATATTTTGTTGATAGCTTGGCTTATTGAAGAAGAAGCTTCAAGAAAAGGGAAGGCAGAGTTTGTTGGTTCATGAACAATTGGACTCGAGGTAGGTTAGGCTTACCCATAGTTAGATTAAGCTTGGTTGTAATATAATTATTCATATCTTATGAGATTGGGTGGGTTTTTTAGATGATAAATGATTGAATGATGATGCTTGGGATTAGTTGATTCTCATAGGTTGTTAAACTTGTAAAAATATGATACCTTTAGCTTAGAACCTTGGATAATTCTATGTATAGCCTCATAAATAGTATGAAAATACTTTAGTTGCTCTACTAGATGAGAGTGATATTGTTTATTGGCCTTAAAAGTATGTTGACTTAGTTATTGCTTAATTATGAAATGGCCTTGGTGTTGGGTTGACTTAGGAAGAATACTTGAAGAAGATTTCTTCTATAGGCTTAGTAAGGATTGATAAGCCCTTATGGTGTGACTTAGATAACCTAACCTAAATCCGGGTAGAAGTTAGTCTTGTAGAAGTGACTTTAGTATTATTGGGAGTTAGAAGTGTGACTTAACCCACCTTAAGCTTGAACTATGCAACTCCTTGGTAACCTAGCTACTTGATGAGCATCTAAATTACATTATTGAGATTACAAAGGTTAAACTCGGTTATCGATTTATCAATAAGGTCGATGGTTGAAAAATGTGTATACTTAATTGGTTGTCTTATTGCCATGTTATGGAGAGCCATGGAAAGATGGTAATTGTGTATATCATCTGGATACTCATGCTTATGATCCTACTCATATTTCATGACGATGACTAGTAATAAAGTGTGATGGTTTATGTATCTTACATCTCTATTATTCAATTATTGTGAACTTGTGTATGTTTATTGATTTGGGCCATATATGTGTGTATGTTGTTGTCTTGGAAAATATTGATTCTATGATGATGCCCGATGAACTCGAAGTAAATATTAATACTATAATGATGCCCGGTGAATTTGGAGGAAATATTAATATTATGATGATGTCCGGTGAATACAGAGAAAATATTGTTACTATGATTATGCCTGACAAATCTAGAGGAAATATTGATTCTATGATGATGTCCGGTGATTTCGGAGGAAATATTGATACTATGATGATCCTCGGTGAATCCAAAGGAAAAATTGATGCTATGATGATGCCAGGTGAATTCGGAGGAAATATTAATACTATGATGATACCCGGTGAATTCGGAGGAAATATTAATACTATGATGATACCCGGTGAATTCGGAGGAAATATTGATACTATGATGATGCTCGATGAATCAGGAGGAAATATTAATACTATGATAATGCCCGGTGAATTCAGATAAAAATTTAATACTATGATGATGCCCGATGAATCTGGAGGAAATGTTGATGTTATGATGATGCTCGGTAAATTCAAAAGTGATAATGATGTTATGATGATACCTGGTGAATTTGAAAGAGGTAATGATGTTATGATTATATTTGGTGAATCCGAAAGGTAATGATGTTATGATGCCGTGTGGGGCAACTTTATATAAGTGCATGTGTATATATGTGGGGTTATGCTGTGTGTGGCTAATCATTGATGTCCTCGAGACATGATGTCTTTTATGGTAATTGATACTCATTCTTTGTCACTAATCACTAAATAAGGGGTGTGATCGTTGTTGACTCTAATTAGTAACTAGTGATAAGTTAGGCTAAAGATTGGGTTAATTCCACTAGATAGGATAATCATGTGTACAATTAAGGGCTCACTTAGTAATCTTCTTGACTTGAATAAAGGGGTTATGTTATGGAATTTCGCCTAGTAAAGTAGCTTATGTGACAACTAGTTGTTTCTAATAATTGGCTATGACTTGTGGGCTAGAAATCTAGTAAACTAGATAGTGGATCTCACTTGGTTAAAATATAAAAACTAGTCCTTAAAGTTATAATATGCCTAATGATATTGGTCTTAGTATTGTATGATGAATAGTTAAGTTGACTTCTCGTATGTGACGTCGTGGTGGCTTAAATGACAACTTATGTAATGAGGTTGCTAACTAGATAATGGACTTGAGATAGGTGAATAAATAATGGCATTGGTAACCTGTAGCTTTTCCTTATTTAATGATTAGTAAACTATAAAACTTGTAAACTAGTGCATTATGGATCTGGTGATTAGCTAATATAGACTAGACTTTGGAGTTCATTAATGAAATAGATAATAAGTGACTATATAGCTATGTTATGGTGATCTCAATTTTGTTTTATATAAATGCGGTTTGATGATGACTGTAGACCTCAGTAAGAGGCCATGGTAGGAATGTGGACCCGCGGTTTGGGGTAAGTGATTGTGTAATTGTGCCTTGATATATTGATGGTTTGATCTTTTGGTGTACTCTCCGGTGCTATAAGATGTCGTGATGAGTTCTTGTATTGTATTCGTTTGGTGTATTCTCCGGTGGTATGGGATATCGTGATGAGTTCTTTGTTGTGTTCTTTTGCGTGTACTTTTCGGTGGTATGGGACGTCGTGGTAAGTTCTTGTGCTTTATATTCTAATGATGGTTGGTGTTGATTACAATAAATTCATGGTTTTTATTATATATTTACACGGCTTTACGCTTCTGAAATGATTACTCATATTGTATGAAATTTATGGTATATGCGGATATGGAATTTCATACTATTGATATAGTTGATTAGTATTTATACAGTGATATTGAAGAAAATTCAGGGTCGGTCCTATACTTTGACTTTAAGTTATTGTCTTACCTTATATCGTCCTTATATTATAATTTAGCTCAATCGGCCGATAATGCCTACTGAGTGCCCATATTTTGGTACTCATACTACACTTCTGTACCTTTTTGGTACAGACACAGGTTATAGTTACCGTCGTTGAGTCGGGATCATGCCGTATTGACCAATCGAAGATAGGGTGAGCTCTTGGAGTTCGAGTTGCCCTCTTTCCCCTCTATCTTTACTTGTCTTTTGTATTCGAGACAATTGTATAAAACTATTTAAGTTGTCAAACTTCGAATTGTAATTTCTGTTGTTGGATTTAGAGCTGCACTTGTACTTGTACTATTGGATCATGGGATTGGTATTGGAATGTTAGTTATTTCATTTGTGGAATGTTGTTGTTATATTGTGTTGCTACATTAGGTCCATGTTGGACATTTCTCCCAAGGTAACCCATTATATTAGCTTCGGGTTACGATGTTGGCTTGACTACCGGTGGGTTGTGGTAGGTGCCATAATGACTCAAAAAGAAGATTGTGATAAATTGGTATCAGAGCTTACTTTTCACCGGTATTATTGGTATAAGAGCAAATGTCTAATAGAGTCCTGCGGATCGGAACGTTGACGTCCATTTCCTATCTTCGGGAGGCTATGTGACATTCTTAGAAGTCCTTCATTTTTTTCATTCATATAATGCTAAGAGTCTAAGTTGGTTTGTAGTATATTTTCAATAACTCAAAATTGGTCATGGGGGTGACTTGGGAGCTTATATCGCGATTATCTTCAAGATTAAGGAAAGAATTTCTTGAATTCATGTTTGAATTTCTTTGTTTGGACCCAAAACCCTAATTTAGCCTAGGGCTTGATTTTAGTCCAAAGTATACTTAGTATTTACCCATTCTTTGAGGGTTATGATTCCTTGTTCACATGTGAACATTGAGTTGGCCTCGAAAATTCATTTTTCATATATGGGACCCACTTAAGATTTTGGTGTCGTTTCTGGACCCAGAGCATAATAGTAAAATATGGGTATTATTAGACTCGTATTGATGAGTAGATTATGATTTTGATAGTGTGATGGCATTTTGAGAATTGTAAAGTGAAGACGGGCATGAGGTACATGAAGTGAGGTTTTGCGATTTGGCCTTAAGGTAGGCTTCTGCCTACTTTTCTTTATAAATGGTGTGTGATATGTGTTGCGTGTGAATATGGATGTTAGGCTTGATTATGAGTAGGATAACTTGACCTTGATTGTTGATGTTTCGGGAATAGATGAGGGTTTTTGGACCCGTAAGATAGCATGTGTATGACCCTTTTGTATCCTATTACCTTTCCTCTTTAGTTTAGATTAGTTATAGCATGGATATGATATAATGCTTTGTTTGGAATATGGTTTTAGCGTTTGAAGTATGATTTGTATATTTAGCCTTATTGGGCTAGTGTGGTAATCTTGAAATCATAAGTTGGGTAGAGTTGACTTGAGTGCCCTTGTTTCTAGTCAACTTTGTTATCTTAGGCTTGAATATGGCTTACTTGACATCCAGAATATGAACTAGATACCTTAGCCTTGTTTGGGGTATAGTATGTCTAATTATGAAAATTGTAGATTAGAAATGGGATCATTCGGCCCATTTAGACCTAAGCTTGTGTTAATGTTCTCGGATTTTGTATTTTGAGTTGTGGTTATGATACTTCTTGTGGCAATGATATTGGGCATTTGGAGATGATATTCCTCCTAGATACATTGTGTGGCCTGTAGAGATGTTATTTCCTCTTAGACTTGATGATTGGCCTATAGAGTTGCTATTTATTTTAGTCATGATTGTTGGACCTATAGAGACGATGTTCCTCTTGGATATGTAAATTGGCCAAGAGAAGTGATATTCCTCGTTGTCATATTGTATGACCAATTAATATATGATATCCTATAGACAATTCTATGTCTATCTATGTTATTCCTCCTAGATGTGAGATGCCTCTTGTGTGAGAGATGATGACATGCTTATCAATATTATGCCTCTTATATGTGATATGCCTCATATATATGAGATGATTAGGGATATGCTACGTCTTATAAATATGATTATTGATATGAGTTTTGGATATATGTTGGTCCTAAGACCATGATTATGATGTTGTGATTATTTTGGATAAATTGATTGGCCAAGGGTCGTGTTATGATATTGATTGAATAGTCGAGAAGTGTTTATCATTATAAACGATGTGATTACAATTTATGAATATAAATATATATATGTTGGTATACTCATCTCTCCGGTATGGGACGGAGGAAGAAGCGGTATGATGCTTATTATTCCATTGATTGAATATGTAACACCTCAATAATTTTTAATATTTATTTTAATAGTTTAGACAAGTATAACTCTTAATCTATGAAGCATTGCGTGACAGAATACTGGTGATGGCATGCATAGATTCGGTACGTTCATGATTATTTACCATTATAAATGATGTGATTATAGCTGAAATATGATCTTATGGCTGCTCTTCTGGTTAGACGGTTAAGCTATGTGGTAACTAGTTGTCTATTAGGGGACTATAGCACTTAATGGCTAGGAATCTAATGTATTAGTTAATGAATCTTGCTTAGTTGAAACATGGTAGCTAATGATGATTAGTTGAGGAATGATGTCAGTTAATAAAAAATGGTTGGATAATAAGTAGTAATGTGTTGTTTAGTAATGATTAATAGATATAGGATGAGTAGTTGATAATAACGAATGGTGGATAAATGACGGTTTTGGTCTAATGATGAACTTTGACTATATGTTAGACGTTAACTATTAAATAAATAGTGGTTAGTTCTTATCATGGGAATAAGGATTATGTGAAGTATAAGGTTTAAGCTAATAACTAGAGGTTCTGTGATGACTGATAACGCTCAAACTACAGCTCTCGTAAGAGTGTAAGCGGTCGCTGTCAAATATAGAACCCAACTGGGTTGGGTGTCGAATCCCACAGGGAATACTCGGTCACTAAGTATGTAACGATTAGTAGACTTTTGGTGAAAGTTTCGTAAAAAAAGGGGGGATTGTAGCGTGAATTTAAGAGTATCAAAATAGTAATGTAAGAACGAAAAATAGAAGAGTAAAACGGATTGCTTGGTTGGTTTTGATCAATGAGAATTGAGAGTTAGGGTTATGTCCACCTTATGAGTTATACGTATCTATTGACTATGAGTTATGCAGAATTCAGACATGCATGCGCTTATAGAGAATCGTATTCTATGGTAAATCCAGGCGTCTTTCGACCATCAAGGACTATTTCACTTTTACTCTTTCGAGCTTAAAGCATATCTAATGGTAAAAATTCTCCAAGAGGTTAATCCAGTTACGGCACTAACTTTTAAACAGGGGTTGGTGCCCTATTTCCTTGACATTCTTTCTTTTCCAGACATGTAACTTTTCTTTCGAACAAGTTAATGCTATACTGGCGTATTCTATATGTTTGCAACCATAAGAATTTATATTAAGATGAAGAGAAGAATGATATAAGCAGCATACGTGTCAAGAATTCACAAACTCATAGCAATAGATAGTATCTCATAAGGCTTCCATAACCCTAACAGAGAAGTTTAGTTATTCATGAGTGCAACGGAAATCACAATAAACATTATCCGCATACCAAGATAAAAATCTCACGTGAAGTATGTTTTGGTAGGGCTTGTGGCATGAATTCCTTGCAAAATAGCGTTTCTCTTGTTATGAAAATTAAAAGTCGACTAGATGAAAGAAAATTGTCAGAAATAAGAATTAATTGAAAGAAAATGAATTGAAAGTGTTGAATGAATAATAAAAAGTAATTGATTGAAGAAGTATGAATTATGAAAAACTTCAGCAAAATAGGGTATTTATAATACCCATATCCTATTCCTACTAGGCTACTGCGTACTTATCCTAATCCTAATAAGTTACTGCATCATTATCCTAATCCTACTAAGTTACTGCTGATCCCCAAAGTCTTTGGAAATGCTGTTTTTGCCCGGGACAGGTTTTCCATGCGTCACTTTTAGTCCCTAGGCGTCCAAGCTCTGCTTTCCTTCTTTCGTGAAGCTTCCTTTGGCGTCAAGTTATCCATAAAATGCTGAAATCTTCATCATTTATACCTGAAAACTTGCTAATCACATTTGTTAGCTCACTTACAGGAAAGAGGACTAAAAGTGCATGAATTATGTATTTTGTCCTCAAAACTTAGCTAAAATATGGGTAGATTATAGCACTTTAGGCGTGTAAATACGCCTATCATCAACACCCCACACTTAAAGCTTTGTTCGCCCTCGAACAAAATATCATGTCCTTCTAAACATCTACTTAGGGTTTCATAGTAACAACACAAAATATTCATCCAGACAGGCATAGCAATTATTAACAAAGAGTAGTTTTCTAATCACTACTAGAAACAATTCAACCTCTAATATAGACTCGTGATGGTGGTTAATTTGTATTCAAGAAGTTAAGGCACAAAGAATCATACACGACTACCCAAAACTCATCAACCATGTGTGTCTCACACAAGACATTACCCATAATCACTCACAAGTATTGTATATATTTCGAACATGGGTATAAGATTTTCCTTGTTCTCACTCTCACAAAGAATTCATATGTTGCAACTGATGACCATAGGCTTGCCCTTAGTGTAATGCTCCACTAAATATCAGAATGCTAAGCTTAGGATCAAATAGGTCTTTTACAGGTTGTAATGTAGGCTAAGGGACGGGTAGGACTATTTTGGCCAGAAATAGTGACTATGCTCCTAAGCGCTTTAATACATCACATTATGCCATTAATGCTTTCTTTCAAACAATCTTTCTACTTTCTTTTAATCTACCACCCCTTCTCACCTCTTTTGTTATTCAATTTTGAACAGAATTAACTTTTTGTTTTCATTTTCATTTTCCTCTCTTCTTTTTTTTTATAACACACCTCTATGATAACCATTCTTTTTCATAATGAATTCAAGTACCAATTCACTTTAAGGCACTACTCTCACCCAATTTCCTCTTATTTTGTCACATGACTTTACAATTTTAAAGCACTTAGGAATTTAGATCAAATTATGGTCTTGAAAAAAAAGGGGATTGGGCTTACATATGAGGCTGTCAAAGAGAATAGGATTAAGGCTCAAAGGGGGTTATCTAGGATGATGTCCATTGGTAGATAAAATGAAGGTAAACAATTATAGGTTGCCAAAGAAATGCCTAAATCATCTCCTAAACTCACACTTTTTATTTCGCTTTACATACATACCAGGCAAGTTCTAGCATCAGCCACAAACATAGAATATACTATCATCTCACACACACAAAGCACATGGTCGACTTTATTGGAAGCAGTATAGACTATTGACCCAACGTATGAAGGAATTAAACCACATAGATATCACACAGTGAGTCACACTTAGAGCCTAAACGTCTCAATAGTAATGATTTTATCACAGACTCTTGTCATAATACCATGCTGCCTATCAGAACAATTTAATGCAAAGTTAAAAATTTTAAAAAAAATTAACTACTAAAAAAAACAAAACAAACGAACATAAATAAATGCAAATGCAGATAAGGAAGGTTAGCATGCAAATACCAGCACCCCACACTTAGACGGGACACACTGCCCTCAGTGGAAAATAAATAAGAAGAACCTGGTTAGTCGGACTCCTCCTCTATGTCTGGGGTTATACCCCCTTCGTCGGAATCATCATTAGAGTCGTTGCCATCAGAGTTCTCCTCCACATCAGAGTCTGGTATGCGGCGATCATCATCGGTTGGCACATCGTCATCAAGAGGTTTCTCAAAAAATACACCTACTCCACACATCGCCCTCGCATGATCATTCATTGGGTAGTCATAATCCAGTTGTTGGAGCTCTACAGCAGTTGGAACACGACCCCCGCTCATCATGGTAAACCTCGTCATGTTATATAAATGGCGGAAGAAGCTTTCGTCGCGAGCATATCTTTCTGCAGTGGTAAGGTTGACGTCATGCGTGGATTCAGCATCTTTAACCTTTGTGAGGTCAACCTTCTTCGGGTTGTGTGGAAGCTTATGATCAGCCGGTTCCTCTTTGATGTCCTCCTTCCTTAATATTGCAGTCAACAGATTGCCAAAGCTGAAGTGGGACCTCTTGTGCAGCCTAGCCTTACGCATTATAGATCGAATAATTGCCCCAATGTTGATAGGGACATTCGTCATCAATGCGTACACCAAGCACACTCTATCTCATGTTATCTTTGTGTACTGTGTCCTTGGAATCAGGCAAGAGTTGACTATTCGCAACCATATCCTAGCTTCCCTATTTAAGGAAGCATATGGGAAGGTGTTGTGCTGACCGGTGTCCTTGTGTCTACTCCATCGTGCCATAGATCTTGTTCCGCATAATGTGTGTCTAATGGCCCTGTACGGAGGTCTGTTATACAGCTTCTTGAGTGGTGATGGATCAACAGATGGCAAACCTAGAAAAGAGTTGAAGAACTTCGCATTTAGTTGAAGGACTTGGCCCCGAATCTTTACTTCACTCCCTGTAGTTTTCGGTGACCAGTTGGCATAGAATTCTCGTGTTAGATCGAGATTGCATTCTCCCATATCTCGGAAGATGAAATCAAGATGTAACACCATTATCTTGGCCAACATGCGAGGTTCTTTCTTTGCTAGGCTTTCCTTGTGTATCAACTCCACATGAACATATTTTTTTTCTTTATTGTTCCTATACCACTCCTTTACTTGATCCTCTATAACCCATTTGATTCCAAACATGCAGCGAGGTATTTGCAGTGAGGAGGATTCACCTTGCTCTTTACGTCCCCTTTTCTGGCCTTTTTGTAAGGTAGTCGCTTTATCCTTTCCTTGTCTTGCTTTTGGTGCCATTGTACCTGAGATTAAGATAATAGTAATGTTAGCTTGATCTCGGTGGATCCAATCAATAAACAAGCAGTAGTGGCACCACCCCACACTTAATTTGTTGGCACAGATTAGTGAAGTGAATGATGTCGATTACTCAAGCTTCATCGATATACGTTTAGGTGTTATGCTCCAACAATATAATCAGTGTAGTCATACATTTCTTATCATCTTAACTATCCTTTTTGAGTCCATTATATGAAATCTTGGCAATACTTTCATGCTTGGATTGATGTATCTTTTGAGCAAGACTACTACATAGATATTGGATCAAGTTATCGCATTTAGAAATAATCACAACATCGTATGTTTGTAGTCAACCATGATTCTCATCTTGATGAACAAGTCATTCCAATATGTAAGCTTTCTAGCTACAAGATTATGCAATTTCCTTGGCCATGTCAATTCCGCAAAAGTATGACAGTGTATAAGAATTAAATACAAGGTGGAAACAATTCAAGAGTATCCTTACGTATCCTTTCACTTACTTAGTTGTATCACAACAAATCAACCACATTCAAATCACCAATACTACTTCAAGATTTAACAATTTATTATAGGCGTAGTAGTGTAGTACTTACGGAATATAAAAGAAGAGCAACGAAGTACTTACTTGGTTGATGGCCTCGGAAGATGTTCTTGCAAAGTAAAAAAGCAAAAAGGAAAATTTTTGAGAGAATTTGGAGAGGTAGGCGGCGCCTAGGTTGAAGTTGCAATGCAATTTTTTGTTCTAAGACTAAGGTTCTATTTATAGGACAAGCTTGGGTCGGGTTTTGACCCATTTGGAATTGGATTTGGAGACCAAAAGTGACCATAGGCGGCGCCTAATGCTTTGCCTATGCTTGGCATAGGCGGCGCCTTTTGCAAAGCATTGTTGAGCATAGGCGGCGCCTATGCTATGACATTGTTAGGCATAGGCAGCGCCTATGCCATGGCATACTAGATTCAGAGACAAAAGGCTTTTGCATAGACGGCGCCTATGCTATGGCATTGTTGAGCATAGGCGGTGCCTATGCCATGGCGTTGTATAATCCGAGAGCTTAGGCCATAGCATAGGCCTTGCCTTGTTTGTGACCAAGATTTACATAGGCCTTGCCTTGTTCTTTGCCTATATTTTCATAGGCAATGCCTAACCCATAGCCTTTTGCTTCTTCATTCCTAACTTACCACCTTCAATATGCAATACTTCCAAATCAAAATTTGAAACCAATCTCCTCCTTTACACCTCTTGCACCTACATTTACTCAAAAACAACAAAAACGATTAGAATGATGGGTTGCCTCCCATCAAGCGCCTTAGTTTTGGTCATGGCTCGATAAAATCCTAGGAAAACAAAAACAACAAAAACAATTAAAAATGATGGGTTGCCTCCCATCAAGCGCTTGATTTATTGTCGCGGCACGATATAGCTATCTCGATTACTTAGACTTCATTGAGATAGATGGTGGATCGTTTTCTGAATGGATTCAGACGACAATGAGGCTTACTTGTAGGCATACAATCTTCTTCGAGATGACCCTTGTGCATACATATCCCAGGCGGGATACCAATTATATCATCAATAGTCCAACCAATGGCTCTCTTGTACCTCTTTAGAGCAGAGATGAGAGTCTCTACATGTTGTTCAGTTAATTCATCCGCCACACTCACCGGAAGTGTATTTCCACTTCCCAAGAATGCATACCTTAGATAATTGGGGAGCTCTTTCGATTCTAGCACTGGTGGCTCTTCAATGGAAATCTTCGTTGTTGGTGACGATTGATTCTTAAGATCAAGGTCCGGCTGCTTAGGAGTATGAGAATAGGACCCTATTTCTGTTAGAGCACACATAGTTTCTTCATAATCTTCATCATCCTCATGCTCAACATTCAGCAGCGCAGCAGGCAATGGCTCAACAGTAAGTTGTCTCTCTACAGATAATGCTTTCTTATCCTCATAATGAACATCAGCTACAGAGAACACATCCATATCTCTCGGCTACTTCATCGATTTGCACAAATCAAAATAAATCACTTCGTCATTCATTCGAAATAAAAGCTCATTATCTCTCATGTCAATAAGAACACTTCCGGTTGCGAGGAAAGGGCGTCCCAAGATTATGGAAACTTCAGAATCCACCTCGCAATCCAAAATAACAAAGTCTGCAGGAAAGATGAAGGTGGAAACCTTTACCAACACATCATTTAAGATGCCAAGAGGTCGTTTTACCGACCTATCTGCCATCACGAGCCGCATATTGGTTGGTGTAGGGTCGCCCAACCCCAACTTTCTATAGATGGATAGTGGCATCAAATTGATGCTAGCACCCAAATCGCACAATGCCTTAGCAAAATCCAACGATCCAATCGTTCAAGGAATAGTGAAAGCACCAGGATCTGCCTTATTCTGAACTAACGATCTTGTAGAGATTGCACTGCAATGGTGAACATTGTCTGCCGGCTCATAGCTTACTGCCCGCTTCTTTGTAAACAGGTCCTTCATGAATTTAGCATACCCAGGCATTTGTTCCAGCGCCTCCACCAAAGGAACATTAATAGTCAGCTGCTTCAACATAGTCATGAATTTACTGAACCTTGTGTCATCAGTTTTCTTCTTCAGTCTCTGAGGAAAAGGTGGTGGTGGAAGAGGAATAGTTTTCTCCACGACTTTCTTTTTCTCTTGCTTCAGACTAGCACTCTTTTCAGGCTGTGGACGTTGAGGGGTGACGTCATTGACGCCTTCTTCAGCTTCTTCGGCGTCCTCACCATCAGTATCAATATCGTTGTCCGCTACATCGTCAACTGCTTGCTTGCCTTTGGGTAAATTTTCCAACACCTTACCACTCCTAGTAGTAATAGCCATGCATGATCCATCGTTCTTTGGGTTTTGCACTGTGTCGCTAGGTAAGGTGCCGATTTTTCTTTGATTTAATGTAGCTGAAATTTGACTCAATTGTTGCTCCAGCTGTCTTATTGAAGTGGGATGCAAGTCAACCAATTGCTTCATTGAGGCCAAATCATTTATTACCTCAGTTACTCCCATGCTGGTTGCCTTCACTCCTTTCAACAGCTTAGCCATCATATCTTCCATGGACATATTTCCAGAACCAGATGCAGTGGCGTCACGTCTTCCAGGAGGAATATACACGCCACTCCTGTCAGTCTTGTTCTTCCAACTACCTTGATCACGGTCCTTGTTTCCAGAATTATCATAATAGTTCCGACCTTGATTTCCTTGTGCATTGCCTCGGAAACCTCCCTGATTATTCAAGTAGTTAGCTTCTTCTTCAGAATCGGATTCACCTCTTGCCTGTGACACAACAGCTTTGACTTTTTCGGTCTTTCCTGATAATAAGTGCTTGGTAAGAAGATCCATCTGTGTTTTTATGTGCGCCATATCTTGATCGTGTTCCTCCTCTCTTCGCCTTTGTTCTGCAGTCATGCCAATTGATGTGGTAAAGCTTGCTACCTCAGCATCCCTGGTATGCCAAGCTCTACTTTGCTTTGTCATCCGGTCTAGCATACCACTTGCCTCATTAAAAGTAAGGTCCATGAATGAACCACCCGCAGCATTATCAACCACTAGTTTTGTTACTAAATTCAAGGATTTGTATAGTATCTCCATCAAGTGGACATTGGTCATATAATGGTTTGGGCACCTCATAAGCTTTTTCTTGAATCTCTCCTATGTTTCGTGGAGGGCTTCAGTTGGAAGCTGACGGAAATTGTTGATTTCATCTCTCAATTGTGCTCTCTTGGATGGCGGAAAGAATCTTTCTAGGAAAGCGTCTTTTAATTGCCTCCAATTAGTGATAGAATCAGGAGTCAACCCATTCAACCATTGAGTTACCTCACCAGATAGAGACAATAGAAATAAGCGCAGCCGAATTGCATTCTGTCCAACGCCTGGATTGTCGAATGATTTGTATGTAGAGACAAAATTGACCAGATGCATATTCGGATCATCTCCTACAAGTCCACCAAATAATCCCTTGAGTTGCAATAACTGAATCATGGTGCTAGTGATATTGAACTTGGCTCCGGGTGCCAATGGCAGAGGAATAATAGCTCCTGTGGCACCAGCTCCGTCCAGGTCGTCATCATCATCATCGAAAGGCATTTGCATATTTCGGCGTTCAGGCCTAAATCTTGATTGACGATCTTTTCTGTTCGCAGGTGTCGCCACCTCATCAGTACGCCTAGGATTCAGTAGCTCCTCATCACCCAGGTCCTCATCATCAGGGTTTGTTGACCGACCTGGGTTGTCAATATTCTGTTGATGCACTTGAGCAGCTGCCAATGCAGCTAATCTAGCCTACTCCTGTTGAGCAGCCCTTCTTTCAATGTCACGTCGTGCATCCATTCTGCCAATAAGTTGTGGTTCAGGATTTATGGGTAATAATGGCTGACCAGAACTTCGAGTATTTGGCATGCACTGAACAGAACCTGAATAAAACAAAAACAACAACTAAAAATAAAGTACGAGAATCTTTGACCAAAGGGTCTAGTAATTATCACAAACTTAGTTGACAACCGTATTCCCCGGCAACGGCGCCAAAATTTGATAACGCTCAAACTACAGCTCTCGTAAGAGTGTAAGCAGTCGTTGTCAAATATAAAACCCAACTGGGTTGGGTGTCGAATCCCATAGGGAATACTCGGTCACTAAGTATGTAACGATTAGTAGATTTTTGGTGAAAGTTTTATAAAAAAAGGGGGGATTGTAGCGTGAATTTAAGAGTATCAAAATAGAAACGTAAGAACGGAAAATAGAAGAGTAAAATGGATTGCTTGGTTGGTTTTGATCAATGAGAATTGAGAGTTAGGGTTATGTCCACCTTATGAGTTATACGTATCTATTGACTATGAGTTATGCAGAATTCAGACATGCATGCGTTTATAGAGAATCGTATTTTATGGTAAATCCAGGCGTCTTTCGACCATCAAGGACTATTTCACTTTAACTCTTTCGAGCTTAAAGCATATCTAATGGTACAAATTCTCCAAGAGGTTAATCCAGTTACGGCACTAACTTTTAAACAGGGGTTGGTGCCCTATTTCCTTGACATTCTTTCTTTTCCAGACATGTAACTTTTCTTTCGAACAAGTTAATGCTATACTGGCGTATTCTATATGTTTGTAACCATAAGAATTTATATTAAGATGAAGAAAAGAATGATATAAGCAGCATACGTGTCAAGAATTCACAAACTCATAGCAATAGATAGTATCTCATAAGGCTTCCATAACCCTAACAGAGAAGTTTAGCTATTCATGAGTGCAACGGAAATCACAATAGACATTATCAGCATACCAAGATAAAAATCTCACGTGAAGTATGTTTTGGTAGGGCTTGTGGCGTGAATTCCTTGCAAAATAGCGTTTCTCTTGTTATGAAAATTAAAAGTCGACTAGATGAAAGAAAATTGTCAGAAATAAGAATTAATTGAAAGAAAATGAATTGAAAGTGTTGAATGAATAATAAAAAGTAATTGATTGCAGAAGTATGAATTATGAAAAACTTCAGCAAAATAGGGTATTTATAATACCCATATCCTATTCCTACTAGGCTACTGCGTACTTATCCTAATCCTAATAAGTTACTGCATCATTATCCTAATCCTACTAAGTTACTGCTGATCCCCAAAGTCTTTGGAAATGCTGTTTTTGCCCGGGACAGTTTTCATGCATCACTTTTAGTCCCTAGGCGTCCAAGCTCCGCTTTCCTTCTTTCATGAAGATTCCTTTGGCGTCAAGTTATCCATAAAATGCTGAAATCTTCATCATTTATACCTGAAAACTTGCTAATCACGTTTGTTAGCTCACTTACAGGAAAGAGGACTAAAAGTGCATGAATTATGTATTTTGTCCTCAAAACTTAGCTAAAATATGGGTATATTATAGCACTTTAGGCGTGTAAATACGTCTATCATCAATGACTAGCGAACTAGTGATTCTAATATAATAAGTGTTGGTTAACTAATAACGAGTGGTTGGGAAGCATTGACTAGATAGATATTCTATGGTGATTGATTATGCGTATGAGTATTTTAGTGTATGTTATTCGGTAATAACTATTGTGATGCTCATACCCCATAAGACCGGAGGATATATTGATGATGCATTGATACCTGGCAAGGCCGGAGGTTGATTACGATGATGATGGTCCTGATGAAGACAATTATGATGAGTTGTGATATTAATTATGTACTTTACATTCATTCCTTAGTGTGCATCTCCTATCACCAGTATGCACCTATGTCTATTAGCCGATATGGAATGGTTGCATAGATATTGTTGACACTCAAATTTTGCTCTCCATACTTAAAATTAATGTCTTCAGGCTTCTTGACCGTTAAAGGGCACAAAATACAATTTTCACATATTTTTTTACAATTGTTAATAAATTATTGATATTCATCCTTACTTTAAGATTTTATTAATTTACTTTTATATTTTTACTTTTTATAATTTATTGATAATTCTCTGTATATTGGGATTTTTTATCAGTTAATATTTTTACAATCATCTGCACACGTGCACGACATGACATCACATTTTTATAACATTTTCAAATTAATTACATTTTTTGATATTTTCAACATTCTTTATATTTTTTTCATAATTACAAATCAATTTCTACATTTTAGAGTCTGCAAACGTTGAGTTGGATCAATTTTTTTTGTACAGTATAATAATTTGATGTTTTGTCACATATGACAAGGATCGCACAATAATGTCTTGTCACATCTGACAAGTTATTGATAATTGTCATTATTTTATAATTTTCTACAAATTTATTATCATATTTTAATTTTACATAATTATTCATAATTTTGTAAATTTTAGAATTTTTATCAGTTTATTATTATTTTAATATTTTTGCACAGTCATTTACATACGTACACAGCACAACACTGTAATTTTTTACTATACAGTATAATTTTAATCATTTATAGCATAGTATATTTTTTCAAGATAATTATATTTTATTTGTTGTTTATATTTTTCTATAATTATACATCAACATTCATTATTTTGTACGTTACTTAATATAACCTATAAAAAGTGAGTCAATTTAATTATTTTAATACACAAAACAATAAATCAATCAAATTAAGATCATATCAATTTTTTAAAAGATAACAATTGAAACGATTGATTGAATATACTATTGATTAATAGTAACATATTATTGATTAATAGTAACATACTATTGATTAATAATAAAAATAAAAATAATATATTATTTAATGATTAAAGAGATAATTTTTTATTTTTCTAATTAAAAAAGGAGGTTTTTTTTATTATAAATAAAAGAGGTTCTAGGAGGCAATTGTTAGACACAAAATAGAAAACATCAGATTTTTTTATCTCATTCTCTCTTTATCTCACGTCTTTCTCTCCATTCCATCTCCGCTGCTACACGCTGGTTCGCCGGAGGTGACGATCGGTGAGCTTCCAGCAACCAACCGGCCGATCCCTTTTCCCCTCTTAATTCCATCCAGGCACCGACAATAACAACTCCGGCCAACAGCTACCAAAACTCCAACTATTTCTGCCACCCAAAGCCGAACCAGATCTGTCGGGGACCTCACCAGAAGAAACCGCGAGACGCGCCTCCCTTTTTCTCCTTTTTCCGCCACTATTTACTGAGAAATTGGCCAGATCTGGCCGCTTTTCTATTTTCCGGTGTTTCTCCGATGATTTCCGTTGAAGAAACGCCGACACCCTTACTGTCTGAGATTTTTTGTTGTCTCTGGTTATTATAGTTAATTATCATATTTGTCTTCTCATGCTGGATCTGTTGTTTTATTGTTGTACTGTGTTTTTGTTTTTGTTTTACTGCCATCAACATCATTGATACGTTGCTAATATATTTTTCGGAAAATTGTTAAAAATACTCCTGAACTGTGTTTTTGTTTTACTGCCATCAACATCATTGATATGTTGCTAATATATTTTTCGAAAATGTTTAAAAATACTTTAGAACTATTTGAAATAGCTTAAAAATATTTCTAGGTAGATTTTTGGCTTAAATATAATCCTTTCAATGAATATTTGATTAAAAAATATTCCTTTCTCTAACAAAATTTAAAAAAAATAAAAAATATTCCTAAATTATCTTAAATGAATCAAAAATACCTCTCGTTAGTGTTTTGAGTTAAAAACATTTCTCTGTTAAATATTTGGTTCAAAAATATCTTTTTTTTTTTAAATAAAATTTCATTAAACATGCCATCTAAATAAAAAAAGAAAATCATGTGGCTATGCCACATTGCTATTCACATGTAAATGTTATATTTTTTAATTATATGATTTATTTATTTTTTTATTTTATTTTTTTGCAATGCAGTTTTATTGATTTGGAAAAAAATATAATTACAACAACAAACCCAGTGTATTCCCACCTAGTGGGGTCTGGGGTAAGATGTACGCAGTCCATACCTCTACCTCTGAAGAAGTAGAAAGGCTGTTTTCGATAGACCCCCGGCTCAAGACAGTCGCCACACAAATATAAATATAAATATAAATATAAATATAAATATAAATCATATAATTAGTAAAATTAAAAATTTCTAAAAATAAATTAGTGATTTTATTGGATTAAGTTTAACATTTTTTGAATTTCTCGATATTGGAAAGGTACTAAATAAATTTTGTTAAAGAATATAAATTATTCAATTTTTTTTATTATATGATAAATTTTTCACTTAAATTATTAAAAAAAAATTATATCTATGTGTTTCTAATGATTAAAATATATTAAATGTCATGTACTTTTTTTGATTAAACATAAAATTAGAAAAACTAACATTCATTGAGTTCAGAAAAAATAAATCAATATTACTAAATATAATTCTTTTATTTAACTTTTTCTTTATAATTAAAAGATCAAAGGCATCGATAGACACTTAAATTTGTTGTTAAAATTTAATTAGACATTTAAACTAAGGTTTGTTCCTACCAGACTTCTAAAGCTCCCATATTTTATTCCAATTGAACTTTTTTTATCTATGTGGCACTGTTTGTATAGTACCTTCGTGAAAGGTGCGTGACGAACATTTTTTTCAAGTGACATTGAGGGATCTAAAAAAAATTTTAATAATAATTTTTTTTTTTTGTAAACATTAAAGATCTTTTTTAATAAAACAAAAAGTATTAGGAGATCCCAATTTTTATTTTATTTTTGATAAAACAATACGCTGGGGAAGAGGGTAGGTGGGGGAGTTTTATTTTATTTTTTAAAATAATTTGTAATTTATTTTTAGTAATTAGTTTTTTATTTTTTAAATATTTTATAATTTCTTTTTTATAATTAGGCAAAAAAGCATTAGGGGATTTCAATTTATTTTTTTTAATAAAACAATACATTGGGGGTTGGGAGTAGGTGGGGGAGTTTTATTTTATTTTTTAAAATAATTTATAATTTCTTTTTAATAATTAGTTTTTTATTTTTAAAATAATTTTACAATTTCTTTTTTATAATTAGGCTTTTATTTTTATTTTTAAAATAATTTTAAAATTATTTTTTAATAATTTGGATCCTAATGCCATTTTTTATCTTCATTTTTCAAAAAGTTTTATAATTTTATTAATAATCATTTTTTTATATTTTAAATAATTTTTTAATAATTTATTTCATTTTAAAAAAAATTATATATTTTTTAAAGTAATCTGTTTTTTAATTTTATTTTTCAAATAATTTTATAATTATTTTTTCTTAATTTATATCCTCAATTCCATTTTTTATTTTCATTGTTTAAAAAGTTTTATAATTTTGTTTAATAATTAAATTTTTATTTTTTAAATAATTTTTCAACAATTTATTTCATTTTAAAAAAAATTATAATTTGTTTAAAACAATTATTTTTTATTTTTATTTTTAAATAATTTTATATTTATTTTTTCATAATTTATATCCTAGCCATTGTTTATTTTCATTTTTTTAAAAAATTTATAATTTTTCTTAATAATTAATTTTTTTTTTAATAATTTTTAGTAATTTATTTCATTTTTTAAAATAATTTATAATTTTTTTAAATAATTTATTTTTTTATTTTTTAAATAATTTTAGAATTATTTTTTAATAATTTCCTCAAAGTCATTTGTATATACTTTTTTTAAAAAAAATTATAATTAATTTTTAATAATTATTGGACCCATAATGCCACGTGTTAGCTTCCAATTAGCTCATTTTGCCACGTTATCGCGTGTGTGCAACACACACTTTGAGTTTTTGGCTGATAGGGCAAAAAAGGTCCAATTGGAACTAAATGTGGGGGGATTAGGGGTCTGATAGGAACATGCCTTAGTTTAGGTGTTTAAATAAATTTTGGCAACAAGTTTGAGTGTCTATCGATGACTTTGGCTTAAATAAAAAATACTAATATTTTACATGTGGATGATAATGTGGCATAACGTGATTTTTTTTTTACGGCAAAGGCTCAAAAATACCTTGATGCATTATTCGTTGTAGTACTTCCTAATGAAATTCAAAATCTAATCATACGTACGGAATGAATAATAGTAGAAAGAAATTATTTCACTTCACCAAAAAAAGTTAGCCAACTTATTATATCGACCTCTAAAATTTCTTGAACATTAAAATTTAACACATAACGCAGCAGCGCAATAACATTCTGAGTAAATTATAAATACATTGTAGATTGTAACTATAGTTTTAATATTACCACTGAAGTGGTTATAACAAAACATAGAACAAACGTTGAGATGAGAATTATTAGTTAAAGATTTTAACTATGAATAGGGACTAGGGAAGAAACATATCATATAAATACACCACTTCACCTCATAAGTCACAACTATACAAAAGAGGTGATTTTTGTGATTAGGAGTCCGAACCATATGATCTCCTGATCACATGGCTACAACTTCACTGTTGCACCAGGGATTTCCTAAAAGATAAGATCGACCTAATCCCATTAGGATCATCAAAGTCGAAATATTTTTTAGCCTTTTTCGTATAAAAAATCACGTAATTATGCCACATTAGCATTCACATGTAAAATGTTAGTATTTTTTAATTATATGTCATTCTTTTTTTCTTGATGAAAGAGTTAAATAAAAAGATTATATTCAGTGATTGTTATTTATTTTTTCTAAACTCAATGAATGTTGATAGTTTTTCTAATTTTATGTTAGTATTCTTAGAATTTTTTAAAATTCCACTTCCAAAAAAGTAAATGATATTTAATATATTTTAATCATTAGAAAAACATGAATATCATTTTCTTTAATAATCTAAGTAAAAAGTTTATCATATAATGAAAAAAAAAATGAATAATTTGTACTCCTTTAACAAAATTTATTTAGTACCTTACCAATGTCTAGTAATTCCAAAAACGTTAAATTAAATTCAGTAAAAACACTGATTGATTTTATTTAAATATTTTAGAAATTTTTAATTTTACTAATCATATTTTTTTACAGATCAATAAAACTGCTTTGCAAAAAAATATAAATATAAAGGAAAATAAAGAAGAAAGGATAACATTTTACATGTGGATGGTAATGTGACATGACAACGTGTTTTTTTTTTATCTAGGTGGCATGTTTGGTGGTATTTCGTTAAGGGGAGGAGTATTTTTTAGCCAAATATTTAACAGAGGGATATTTTTTAGCCAAAAAACTAATGAGAGGTACTTTAGATCCATTTCAGATAGTTCAGGAGTATTTTTTATCCTTTTTTCGAATTTCGTTAGAGGGAGGGGTATTTTTGAGTCAAATATTTAACGAAGGGGTATTTTTGAGCCAAAAATCTAACGAGGAGTATTTTTGAGCTATTTTAGATAGTTCAGAAATATTTTTGAGCCTTTTTTGTATATTTTTTACTGTTTGGGTTGATTTGCATTCGAAAAATGCACTGAATGGATGAGTTATTTCGCTATGTTTAGACTGATTTTGGAACTATTTTTAGACATTTTGTCCCTTGCTGCTTTGCAAAAAATAGACATGGCCAGTAAAATTATCTCTCCATCTGGATATTTGAGGCCACCCTAATACAAAAGATGGAACTTTACTTTTTCAGTTATTTATTTTATATAAATAGACACATGGCCAATGAACAAACTTCCATCAGTTTTCGAGGCCTTCCCAAATAAAAGACGGACATTACATATACAAATACGTAATAAAAAATAAATATTTTTAGACGATGGCGAAATCTTTATAATATTTTAAAACTTTATCTGAGTCACTAACTAACAAAAAATATATTTTTAAATATGTACATGCACACATATTTTTTCATTTTATTTTGATTATTATTTATTTGTTACTGGCATTTTTATTACAAGTGTTTATACAGGTTATTGGGAATACTTGTCGGGATGACATTTAAAGAAGACTTTAAATTGAGTATTTATATTTTTACATTCTTTCACTTGTACAAATGTTAATCATAGTGAAAACTTTATTTTTTTTTTGTGTTGGGCGGGATATTCTTTATTTAATCTTCACCACGCATTTAGGCAAATTTAGGTTGTTAATATTTATATAAAAATATTTGATTGACTTAGATTATTTAATCAAATAATTTATACTTTTTACATTAAAAAATATTACGTATGCTTTTTCTTTGGAACAATTTTTCTTTATATAATCTTTTCTTTTCTTTACATACATATACTGATATACTTTTATTTATATTTTTTACGACAAAACATATATGTTATTTTGATGCAATTACATAAAATAATCAAGTTAATCAAGTAATTCATATGCTATATAGTCTTTTCAAATCAAATAAATTTTTACTTTTTTTCTTAATTTTAATCAGATAAAAAATATTACCGGTAAATACTTTTTCTTTTCATGACATATCAAAATACATTTCTTTTTCATCAGGGCCGGACCTACACATAAATTGGGCACCCACTAAACTCAACACAGAATATGTATAATTACATAAAAAAATATACAAAAATGAGTATAAATTATATAAAAGCACCCGCTAAATAAGAAGTTGGTTAGGTGCATTGTCATTTAAGTTGATCTTAAGGCTCTCCATTGGTAGGTATGCTCGGGTTCAAACCTGATTGAGGTGATTTTTTATTTTTTTCTATAGTAAGCACTCACTCTCCTTAAATCCTGGGTCCGCCACTATTTTTCATACATTATAAAGTACTTTTCCTTTTCACATTTATTTATACATTTTTATAAATGTCCTTTACATATTTTATAATAATTTATTCTGTTCATATATTTAATATACATATACCTTTACATAGTTTTAAAATATTTATATTTTTTTAAAAGAATTATTTTATATTTAATACATACATTTTTACATTATTTTCAATATACCTTCTCTCTTTTTGATAAATTTAGTTTAGCTGGTTACCACATTTGTGGATCCTAAAGGGTGCCTAACCCCTTCCCTTCGAGATAATTTGAACTCTTACCTAAAATCTCAATTGAATTTTGCAAACTGAAACATAAAATCGCACATGTTAATAATTCAATAGGTTTCCTTATTTTTCTTAAAAATTAGGTGGCGACCCTGTAATAAAATCAATTAATTTAGAGTCCATAAGTCGTACGTGTTTACCTTGGCGAAAATATGGCATGATAGAATGGCGACTCCGCTGGGGATGAACAACAAGTTCTAACCATGATCGACTTAATTTTTTAATTGAGGGAGATATTTTTACATTTTTTTGCATGTATTAATCCTTTGATTCTTTATCTGTTTCATATTGCAAATGATGTAGACTTTTTCATGATTTCTTTACATTATTTGCGCAAATTAATTTTGTTGCCTTATCAATTCTTTTATTCATTATTTATTTAATACACTGTATCTGTATATTGTTAAAACAGTTATACATTATTCTTTATTTTATTTGATCATAAATCACAATTTCATCGAGTCTTTGGCCATACACTCACACATTGTGGTTCACGCGGGGGGTATTTCACACTCATCCAAATTTTTTTTGAATTCTATAGTTTTAGAATCGACGCATTTCCGTTATTGCGCCTTCTTTCAATCATTCAGTCCTACTCTCAACCATTTAGGAAAGTTTCTATTCTAGAAATAAATCACATAATGTACAAACTCATAAATTGTTTGAACTACGTTTTGACCTGATTCTTGTCCTGACAAGATACGTAGGCAACCCTGCAGTAGGGTTCGGTCTCCAACTGTTTTAGAATAATTTCTTCGGTATTCAAAACTGGGGCAATTTTTTAGAACAATTCAAAGACGCTCTTCAAAAGCGTTTAAGAGCGCAAATTAATAGCTCCTCAAATCCAAATCTCATTGAATTAGTGCCTAGCCGGCCTATCTTCAAATCTTTACTCAATTTTACCTAATTTTTTTTTTGAACGTCGTGAACCATTAAATTTATGACTTATCGATCCCCACTCTCTAAAATAAGAATTTCATATTTTTTTCAATTATAATAATCTCGCCAACTGTGGTGAAATAATGTCATAATTCCTTCAATGTCTGACTTTTCAATCTTGTCAGCATACTGAAGTTGTGTCAAAGCTCTCCCTATACATGACATTCATTCTCTCGATCATTTGATCAAAATTTTTTTTTATGTTAAAAAAAAATTTTCTGATCGTCTTTCATATTATTTTCGAGAATGACCATCATTTTTTTTTTTGAGAATGACCATCATTTTTTTTACAATCATACATTGCATATACAAATTCACAAATTTTACTGAGCTACGCAGACCTGATTCTTGTTTTCACAAGATACGTAGTCAACCCTCATTTGGGTTCGGTCCCATTCTTTAAAAAAATTGATTTGATTGATACCGAAACAGTTAGGAGTGTGCATGAGAAAGAATGATTTGGTATGATGTAAAGGATTGATTTCATGGTAAATCATAGATTCTTTTGATACCCTCCATCACACCTAAGTAACACTTGAAAATTCTCCTACATACATTCAAGACAAGAATGAAGCCTACCTCATCGTCTCATGAGCATTGTGTGGTGAGCTTTAGTTTAATTCATTGCATTGTATTGTTGATCTAGAACTTGGCTTAAATGTCTGTTGAGGTGAAATTCTAAGTTTCACTTAGTTTAGAAAATGATCATAGGTCTTCTTTGACCCGATTGAGCCTTTCATAGCCCACCAAATGACATTAACCCCTAACATTTTCTCTTTTGAGCCTAAACCTTTTCTTTGGACAACAACATCTGCGCCTATACCTTTTTGAGTGCTTACATGCACTATCCCTCTCCTGGCCCTACCTCCTCGAGCGCACTAAATACATGCAAATTATGGACAAAGATTTAAGATCAAAGATGTAAAACGCAAAGGATATATTATCCTAGATGAACAAAATTGAAAAAAAAAATGACTTCAAAAGAAGCAAAACCCCCACACAGAAAAAGAGAAAAAAATAAATATAGTATCTTGAAAAAGGGGGGGAAACTCCAATACACGATTCAAAAGAAGTCGAAGCAAATACAAAAACAAGAGACAACGAAGCACAACAAAGAAAATCACGCATCAAAATATAATAAATGTTGAAAGCTCAAATGCAGTGTAATGCTTATTGAGGAATTAGTCACTTTTATCCCCAATATCATCCTACCCGTCCCCAAGCCTACATTATAAGCCAGTAAAAAGTCCTACATGATCCTATTTCAAGTGTTCTCACATTAGTGTATACTTACGTGAAGGTCAGGCCTATGGTATCACAACTGCATGTATTGAATTTTCTTTCGAGTGTGAGTGTATTTCTCTCGACGTCCCCAAATACAAAAATTACTCAAATATGTGTGAAATGAGACTTTCTTTCTGGAGAGGGCACTTGAAACATGAGGCCAGGTATAGTTTCACGAAACCTTTATTTGAAGCAAGACAAATAAATCTTGTTGATACTTAGGTATGTTTGAGGTACCACTTGAAACTATATGAGTTACCCTGAAGTCGATCTCGGTCAGTTGGGAAAGAAATGGGAAATTCTTATACACACTACTAATTATTGGTAGCAATCGAAGTCAAGACATAACCATGCATTCTTCAAGTTTCAACACTTTTACCAAGAAAATACTTTTTTTTTCAAGAAGCTCACTTTCGCATATGGGCATTTTCTTACCTTCCATTCAAGACACCTATTTTCACATACAGACATTTCTTTACTTTACATTCAAGACCCCATTTTCACATACATACATTTCTTTACTTTTCAAGACATCCACTTTTACATGCATGCATTTTTTACTTTTTACTTAAGGCTTTTAATTTTCAAATATGGATGTTTTTCTTTTTTTCTTTCAAGCACATACCTTTAAATACAAACATTTTATTTTTCCATTAGGCGCTCATCTTTGAGTATTTTATATTCTTTATAGCCCCGCCAGTCGAAAGGCTGTTACATTTTTTCTTTCTCTCCCAAATCGAGAATTTTTTACACATCAATAGCCTCACTAGTTGATAGGGCTATTAGATTTCAGTCACCTCACTAGTTGATGGCCTCAGTCTTCATAAATAATCGAAGACGACGGTCAACATAGTCTTCGTAGACAATCAAAGACAACATTCATTACATAGTCTCTGTAGACAATCAAAGACATCATTTTATCATGAAGTCTCCGTAGACAATCAGAGATACTGTACATAGTCTTTATATACAATCGAAGACAACATTTATGACATAGTCTTCGTAGACAATCAGAGACATCATTCATTACATAGTCTCTATAGACAATCAGAGACATTATTTTATCATCACTCTCCATAGACAATTGGAGATATCAACATAGTCTTCACAGACAATCGAAGACAACATTCATTACATAGTCTCTGTAGACAATCAGAGACGTCATTTTATCATCAAGTCTCCATATACAATCGGAGATATCGTACATAGTCTTCGTATACAATCAAAGACAACATTCATGACATAGTTTTCGTAGACAATCGAAGACAACATTCATCACATAGTCTTCGTAGACAATCAGAGGCATCATACATCAGTCTTCATAGATAATTGAAGATATCATACAAGTCTTAGTAAACAATCAAAGATATCATTATTCATTATATTAGTCTCCGTAGATAATCGGAGACGGCAATTAACATCAATCTTCATAGACAATTGGAGATGTCATTCACATCAGACTTCGTAGACAATTGGAGACAACAATCAACATCAGTCTCCATAGACAATTGGAGGTGTCATGTATCAAGTCTTTGTAGACAATCAAAGACATCACCATTCAACATCCGTCTCCATAGACAATTGGAGATGTTATCAAATCTTCGTAGAAAACCGAAGACACCACAATCAACATCAGTCTCCATGGACAATTAGAGATGTCATGCATCAAGTCTTTATAGTTAATAAAAGACAACATCATTCATCACATCAGTCTCTGTAAACAATAGGAGATGATAATTCATACCAATCTCCATAGATAATTGGAGGTGTCATGCATTAAGTCTTCGTAAACAATCGAAGACATCATCATTCATTACACAGTTTTCGTAGATAATCGAAGATAACGATTAACATCAGTCTCTATAGACAACTGAAGATGTCACTCACATTAGTCTCCATAGACAATCGGAGACAACAAGCAACATCAGCCTCCATAGACAATTGGAGGTGTCATGATCAAGTATTCATTAATAATCGAAGACATCATCATTCATCACACGATCTTCGTAGATAATTGAAGATGATGATCAACATCAGTATTCATAAATAATTAGAGATGTGATGCATCAATTCTTTGTATACAATCAAAGACATCTTTCATTTATCACATAAGTCCCCGTAAACAATCGAAGGCGTCATTCATCCTCAAGTCTCCGCAGATAATCGGAGACATCATTCATATTTTAAACCAGAAATATAATTCAAAAAAAAGATATTTTTTTAAAACCCATACATCATACACTGGGGCAAATTTTGAGAACCGCTCCAAAATTTTCTACTTTCTCATCTCGAACTATATTGACCTGATTATCGCGACACTCGAGATATGTAGGAAGCTCTATGCAGAGTTCGGTCATCATAATCCCCTAATCATTCTTTCTCCCAGCAAGTACACAATCCTGCATCCACAGCATCTCACAGCTCGATACTGGATAATTTTAAAAGGGACATTAGAAATAAATAAACACTTTTGTTCCCAAATAGTACGTCTCTCAATAATCATTCTACATGGTCATCCACCCTTAATAACAAGGCAGGAGGTAATTGCCTATTTTTTCGAACTACACCCGATCTGATCCTCATACAACTCAAGGTATGTAGGCAGCTTTAAATTGGAGTTCGGTTGAATTTTTATCAAAATTATTTTTTATCGAGCAAAATTGGCTACACGTCAACGTTTTCGTTTCGAGACTTCTACATCACCTTCAAACAGAAAGAGGCAACTGTTGACACCCAATTTTTGCTCTCTGTGCTTAAAATTAATGTCTTCAGACTTTCTGATCGTTAAAGGGCACAAAATACAATTTTCACATATTTTTTTTACAATTATTAATAAATTATTGATATTCCTCCTTACTTTAAGATTTTATCAATTTACTTTTATATTCTTACTTTCTATAATTTATTGATAATTCTCTGTATATTGGAATTTTTTATCAGTCAGCATTTTTACAATTATATGCATACGTGCACGACATGACATCATATTTTTATAGTATTTTTAAATTAATTATATTTTTTTATATTTTCAACATCGTTTATATTTTTTCATAATTACAAATCAATTTCTATATTTTTTACATTCTGCAAACGCTGAGTTGGATCAATTATTTATGTACAGTATAATAATTTAATGTTTTATCACATTTGACAAGGATCACTCAATAATGTTTTATCATATCCGACAAGTTATTGATAATTGTCATTATTTTAGAATTTTCTACAAATTTATTATCATATTTTAATTTTACATAATTATCCTTAATTTTGTAAATTTTTATCAGTTTATTATTATTTTAAAATTTTTGCACAGTCATTAAATACGTACACAACACAACACTGTAATTTTTTACTGCACAGTATAATTTTAATTATTATAACATAGTATATTTTTTCAAGATAATTATATTTTATTTGGTGTTTATATTTTTCTATAATTATACATTGACATTTATTATTTTATAAGTTATTTAATATGATCTGTAAAACTGAGTCAATTTAATTATTTTAATACACAGAGTAATAAATCAATCAAATCAAGATCATGTCAACTTTTTAAAAGATGTCAATTGAAATGATTGATTGAATATACTATTGATTAATAGTAACATACTATTAATTAATAGTAATATACTATTTAATGATTAAAGAGGTAATTTTTTATTTTTTTTAATTAAAAAAAAGGTTCTTTTTATTACAAATAAAAGAGGAGGAGACAATTGTTAAAGACACAAAATAGAAAACATTAGATTTTTATCTCATTTTCTCTCTATATCTCACGTCTTTCTCTTCCTTCCATCTTCAGTGCTACACGCTGGTTCGTCGGAGGTGACGACCGGCGAGCTTCCAGCCACCACCCGGCCGACCCCTTTTCCCCTCTAACTCCGTCCAGGCACTGACAACAACAAATCCGGCCAACAGCTACAAAAACTCCAACTATTTCTGCCACCCAAAGCCGAACCAGATCTGTCGGCGACCTCACCAGCAGAAATCGCCAGACGTGCCTCCCTTTTCCTCCTTTTTCCGCCACTATTTACTGAGAAATTGGCCAGATCTGGCCGCTTTTCTATCTTACGGCGTTGCTCCGATGATTGTCGTTGAAGAAACGCCGACACCCTCACTGTTTGAGATTTTTTGTTGTCTCTGGTTATTATAGTTAATTATCATATTTGTCTACTCTTGTTGGATCTGTTGTTTTATTATTGTACTGTGTTTTTATTTTTCTTTTATTGCCATCAACATTATTGATATGTGCTAATATATATTTTACTGTTTGGGTTAATTTGCATTCGGAAAATGCACTGAATGGATGAGTTATTTTGCTATGTTTAGACTGATTTTGGAACTGTTTTTAGACATTTTGTCCCTCGTTGCTTTGCAAAAAATAGACATGGCCAGTAAAATTATCTCTCCGTCTGAATATTTAAGGCTACCCCAATACAAAAGATAGATCTTTACTTTTCAAGTTATTTATTTTATATAAATAGATACATGACCAATGAAAAAACCTCCGTAAGTTTTTGAGGTCTTCCCAAATAAAAAAAGGACATTATGTATATAAATATGTAACAAAAAATAAATAGTTTTGGACGATGACGAAATCTTTATAATATTTTAAAACTTTATCTGAGCCCACTAACTAACAAAAAATATATATTTAAATATGTATGTGCACACATATTTTTTTATTTTATTTTGATTATTATTTATTTGTTTTTGACATTTTTATTACAAGTGTTTATACAGATGATTGAGAATACTTGTCGGGATGACATTTAAAGAAGGCTTTAAATTGAGTGTTTATACTTTTATATTCTTTCACTTGTACAAATATTAATCATAGTAAAAACTTTATTTTTTGGGGTGTTGGACGGGATATTCTTTATTTAATCTTCACCACGCATTTAGAAAAATTTAAGTCGTTAATATTTATATAAAAATATTAGATTGACTTAAATTATTTAATCAAATAATTTATACTTTTTACATTAAAAAATATTACGTAGGCTTTTTCTTTGGAACGATTTTCTTTATATAATCTTATCTTTTCTTCATATACATATACTAATACACTTTTGTTTATATTTTTTACGGAAAAATATATGTATTATTTTGATGCACTTACATAAAATAATCAAGTTAATCAATTAATTCATATATTATATAGTCTTTTCTTATCAAATAAATTTTACTTTTCTCCATAATTTTAATCAGATAAAAAAATATTATTGATAAATACTTTTTCTTTTCATGAAACATCAAAATACATTTCTTTTTCATACATTATAAAGTACTTTTCCTTTTCACACTTATTTATATATTTTTATACATGTCCTTTACATATTTTATAACCATTTATTCTATTCATATATTTAATATATATATACCTTTACGTAGTTTTAAAACATTTATATTTTTTTAAAAGAATTATTTTATATTTAATACATACATTTTTACATTATTTTAAATATATATCCTCTCTTTTTGATAAATTTAGTCTAGCTGGGTACCACATTTGTGGATCCTGAAAGGTGCCTAATCCCTTTCCTTCGGGATAATTTGAATCCTTACCTAGAATCTCAATTGATTTTCGCAGACTGAAACATAAAATCGCACATGTTAATAATTTAATAGGTTTTCTTATTTTCCTTAAAAATTAGGTGGCGACTCTGTAATAAAATCAATTCATTTAGAGTCCATAAGTCTTGCTTATTTAACTTTGGCGAAAACAGTACATGACAGATATGGTGAAGAATATGCCTTATGTTGTTGTATGTTGATTGAACCTTCCGAGCCTGGGTGGTGGGGGTAAGCATGGTCTCGGCTAGGTATTTGGTTGTTGTTCGGAGTAGCTGGTTACTCACACTGTTATTGATATTGTTTTTATCATTGTTATGATCATTATTATGGCTAGCTTATGACAGATTAGTCATTGATCCGGTATCAGGATTTAAGGTACATTTTCGGCCTCTCCTATCTTATGATTGCATTATTATGCACGATTATTTCATGTCTAGCCATGTGGATTAAAAACCCCAAGTGTGATAGTATTTAAATCTTGATAAGTGTTATAATGAGGTCTAAATGAGAATATGATGATATAAGTTATGCTTTAAGATGACCTCATATCTATATGTATATATATATATTTATTTATATATATTTTTTTATATATCTAGCTAGATGAAGATATGGTATTATCGTATATCCCTTCGTTCGTTATTCATTGTGTATAGTTGTTACTTCGCCTTGTATATTACTATATATCTTTCTTTCGCTCCTTATTCGTATATATACCTGGGATATATGGTATAGCATTGATGTATATTTAATGTAGCTGGAATAATATAGTTCACCATGATACTTCCTTAGTCTTATTATGTTAGACTCTTGGACATGAATAAGATAGTTTTCTCTTATTATTCTCATTGACTTATTATATAATTTCTGGACTCTTGGGTGTAGTTTTCATTATGTTTATATGCTATGTATATCTGCTTTGGCCCTTTTGAGATTCTCTGTGTAGTTGGGGAGGTGGCTTATGAGTTAGCTTTACCTCCATACTTTACCGTTGTTCATCTAGTTTTCCATGTCTTCATACTGTTGAAGTATATTCCTGACCCATCTCAGGTTCTTAGGTGGGATTCAGTCCAGTTAGATGGGCAGTTGGCCTTTGTAGAGGAGCCCATGCTTATTTTAGCCAGTGATATGAGACGGTTGCGTACTAGAGAGATTCCTGTAGTTAAGATTCAGTGAAGGCACCGGCCAGTAGAGGAGGCCACTTAAGGGTTAGAGGGAGAGATGCAAGCCCAGTATCCTCACCTGTTTGAGACTTCACGTATTTCCTCATCTTTAACTTTCGGGGATGAAAGTTCCTTAGTAGTGGATGTTGTAATGACCCTTCAGGTCATTAGCCGTGTTCTTGCTTATCTTCACCGATATAGCTCCTCCATAGCTGTCCCAAGTCATTAGTAACTTGCTGGAATTGATAGTTCGGTTACCTGATGGTTTGTTTGGTTTTTAGACCTATTTTTCCAATTTGAAGTCTTCGTCGATTCCAAATGGTCAACGAATAAAAACTTCAGTAAAATAATTTTGGATGCAAATTTCGACTGCTCCAACAACTATGTAATATCAATTTTAGGGTAGGTAGACCCTTGGTTCAGATCCCACAGCAGTCGGCTCATTTTGACCCATTAGTCAAAAAGTAAAAAATGGAATATATGGGTATGGGGCCCCGGAGTGGCCTAAATGACATTATATGAAAAATCCAACTTCATCAATGTATCTGAAATATCAAATTTAGTAGAGTTACATAGTTTGTTTGCGAAAAGCGAGCCCGAATAAATTCGGGAGGTCAAAAATAAGTTTTTACCTTGCAGTCCCATTTAAACTCGTATAAAAGGCCTTTTACGCCAATTTTTAGGGCATTATTCATTTCTTTGGAAACCCTAGCAGCCATGAGAGATTGTTGACTAAAAAATGAGTCTTGTGAGTTGATTAGGAGCTTGAATAACTTGTGTAATCCATTTTTGGTACAAATCTAAGGTAAGATTCCTTTAAATTTGGTATTAATTTCTTGATTTCTAGACCCAAAAATCCTAAGTCTTTGAGGCTCAATTTTATCCACAAATGTGATTGATTTACTCAAATTTTATGAGGGTTTTAGCTCCCTAATGGTATTAGACTATGAGTTGGTCTCAAAAACTCATTTTTCAAAGGTGGGATCCACTTGAGGGTTTGGTGTCATTTTGGACCCATGTCATAATGGTGCCATAATGGGTGTTGTTGTTCTTGTAATGATGCTTAGATTATGTTGTTGATAGCTTGGCTCATGGAAGAAGAAGCTTCAAGAAAAGAGAAGGCAAAGCTTGTTGGTTCGTAAGCAATTAGACTCGAGGTAGGTTAGGCTTACCCATAGCTAGATTGAGCTTGGTTGTAATATATTTATTGATATCTTGTGAGATTGGGTGGGTGTTTTAGATGATAAATGGTTGAATGATGATGCTTGGGATTAGTTGATTCTCATAGGTTGTTAAACTTGTAAGAGTATGATTATTGACCATTAGCTTAGAACCTTGGATAATTCTACATATAGCCTCATAAATAGTATGAGAACACTTTAGTTGCTCTATTAGATGAGAGTGATGTTGTTTAATGACCTTAAAAGTATGTTGACCTAGATATTGCTTAATTATGAAATGGCGTTGGTGTTGGGTTGACTTAGGAAGAATACTTGAAGAAGATTTCTCCTATTAGCTTAGTAAGGATTGATTAGCCCTCATGGTGTGACTTAGATAACCCAGCCTAAATCCGGGTAGACGTTAGTCTTGTAGAAGTGACTTTAGTATTATTGAGAGTTAGAAGTGGGACTTGACCAACCTTAAGCTTGAATTATGCAACTCTTTTGTAACCTAGATACTTGATGAGTGTCTAAATTACATTATTGAGATTATAAGGGTTAAACCCGATTGTCGCTTTATAAATAAGGTCGATGGTTGAAAAATATGTATACTTGATTGGTTGTCTTATTGCCATGTTATGGATAGCCATGGAAAGATGGTAATTGTGTATATTATCTAGATACTCATGCTTATTCTCCTACTCATATTTCATGATGATGACTAGTAATAAAGTGTGATGGTTTATGTATCTTACATCTCTATTACTCAATTATTGTGAACTTGTGTATGTTTATTGATTTGGGCCATATATGTATGTATGTTGTTGTCTTGGAAAATATTGATACTATAATGATGTCAGGTGAACTCGAAGGAAATATTGATACTATGATGATGCCCGGTGAATTCGGAGGAAATATTGATACTATGATGATGCCCGGTGAATTCGAAGAAAATATTGATACAATGATGATGCCCGACAAATCCAGAGAAAATATTCATTCTATGATGACGTTTGGTGAATCCTGAGGAAATATTGATACAATGATGATGCCCGATGAATCCAAAGGAAATATTGGTACTATGATGATGCCCAGTGAATTCGGAGTAAATATTGATACTATGATGATACTCGGTGAATTCTGAGGAAATATTGATACTATGATGATGCCCGATGAATCCGGAGGAAATATTGATACTATGACGATGCCCGGTGAATTCGGATGAAATATTCATACTATGATGATACTCTATGAATTTGGAGGTAATATTGATACTATGATGATGCCCGATGATTCCGGAGAAAATATTGATACTATGATAATGTTCGCTGAATTCGAAGAAAATATTGATAATATGATTGTAATACCTCGAGAATCCCAACCGATAGTAGAATCATGATTCAAGCTCATGTTAAATAAATCTTAGTGAGTTGGTATTTTTATGATCAAGTTTGATGTGTATTAAGGCCTTAAATACGTCCTAGCTATTAGACGAATCAAAACATCCCTTACCGATTGAATTCTTGAGAAGGACATTGCCATAGTCAACTTCAAATGAGAATTTGTCCCATTATATGAAGGATTTTTGATCTCATGACCTACCAACAGATAGATAATTAAATTATCTTTCCAACGATACCAATTTCGTAAAAATCCGATATTGGAGTAAGAAGTTATGGCCGTTTTACTGAGAGTTGTTTGAGTTGTCCAGGAGTGACGAACAAATTGACGGACCGTCAAATTAGTGATGGCCCGCCACTTTGGCCGTCAAAACTGAAGTAGTGAGGGCGTTTTTTGGACCAAAAGTGACAGTTAGTCACCAGAGTGACGGTCCTTCACTCTGACCATCAGAATTGTCCGAGACAGCGCTGAAGCACCGTTTTAAAGAGATTTTTGGGTCATTTTTCACCCTATTTAATGCCCAATCACCCCAAATCAAAGCTCATTACTCCTCCTTCATCCAAAACATCAAATTAAGGTTTATTTCCAAGATCAAAACCCTTATTTCTTCTTCAAGAAAAATCAAGAGAAGTCAAGAAATCAAGAATCTTTCCAAGAACCTTCAAGAAAGAAGTTTCCTCAAGGTATGTAGATGTTGATTCTTGGGTCCCTTTCATCCAAGAAGCTCAAGTACCCTTTTCTAAATCTCCAATATTTATGTTTATGAATTTTTAATGATTCTTGTGAGTTGTGATTCATGTTTGTCTACAAGAATCAAGTCTTGGCCTTAGTATGTGGTATTTGTGTGGTAAATGGATTATGTACTTCTTGTTGATGTTGAATGATCTCCAAGATGGGATATTTATGTGGTTTTTATGAATCTATGATAATATATGAGTTGGAAACATGTAAAGTTAGTTATTCATAATGAGTAGTTGGGTTATTATACTTATGCCTAAGTTGTGCATGTGAGGTGTTTGATAAAATGTCCAAGAGACTAGAAATCAAGCATTGTAGTTAAATTGTGATCTAATGACGAATCCATGCTACACCCTTATGAAAATAATGACTTCTAAAATATTGCTATGTGTAATGGTTGTTAATGAATTCTACTATGATACTGTGAAATCCCCAAATAAGTGTGAACCTATGCATATCTAGTGTTTGTTGAAGGACCTTAGTGAACAAGTGGAGATGTGATAGTAGAAAATTCCCCAACTATGTGCCCTTTGACATATGCTTAGTTTTTAATACATGCAAAGTGGTTAGCAAGTAAGTTATGACATGATAGTATGAAGTTTTCCTAAGCCATGTGATACCCAAACATATGTCAAGACTGATATAGGTATGAAATAGTTGAGGTAAAAACCTTGTTGAATGGAGTATGATCTAATAGCATGTTTTCTCTATGTTATTATATGATTATTATTACGAGATGCTTAAAGCGACCCTTTGGTGATTGTGATAATGAATAGAGGCCTATGTTTCCTAAATGCTTGATATGATGCCTTAAGGATTTTTTAGGGGGAAAGGATGTTATGACTCCTAATTACTAGGAGAAATGCTTGAATGCTTGTGTTAATAAATGAATGATTGTGATGATGAATGGATGATCGTGATGATGCAAGCATAATTATGTTTCACTTTTATGTTATCGAGTCTTGGGGGTATTTATACCCGACAATAGAGCTAATGTCTAGAGCCGGTATCAGTTTCGCGATAATTCCAATTGAGCCACGATTCTCAGAACTCAGTGAACTACAGAACTCTGTATCCTCAAACAAGTGCAAAACATAAAAAAACTCTGTAATCTCAAAAATCTCTGTAATTACTGTATCGCTAGTAATCTAGCCTCAGTCTTGTAAATTAGCTCAGATCTAATAGTATTCAAATGATTCAATTTTAATCTCAGAAGTGATTTGAGTAATCTATTCAAGCTCTGTATCGTCAGTCAAATACCATGATTCGATACCTTTTTCCGTCAGATACGGAACTAAGTAATCTCAGTGTAACTCAGTCATATCTCTTCAGAAACATGATCAGTATCAGATTCAGCTCAGTCTAAGTTCAAGAATCAGATCAGGGTCTTTCAGTTGGGAGTAGGATTCAGCACCGAGTGAGCTTAAGGATGAAAATTCACCTACTAGTAGAGGGTGTGATTCTTAGAAGTAATTCTTGCACTTCTAAACTACGTAGCCAGAGTAGGTTGAGATATCATACCTGCTAGTTGAGGGTAGATTAGGTGGCTTAACCTGTTAGATAAGGGCTCCACCATTCTCGTTTGAGTACCTGATAGATGAGGGTTAAATAAAATTATTTTTACCAGTGGCGCAGTATTGACACCCTTCCAACTGGGGCACAGGTTGGACTTCGACTTAGCTAGGTGGGGCATGTAGGTTAGAAGACTACTTCCCACAGTCTTAGTTTCAGAATCAGTCTCAGACTTCAAGAAAGAGCTCAGTTCAGTGTACAGAATGCAAGGCTATTAGATACCGGCCATCAAGTATGATTATCTGCAAATTCGAAGATCCGCTGCTAGATAAGCCGATCTCAAAATCAATTATTAAGTAGTATTATTATCTGCAGATTTGGAGACAACCTGTTAGATAGGGTTGTTATCAGTTTCAGAAGCTTCAGATACTCTTAGTCTCAGTATGTCCAGAAATTTCAGAATTTTAGTATATTCAGTATCAGTTACGAGAGTTATTCCGAGTATGCTCAGTGACAGTATGCGCAGTATGTTCAGTAATTATAGATTCTTTATGTATGCTAATCCAGCTCTTGCATATTATTCAGTTAAGTTATGTTCATGCACAAGCCCTTGCATTTAGCCTTACCTAGTCTACATACTCGGTACATTTTTATACTGACGGATTTGCGCTATGGTGTTTTATTTGACACCATAGGTTCAGAGGCACAGGATCTATAGTATCCCTATCAGTTTAGTCCCAGTCAGCAGCAGTAGTAGTGAGTCCTCTTTTTTCGAGGACGAATCTCAATTTACTATTATTGCATCTGATTTTTTTTATATTTTTCAGTTGACAAAGTTAGTTGGGGACATATCCCATCAACTCCATAGTTTAGATAGTTTAGAGGCTTTTCAAATGGATGTTGATGTATTAGTATTCAGTTTTCAGTTTTGAGTATGTGCAGATGTATCGAACCTTAGGGCCAGTTTTCGTATTTATTTCAGATATTATGTAGTGTATAGGTACAGATATCAGTAAAGGGTTAGCTTGTGGTCCTTTGGGTCCATAAGTTGTGACATCTCGGGATGGGATCTCGGGGTGTTACAAACTTGGTATCAGAGCATGAGGTTTAATAGTGTCCTAGAGAGTCTGAAAAGCCGTATCTAGTAGAGTCTTGTGCATGGGTGTGTAGCGCACCACATTTATGTAGAAGAGGCTACAAGATGTTCTTAGGAGTAGTTTCCCTTCTTTCAGTGATCATGTCATGCGATTAAGCATGAGCTCAAGCCGATTCTCAATCTAATCTATTTTTTTCTTTCAATTACAGAGTATGCCTCCTCACAGAGATTTTGTCCATGGGATGGATGACCAGCCCCCACAGCTAGTAGATCCTGAGAATGAGAGTGTGTCACATGCAGAGTTTCGGGCAGCTTTCCAAGCGTTAGCCTAAGCTGTGACTGATGTTCAGAGTAATCGTCAGGCTGAAGCCCCACCTCAGCATGATGGGAATTTCACCACATCCAGGGTTAGAAGTTTTATAAAAATAAACCCGCCAGAATTCTGTGGGTCAGTAGTAGGTGAAGACCCGCAATATTATCTAGAAGAGGTGAAGAAGATCATCCAAGTTATGTATTTTTTTTAGAAGGAGAGTGTGAAATTAGCATTTTATATGTTGAAAGATGTTGCTCATGATTGGGTAGTGATGTGGGAGAAGAGTAGAAGGGAGAATACAGCTCCTGTGACTTGGTCAGAGTTTCAGAGTGCCTTTTTAGATAGATTTTTCCCACTAGAGATGAGAGAGGCTAAGGTAGAAGATTTTATGAACCTAAGTCAAGGTTCTATGATCATGGGAGAGTATTGTCTTAAGTTCAACCAATTATCTAAGTATGTTCCTGACTTGATAGCTGACCCTAGAACGAGTATGAGTAAGTTTTTGATTGGGGTATCGAGTGATGTGTTGAAAGTGTGTAGAGCTGCTAAGCTCAATAGAGGCATGGATCTTTTTAGGCTAATGATGCATTCACAACAAATTAAGGCAGATAAAATAAAAGAAAGAGAGAGAGTGAGTAAGAGAGCCAGAACAAGTAGTCATAGTTTCTCCCAAGAAGGGTCACAGAGTGGTAACCGTTCTCACCATAGTCAGAAGTTTTTAGTCCCAGCTCTATCCTCAGCTAGTGCACGATGCTCCTAGATCTAGAGTAGTAAGAGTAGGGGTCTTACCTACCCGCTGTGTGAAGAATGAGGTAAGAATTATAAGGGTGTATGTAGAGCTGGTAGTGATGTATGTTTTGGATGTGGCCATCCAGGTCACAAAGTTTGAGACTGTCCTAAGCCAGGTCCCCGAAGTCAGCACAATCGTTCTTCAACTCATAACAAATTTTATGCACTTCAGACTCACCAAGATCATGAAGATTTCCCTGACATAGACCCGGGTAGGTTATGAGCCCTTCATCTTTGTGTTGTGCATTGTTAGATCCCTTATTTCCATTTTGAGCTTGTATGTTAGCATTAGTCATGCATAAGTTTCAGATTTCATTTGGTTAATTACGATCTAGTCTGTAGGTTCCCCATGCACCGTCCCAGTATTTCAGCGAAGTGTGTTTAGAGGGACATAGAGTCCCAAGAGGGAGATACCCCATGGTATTATGATGTTGCATGTCATTAGATTCATCCACATACATGTTCAGCTTTTATTTATGAAGTTACCATCAGTCTTTATTAAATTATTAAGTCGTGCTTTCAAAAATCAGTTTAGTTGGACATCCATGCATCAGATATGCATATGTGTTATGAGAATTCAGCTATGAGTAGATTCAGTTGAGTATTCCATGCATCAGATATGCATGCCTAGATTAAGAAATCAGTATGCTAGTCATTCCAGTTGCATAGTCATGCCTTGAGATATTTTCATGTCTTGAGTAAGTTCTGTTGATCCGTATTCTCAGTTTATCAAGAGACATTCAAGGACGAATATTCCCAAGGAGGAGATATTGTAATACCCCGAGAATCCCAACCGATAGTAGAACCATGATTCAAGCTCATGTTAAACAAATCTTAGTGATTTGGTAGTTTTATGATCAATTTTTATGTGTATTAAGGCCTTAAATACGTCCTATCTATTAGACGAATTAAAACATCCCTTACCGATTGAATTCTTGAGAAGGACATTGCTATAGTCAACTTAAAATGTGCATATATTCCATTATACAAAGAATTTTTGAGATCATTACCTACCAAAAGATATATAATTGAATTATCTTTCCAGCGATACCAATTTTTCCAAAATCCGATATTAGAGTAAGAAATTATGGCCGTTTTACTGAGAGTTATCCGAGCTGTCCAGGAGTGACGGACAAGCTGACGGACCGTCAAGTTAGTGACGGCACGCCACTTTGGCCTTCAAAACTAAAATAGTGAGGGACTTGTATAGACCAAAAGTGACGGTGGGAATTATGGCTATTTACCAGAGTGACGGTCCGTACCGTCAGAATTGTTCGAGACAACGCTGAAGCACCGTTTTAAAGAGATTTTTAGGTCATTTTCACCCTATTTAATACCCTATCACCCCAAATCAAAGCTCATAATTTCTCCTTCATTCAAAACATCAAATTAGGGTTTATTTCCAAGATCAAAACCCTTATTTCTTCTTCAAGAAAAATCAAGAGAAGTCAAGAAATCAAGAATCTCTCCAAGAATCTTCAAGAAAGAAGTTTCCTCAAGGTATGTAGATGTTGATTATTGGGTCCCTTTCATCCAAGAAGCTCAAGTACCCTTTTCTAAATCTCCAATATTTATGTTTATGAATTTTTAATGATTCTTGTGAGTTGTGATTCATGTTTGTCTACAAGAATCAAGTCTTGGCCTTAGCATGTGGTATTTGTGTGGTAAATGGATTATGTACTTGTTGTTGATGTTGAATGATCTCCAAGATTGGATATTTATGTGGTTTGTATGAATCTATGATAATATATGAGTTGGAAACATGTAAAGTTAGTTATTCATAATGAGTAGTTGGGTTATTATACTTATGCCTAAGTTGTGCATGTGAGGTGTTTGATAAAATGTCCAAGAGACTAGAAATCAAGCATTGTAGTTAAATTGTGATCTAATGACAAGTGCATGCTACACCCTTATGAAAATAATAACTTTTAAGATATTGTTATGTGTTATGGTTGTTAATGAATTGTACCATGATACTGTGAAATCCCCAAATAAGTGTGAACCTATGCATATCTAGTGTTTGTTGAAGGACCTTAGTGAACAAGTGGAGATGTGATAGTAGTAAATTCCCCAATTATGTACCCTTTGACATATGCTAAGTTTTTAATACATGCCAAGTTGTTAGCAAGTAAGTTATGACATGATAGTATGAAGTTTCCCTAAGCCATGTGATACCCAAGCATATGTCAAGACTGATATAGGTATGAAATAGTTGAGGTAAAAATCTTGTTGAATGGAGTACGATCTAATAGCATGTTTTCCCTATGTTATTATATGATTATTATTTTGAGATGCTTAAAGCGACCCTTTGGTGATTGTGATGATGAATAGAGGCCTATGTTTCCTAAATGCCTGATGTGATGCCTTAAGGATTTTTTAGGGGGAAAGGATGTTATGACTCCTAATTACTAGGAGAAATGCTTGAATGCTTGTGTTGATGAATGAATGATTATGATGATGAATGGATGATCGTGATGATGCAAACATGATTATGTTTCACTTTTATGTTATCGAGTCTTGGGGGTATTTATACCCGATAATAGAGTTGTTGTCTAGAGCCGATGTTAGTTTCGCGATAATTCCAATTGAGCCACGATTCTCAGAACTCAGTGAACTACAGAACTTTGTATCCTTAAACAAGTGTAGAACATAAAAAAACTCTGTAATCTCAGAAATCTCTATAATCACTGTATCGCTAGTAATCTAGCCTCAGTCTTGTAAATTAGCTCAGATCTAATAGTATTCAAATGATTTAATTCTAATCTCAGAAGTGATTTGAGTAATCTATTCAAGCTCTATATCGTCAGTCAGATACAATGATTCGATACCTTTTTTTGTCAGATACAGAACTAAGTAATCTCAACGTAACTCAGTTAGATCTCTTGAGAAACATGATCAGTATCAGATTCAGCTCAGTCTAAGTTTAGTTAAGAATCAGATCAGTGTCTTTCAGTTGGGAGTAGGATTCAGCACCGAGTGAGCTCAAGGATGGGAACTCACCTACTAGTAGAGAGTGTGATTCTTAGAAGCAATCCTTGTGCTTCTGAACTACATAGCCAGAGTAGGTTGAGACATCATACCTTCTAGTTCAGGGAATATGAGGTGGCTTGACCTGTTAGATGTGGCTCTACCATTCTCGTTTGATTACCTGGTAGATGAAGGTTAAATAAAGTTGTCTTTAGCAGTGGCGCGGTACTGACACCCTTCCAACTGGGGCACAGGTTGGACTTCGACTTAGCTAGGTGGGGAATGTCGGTTAGAAGACTACTTCCTACAGTCTCAGTTTCAGAATCAATCTCAGACTTCAAGAAAGAGCTCAGTTCAGTGTACAGAATGCAAGGCTATTAGATACCGGCCATCAAGTATGATTATCTGCAAATTCGAAGATCCGCTGCTAGATAAGCCGATCTCAAAATCAATTATTAAGTAGTATTATTATCTGCAGATTTGGAGACAACCTGTTAGATAGGGTTGTTATCAGTTTCAGAAGCTTCAGATACTCTTAGTCTCAGTATGTCCAGAAATTTCAGAATTTTAGTATATTCAGTATCAGTTACGAGAGTTATTCCGAGTATGCTCAGTGACAGTATGCGCAGTATGTTCAGTAATTATAGATTCTTTATGTATGCTAATCCAGCTCTTGCATATTATTCAGTTAAGTTATGTTCATGCACAAGCCCTTGCATTTATCCTTACCTCGTCTACATACTCGGTATATTTTTGTACTAACGGATTTGTGCTATGGTGTTTTATTTGAAACCATAGGTTTAGAGGCACAGATCTAGAGTATCCCCATCAGTTCAGTCCCAGTCAGCAGCAGTAGCAGTGAGTCCTCTTCTTTCGAGGACGAATCTTAATTTACTATTATATCATCAGATTTTGTTTATATTTTCAGTTGATGGAGTTAGTTGGGGACATATCCCATCAACTTCATAGTTCAGACAGTTTAGAGGCTTTTCAGATGAATATTGATGTATTAGTATTCAGTTTTCAGTTCTGAGTATGTGCAGATGTATTGAACCTTATGACTAGTTTTCGTATTTATTTTAGATATTATGCAGTGTATAGGTACATATATCAGTAAAGGGTTAGCTTGTGGTCCTTCGAGTCCATAAGCACCGTGTGACATCTCGGGATGGGATCTCAGGGCATTACAATGATGATGCTCGGTGAATCGGGAGGAAATATTAATACTATGATGATGCCCGGTGAATCTGGAGGAAATGTTGATATTATGATGATGCTCGGTGAATTCAAAAGAGGTAATGATGTTATGATGATACTCGGTGAATTCGGAAGAGGTAATGATGTAATGATGATACCCGATGAATTCGAAAGAGGTAATGATATTATGATGCTGCATGGGGTAACTTTATATAAGTGCATGTGTATATATGTGAGGTTATGCCGTTTGTGGCTAACCGTTGATATACTCGAGACATGATATCTTTCGTGGTAATTGATACTCATTCTTTGTCACTAATCACTAAAAAAAGGGTGTGACCGTTGCGGAATCTAATTAGTAACTAGGGATAAGTTAGGCTAAAGAATGGGTTAATTCCACTTGATAGGATAATCATGTGTAAAATTAAAGGCCTACTTAGTAATCTTCTTGACTTGAATAAATGGTTATGTTATGGAATTTTGCCTAGTAAAATGGCTTATGTGACAACTAGTTATTTCTAATAAATAGCTATGACTTGTGGGCTAGAAACCTAGTGAACTAGTTGGTGGATCTTACTTGGTTAAAATATGAAAACTAGTCCTTAAGGTTATAATATGCCTAATGATATTAGTCTTAGTATTGTATGATAAATAGTTAAGTTGACTTCTAGCATGTGACGCTGTGGTGGCTTAAATGACGACTTATATAATGAGGTTGCTAACTAGATATTGGCCTTGAGATAGGTGAATAAATAATGATGTTGGTAACTTGTAGCTTTTCCTTATTTAATGATTAGTAAACTATAAGAATTGTAAACTAGTGCTTGATGGATTTGGTGATTAGCTTATATAGATTAGACTTTGGAGTTCATTAATGAAATAGATAATAAGTGACTGTATAGCTATGTTATGTTGATCTCGATTTCGTTTTATATAAATGCGGTTTGATGATCACTGTAGACCTTAGTAAGAGGTCATGGTGGGAATATGGACCCTCAGTTTGGGGTAAGTGATTGTGTAATTGTGCCTTGATATATTAATGGTTTGATTTTTTGGTGTACTCTCCGGTGGTATGGGATGCTGCGACGAGTTCTTTGTTGTGTTCTTTTGCGTGTACTTCCCGGCGGTATGGGACGTCATGGTAAGTTCTTGTGCTTTATATTCTAATGATGGTTGGTGTTGATTACAATAAATGCATGTTTGTTATTATATATTTATGCTACTTCATGCTTCCAAAATGATTACTCATGTTGTATGAAAGTTATGGTATATGCGGCTATGGAATTTCTTACTATTGATATAGTTGATTAGTATTTATACAGTGATATTGAAGAAGATTCAAGTTTGATCCTATACTTTGACTTTAAGTTATTGTCTTACCTTATATCGTCCTTATATTATAATTTACCTCAATCGGCCGATGGTGCCTACTGAGTACCCGTATTTTGGTACTCATACTACACTTTCGTACTTTTTTGGTGCAGACTCAGGTTCTAGTTATCGTCGTTGAGTCGAGATCGTGCCGCGTTAACCAACCGGAGATACGATGGGCTCTTGGAGTTCGAGTTGCCCTCTTTCTCTTCTATCTTTACTTGTCTTTTGTATTCGAGACAATTGTATAAGACTATATAAGTTGTCAGACTACGAATTGTAATTTTTGTTGTCGGATTTAGAGTTGCTCTTGTACTTGTACTTGTACTGTCAAGTCATGAAATTGGTATTCGAATGTTAGTTTTTTCGTTTGTGGAATGTCGTTGTTATATTGTGTTGCTACATAGGGTCCATGTTAGACGTTTCAAAAAAGGTAACCCATTGCATTAACTCTGAGTTATGGTGTTAGCTTACCTATTGGTGGGTTGCGGTAGGTGCCATCATGACTCGAAAATCGGGTTGTTACAGAGAGACAAGAAGGAGAAGAGTATCTTCATGACTCATGTGAGTTTGCAGTATATGCCACACTACTTTGTTTATGATTGACTTTAATTTTGAATTTGATTTTTGAATAAGATGTGAATTAAATTTATTTTTAATTTAATATTGTTAGAGGGCGTATCTTTCAATTTATATTTTAAATTATAGTTTCGTCATTCCGTTTTATTTATTTCATTTGAGTTATTTTTATATTTCTTTTTAATTACTTTTTTTTTAATCTTTCGAGAATAATTTGATTAAAATCTTCCAACTGTACCTTTATTAAATAAATGTAATTATTATTGATTTGAAAAAAGAGTTAAAATTTAATTAGGGATATATTAATATAATTATTTTTAATTTTCTAGTAGTAAAGGATTCACTAAAGGGTACCCCAACTCAAATAAAGCAAATAAAAAAGAATGAAGGTAGTATAAATGGCTACAAAAATTTGACCCAAATTTGTTCACAATTATTAAAAAAGTACAATGACTTTTTTCTTTCAAAACAAACAAATTTATTTTTTTTAATTAAAAAAATTAAAGTCTTTGTTATTTTCTAAACACAAAAGTTAATTGCATCACTGGAAAATGGTAATAAATACAAATGGTCATTTATTAAAATATAATTTTTAGTTTCAAATTCTCTATATATTAATGATTTTTAAAAAATAAATTATATAATTTTATGATGTGTCAATGTCTATTATTTCTTTAAGTGTTTTGAACTTTGACTATCTTTATTGAAATATTTTAAAAATATATTTAAATAAGTAATTTTTAAATTTGGTTTAACATAATAAATAATAAAATTATTTAATTATAGGTCACATTAATAACAAATTTAACTAATGATTCATAAGTTATTATATCGGTTACTACATTAATGCGTAAGTATTCTGTTAGGTTGTTGTTAACTAGGATCATCACTTAATTATTTAAATATTTAATTTATTTTTAAAAGATGACAACTAATAAATACGTAAAACTTCAACATCAATACATGACTCTCATGGATTGTTAATAAGATTGACACTTATAAATCATATAATTTTTATGATTTATATAAAATGTCGATGTCTATCATGTCTAAAGTACTTTGAGTTTCTACTATCGTTATTATAATATTTTTAAATTATGTTTAAATATTTATTTAAATATATATTAAATTTATTTAAACATAATAATTTATAAAATTATTTAATCAAATGTCATAATAATAACAAATATAAGTAATGATTCCCAAGTTATAAAATCAGCTAATATATAAGTGACATACTATTATATTAATGTGTGACTCTCTTGGATTGTTGTTAACTAGAGTCAAACAATATAATTTTTATAACTTTTTGATGTCCATATGTCAGAAGTGTTTAAGTTTTAATTATCGTTTTAAAAGTATTTTCATATTATATTTGAATATTATTCAAACATGTAAAATTTTAGATTTAAAACTTAACTAATAAAATATTTTCAAAGTAATGATTCATAAATTATTAAATTGGTGTAAGATAAGTTGCAAGACTACAATATTAATACCTGACTTTCGTAGGTTGATATCAACTAGGATCGATATTTATAAACTATAAAATTTTTATGATTTCTATAATATATCAATGTCTTCCATGTTTAAAGTATTTAGAGTTTTAATTTTCATTATTAAAATATTTTCAGATGACATTTAAAAAATTACTTAAATTATGCAGTTTAATTTTTTCTTTTTTTTAAAAAATACAATAATTAATATATTTCATAAATGAAATCAATTAATAGTGTGAACAATGTTATTATAAAAATTGGACCATTAAGGCCAAAAATATTTATTCTTTGAGTCAAAAATTATATTGGAAAAGTACATTACTCCTTTATTCTTTAAGTTAAAAATTATATTGGAGAAGGACATTACTCCTACTCTACATTTGAGCGAAGCCACATTCTATTTATGGCCCAACAATAAAAAAAAGACCTATATAATTTAATTGAAATTGTTTCTTCCCCCTTTCCCCGAGAATGCCTGTCATAAGCATAAGAAAGCTCGATTGAATTTTTTTTATGGCTAAACACTAATTTTTGACTAAAATAAAAAAAAATTAGAAAAAATTCATGGACAATAATAATAATAGTTTGAAGTTATAACTTAAATTATACTATTAATAAGTGTGAAGAAGCAGACATCTCTTCGTCGAGGTGTCTGCTTCCAACCGAATTACTATATTACCCCTAATTAATTATTATAAGTGATCTACGTACTAAAAATTAATAATAATTAATAAAATAAAAGTAAAATAGACAGTTATGACATGTTTGTTTTAATTTTTTCAACCGTGGTTTTATTATATCATTCATAATTAATTATTATAAGTCATCTTATTAAAAATTTAATAATATTTAATAAAAAAGATGAAATAAACATAAAATCATATATTAACGCTTGATATTTCAAATTAACTTGACGTCTTATATTAGACTCACTTAATTTTTTTCACAAGTATTTTTTATAGTAATTTTGCTATATCACTTCTAATTAGTTATTATAAGTCATTTAAGGTATGTCTACTTCACTGCTTCAATCGTGATTTTACTAAATTATTCCTAATTAATTATTATGACTATTTAAGCATTGTGCCACATAAATTAGAATAGAAGAAAAATTATAAATAATTAAAATTTAAATTATTTTAAAAATATAACTAACTATCAATGCCACAAAAGTTTTAACAAGGAGAGCAATATATATTATTTTTTTATTATAAATTACAATAGACACAATTTAAAATATCTAAAAAATTTAATTTGTTATATATTTCAAAAAAGTACGTAAAAAAATACTATAGATCACAATTATTAACATCTTAAAAAATTTACAAGATATAAAATATTTGGCTAATTTAGAAATTATATCGGTGCCACTTAAATTGGAATAGATGAAAACGTATTATAAATGAGAATAAATAAAAACTTAAATTATTTGAAAAATATAATTGACTATAAATACCGCGAAAGTTTGGATAATGAGAGTAACATATATTATTAGAAAATTATTATTATAAATTACAATATTAACAACTTAAAATATCTAAAAATATATTAAAATATGATTGATTATCTAAATTTTATTTATATCATATAAATTGAAACAAAAAATAGTATATATTGGGTCCGTGCTAGCACGGACTCCTCAATGCACGGGCCTCTCGAGATCTAGTATAATAATAAAATGGTCGAAAAATGAAGATAATAAATATATAGTAATTTTACTTTGAGCTACTTGAATAAAAAATGATAATTACATTGTAAATTATCGAACAGAAGTGAGATATAATTTAATTAATAAATTAATGATATAATATATAAAATGCTACAACAATGAGAATGAAATATTGGAGAGTAATATAGTGCATTCGGTTGGTTTGTAGGGGATAGAAGAATTTGACTGAAAATGGAGTGTAATAGAAGTGGAATCCATACATTGAGAGTATATTTTTTTTAAACCCCCCTCCCCCACCCACAAGTCTCAGCAATCACAAATTTTTTTCATTTTCATGTATTAGATAGTTTTTAATGTATTGAAAATTGAAAGTAAATAATATATTGATAGAATTTTAAATGTAAGATAAAAAAGAGCATAAATATCTAAAAGTTAACTAGCTTATAGTGTAACTATAATTTTTTCTTGTTGTGGTTCTAAATTTTTATGGTCAAAAAGATTTTTCTACATTGTAATATATTTATAACATTGACCATATTTTCTATTATTTTAATATTTTATTATTATTATTTTTTTTTTTAGTTTTTCAAGGTATCCACACGGCTCCTCTGTTCCTCATTCAGCATATTTTACGATAGAAAACTAGCCACAAAATTTGCTCCATTCATTAGAGACGAAATCGAACCCCGACCTCTTATTTAAAAGACATAACGCTGAACTAATATGCCAACTCCACCTATTTTATACCACCATCAAATCCACCTATACAAATTTAAAACAAAAAAAGCTCAATTTATATCTCTCGATTAAAAGTTGCTTAGAAATCATCGACCAAGAAAAAAGTTCACTCTTTATTAATTCTACTAGTAAGTTTGTCTCTTTTTCCTCACAAATTCTTGAAAAATGTTCTTTTTTTGTTTCTTTGGTACTTTTTCACTTCATAGATAAATTACTACAGAGAAAAAAAGAAGAAGAAGAAGAAAAATTGTCCCTCTCCCTCGTCATTTCTGTCCGAAGAGGGAAGAAGGCGGGTACTACTACAATTTCCCTAAAATTTTCAGCCAAGATCCATTTCTTCCCGCCTCCCACAAACCATTTACTAGGTTCTAAAAAAATTCTCTCTGTTCTTCTTAACCTTGTTGTGTTGATTAATTTTGCATTTTCTCATTTTGAAATTGGAAAATCAATGGCAGGTTGGTCGAAATCCAGCTACAAAAAACCCAAAAACCCGAAAAGGCCTGTCAGAAATGAAGTAGACTATGATAATACAAAGCTATTATTCATAGAAGTACTTACTATATTCATTAAACAAGTTACTGGGGATTTGTTTTATAGGCCATTACCACCAATGTTAGGTGATGGAAAATCAGTTGATTTATTCAAGCTTTATTTGGTTGTAAGGGAAAATGGTGGGTATGAGGGTGTTTGTGAAAATGGGTTATGGGGTTTAATGGCTGAGAATTGTGGGTTCAATTCGGGTAATGGGTTTGGTTTGAAATTGGTTTATGTTAAGTATCTGGATGTGTTTGAGAAATGGATGTTGAGAGTAAAGAGAAGGGGGGCTGGGGAATGTGAGTTGGGTGAAGTTGAGTTGGATTTGAAGGAGGTTTTAGCAAAAGTTGAGGAGGAAAAAGCGAGAGATGGCGGAAATGGGAAGTGTAAATTGATGAAGAAAGGTGATGATGGTGTTGAGGCTCGGGGTTTAGTGGGGTTGAATGGAAATACTGGGGGATTTGAGTGTAAAAGTAATTTGAACGAAGTGCATATGAAGTTCGTTGATGGAAAGGATGACTCGTTAATAAAGTCTAGTAGAAAGAGGAAGAAAGGTAAAAATGTGAAGTGTAAGTTGAGGAAAAAAGGTGAAGAGGTGTGTGATGATGATGTCGAGGGTCAGGCTTTTGAGGGGTTGAGTGAAAGTATTGTGAAATTTGACAGTAAAAGTAATTTGGACGAAGAGCATTTGCAGGTTGTCAGTGGAAAGGATGACTCATTGATGAAGTCTAGTATGGTTGAGAAAGATTGTATTAGTAGGAAGAGGAAGAAAGGTGGAAATGTGAAATGTAAGTTGAGGCAGAAAAGTGAAGAGGCGTGTGAGGATGGTGCTAAGGGTCGGGGGTTTGAGGGGTTGAATGGAAGTACTGAGGGATTTGAGGGTAAAAGTAATTTGGACGAAGAACATTTGAAGTTTGTCGATGGAAAGGATGACTCATTAACGAAGTCTAGTGTGGTTGAGAAAGATTGTATAAGTAGGAAGAGGAAGAAAGGTGAAAATGTGAATTGTAAGTTGAGTAGAAAAGGTGAAGCGGTGTGTGCTGATGGTGTTGAGGGTTGGAGCTTTGAGGGGTTGAATGAAGGTATTGAGAGATTTGAGGGTAAAAGTAATTTGGGCAGCAATGTGATTACTAGGAGTTTGAAGTTTGTCGATGGAGCAGATGACTTGTTAAAAAAATCTAGTAGGAAGAGGAAGAAAGGTGAAAATGTGAACTGTAAGTTGAGGAAAAAAGGTGAAGAGGTGTGTGATGATGGTGTTGAGGTTCGGAGTTTGAAGTTTGTCGATGGAGCAGATGACTCGTTAAAAAAGTCTAGTAGGAAGAGGAATAAAGGTGAAAATGTGGATTGTAAGTTGAGGATGAAAGGTGAAGAGGTGTGTGATGGTGATGCCGAGGCTCGGCGTTTTGTGGGGTTGAATGGAAATACTGAGGGATTTGATGGTAAAAGTAAAGTGAAGGATATTGAAGAAAATAAGAATTTTGTCTATGACGAAGAGCAATTGAAGTTTGTCAATGGAACAGATGGCTCGTTAACAAAGTCTAGTATGGTTAAGGAAGATTGTATTAGTAGGAAGGGGAAGAAAGGTGAAAATGTGAATTGTAAGTTGAGGAAGAAAGCTGAAGAGGTGTGTGATGATGTTGAGGCTGGGGGTTTTGAGGGGTTGAATGGAAGTATTGTAAAATTTGATGGTAAAAGTAATTTGGACGAAGCGCATTTGAAGTTTGTTGATGGAACAAATGACTCGTTAACGAAGATTAGTATGGTTGAGGAAGATTGTATTAGTAGGAAGAGGAAGAGAGATTTTGATACCATAGATGGTGAACAGTTGTGTGATGGCGTCGAGGCTCGGGGTTTTGGTGGGTTGAATGGAAGTACTGAGGGATTTGATGGTAAAAGTAATTTGGACAGCAGTGTGATTACAAGGAGTGTTGTCTATGAAGAAGAGAATTTGAAGTTTGTGGATGGAACAGATGACTCGTTAACGAAGTCTAGTGTGGTTGAGGAGGATTGCATTAGTAGGAAGAGGAAGCGAGAATCTTATTTGGATTTGGTGAAGTGGGTTAGTGAAGTTGCGAGAAATCCTTGTGATCCTGGTATTGGTATTTTGCCGGAAAGGTCTAAGTGGAAGGATTATGGGACTGAAGTGGTATGGAAGCAGGTTCTACTGATGCGAGATGACATGCTTTTGAAAAGGGATGTGGATACATGTGGCCAGTACTCAATATTGCAGGTACTTCAGTTTATTCCTGGATATTGATACTTCATATCATTATTAAATATTAGTTATTTCAGACAACTCGTGTTATATGGCATATTCATTTTATAGAATGTCCTGTTTCTTCAATTCCAGTGGAGAGTTCAATTCATTGTTGTAATTTGTTGCTTCATGGTCATTTTGATGCACATGAATTTGTGTGGTGGTGGTTGGTTGGGGGTGAAGGGTGGGAGAGGGGGTAACTGCTTGGCATTTGATGGATTTTGTGACACTTCTTCATCCATATCTTTTATTTGTATCACATTTGCTTAAAATTTCTTCTAGAAGATCAAATGCTGCACTGACGTTTAACTTTTTTTAAGTTCCATATTGGTCGAGGGAATGAGTTGTAGTCTCCTTATGTAGTCTTGGGTAATCCTCTCCTCATGAGCTAGCTTTTGGGCAATTCTTTCCTCATCAAATAGCTTTTGAGATTGAGTTAGGCTCGCGACCATATCTTCACATGGTATCTAAGCCAAACCTATTGATGCATGCTTTTGTTTCTCCATGTTGGGCCCCTTTAATCCAAAGTTCGTTTGAGTGCCGAGTATGTGAGGAAATGGGTTGTGGTCTCCTTGTATGGTCTTGGACAAGTCTTCCTCATGAACTTAGCTTTTGAGATTGGGTTAGACCCAAGGTCCATGTCTTCACCCAATATGTCAAAACTACCTTGTTATTATTTTCTTGATGGTCAATTATGATGTAGACCAAGAAAGGCACAATTAGAGTTGCATTAGGAGGCATTGTGAATGCAATGTGCAGGTTCTATATGTAGGTCATTAGGGACAGCTGTTTTATTGTGTTTATAGTAGGATGAGATCCTCTAAATGGGACTATAACAAAGTATATCTCATAAGGTGATGAGATAACACATTTCTTAGAAAAACCACGACAAGTCAAAATAATGTGTTTAGGATAGTAGCCATGTTATGCTGTCAAATACAGAAACAATTTGGCATAGAGATGTGTTGCAGCTTTGACTCTTCCTAATTGTGGTAGGTTGTTAAATGAACATGCTAAATAGAAGAACCACAGGACATATGTGCTTCAACTTGGGTAAAGATTGTCTAGACATAATAGCTAAAGGTTGAAATTATGAATTTGAGAGGCTACCAACACTGATCTTTAGATCTTTGTAGAAAACCTCAAAAGAATATTCATGGTCCCAACATGGAACGTAACAAGAGTTTGATGAACCACAGGAAGTAATAAAAGTTCAAATGAGCTACTAAAAGTGGGTTATTATCTAAGTTGCATGGACTCGGGTGCGGGTATCCGAGACGGTTGTGGATCTTAAATTTTAAGATTCAGGGGAGCGAATCCGAATATGGATGCGGGTTCTGGGATTCAGCTAAAAAAATCATATATTATAAATATATAGTTATAAAGATATTCTAAAAATACTGTTGTGGTGGGGTCCATACCCTGGGCTAGCGAGAGCTTTAGTGCACTGGGCTGCCAATAAATCCACTTTTAACTTTTAAGGTAACTTTTAGTTACTTTTTCAATTAGTAGTAGTATAGTATATGCATGTATTTTTGGGAAACTGACAAGCACATATTTTTTCACTATGTTAGTATAAAAATTCTTTTTATATTTAAAAATGTTACTCATTAAAAGCCACCGAATAGATCTGATTTTTGAATCAGTCTTCCCAGTTCCCAACCACATCTTTTTCTTTCTTCCCAACAATTCAAATTCCGACAACAATTACAGTCGCCGGATTTCTCCCTTTCAACGATGGCAGCAGTCACCCGATTTCTCCCTTCTGATGATGACAGAAGTTGCCGGATTTCTCCCTTCCGATGATGACAACAGTCGCCGGATTTCTCCCTTTTGACAATGACAGCAGTCGTCGGATTTCTCCCTTTCGACGATGACAACAATCGTTGGGTTTCTACCTTCCGTCGACGATAATAATTACAGTCGCTGGTCTTTCTCCCTTCTTATGACAACAACCAACTTTGTTCTTGATGTTGGGTCAACGTCTCCGAATTGTTTTGACCTAATCGGAGACGCACCTCGCGCCCGCGCTCGCACCAGCGTCGCGTCGGGACGGGTTCGATGGGCAACCCAACGAGAGTCCGTGCAACATAGGTTAATATTTGCTTTAACTATTAATGTAGACTAGAGAAAACTCCTAGTGACTCACATAAGAAGCATATTTATCTTTGTCTCTTGCAATTATAATTAATAGCATTAATCTTATTTGGGTTTATGTTGTTTGTATGTGGTATTACTTTGTCCCATTAAGAAATGATAAGAAATGCAACAATTCCAAGCTGTACGTAGAAATGAGATTGAATGAAAAATCTGTTATTTACCTTCAAGATGAGCTCGCAAATGCACAATCAATAGTTGGAAAACCTAGCCACACCAAGGCTCAAGTTTATTAGGAGGAGTTTAAGGATTCCCAAATGAAAGTTAATGATTATTTTGACAGAGACTGATGTTTTAGTGCTAGTTATACTCTATTTGAGCTTTAGATGATTTGGTGACATTAGAAATGTCTTAATATTTACCATTTTCTTCTCAAAATACTCTTCTCTCGATATTAGCATGCACCAAAGTGTTCTTCCCTCCTCCTTAATGAAAAAGTTCACTTTTACTAATTTTTGTTTGAAGACTGTTCTTAGACATTTTTATGCTTTTTAAATTTTTTTTTTACTTTGTTCTTGAATTTTATGGTTTTAGGCCCGTTGAAAATGCCGGCAAGTGCGTATTGGATCCTCTAAAAGTAGTGCATTTTTGGATGATCCGGCTCTAGGGTGACATCATTTTGGGGGAGTCCATGCAACATAGTAGTAAACGATGCCAAGAAGAATATGAAGTTTAGAAATCACGTGGTCTAGTTAGTACCCTAATGGTGGTTTGGAATTGCCTTAGAGAGAGCTAAAACTATTAGTTTCCTAGTTACATAATATATAACTTTTACATAAACTTTAGGATGCTAGTTTTACTTGTTTTATATGGGTGCTGGTGAGAGAAAATTATATAGAATGGGTAGTGGAGTGGTTTCGGACATTTTTGAACTATTCTAAATGAAAAGAAATGTTACATCTATTTCTGATAAAGTTTGTTGGAAATCTTTTTTTGAAAGCGAAATGTAAACTAAGATGGTACTTCCTCTGGTTTACAATTAGTGATTTTTGTAACCTTTCAAATTTTATATATGAGTGAAATTCTTAAAAATCAAGAAGGTATTAATTTTTCTCTCTCCAAATTTTCTTGTCTAATTAATGATATATGAACAAATTTCTAAAAGATCTTTGCTACTTTATTAACATTGGAAAGAGAGAAAAAGTAATTTAGTCAAATAGCCTCTTAACTAATGTTGTTATTAAGTGGTTTCGTAGTGGGTGTGTCAAACTCTCAGAAATCACTTGTTATGGATCGGTTGTAGTAGTATATATGCTATACTTCATTTTAAAAAAAAGTAGTATATAGGTACAGATTGATGAGTTTCTTCATCATCATTCTTAATTAGGTAATGATAGTTATAAAAGAGGATATATTTGAAGAAAAAAGTGAAATGGTGAAACTATGAAACCTGTCAATTGGATAAACACCCGAGTTTGGATGGAGATCGCCAAAGTAAAATGACTTTGGCATCTATAGGATGAGCCAGGAACCAAATCACCTACTGTTGTTTACCTCTAAATTTGGCAAATTATTATTGTTGTTATTATTTTCATAATTGTGGCGTCTGTGCTAGCTTGCGTGCTTGACTAATATCACGGGTACCTTCTACCTCTCATATTTCTCAAATCTCAACCCATTTCATTGACCACTATGTCACAGATTATTATTGTTATTATCAGCATCATCATTCCTTCCGATTGGCAGGACCGTAAATTTTGCATTGGGGGAAAGAGAAGTGGTAGATTTGTGTCAATTTTCTAAATAGTATTATATCATTTGTTTGGAATTGGCATAGTAAATAATGATCTGCCAGGAGGTGGGTGTTCTTGATAAAGAAGTATTGAATAATAGGTTCTGCACTTGCATGCCTCTTGGATCACATTTCATTTTATAACTTTATTAGTTGCCCATTTCCTTGTGGAGTACGCTTTGCCTTTTCCATCTACTCTGTGAATTCCTTGGCTATTATGTATTATCTAAAAATATTCCATGCTATATTTTTTTTTGAAAACTACAGCTTGCTGTTGGAAGTGTTGATTGTGTTTCTCCAGTCTGCATCTTCAAGATTGATGACATGTTTATAACTGAGAACTTCCTGCGTCCTTTGCTGATCTTTTTATCAACACCTTGCCATTTTCAGTTGATAATTTAGCAACCGAGATAGCATCCTTTGCTTTATGTGCATTTTTATCACTGTAAAACTTCACTAATTTTACAGAATTGTAGTACAGAGCATTGCATTTTTGCCCTTCAGCTTCTCTTTTTATCCTAGCATTTACACTTGGTTAGCAGATCATGTTTACTTGAACATCCAAAATTTATGGTAGATCACAAATTTGGTCCAGGATTGGCTTAATTTAGAATATTATTTGCCTTTTAGATAAAGCAGAAGATGCATCCATCTATTTATGATGATACTTCTGGTTCTGGAAGATTAAGATGCAGCCAGCGAGTCCTATCTGCAAAAGATCATCTGAAAAAGATGCGTGCACAGCAGTTTTCAGTGTCACCTTCAAGCTCTCATAGTGGCGAGGATCAGGTCGATGGACCAACTTCTGCAGAGTCGGCAGTTGTTTTTTGGTGGAAGCAGCGCAGAAAGAGAATACCAGTTGGGCCACAGTTTCAAGCAGATGTTCCCAAATGGATTGAGGAGGTCTATGAAAGTGACTCTAAATGGTTGGGCATGGGAATCTGGCCGCTAGACAAACGAGGGAAAAAAAGAACTTTAATTGACAGAGGTCCTATTGGGAAAGGAAGGCAAGATACCTGTGGCTGCAAATCTCGAGGTTCTTATGACTGTGTCAAGTTTCATCTTTCCGAGAAAAGAAGGAAGCTTAAGATTGATTTGGGATCAGCTTATTATCAATGGAAATTTGACTATATGGGTGAAGAAGTTGCACTTTCTTGGTTAAAAGAAGAAGAACAGAAATTTCAGGATATAGTGAAGTCGAACCCTTTGTCCGAAGAGAAGAGTTTCTGGAATGAGATATTTAAGTTCTTTTCAAACAAAAACAGGGAGTCTTTAGTAAGCTACTACTTTAATGTCTTCCTTCTACGGCGCAGGGGCAACCAGAATAGGAGTCATGCCAGTAATGTTGACAGTGATGATGATGAATCAGAATATGGACCTAGATTTGATTGTTTTGGGCGGGATGCTAAGTTCTCTATCTTTCGTTCCCAAAGGAAAAGCACACCCGGGTCAGAGGTGGTACAAGAATTTTGAATGTGGTCATGACATTTCCGGTAACTGTAAAATATCTGAGTTTTGTTGTGCTTTTTCTCTTCAGCAAGTTATTTCTTTTACAACTGCAGAGACATGATCCCATCTTGGAGTTGTACAATTTTTTTGAGTTTGAACAACGGAAAGTCAAAGATAATGAGTTTTTCTCTATTTCTTAGCCCGAACAGCTTCTCCCCATCGTTTTGATCACGAACATGTGTACGGATGTTGCTTTACAACAAGTTCTTGAAGTAGTGAAGTACTCAAAAGTACAGGAGGGACAAGATTACAAGGAAGAGTCTCTCTTAACAGCAAAATGTTTTTCTAAGTTGATGTACACATGCTGTTGCACTTTCTGATATCCTCATTGTTTAATGAGGTTATATTTTCCAAACTTGCCTGCCTTTGCTTATGTGCTCATCTAAAACCTTTGATCCCATTTAGGGTTTGTTTGGTAGGAAGGAAAATGTTTTTCATGAAAGAACTTAAAAACATTGACAGAAGAGATATTTGTTAGACATGAGCTGATGGAACTTTTATCATGTATATTCAAAATTCAGTTATTTATTGTATCTAAAATTTGACTATATTCCCTTGTAAAAATCATAACATGAATGCAAAAATATTGTTGTTGAATCACAAGATTAAACACATGATGACCTTGTTGGTACTGCAACGGTAAAAAGTTACACACCCGGTGTATACACTAAACTAATGTTTTTTATCATGGTTACTTAATTAAATTAAGTAAAATGCATATTGTAATCATGATTAAGTAATATGAACTTTAAATTCAAACACATGGCATGCATGTATTGGCTTGGTGTATACATTGGGTGCGTGTAAGTTTTATCCACACTACAACTGAATTTGGGGGTATACATCGATTGGTTTTGTATATTATTGATTCGGTTTATTAGTTTTTGATTTGTAATTATGCTAAACTGATAATCAAATAATAAGATATTCGTTATTGATTTTTGGTTAATCGATTTTTGGTTTAACTGATATGAAAATACTTTCTTAACTAAAGAACAAAGAAGAAGAGTAGAGAGAATAGAGAGAGTGACTCTTATTTCTTCTCTTGAGGGATGAAAGATCATAAGATTGTCAATACAATGAACAAAATTGTCACGCCACAAAATCCCATCGGGCCGGACTGATACCCGAAGCCGAGAAGGCCCGGGAGAACCCGTTCAAATACCTGTACTTTCACTTACATGTCACCAAAAATTTGGACAGCACTTCGTTGCATATAAAAGGATCTAATTACCTGTATCAGCACAACACGCACAAATATATATATATAATACTTGGCCGTCGGGGCCACCACATATACAGATATAACATCACTATATAAACTTCCATGACTTTACCCTTCCTTATGTCTACAATGCCTCTAGGATATACATGACATAACTAGGGTCGGGACAAACCCCAGCCCACACATGACTCCTGTACAATAACAAAACATAAGGAACTGACTCGGAAAGCTCCAAAGCAAATTGGAGCTCACCAACAATAGCTGTATGACCTGACTCCCACTTGTGCGGTGTATGAGCTGAGGTACCTGTGCCTGCAGCATGAAATGCAGGTCCCCGTGGGGGACGTCAGTACGAAATATGTACTGAGTATGTAAAGCTGTAGATAATCACATATGATATAGGAGCTCAATAGAAATCAGAAACAAGTGAATAAATCGTAATAGGAGTGGACCACACTTACTAGAACTTGTGACAACCTGTACATTGCATTTATTCAATCACTTTACCTTCGTTCTTATCATCTTTGTAATCATTACTGTACTGTACTGTGACCATTAGGCTGCCTCCAGTACATATCAACTGGGATCGACCCATGCTAGGCTTATGCCCCTGGGATACCACCCATAAACACATAAATAGGGATCTACCCATGCTAGGATTATGCCCCTGGGATACCACCCGATAAGAGAGAACTTCCATCACTTAGTTCAATTAATCTTTGAGATTGTTATTTCGGTCACCACCATATTTTTGATACTTTGAAACAACGATACATCAATAAGAACCAAGTAATAGACCTTCTATACAATAACGACGTAATAAAGACTCATTGGTACATCAACAATGTGTTTCAGGATCATCAATATCACAACAATGAAATAGGAGCCTTTTGGTATATCAATGAAACATTTTGACACTTTATAGAATGGAAACAACTTCGTTGGTAATGTAGAACAGTACATGTTTTTGGACAACCTCGGAATCTTACTTGATGGAACATTGGTGTTTTCATGCCAAAGAACATCGTTAGAGTATGCTTTACATACCTCGTTGTAGATTCGGATACCAATTCAACACAACTTCCCGCCTTTACAAATCACTTATCTACAATGAAATGTTTGGCATCTAGTATTAGCAACCCAACACCACAATTCTCTTCCATAATTCCATACAACCAATATTTGCAAAACATTCCAAAAACCAACTTGAACAATAGGTTTATGTGTATATATATATATATATAATCATCATTTCAATACCACATCATCAATACCACATCATCACACCAAATCCCTTCAGAATTCAACATAATCCAACATCATTTCCCAATCATCTTTCAACAACAATCAAATAACATACTTCTTATGCTCACATGCATATATATATATATATATATATATATATATATATATATATATATATATATATATATATATATATATATATATTCATATCCATATAAATAACACCAAGATAATTTACATCCTTACCATAAAATGACCCTTTTGATTTCGAAGTCCTGTTGGCACAAATAAGGGGTGCTTCTCGAAGCCCTCGAGACGGTGAACACAACTACGGAATCAATTTGGACTTTCTACGGTTGAATCACAAGATAATTGGAGTTGAACTTAGAGTAGGGTTTCTTATTCTTCAATAATTGGATGATAACATGATGGATATGAGGCTAAGTATATGTATATAATGACCAATTTTCGTCCATGAGGTGATGGAAAATGACCATATTGCCCTTAAAAATTTAAGTAAATCCGAATCTGTTCATGATGGACTGTTTTGATAGGCTAAACTAAATCGATCATAACTCTTTGCTCCGATATCGGATTTGGGTGAAATTGGTATCGTTGGATAGATAATTCAAAGGGATTTCATTTCTTATAAAGTAGACCACCCAGTTCGTCCTGTACAAGGAGTTATGATCGTTTGAAGTTGACTCTAAAAATCTGTTTTGAGAGGCTGAAGTAAAACGAGTATAACTCCTTACTCAGACGTTGGATTTGGATGAAACCAATTGCATTAGAAAGAAGACTCTCGGAGCTTCACATCTATATATAGCATCTCACACAGTTTATTTTGTACAAGGAGTTATCATCGTTTAAAGTTGATCCAAAAAACTGGCAGGCCTCAGTAGTTTGTGTGCAGGAAATTTTCCTGCACATTTACTGTTCACATTATCCCGGCCACCGTTTTATAGTTTCGAACGTGCTCGATTATATCCGAAACTTATCCATTTTTGGAAATCTTTATATCTTTGGAAATCTTATTCAATAACCTTCGTGTGGAACCATCGACGGGCAAATTCCGGTATAAATAAAGTCGATTCCTATACACATATAATCAAACTATACACTTGAAACCATCTCAAAATAATCAATACTCATACTTAAACTCATATATACCTAACTTATGATCAATACATATACTCCAACACATATAACCATGGATAATGCACGTAATTAAGTACGGGGTGTTACATCCTTCCCCCTTAAGGACATTCGTCCTCGAATGTGAATGTAGTTATTTAGCCAAAACAAGTTCGAATTCATAATTGATATTCACGTCATCATATAGATATTATGCATATGTAAAAACTTACTTGTTAGTGTCCCAGTTCCACTCCTTGCACTTCTTTTTCACCTTTGAACAAATAAGGGTATTTCGATTTCATTGCTTCCTCCGCTTCCCATGTAATCTCTTCCCTTTATTGATTTCTCCAAAGTAATTTCACCGATGCTACTTCTTTATTTCTCATCTTCTTAACTTGACGATCTAATATAGAAATAGGCATCTCCTCATAGGTAAGATCTTCTGTTACTTGCACATCTTCAGTAGAAGTAATAAGGGACGGATCTCCGATGCACTTTCGAACCATCGATACATGAAATACTGGATGCACTGATGAGAGTTCCTGGGGTAGCTCTAATTCATAAGCAACTTGCCCACATCTTCAAATAATCTTATACGGGCCTATATATCGTGGACTCAACTTTCCTTTCTTGCCAAATCTCATCACCCCTTTCATTGGCGATACCTTCAAAAATATCCAATTCCCTAATGAAAACTCTAGCCCTCTTCTTCTACTATCCGCATATGACTTGTGTCGACTTTGGGCTGTTTTCAACCGTTGCTGAATCACCTTGACTTTTTCTATGGCTTGATACACAAGATCCGGTCCGAACATAAGAGTTTCACCCGCTTCGAACCATCCTATTGGTGATCTATACTTCCTGATGATAGGCGAATTTACACGCCTATATCAATATATTTTGCCCATATTTTAGCCTAGTTTTGAGAACAAACTATATATTTCATGCACTTTTAGTCCTTTTTCCTATAAATGAGCTAACGAACATGATTAGTAAAGTTTCAGGTATAAATGATGCAGAATTCAGCATTTTATGGCTTACTTGACGCAAAAGAAAGCTCACGAAGGAAGGAAAGGGAGTTTGGACGCCTAAGGACCAAAACTGCTGCATGGAAAATCTGTCCCGGGCTAAAACAACATTTCTGAAGACTTTGGGGACCTGGACCAAAACTGCTGCATGGAAAATCTGTCCCGGGCTAAAACAACATTTCTGAAGACTTTGGGGACCTGCAGTAACTAATTAGGATTTGGATAATGATACATTAACCTAGTACAATTGGGTTAAGTATTTCATTAGTTTATTTGGATTAGGAGAATGTTACATTAACCTAGTACAATTGGGTTAAGTATTTCATTAGCCTAGTAGGATTTGGTTAGATATTTCATTTACCTAGTAGGATTAGGATATGGGTATTATAAATACCCTATCATGCTAGAGATTTTTATTCATCCCTCACCACAATACATTCTTCCATCCCCCTCTTCTTCCACCACAACAATTCTACAACTCTTCTAATCTTTCCATTAATTCTATTCTTCTTCTATTCTTAATTTCCGCAACAAGAGAAACGTTACTTGCTAAGGAATCACGCCTCACGCCTATCACTTGATCTACACGCCATTACTCAATATTGTGATATAATAACAATGTCAATCGTGATCTCCTTCGCATTCATGGGTAACTAAACCTCTCTGTTGGGGTTATGGAAGCCGAATGAGATACTATCTACTGCTGTGAGTTTGTGAGTTCGTGACACGTATATTGCTTATATCATTATTCTCTTCATCTTAATCTACATTCTTTGCGGTTGCAAACGCAAGAATACGCCAGTCTAACATTTAACTTGTTCGAGAGAAAGGTTATTTGTCTGGAAAAGAGATAATGTCAAGGTAGTAGGACACCCTTTCCTATTAAAAAGCTGGTGCCGTAACTGGACTAACCTCTTGGAGAATTCGTACCGTTATACACGCTTTAAGCTCGAGAGAGTTAAAGTGAAATAGTCCTTGTTTAGGTTGAGAGACGCTTGGATTTACCATAGAATACAATTCTCTATAAGCACATGCATGTCACAATTCTACACACTCATAGGCAATAGAGACGTATACCTCAGAAGGTGGACATAACCCCAACGCTTCAATTCTCATTGTTTACAACTTACGTAACAATCTTTCTCTCTTTACTTTGCTATTTTCAGCTTTTACTTTATTGTTTTCGTTACACATTACAATCCCCCCTTTTACGAGACTTGCACCAAAAGTTTAGTAATTTTGCTTACTTGTTGGCCAAGCTATTCCCTGTGGGATCGACACCCAACCCAGGTTGGGTTCTATATTTGCTAACGACCGCTTTACACTCCCACGAGAGCTGTAGATTGAGCGTTATCAAAAATTGGCGCCGTTGCCGGGGAATACGAGTGTCAATCAAGTTTGTGATAATTACTAGACCCTTTGGTCAAAGATTCTCGTACTTTTACGTTTAGTTTTTGTTTTTGTTTCTTGCAGGTTTTTACTTTAGTGCATGCCCCATACTAGAAGTTCTGGTCAACCGTTATTACCAATCAATCCTGAACCACAACGAATTAGAAGAATGGAAGCACAAGCTGAAATCGATAGGATAGCTGCTCAACACGAGCAAGCAAGATTAGATGCTCTTGCCGCTGCTCAAGTCCAACAACAAAACATTGATAATCCTGGACGAGCCACAAATCCTGACGATGAGGATTTAGGTGACGACGAGTTGATAAACCCAAGGCATGTTGCTGAAACTACAACACCTGCCAACAGAAGAGGTCGACAAGCGCGGTATAGGTATGATCGCCAACCCATGCAACCAGCTTTCGACGATGATGATGATGATCTTGATGGTGCCGGAGCCACTGGGGCCATAATTCCACCACCATTAGCGCCCGGAGCCAAGTTCAACATCACAAGCACCATGATTCAGTTATTGCAACTCAAGGGATTATTTGGTGGACTAGCAGGCGATGATCCGAATATGCATCTCATCAACTTTATTTCTACATGCAAGTCATTTGACAATCCTGGTGTTGGTCAGAATGCAATTCGATTACGTCTATTTCCATTGTCTCTGTCTAGGGAGGCAACACTATGGTTAAATGGGCTGACTCCTGATTCAATTACAAATTGGAGGAAATTGAGAGACGCTTTCCTAGAAAGATTCTTTCCGCCATCCAAAAGGGCTTAATTGAGAGATGAAATCAGCAACTTTCGTCAGCTTCCCTCTGAAGCTCTTCATGAAACATGAGAGAGGTTCAAGACAAAGCTAGCGAGATGCCCAAAACATCATATGACTAATGTTCACCTAATGGAGATATTATATAGAGCCTTGAATTCAATAACTAAGCCAGTGGTGGATAACCCAGCTGGAGGATCTTTTATGGACCTCACCTTTGGTCAAGCAAGCAATATGCTAGATCGTATGACGAAACAAAGTAGAGCTTGACATACCAGGGATTCTGAGGTAGCAAGCCCCACTTTATCTATTGGCATGACTGCAGACCAACGAAGAAGAGAAGAAGAACGTGATCAAGATATGGCGCACATGAAAACCCAAATGGATCTTCTTACAAAGCATCTATTAGGGAAGACTGAAAAAGTGAAAGCGATTGTGTCAAAAGGAAGAGACGAACCTGATTCGGAAGAGGAGGCCAACTACTTGAATAATCAGGGGGGTTTCCGAGGGAATACCCAAGGAAACCAAGGTCGGAACTATTATGATAAATCTGGAAACAAAGACCAAGGTAGTTGGAAGAACAAGAATGAAAAGAGTGGTTTGTACGTTCCCCCTGACAGACGTGATACCACCATATCTAATTCTGGAAGTATGGAAGACATGATGGCTAAATTATTGAAAGGAGTGGAAGAAACGAGCGCGGGAGTTACAGAGGTAATTAATGATTTGTCCGCCATGAAACAATTAGTAGATTCATATTCCACTTCAATTAGACAACTAGAGCAGCAATTCAGTCAACTTTCAGCAGCACTCAACCAAAGAAAGGCCGACACTTTACCTAGCGATACTGTGCAAAACCCAAGGAATGATGGGTCATGCATGGCCATCACTACCAGAAGTGGTAAGGTGCTGGAAACTTCAGAAAAAGGCAAGCAAGTGATTGACGAAGTTGCGGACATGGATGACAACGCAAAAGGAGAAGATGCCGCAGCTACTACTCCTGACGTCAACAATGCCACATCCAGCACTGTGCATCCTGAAAAATTGGGAAAACGGAAGCAAGAGGAGAAGAAAACCGCGGAGAGAACACTTCCATACCCACCACCACCTTTTCCCCAAAGATTAAAGAAGGTGGCGGATGACACTAAGTTCAGCAAATTTATGACTATGCTCAAGCAGCTGACCATTAATGTTCCATTGGTGGAGGCACTTGAACAAATGCCTGGATATGCGAAGTTTATGAAGGATCTCTTGACAAAGAAGCGGGCAGCAAGTTATGACTTGGCGGATAATGTTCATCATTGTAGTGCAATCGCTACAAGATCGCTAGTTCAAAAGAAGGCAGATCCTGGAGCTTTCACTATTCCTTGCACAATTGGATCGTTGGATTTTGCCAAGGCATTGTGCGATCTAGGTGCTAGCATCAATTTGATGCCACTATCCATCTACAAGAAGTTGGGGCTAGGCAATCCGACACCAACCAATATGAGGCTCGTGATGGCTGATAGGTCGGTAAAACGACCTGTGGGTATCTTGAATGATGTGTTGGTGAAAGTTTCTTCATTCATCTTTCCTGCAGACTTCGTTATTCTGGATTGTAAGGAGGATTCTGAAGTTCTTATCATCTTGGGACGTCCCTTCCTTGCAACTGGAAGTGTGCTTATTGACATAAAAGATAATGAGCTTTTGTTTCGAATTAATGACGAAGTGGTACGGTTTGATATATGCAAAACAATGAAGCAGCCCAACGATATGAATGAGTTATCTATAGCTGATGTTCATCATGAGGATACGAAAGCATTATCTATAGAGAAACAGCCTACTGTTGAGCCATTGTCTGCTGTGCCATTGAAAGTTGAGCATGAAGATAATGAAGGTTATGAAGAACTTATGAGTGCTCTAACAAAAATAGAGCCTTATACTCCTAAGCAACCAGATTTTGATCTTAAGAATCAACCAAAAGCGAAGACTCCCTTTGACGAGCCACCAATACTAGAATCGCAAGAGCTTCCCGATTATCTAAGGTATGTGTTCTTGGAAAGTAGAAATATACTTCCGGAGAGTACAGATGATTTAAGTGAACAGCACGTAGAAGCTCTCATCTCTGCTCTGAAGAGATACAAGAGAGCTATGGGTTGGACTATTGATGATATAATTGGAGATTCTCCGGGAAAATGTAAGAGCCATCTTGAAGAAAATCGCATGCCCACAGGTAAGCCTCATTGTCATCTAAATCCTTTCAGAAAACGATCCATCACTTACCTCGACGAAGTCTGAGTACTCGAGGTAACTATGTCGAGCCACGACAATAAATAAGGCGCTAGATGGGAGGCAACCCATCGTTTTATTGTTTTATCATTTTATCGTTTTATCGTTTCATCATTTTTCTTTCGTTCTAGTACTTGATAAATAAAAATCCATAAATAAGAGTCGTGCCACGACCAAAACTAAGGCACTTGGTGGGAGGCAACCCATCGTCCTAATCGTTTTCAGTTGTTTTGAGCAAATATAGGTGCAAGAAGTATTCAACGAGGAGATTGATTTCAATAGACGATTTGGACGCATTGTATGGTAAAGTTGGTAAGTTAGGAATGGTGATGCATAAGGCTATGGATTGAGCATTTCTCATGCCAAAATAGGCATCGAGAAAGGCTAGGCCTTGGTAAAACTAGGCCACGAACGATGCACAACCTATCCTATAGCCTAAGGTCTCGGAATCTAGTGTGCTATACACTATGCGCCGCCTATTCCTAGGTATGATTTTGACTATGCGCCGCCTATGCTATGACATTTGGTCTCAGTATCTCATATGCCATAGACTATGCGGCGCATATGTCTACAAATGCCATAGACTATGCGGCGCATATGTCCCATTATGCTATAGACAATGCGCCGCATATGTCATTGATATGCCGAGCATTATGCGCCGCATATATGGTATTTTTGTCTCCAAAACCGATTGTAAATGGGTCAAAATCCGACCCATTCTCTTCCTATATAAAAGGGACTTAGTTTTACAACACAACCACACTAAAAATTGACCTAAGGGCGCCGCATATACATCCAAATCCTCTCAAAATCTTCTTCTTTTGCTCTTCCAATTCACAAAACCATCTCCACAAGCTTCAAGCAAGTAAGTACTCTCTTATTCTTCATTTATTTCTCGTAAGTACTACGTTGCTATGTCTATTATGAATTGCTAAATCATATAAGATTGTTGGTGATGTTCATGTGTTTGGATTGTTGATACAAAATCATGTGAGTGAACATGTACATAGGAAAATCTTGACTTGTTTCCGACTTGAAATTGGTTTTAGTAGCATTGTTATACCATTTATGGAATTACTATGGCTATGAATAGTGCTTAAGATTGTTGTTTGGATACTTACATGTTAGACTATCCCGGCCATCGGGATAAGACTTATAGTGCCTACCGACATAAGAGGTTGTGATTGTTGTAAGAATAACTATTCCATGTGGTAACCCCTATGTAGTAGTATTGCTATATCTACCATGAAAGTAGTCCAATGGCTACAAGTAAGTGATGCATTGCTGATTTTCTTGTCGGAATACAATCCTAAAACGTATGTCGACGAAATCTGAGTAATCGACCACTTTCGCTTCACTGATTTGTGTTAACAAAACTAAGTGTGGGGTGGTACCCCTACTGCTTATGTATAGATTGTATCCATTAAGATTGTGCTACCATTAACACTATTTCAAGTCTCAGGTACAATGGCACCTAAAGAGAGACAAGGCAAGGAGAAGGCTACCACTTCCCAAAAGGCAAGAAAAGAGACCGCAAGGAGCAAGGAGAACCCTCCCCGCTGCAAACACCTCGACTCACGCTTGGAATTAAGTGGGATACTTATGAGGAACTTCTAAGGATGACGACTCTGATGATGGTTCCAATACAAGGGGTATGACCCCAGACATAGAGGATAAGTCCGACCAACCAGGTTCATCGTATTTATTTTCCACTGAGGACAGTGTCCCGACTAAGTGTGGGGTGGTGGTATTGCATGCTATACTTCTCTATTCGCATCTATGTTTGTTTGCTTTTGTTTTGTTTTGTTTTGTTTTGTTTTTTTAGTAGTTAAAATTTTTTTTAGCTTCGCATGAAATTATTTTGCTAGGCAGCATGAGATTATAACAAGAGTATGTGCTACAATTGTGACTATTAAGACGTTTAGGCTCCAGTTGTGACTCATTATGTGATACTATGTGGTTCAATTCCTTTACTTGTTGGGTCAAGAGTCTATATTACCTCCAATAAAGTCGACCATGTGCCTTGTGTGTGTGAGATTAATAGTATCTTCTATGTATGTGGCTGATGCTAGAACTTGCCTGGTATGTATGCAAAGCGAAAATAAGGAGTGTAAGTTTAGGATATGATTGAGGCATTTCTTTGGCAACCTATATTTGTTTACCTTCAGTTTTACCTACCCATGGACATCATCCCTAGTTAAACCCTTTTGAGCCTTTAGCCTATTTCTTTGACAACCTCGTATGTAAGCCTAATCCATTCTTTTCAAGACCGTAATTTGATCCAAATTCCTAAGTGCTTTAAATTAAAAAAGTCATGTGACAACATAAGAGGAAATTGGGTAAGTATGATGCTTTAAATTGTAAATGGTGCTTGAATGTGTTATGGAAAAGAAAGTGCTATCATAAGAGGTATGTTGTGAAAATAAAAAGGAAAAGAAAGCTGAAAAGTGAGTTGTTCTTAAAATTGAAAAACAAAAGAGGAGAACAAGGGTGGTAGAATAAAAGAAAGAAGAAAGGTTGAAAGAAAAAAAGTGTCAATGATACAATGTGATGTATTAAAGCGCTTAGGAGCTTAGTCACTATTCCTGGCCAAAATAGTCCTACCCGTCCCTTAGCCTACATTACAACCATCAAAAGACCTACTTGATCCTAATCTTAACTTTCCGACATTTAGTGGAGTACTACACTAAGGGCAAGCCTATGGTCATCAGTTGCTACATATGAATTCTTTGTGAGAGTGAGAGAAAGGATAGTTTGATACCCATGTTTGAAAAATATGCTATACTTGTGAGTGATTATGGGTAATATATTGTGAGACACACATGGTTGATGAGTTTTGGGTAGTTATATATGATTCCTTGTACCTTAAAGTTTGCATGCGAGTTGACCACCATCACGAGTCTATGCTAGAGGTTAAACTGTTTCTACTTATAATCGGGAAGTACTCTTTGTTGATAATCGTTGTGCTTGTCTTGACGAATGTTTTGTGATTACTGTGAAACCTTAAGTCGACGCTTAGAAGGACATGATATTTCGTTCGAGGACGAACAAAGCTTCAAGTGTGGGGTGTTGATGATAGGCAAATTTACACGCCTATATCAATATATTTTGCCCATATTTTAGCCTAGTTTTGAGAACGAACTATATATTTCATGCACTTTTAGTCCTTTTTCCTATAAATGAGCTAACGAACATGATTAGTAAAGTTTCAGGTATAAATGATGCAGAATTCAGCATTTTATGGCTTACTTGACGCAAAATAAAGCTCACGAAGGAAGGAAAGGGAGTTTGGACGCCTAAGGACCAAAACTGCTGCATGGAAAATCTGTTCCGGGCTAAAACAACATTTTTGAAGACTTTGGGGACCTGGACCAAAACTGCTGCATGGAAAATCTGTCCCGGGCTAAAACAACATTTCTGAAGACTTTGGGGACCTGCAGTAACTAATTAGGATTTGGATAATGATACATTAACCTAGTACAATTGGGTTAAGTATTTCATTAGTTTATTTGGATTAGGAGAATGTTACATTAACCTAGTACAATTGGGTTAAGTATTTCATTAGCCTAGTAGGATTTGGTTAGATATTTCATTTACCTAGTAGGATTAGGATATGGGTATTATAAATACCCTATCATGCTAGAGATTTTTATTCATCCCTCACCACAATACATTCTTCCATCCCTCTTTTCTTCCACCACAACAATTCTACAACTCTTCTAATCTTTCCATTAATTCTATTCTTCTTCTATTCTTAATTTCCGCAACAAGAGAAACGTTACTTGCTAAGGAATCACGCCTCACGCCTATCACTTGATCTACACGCCATTACTCAATATTGTGATATAATAACAATGTCAATCGTGATCTCCTTCGCATTCATGGGTAACTAAACCTCTCTGTTGGGGTTATGGAAGCCGAATGAGATACTATCTACTGCTGTGAGTTTGTGAGTTCGTGACACGTATATTGCTTATATCATTATTCTCTTCATCTTAATCTACATTCTTTGCGGTTGCAAACGCAAGAATACGCCAGTCTAACATTTAACTTGTTCGAGAGAAAGGTTATTTGTCTGGAAAAGAGATAATGTCAAGGTAGTAGGACACCCTTTCCTATTAAAAAGCTGGTGCCGTAACTGGACTAACCTCTTGGAGAATTCGTACCGTTATACACGCTTTAAGCTCGAGAGAGTTAAAGTGAAATAGTCCTTGTTTAGGTTGAGAGACGCTTGGATTTACCATAGAATACAATTCTCTATAAGCACATGCATGTCATAATTCTACACACGCATAGGCAATAGAGACGTATACCTCAGAAGGTGGACATAACCCCAACGCTTCAATTCTCATTGTTTACAACTTACGTAACAATCTTTCTCTCTTTACTTTGCTATTTTCAGATTTTACTTTATTGTTTTCGTTACACATTACAATCCCCCCTTTTACGAGACTTGCACCAAAAGTTTAGTAATTTTGCTTACTTGTTGGCCAAGCTATTCCCTGTGGGATCGACACCCAACCCAGGTTGGGTTCTATATTTGCTAACGACCGCTTTACACTCCCACGAGAGCTGTAGATTGAGCGTTATCACTTCCTCCCATATAAAGCTTCATATGGTGCCATTTTGATACTTGAATGATAGCTATTATTGTAGGCAAACTCAATAAGAGGTAAATGATCACCCCAGCTGCCTTTAAAATCTATAACACATGCTCGTAGCACATCTTCAAGTGTTTGAATGGTGCGCTCTGCTTGTCCATCCGTCTGAGGGTGAAAAGCTGTACTCAGATTCACTTGTGTTCCCAAACTCCGTTGGAAAGACTTTCAAAAGTTTGCGGTAAATTGAGTTCCCCGATCCGATATAATAGAAGTTGGCACCCCATGTAATCGGACTATTTCTTTAACATACAGCTTTGAATATTCTTCAACTGTGTAAGTGGTCTTAACGGGTAAGAAATGTGCGGATTTAGTAAGCCTATCCACTATCACCCATATATAATCAAATTTCCGAGTTGTACGAGGCAAACCTGTAACAAAATCCATGTTGAACATGTCCCACTTCCAAATTGGAAGATCTATGCATTGCATATAGCCTCTGGGCTTTTGATGTTCCACTTTAACTCGTTGGCAATTTGGACATTCAGCTACAAGTTCTGCGATGTTCCTTTTCATGTCATTCCACCAATACATATCTTTCAAATCTTGATACATTTTTGTTGATCCTATATGAATGGAATACCTTGAAAAATGTGCCTCTGTCATAATCTTCTTTCTTAGCCCGTCTACATCCGGCACACACAATCGGTTTTGGCACTGAAGTACTCCTTCTCGCGTAAGCTCAAATGCCTTGGTCGCACCACTCTGAACGTTCTCCTTAAGCTGTAATAAAATAGGATCTGCTTCTTACTTCTCTTTCACCTCAGCTACTAATGAGGATTCCGCGGCATTATGCACAATAAGCTCCTCGTTCGGAGTTTCGAGAAGACGAACTCCTAGACTAGCTAATGATGAAGATCTTTAATCATCCCTTGCCTTTCTATAGGTGCCATCATATCCTTACGACTCAACGCATCAGCTACTATATTCGCTTTCCCTGGGTGATACAAAATATCAACATCATAATCTTTTAATAGTTCCATCCACCTTCGCTGCCTCAAATTTAGATCCTTTTGACTGAAAATATATTGTAAGCTCTTGTGATCAGATATATATCAACATGAACCCCATATAAATAATAGCGCCATATTTTTAAAGCAAAGATAACCGCTGCCAGCTCAAGATCATGTGTGGGGTAATTTTTCTCATGTGGCCTCAATTGCCTTGAGGCATATGCTATCTCCTTACCATGCTGCATTAATACACATCCTAAACCAATTCTCGAAGCATCACAATACACTGTATACCCTTCTGTACCTTCTGGAAGTACCAACACAGGTGTAGAAGTCAACTTATTCTTCAATTCTTGGAAACTCTCCTCACACACATCATTCCATTGGAACTTGGATGCTTTATGCGTTAGCTTGGTTAAGGGTGCTGAAATGGAAGAAAAGTCTTTAACAAACCTTCTATAATAATCGGCCAACCCGAGAAAACTACGAATCTTCGTAGGCGTTGTGGGCCTTGGCCAGTTCTTCACAGCTTCTATCTTTTGAGCATCAACCTTTATCCCTTCACTAGATACAATATGACCCAAAAATGCCACCGACTTTAACCAAAACTCACATTTAGAGAACTTTGCATAAAGCTTACAATCACGAAGAGTCTGCAATGCCTGTCATAAGTGATTGGCATGGTCCTCTTTTGATCTAGAATAAACTAGAATATCATCTATAAAAACTATCACAAATACATCCAGGAATGACTTAAACACCCTATTCATCAAATCCATAAAAGCTGCAGGTGCATTTGTTAGCTCAAATGACATAACTAGAAACTCATAATGACCATACCGTGTTCGGAAAGCTGTCTTGGGTATATCCTTCTCTTTGACCCTCACTTGGTGGTAACCTAACCTCAAATCAATCTTAGAAAAACACTTGGCGCCCTGTAACTGATCGAATAAATTATCAATTCTTGGGAGAGGATATTTATTCTTAATAGTCACCTTATTCAATTGCCGATAATCAATACACATCCTCAGCGAGCCATCCTTTTTGCGCACAAATAATACTGGTGCTCCCCAGGGGGACATACTAGGCCTTATGAATCCCTTCTCTAGCAAATCTTTCAATTGCTCTTTCAATTCTCGTAATTCTGCTGGGGCCATTCTATACGGAGGAATGGAGATTGGTTGGGTGCCTAGTATTACATCAATACCAAACTCTACTTCTCGTTCAGGAGGCAAACCTGGAAGATCTTTAGGAAATACATCAGGAAATTTATTTACCACCAGAACAGCGTGAAGAGTTGGTGGCTCTGCTTCTGTATACCTTACTCTAACTAAATGATATATGTATCCCTTGGAAATCATTCTTCTTACCTTAAAATAAGAAATAAATCTACCTCTTGGCGCACTAATTTCACCTTTCCATTCAAGGACTAATTCATTTGGAAAATGAAAATATACCTTGCAATCAATTGTGGCATAACAAGATGCCAACCAGTCCATACCCATTATAACATCAAAATCTACCATTTCTAACTCTACAAGATCAGCCATCGTATCACGACCACAAACAGTTACTATAGTTTCGATAAACCTTTCTAGCTATAATAGATTCCCCAACCGGTGTGGATACTTCAAATGGCTTAACTAATAGTTCGGGTATTCTTTCGAATTTTTCAGCAACCAATGGAGTAACATAAGATAATGTAGAACCGGGATCAATTAAGGCATATAAATTGAATGAAAAGATAGACAACGTACCTGTAACCACATCTGGGGAAGCCTCTAAATTCTGTCGATCCGCTAGAGTATACGTACGATTTTGAGCCCTGCTAGAACTCGTGGTTCCTCTATCACCTATAACATGACCCATTGGCTGTGCACCCCTTCCTGAATAAGGCATCGATGATGATGATGCAATAAATGACCCTGTAGGTCATGCCATACCCCCTATGTCCCTTCGTGGGCATTCCCTCATCATATGACCCGACATACCGCACCAAAAGAAAACATTGGTCCCCAGATGACATGCGCCCAAATGATACTTCCACATTTATTGCATGGCTGTCGAGGAGGTCTCGATTGGCTCATATTCCCTTGCCCTTGGTACCCCACTATCCGCAAACTCTGACTTTCACTTTTATGCCCAAATTGATTTCCCCTGGACCCTTGGAACTGTGGTGGGGCACTAGCTGCAGAATAAGAAGATAATGGCCTAGGTGGTCTAGCAAAAAACTGTGGTCTGAACCCTCTTTGAGATGCCATGAACTGCCCTATAGATCTGGCCCTCTTGGAATATCCTCTTTCTGATTCCTGTGTTCTTCTCCTCTGCCTCTGATCTTCCATTTTCTGTGCAAAAGCTTCGATCCTCGCTATGTTCATATCTTTGTTCAAAGCGGAAATAGTACAATCCCTAACCAAATACAGATCCAATCCATCCACATACCGATGAACTCTATCATCCATAGTAGCTATAACATTAGGAGCATATCTGGACAAAGAATTAAATCGAAGAGTATACTCCCTCACACTTGTATTACCCTGTCGAAGATTTAAGAACTGATCCGCACGGGCCTGACGAGTCTCATATGGAAGATAATGATTAATAAATGCCTCTTTGAATTCTTTCCAAGTAGCTGGGGATGCATCAATGCCCCTTGACCGTTTCCAGTCTTCATACCAATATATAGCCTCACCTTTGAATCTATACGCGGCTAACTCCATTGTCTCTCTGCCCGATACATGCATCACCTCTAGGGACCTTTGGATCTGATCAATAAAGTCCTGTGGATCTTCATTAAGATCGAATCTGGTAAAAGTAGGCGGATCCATCTTAAGAAAATCCTGTGTTCGAAGACTAGCCGCCCTATCAATACCACTAGGACCTGCAGTAGGAATGGCTTGCCCTTGAGCTTGCCCAGCACCTATACGAGTCAAAAGTTGCACTGCTTTTTTAAGATCTTGATCAACAACTTTAATAGGTGGCTCTGGGGATATAGTTCTCCTCCCCCTTATTTCTTCCGGACTGGGGGAAGTTTCTGATGCATGCTCAGCTGGAGCCTCACTTTGATTAGCTGGTATAGTAGGTGACTTACTAGTCCCCTCTCCGACAGCAACATCTACTTGCTTACCAGTATTCTTGCTTCTGGTAACCGGCATCATTAATATAATAAGAGAAACAAACTGATTCAGTGGTCAACTATGACTCCATATACAATATAAGCTCTATCGCACGATCTAAGACATGAAAAAAGAAACAATTCCTAAATGTCCATAGCCTCCTGTTTATAGATGTGGTGCACAACACACCGATAAACAAGACTCTACGTAGACACGACTTTGTAGACTCACTAGGACGAACCACTCTGATACCACTTTTGTCACGCCCTAAAATCCCATCGGGCCGGACTGGCACCCGAAGCCGCGAAGGCCCGAGAGAACCCGTTCAAATAGCTGTACTTTCACTTACATGTCACCAAAAATTTGGAAAGCACTTCGTTGCATAAAGAAGGATCTAATTACCTGTATCAGCACAACACACACAAATATATATATATAATACTTGGCCATCGGGGCCACCACATATACAGATATAACATCACTATATAAACTTCCATGACTTTACCCTTCCTTATGTCTACAATGCCTCTAGGATATACATGACATAACTAGGGTCGGGACAAACCCCCGCACACACATGACTCCTGTACAATAACAAAACATAAGTAACCAACTCGGAAAGCTCCAAAGCAAATTGGAGCTCACCAACAATAGCTGTATGACCTGACTCCTACTTGTGCGGTGTATGAGCTGAGGTACCTGTGCCTGCAACATGAAATGCAGGTCCCCATGGGGGACATCAGTATGAAATATGTACTGAGTATGTAAAGCTGTAGATAATCACATATGATATAGGAGCTCAATAGAAATCAGAAACAAGTGAATAAATCGTAATAGGAGTGGACCGCACTTACTAGAACTTGTGACAACCTGTACATTGCATTTATTCAATCACTTTACCTTCGTTCTTATCATCTTTGTAATCATTACTGTACTGTACTGTGACCATTAGGCTGCCTCCAGTACATATCAACTGGGATCGACCCATGCTAGGCTTATGCCCCTGGGATACCACCCATAAACACATAAATAGGGATCGACCCATGCCAGGTTTATGCCCCTGGGATACCACCCGATAAGAGAGAACTTCCATAACAAAGTTCAATTAATCTTTGAGATTGTTATTTCGGTCGCCACCATATTTTTGATACTTTGAAACAACGATACATTAATAAGAACCAAGTAATAGACCTTCTATACAATAACGACGTAATAAAGACTCATTGGTACATCAACAATGTGTTTCAGGATCATCAATATCACAACAATGAAATACAAGACTTTAGGTATATCAATGAAATATTTTGACACTTTATAGAATGGAAACAACTTCGTTGGTAATGTAGAACAATACATGTTTTTGGACAACCTCGGAATCTTACTTGATGGAACATTGGTGTTTTCATGCCAAAGAACATCGTTAGAGTATGCTTTACATACCTCGTTGTAGATTCGGATACCAATTCAACACAACTTCCCGCCTTTACAAATCACTTATCTACAATGAAATGTTTGGCATCTAGTATTAGCAACCCAACACCACAATTCTCTTCCATAATTCCATACAACCAATATTTGCAAAACATTCCAAAAACCAACTTGAACAATAGGTTTATGTGTATATATATATATAATCATCATTTCAATACCACATCATCAATACCACATCATCACACCAAATCCCTTCAGAATTCAACATAATCCAACATCATTTCCCAATCATCTTTCAACAATAATCAAATAACATACTTCTTATGCTCACATGCATATATATATATATATATATATATATATATATATATTCATATCCATATAAATAACACCAAGATAATTTACATCCTTACCATAAAATGACCCTTTTGATTTCGAAGTCCTGTTGGCACAAATAAGGGGTGCTTCTCGAAGCCCTCGAGACGGTGAACACAACTACGGAATCAATTTGGACTTTCTACGGTTGAATCACAAGATAATTGGAGTTGAACTTAGAGTAGGGTTTCTTATTCTTCAATAATTGGATGATAACATGATGGATATGAGGCTAAGTGTATGTATATAATGACCAATTTTCGTCCATGAGGTGATGGAAAATGACCATATTGCCCTTAAAAATTTAAGTAAATCCGAATTTGTCCATGGTGGACTGTTTTGATAGGCTAAACTAAATCGACCATAACTCTTTGCTCCGATATCGGATTTGGGTGAAATTGGTATCGTTAGATAGATAATTTAAAGGGATTTAATTTCATATAAAGTAGGTCACGCAGTTCGTCTTGTACAAGGAGTTATGATCGTTTGAAGTTGACCCTAAAAATCTATTTTGAGAGGCTGAAGTAAAACGAGTATAACTCCTTACTCAGATGTTGGATTTGGATGAAACCAATTGCATTAGAAAGAAGACTCTCGTAGATTCTCATCTATATATAGAAACTCACACAGTTCATTTTGTACAAGGAGTTATGATCGTTTAAAGTTGACCCAAAAAACTGGCAGGCCTCAGTCAGGAAATTTTCCTGCACATTTACTGTTCACAATATCCCGGCCACCGTTTTATAGTTTCGAACGTGATCGATTATATCAGAAACTTATCCGTTTTTGGAAATCTTTATATCGTTGGAAATATTATTCAATAACCTTCGTATGGAACCATCGACGGGCAAATTCCGGTATAAATAAAGTCGATTCCTATCCACATATAATCAAACTATACACTTGAAACCATCTCAAAATAATCAATACTCATACTTAAACTCATATATTCCTAACTTATGATTAATACATATACTCCAACACATATAACCATGGCTATTGCACGTAATTAAGTATGGGGTGTTACAAAAATCGCTCTATTTATAGGGAAAATTTACTCCTAGTATGAGTAAAAGACGGATGTTTCAAATACTAATAGATATCAAAGTAGATTTTGATAGATCTTGATAGGCATTCACGATAATGTAAATGCATTTATAACACTCCCCCTTGAATCTCTAATTGGTAGATAATGTGCCTCGTTCAAACCTTACTAGAAAAAACCCAGTAGGAAAAACATCTAGTGAACGAAAAAGAGTACACATCTCTAATAATACGCATTTCGGCTGCCTCATTAAAAACCTTATAAGGAAAATCTAGTGGGACAAAACCTCGTAAGGGAAAAAGAGTACAACGCGTATTAACTCCCCCGAATGAGAGTATCCTTGAACCTTTGCATCCCGTTCTTGTACACCATTTTCTTAAAAGTTGTAATTGGAGAAGACTTGGTGAATAAATCAGTCACATTGTCAGTTGAACGAATTTGTTGCACATTAATATCTTCATTCTTTTATAGCTCATGTATGTAGAAAAGCTTTGGCAAAATATGCTTCGTTCTAGCTCCATTTATAAATCCTCCCTTAAGATGTGCTATGTATGCTGAATTATCTCTGTATAAAATTGTGGGTAGATTGTCATATTTCACACCACATTTTTCTCGAATAAGATGTATCATAGACCTCAACCATATATATTCTCGGCTTGCTTCATGAATAGTTATTATCTCAGCATGCTTCGATCAAGTGGCTACGATAGACTGCTTTGTATATCTCCAAGATATGACAGTATCCCCACATGTGAACACATTGTATGTTTGAGACCGAGATTTATGTGGGTTAGATGAGTACCCAACATTAGCATGACCAGTAAGATTGAGACTGCAATCTTTAGAATAAAATAAACTCATGTAACTTATCCCATTTCGATGTCTCTTAGTAGGAGTATAAATATATCTTGCTAACAAATTGAGCGAAAAACTATATTGGGTCTTGTAGTTTTTTACAAGATACATGAGTGCACCAATTGTTCTAAGATATGGTACTTCATAACCAATCCAAATTGGTATATTTCTCATTTCAGCAAATAATCTTATTGCTTTTGAAAACCCTCCAAGATTTTCAATAATTTTCAAGCTCTAAGCTTATACAATATAAGGATTATCAATAAGTTTCCTAGAAAATTTTATATTTTGAATCCTTAAAGAAGTTTTCATACAAATTTTGTCAAGTAACAATATTCAACATTTTATGCGTGACATCTTCAAGTATCTAGACTGCAAATCAAATAAGTTTTCACTTACCAAGATGCACCCTTTCATATTACTTGATAAATGTTTCTACGTCAGAATGCTTAAATAAACGTAGAATTCATATCCTCGTAATCTTTCACAATATTGCGCCAACATTGTGTTAAAGATATTGATGATATATCATTTCGTATCGGTTCACAATGCGACATAACATTTTGAGATCTCATCACTTCATTATTTTCAGGTACATGAACCTCTCATAAGGTTTCATGAAGTGTTATGTCGTAGGCTCTTCAAGAGCTCATTGCCTTCTTATTATGATTATTTGCTCCTTATTTTTCAAGGACTATTTCATTTAGAACTGATTAGTCTACCACGCTTCACGCATGCATAGACTTTGTCCTTTAGGAACACAAAATAAGAGCACTTGCTCTTAATATGGTATGCTTTTGGCATTTGACTTGAATTATCTTTTGGATGAGGATCTGGTGATAATTCCTAACATATTTCATAGCGCTTATAATCTCCCCCTTATGTTAGGAAAACTAACATACATCCTTTATCTTCTTTGAGGAATCCATATTCATTAATCGTATACCGCACATCAAAACTATTAGATGGAATAGTTGGTTCATGACCTTGAAACAATTTAGGGGGAAGAAATAATCATAATTTATTGGTCTAATGCATACAAGTGTTATTGTATGCAACATATCATATTTCAGACCAACACATGAAGCTTTATTCTCATTAGTGATGGTTTAGCTATTTATCGAAGGCATTCAATGTCAAACCATCATCATCAAGATAACTTTCTTGATTGAACAATCTAAAAATTATGTTCTTAACTCAATTTTATTGAGCAAGCAACTTTATGAATGTCAAACTGCAGGTTGACAATGAATGTACATGTGATCATCTTATTGATGCATCTTTTCAACATATCACATGATAGGTGAACGGGCCCTTATTCACTTTTTATAATTTTTAGATTTGAAGGGATCCAATCCCAATATTAGTTGGTCCAACCAACTTATCATGAGAACAAACGACATAAACAATTCTTGAAGAATCTTCTAGTTCTTTAATACATGCACATCTTCGAGATGTCACATTCGTTCATATCAATTTATGAACTTTTATTCTAGTAAACTCCAAGTTTACCATGACATGTGCTTTTTCTTTAGTAAATTTTAGATTTACTATTACATGAATAAATTTCAGATTTACTACTTCAAAAGTAGATTTCAAAATTATTCAACCTCTTTCGGAGGTGAGTTGTGATACAATTACAATCAAGTGCACGTTTGCATTAATAAGTTTCTCATTCCCCAGGAATGAAATATGATCGTGCCTTAAGCCTATCAAATTATGATAGCTTATAACCTCTTTCAAGATTTTGCTACTTCAGAAGCAAATCGAGGCATACATATGATGTAGAGAATGTTTCTCTAGTATATCTTATAATCATATAAGCGTGTGAAAATATCATCACTTTTGATGATCATTATCATAATGTCCCTCCACACGTATATTCGGGCATTTAATCACTTGTCTTCTTTCAGATATATTATGCATGCTACCAAATACACCTCAAGAATGAAGTAAGTTGTCATATTTCAGACTTATCATATATTGCTACCACATTCACTTCATGGAATGGAGCATATTCAATGGGTCGAATTTCATGACTTTTCATTAAACACCCCTTATTTTTCCTTAGCTTCATAATATCATCAATATGGTGTATTGAGATTCAAACTCAACATCTTATTCATATAAATGCGTCTTAGGCATGAATCGATGGGACTTGAACCCAAATGTTATCATCCCTTTAGATAATATTGTTCTTGAGGAATTAATTTAAAACATAAATGGTTCCAAACCAATTATTTTTCCTCAAATCCAACAATAATTATATCATTAATAGAAACATACAAATAACATAAGGAATTACTAACCTTGATATTTAGATTTATAATCTTACCTTATTTGACATAGTCTCGTGCTGATAACGTGTTATGAAATAACTAAAGAACAAAGAAGAAGAGTAGAGAGAATAGAGAGAGTGATTCTTATTTCTTCTCTTGAGGGATGAGAGATCATAAGATTGTCAATACAATGAACAAAACCCCTCTATTTATAGGAGAAATTTACTCCTAGTCTGAGTAAAAGCCGGATGCTTCAAATCCTAATAGATATCAAAGTAGATCTTGATAGATCTAGATAAACATTCACTATGATGTAAATAAATTTATAACAGTTATTGGTTTTTGGTTAATCGATTTTTGGTTTAACTGATAAGAAAATATTTCCTTAATTTTTTTTACTTTTTCTTATTTTTATTTATTCTACACTACCTTCATGAATAAAGTCGATACAAATGATAAGCACCAAGACAATAACTATAAAATTCAAAATACAATAAGGTAAGACAATAACTATAAATTTCAAAAGACAATAAGGTATTACGTACTTAAATTCAAAGTCACTATTATGCAATGACAAATAAAGATGTAATTTTAATATAATCTTATTGGGTTATCGGTTTAATCATTAACTAAAATCTTAAAATCGAAAATTGAACTGGTAGCTCAATAAAAAAATTTATATAATCATTTAGAAACTGTTAATCCAATAACCCAATGTCGATAAACAAATTGTATTTTTATTAGATCATTTTATCGGTTGAACAAGATTTTGCACACCCTACAACTAATAAGAAGGAGGTAAGTTTTTTTTTTGTTTTTCTTTTTTTTTTTGGGTTTTCCATCCGGTATTCGGTGCCCGCATTGGAGCCCCGACTAATATGGATTGCGCGTTGCAGGGCCTATTAAGGTGGCAGCGCTCCCAACAAAGTTTTTTTCATACCCAGGGTCAAACCCTTGACCTCTGATTAAGGGTGGAGTATCCCTATCCACTGCACCACAATCCATGTTGGTTGTTTTCCCTTACTTTCATGCTTTACCCACTTTATTTATCTTGAACTCTATAGAATCTCTAGATACGAAAAGTCCGTGCCAACATAAGCCTAATATATATTATTTTTATTATCAGTTTATGTGATACAAATGAGATTTAGAAAGTTATTTTTTAAATAATTTTTAACTATTTGAAGTTGTTAATTATTATGATTTGTTGTAATTTTTTACATAATTTTTTATATGTTCCAATTTATGGTATATAGATGAAATTTAGATAGTCAATTAAAAATTTTATATGATTTTTATATTTTAAATTGTTAATTATTGTGATTGTTTTTCTTTTACATAATTTTCAACTAATATATGACTCTCTCTGTCCCAATTTATGTGGCAGTGACGAATTCAGAGAGTCACCCAAGTTTTTTATACAATTTTTCGATATCAAGTTGAAATAATTACTCCATTTGTTTGCTTTTACTTGTCACTTTTGACATATTAAGAAAAGACGAAAGAATTTTTTCTATTTTAATCTTCATTAATTAGTTACTCTCCAAACCATTTTCAAGACATATTCTCTAAACATCAATTAATAGGGGCAATATGTTAATATTGTGACGATCCAAACTAACGGACCATGCGAGCATCTACGCTATTCTAAGTCGCTAGGAGAACCTTTATTACCCAACTAAAAATATGCAGAAAACTTTTATTTTTTATTAGAATTAAATATAACAAAGTAAATTAAATACCGATAAACAAAGTTTTTCAAAAAACTCTTAGCACTGTCCTTCACTATCCCAAGACTTGGTCAGACATGTACAAGAGCTACCTATTGCAGAATAGACTGACAATAAAATAAATAATATAAAGACTCTACATATGACAGGAAGGAAGTGCAAAAGTTAATGCTAAATATCGCCATTCATCTAGTAACTGCAAACTAACCTGCATCTAGTCTACACCTTAATGTAATGATCCTTTAGGTCATTTCCTGCATATTCATTTATTTTCACTATTAGAGTTTTCCTATAGCTGCCCCAAGTTATTTATGACTTCCTGGGACTGACAATTCAGTTACCGAGTAGTTCGTTTGATTTTTAGAGCTATTTTCGTGTTTCGAAGTCTTCGTTGCTTCAAATCGGCTACTGGAAAAAAACTCCAATCAAATGACCTCGTATGTCAATTATGACTGTTCCAACAACTCCAGGATGTGGATTTTAGGTTAGGTGGACCGTTGGTTCGGATAGACACCCGGACTCATTTTGAGTTATTGGTTGGAAGTTAAGAATATTATAAGTTGGGTGTAGGACTCACTTTTTTATAAAAATGACCTCAGATGAAAAATTTGACTTCGTCATTGAGTCTTAAACATCGAATTAATAGGGTAGAACTGTTTGTTTGCTTGTATGGAGTTTCCGATACATCCCCAGGGGTTGATGGAGACTTAGAAATTTCTAAATCTCAGCTGGAGGTGGTACACTTGCATTCACGAGTCACCGATTGTGTAAGCGATTAGCCAACTAGAGGCGAGTATCACTGAAGAGACATCCTCAGCAGTGCTGCAAGAGTCACGTACGCGACTATTGAATATTGCATAAGCGATAGAGGACCAACGGGCGAGTATCGCGTACCCAATCTACAGACTGCGAACGCGATTCCCGTGTACATGGGAAGGGTATAAATACCCCCTTCAACTTTTTTTTCATCATTTATCATCCATCCCTAAGATACTTAAGCCCTAAAAATTGGAAAAGCTTGAGAATAGCATTGCGGGTGCTTTTGGGAGCTTGGATAAAGTTTAATTATGAAATTCTCCTTCAAATTTGAGGTAATATTCCTTCATTCTCATGGTTGATTTTCCCATTCTCATCTAAAAATTCCAAAACCTTGGTGACTTAATTTTAGCACCAATATATCTTGAAAATCACCCATTTTTGAGGGTAATTACTCCTTGAGCATAAGGAAACGTTGAGTTAGTTTCGGAAACACGATTCTCGTAAACAAGCCCCACATGGAATTTTTGCGTGATTTTGGATCCAAAACATAATAGTGAAATATGAGTATCATTGTTCTCATTTTGATGAGTAGATTGTGATTTTGGTAGCGTGGCACCTTGCTAAATTTTTGAAAAAGATTATTAGTGATTTAGCAGATTCTTCGAGCTTTCTTCGCCGTCCAAGTAGGTAAGGTTTTCCTCACTTATAGATTAAGCTATTTCATAGTATTCTTATGATATTATGTTTTATTTGGGATGATTTTTAGGTATTAGTGGTACGAATAGAATTACTTGAGTTTAGTTGAACCATTTAGGCTATTCAAAAATCGTAATTTGGGCATAGTTGACTTATGCTTAGTTACCTAGTAAAATTTCTATATTGGGGTTAATTGAGACTTGCTTAATTATTTACCTAGTAGAATTTCTTTATTGGGGTTAATTGAGACTTGGTTAATATCTAAAAGTGGATTTAAATACCTTAGTCTAGTTTGGAAAAGAGTTGCCTTCTAATAGATTTGGGGATTAGAAGTGGGCTCCTTTAACCCGCTTTAGGTTAAGACTTGAGCCAGTTTTGGTAAACCTTTATACACTCGTTATACATTTTGAAATGCTTATTATAGGGATTGGTGATACTAGATACTTAATAGTCATTATGGTTTGATATTGGAGTTGATGCTAATTTTGGTAAAAACCTAGGAGTTATGCTATTAATGATATGAATACCGATTCGAGTACGACTATTAATTTTGATATTGATGATATATGTACCGGTTCAAGTCCAATAATTGATTATGATATTGATGATATATATTGGTTCGAGTCTGACTATTGATTATGATATTGAGGATATAAACACTGATTCAAGTCTGGTAGGGGGAGTAGTTCTTAGGGTGACATAGTGCGGATGGGTTTCGTGGTAATAGCAATGAAGGTTGACAAATTATGGTTGCTCAGGTATATGTGTTATACTTTTCCTTAATTGTACCCTCTAGGTATATGGGGGCTTGCATTGAGTTATTTACTTTCTATATTTATTGGCTTATGGGAGCCAATTTTGTATTTATAATTGCTTGATCGTTATGTTTGGTTCTGGTTTATGTATTTAATTGTGTATAAAAAAGTTGGAGTTATTTCCAGGTTTGTCCCTTTATTTTGACTTAGTTATGTTAGCTTGCATCTTATCGTATTTATATCATTATTTAGCTCAGTAGCTGGATGATGCCTACTCAGTACTCATGGTTTTGATACTCATACTACACTTCTGTACCTTTTGATGCAGATTCGAGTATTACTTGCCACTGCTGATTCGACGATCGTGTTGTGTTGGATTTCGGAGATTGGGTGAGCTCTTAGATTCGGAGTTGCCCCTTTTTCCTTCATTTATCTATGTCTAGTTTGTTGTTTTGAGACAGATTATGTTGACTATTCTAGAACTTATGGTGTGTTGTAATATCTCTTGTACTGACTCTACTAGGTCATGGGATATTTCCTATATTGTGGCTACCTTTCATACTATTTCTATTGTCTTGCTTATTTATGAGTTGTATTGTATATTTCTCCCTTTTCGAGGCATTTTCCTCCAAGTGAGCCCATTGCAAATAGCTCTGGGCTACGGTTTGATTTACCTAATGGAGAGATAGAGTAAGTGCCTTTATGACTCATAAATCGAGTCATGACATATTAGTATTAGAGACTAGGTTTCACTAATATTATTGATATAAAAGTAAGTGTCTAGTAGAGTCTCGCGGATCAAAATAATGACATCCTTTTCTTATCTTCGGGAGGCTATAGGACATTCTTAGGAGTTCTTCACTTATTTTACAAATTTTATGCGAAGTGTCTGAGTTAATTTCTAAGACATTTGGTTTTACTCTTTTGCAGATGGCTAGGACACGTGCTATCGCTATATGTGATGAGGGTTCTGAGATCGAGCCTAGGGATCCTATTGCTGTTCATTGATGACCAAAGGTCATGAACAATATCAAGATATGTCCCCATATATGGGATAGGATATGAGGCCTTAATAGACCTTATCCTCACTCCTGAGCTAGAGATCTTCAAGGACCGACCTAGGCTCCATCAAGATTTATTTCTTGTCCAATGCTTAGGGATGCTTTAGTTTAATTTTTATGGTTGGTTGGTGGTGCACCATCTAATAGTGCCTAATCTATGGATCATAGTGGTATTAAGGTGGGGGCGCAGCCTGTAGCTGTAGCTCCTAGAGTTGAGGTCCCTTCTGTGTCAATTGTTGCTCAACCAACAGTTGCCCAACCTGCTATGTCTATTGAGGAGCAGAAGATGTTGGGCAGATTTTTGAGATTGGCTCTGCCTAGGTTTTCTGGTGTACTAGGCAAGGATACATGTACATTTTTGATTGTTTGTGAGGATAAGCTCCGTAATTTGGGCCTTGTTGAGACCCGTAGTGTGAATTACACTACTTTTCAGCTGGACTTGGAAGCTCAACATTAGTGGAGAGGTCATCTTGATTCCAGGCCAGCTGGATTTTCTCATTTGACATGGACTTAGTTCTTAAAGATTTTCTTGGAGAAGTATATGCCTCACAGTCTTAGGAATTGTTTGAGGGATCAGTTATCGAGGTTGGAGTAGGGCTCTATGACAATTATAGAGTATGAGGCTCATTTTTATGAGTATTCTAGGCAAGCTACTTCTATTCAAACTACGAAGTACGAGAGGGTCCATTGCTTTGTTCGAGGATTGAGACTACCTCTTTGCATGTCCACTTAGAGTTTGATTACTGTAGGTAGGTATTTGGATGAGGTGTCTGACCACACTTAGGTGATGAAAGAGATGCATCACGAGGACCAAAGGGGCAGTGATAAGAGGCTTTAGTATCAGGGTAGTTTTAATGGGTGCCATAGTAGCTCTTGATTCAGAGGTAGTAGTTCTCAAGGTAGATACCCTACGTTGCTACCGTATCAGACTTAGAGTCTTTCTAGTAGACCCATTTAGGTAGTGCTCTAAATTACCGACGGAGGTCAGTCTTGTGTTAATGATCACCCTGTTCATGGATCATGGTAGCGATCAGTCTTTGAGGAGATCATTTTCTGGTTATTCGAGTCGAGATGGTTATTCTGTGTCAATCAAATTTTCTAGTTCTGGTCATCGCATGGGGCATGTTATAGTTGTGGAGCTTTTGGACATTACTCGCAAGAGTGCCCTAGTTGTGGGGAGATTGTTACCACAACTTAGAGTGTTCCCCTTATTAGAGCTATTCATCCCTCAGCTAGAGTGGTATGCATGGTTGTAGGGATGGTCCCCAGGATACTCGTGGAGGTTCTTAGACAGGTAGCGTAGGAGATCAATCAGGAGCCCAACCAGGTGGCGGGCATAGTAAGTTGTATGTAGTACCTGCTAGGCCCAAGGATGATTCTTTATATGGTATTATCACATGTATGATTTTGGTGTACCATCGGTTGGCCTTTACTTTATCTAATCCAGGATCTACTTACTCTTATGTGTCTTCTTATTATGCTGCACGGTTAAAGTTATCTTGGAATTTATTAATTGTGTCTTTTTGTGTATCTATTATGAGCGATTCTTTAGTAGTGATCTAGTTTTCAGATCTTGTGTTGTGACTGTTAGAGATATTAATACTCATGCTGATCTTATTATATTGGACATGGTAGATTTTGATGTAATTTTGGGCATGAACTGTTATCCCACTATCATGCGGTCATGAATTGTTCTACTAAGATCGTTACCTTAGGCATGCCCGACATAGCCCCAATCTTGTGGAAGAGAGTTTTTAGCCGCAAGCAGACGGGGATATTTTTTATGTTCATGCTAGGAGACTTATCTCAAAGGGTTGTGAGTCTTATCTCGCTTATATTAATGATGTTAGTAGAGAGAGACTGTCTCTTGACTCTGTTCTTGTAGTCCATGAGTTTCCTTATGTTTTCACTATCGATCTACCTGGCATTGCTCCTGCCCATGAGATTGAGTTTGTTATTGATCTTGAGCCTGTCACCCGACCTATTTCTATGGCACCTTATCGTATGGCTCCTACAGAGCATAAAGAGCTAAATTCTCAACTTCAGGATCTTCTTGGCGAGGGTTTCATTAGACCGAGTATGTCCCCTTAGGGAGCTCTCATGTTGTTCATGAAGAAAAAGGATGGCTCAATACATGTGTATTGATTATAGGCATCTTAATAAGGTGACGATGAAGAACCATTATCCCATGCCTCGCATCAATGACTTATTTGACCAATTTTAGGGTGCAACAGTGTTTTCTAAAATTGACTTGAGGTCTGGTTACCATCAGTTGAGGATTCAGGCCGAGGATATCCCGAAGACAGCCTTCAGGACCCATTATAGTCATAATGAGTTCTTGGTGATGTCCTTTGGCTTGACTAATGCCCCACCTGCATTCATGGATTTGATGAATTCATTGTTCAGAACTTATTTGGATTCTGTCATGATTGTGTTCTCGATGATATTTTTGTGTATTCGAGGAGTAGAGAGGAGCATGCACAATATTTGAGGGTAGTGCTCTAGAATTTAAGAGGTCATTTTCTTTTTGCCAAGTTCTCTAAGTGTGAGTTTTGGCTTGAGTCAATGATATTCCTTGGGCATATGGTGTCTAAAGATGGGATTATGGTGGACTAGGCAAAGCTTGAGGCTATTTATAATTGGGGCAGACCCACATCTCAGATTGAGGTTCACAGTATTATCGGCTTATCTGGTTATTATAAATTATTCATTGAGGGTTTGCTACTATTTCATCACCTATGACCAGATTGACTCAAAAGGAGGTTCCTTTCTGATGTTCCGAGGAGTATGAGTCGAGTTTGGGGAAGCTCAAGGAGTTCCTCACTTTGGCTCCTATTTTGGCTCGTCTTGTTGAGGGTGTGGGATTCACCGTGTATTGTGATGCTTCTGGTGTAGGTTTGGGTTGTGTATTGATGTAGTGGGGTCATGTTATTGCTTATTCTTTGAGGCAACTTAAGGTGTACGAGCGCAACTACCCTATTCATGATTTACAGTTGGCGGCAGTAGTTTTTGCACTTAAGATTTGGAGGCATTATCTTTATGGTGTTCATTGTGAGATTTTCACAGATCATCGTAGTCTTCAATATCTTATAACCTAGAGAAAGATAAATGATAGGTAGCGTAGATGGATGGAGTTTCTCAAGGATTATGATATCTCTATCTTGTATCATCCGGGTTAGAAAAATATGATAGCAGATGCCTTGAGTCAGAAGGCAGTGAGTATGGGTATCTCGGCGTGTATTTCAGTTTATCAGAGGTCGTTGGCACGGGACATTTAGTCTTTGTCCAACTTGATGGTACGACTTGATATTTCAGACCCTAGGAGGATTCTTGCTAGTGCTGAGGAGAGATCCTCGCTATTAGAGCAAAAACGGGATCACCAGTTTGAGGATAAGAGACTTTGGATCCTCTATGATCAGGTGTTGAGTAGTGAGTCCAAGAGGGGTACCATAGATTTTGAGGGTGTCTTGAGGTTTGATAGCCACATTTGTGTTTTGAGGGTTGATAACTTAATTTAGTTGATTTTGCACGAGGCTCACAACTATAGGTATTTTATTTATTTAGGTACTACCAAGATGTATAGAGACTTGAGATGACATTATTGGTGGAGTGGTATGAAGAGAGATATGCCATACGTTTTAGCTCATTACCTGTGTTGTGAGCAGGTGAAGGCCGAACATCAATGACCTGATGGATTAATTCAGAGGTTGCCCATTTCCAAGTGGAAATGAGAGCTTATTACCATGGACTTTATCAGTGGTTTTCCTTGAACTTTTTGTTTTTTTGGATGATATGTGGGTCATTATGATCGGTTGACCAAGTTAGAATATTTCACTCCTATTCAGTTATCCTTTAGCACCGAGAGGTTAGCCCATATCTATGTGCGTGATATAGTCCCCTTACTTGGTGTGCCTATATCTATCATTTGAGACTAAGGCTCTATGTTCACTTATAGCTTTTGGAGACCTTTCCAAGAGGAGTTGAGTACTCAGGTGGATCTTAGTATATCCTTTCATCTTCAGAATGATGGCTAGTCAGAGCGGACTATTTAGGTTCTCGAGGATATGCGTCGAGCCTGTGTTATGGATTTTGGGGGACAGTGGGAGCAACATTTACCCTTGGCAGAGTTTACGTATAATAATAGTTACTATTCAAGTATTGAGATGGCTCCTATTGAGGCTTTGTGCGGTAGGCAATGTCATTCCTCAATTGGATGGTTTGAGACTTCTGAGGTTAGACCCTATGGTATTTATTTGCTTCAGGAGTTGTTGGATAGAGCCAGGGTGATTCGAGACAGATTAAGACCGGCACAGAGTATCCACAAGGCTTATATAGACCATAGGCTTCATGCCTTGAGATTTGGAGTTGGTAATCAGGTATTTCTTCATGTGTCTCCCATGAAGGGTGTGATGAGGTTTGGGAGAAAGGGCAAACTCAACCCTAGATATATTTGATCCTTCAAGATTCTTTGCACAGTTGGTAAGATGGCTTATGAGTTGGCCTTACCTCTAGATTTTATTGTTCTCCATTCGGTTTTCCATGTTTCCATGTTGTGATGATATATTCCTGATCCATCTCATGTGCTTAGATGGGATTCAGTCCAATTAGATGAGCGATTAGCCTTCGTGGAGGAGTTTGTGCTCATTTTGGCTAGTGATGTCAGATGGTTGGACACTGGGGAGATTACTCTAGTTAAGGTTCAATAGAGGCACCACCCAGTGATGACACTACTTAGGAGATCGAGAGTGAGATGCAGATGCAGTGTCTTCACATGTTCGAGGCTTTAGGTATGTCCTAATCCTTTACTTTTGCGGATGAAAGTTCCTTTAGTAGTGGATATTGTAATGACCCTTCAGTTCATTTCCTGTACATTTGCTTATTTTTGTTATTAGATCTTTCCTATAGATACCACAAGTCATTTATGACTTGCTGGGACTAATAGTTTGGTTATCGGGAAGTTCGTTTATTTTTTTGAGTCGATTCCCTATTTTAAAGTCTTTGCTGATTCAAATTACCTATCGGGTAAAAACTCTATTTAAATAACCTTATATGCTAATTCTACCTATTTCAGCAGCTCTGAAATATCTCTTTTAGGCTAGGTGGATCTTTGGTTTGGGTTCCGAGACACTCGAGCTTATTTTGAGCTATTAGTAAGAAGTTAAGAAAATGGTAAGTTGGTTGTGGGATCCACTTTTCATCGCAACGACATCGAATGGAAATTTTAACTGTGCCATTGATTCTGAAACATCGAATTTGATTAGGTAGCATAGTCCGTTTGCGTGTATAGGATTTTGGATAAATCTCGAGGGGTTGACGGAGTCTTGCAAATTTCCAAGTATCAACTGGTGCACTCACGTTCGTGAGTCGCCGATAGTGTAAGAGATTAGTTGACCAGCAGCAAGTATCGTGTAAGAGAAGAGCTTCTCGTGTAAGCAACGTCCTCAACAATAGCACAAGAGTCACATACGCGACTGCTGACTATCACGTAAGCGATAGAGGACCAACGGGTGAGTATTATGTACGTGATTCTCGTCTGGGAAGGGTATAAATACCTCTTCTTTAGCCCATTTTTCACTCTTTCTCATCTATCACTAAGATATTTATGCCCTAAACATTCGGAAAGCTTGAGAATAACTTTGTGGGTGCTTTTGGGAGCTTGGATAAAGGTTAATTATGAAATTCTCCTTTAAATTTGAGGTAAGATTCCTTCATTCTCACTATTGATTTTTCCATTTTTATCTAAAAATTCTAAAACATTGTTGACTTGATTTTAGCACCAATATAGCTCGAAATCACCCATTGTTAAGGGTAATTACTCTTTGAGCATGCAGAAACATTGATTTGGTTTCGAAAACACTATTCTCCTAAACAGGCCTCATATGAGATTTTTACGTGATTTTGGACCCGAAGTGCAATAGCGCAATATGGGTATCATTGTTCTCATTTTGATGAGTAGATTGTGATTTTGATATCATGGTACCTTATGAAAGCTTTTTGAAAGGGAAAATTAATGATTTAGCAGATTCTTCGAGCTTTCTTCGACGTCCAGGTAGGCTAGGTTTTCCTCCCTTATAGATTGAGATATTTTATAGTATTCTTATGATATTATGTTATATTTAGGATGGGTAATAGGTATTGGTGATATGAATGACATTACTTGGGTTAGTTGGGCCATTTAGGCTATTCAGAAATTGTAATTTGGGCATAGTTGGCTTAGTTGCTTACTTACATATTAGAATTTCTATCTTAGGGTTAATTGAGACTTGCTTAATATCTAAAAGTGTATTTAGATACCTTAGTATAGTTTGGGGTAGAGTTGCCTTTTAATGAATCGGGGATTAGAAGTGGGCCCTTTCGGCCCACCTTAGGCCAAGACTTGAGCTAGTTTTTGTAAACCTTTATAGACTCGTTATACATTTTAAAATGCTTATTATAGGGATCGGTGAGACTAGATACTTAATAATAGTCATTATGGTTTGATATTGGGAGTTGATGCTAATTTTGGTAAAAACTCAATAGTTATGATATTGAAGATATGAATACCGATTTGAGTCGGTTATAGATTTTGATATTGATGATATATGTACCTGTTCGAGTCCGACAATTGATTATGATATTGATGATATATATATGTCGATTTGAGTCTGGCTATTGATTATGATATTGAGGATATAAACACCGGTTTGATTCTGGTAGGGGGAGTGGTTCTTAGGGTGACATATTGCGGATGGGTTTCTCGGTGATAACATGAAGGTTTAAAAATTGTGGTTGCTCGAGTATATGTGTTATATTTTTCCTTGATTGTACTCTCCAGGATTATGAGGGCCTGCGTTGGGTTATTTACTTTTCCGTATTTATTGGCTTATGGTGGTCATTTTTTAGCTATAATCGCTTAATTGTTATGTTTGGTTCTGATTTATGTATTTAATTGTGTACATCAAGGTTGGAGTTACTTCCAAGTTTGTCCTTTATTCTGACTTAGTTATGTTATCTTACATCTTATCGTATTTATATCATGATTTAGCTCAGTTGGCCAATGATGCCTATGAGTAACCATGGTTTTGGTACTCATACTACATTCTATACCTTTTGGTGTTGATCAAAGAACCAGTTTTGTCATTGATTCGACTATCGTGATGTGTTAGATTTCGAATATAGTGTGAGCTCTTGGAGTTAGAGTTTCCCCTTATTTCTTCTATTTATCTATGTCTAGTTTTTTGTTTTGATACAGATTGTATTGACTATTCTAGAACTTATGGCGTGTTGTAATAACTCTTGTACTGATTCTACCAGGTCGTGAGATGGTTTTCTATGTTGTGGCTACCTTTCAGACTATTTATATTGTCTTGCTAATTTATGAGTTGCATTGTCTATTTCTCCCTTTTGGGGCATTTTCCACCTAGTGAGCCCTTTGCAAATAGCTTTGGACTATAGTTCGGCTTACCTATTGGCGGTATAGAATAGGTGTTCTCATGACTTGTAAATAAGGTTGTGATATCCAAGAAGGAATGTAGAAGATTAGGGTCAGTACAAACACATGTACTGATCGACAAACCAATGTTAGTCCACATAATCATAAAATAGAATAAAAAAATCATGACATCTTAAATAAACTATAATTAAACCAAGGCTGTAATATCATTATTACACTTTGCCTATATAATTTATAATTCCCCAACTCAACAAGGTTATATTCACCACTAGAATAGTCTAGCCTCATTAATTCACACCATCCATCACAATCCAACACTAAATCGTCATTATCACCCCTTTATTCACATTATCTTTTTCGTTACCCTCATATGTAGGTTCAACCCAATAATCTTATACAACTCACACTAAACTCTCAGTCTAACAATCAAATGCTCTCTTATAGTATTAAAGATTAATAACTAGCCAATCGGGTTAGTAACGTTTACAACACATACAAATGAAGCAAGTCAACCAACAAAAGAATTTTTTTATTTACAGTCTTATCTATTCTGATAAGAAAACACTCTTAGTTTAGTTCAGTAGAACGCGGATCTCCAAAACTAGATGTCATAAGTTCAAATCCTACAGAGCATGATTTTTGCTTCTTAGATCGAATTAGAACAAAATAGGTTCATTCGATAACTTTCACAACAATCAGAATTTGACCTCCAATTAAAGTAAGAAGGAGGTTAATCAAAAAAGATGTTAATTAATCAAAGGTCCAACTGATGACCATGCCTATATTACAAATTTGCAGTTAAGAATAATCCAGCCAAAGTAATAGAAATTAGACCTAACACGGTTCCAAATAGAAAAACTTCAATTATTTTTATTTATTTGAAAGGAGTAAAAAAAGAGGATTGATTGTGGAACCACGCATAGAGAACCGGGGGAGGGCAGGAAGATAGGCTAGTTCCAATGAGTTCTTAACTTTCACTAAAGATTTTTATATACGTTCTTCTCTAGATATGGAGAGATGAAAAAATAATCGAAATATAGATTTTTTTAAATTTAATTCTGCAAATAAATGGGTTGATCTTCTTCTTCTCCTTCGCCTACTTCTCCTTATTTTCCTTCTTCTTCTGCTCCTTTGCCCCCTCCTCCTTCTTTTTCTCCTCCTCTTCTTTCTTCTTCTCCTTATCCTCCCCCCTTTCCTTCTTTTTTTTCTCTTACTCTTTCTTTTTCTTCTCCTCTTTATCCTCCCTCTACCCCTTCTTCTTCTCTTCTTCCTCCTCCTCCTTCTTCTTCTCCTTATGATCCTTCTTCTCTTTCTATTTCCTTTTCTTCTTCTTGTTCTTATCCTTCTCCCCCTTCTTCTTATACTTTTTCTTCTCCATCTTCTTCTCGCCCTCCTTCTTATTCTTCTCCTCTTCTGCCTTGTTTTTCTTCTTCTCATCCTTCTTTTTATTTTTCTCCCCCTCTTTTTTCTTCTTCTGATCCTCCTTCTTCTTCTTCTGATCCTCCTCCCTCTTCTTCTCTTTTTATTTCTTCTCCTTCTTTTTTTTCTCCTTCTTCTTCTACTTCATCTGCTACTCCTTTTTCTTCTTCTCCTCCTACTCCTTCTTTTCCTCCTCCTCCTCTTTCTTCTCCTCCTACTTCTTCTTCTTCTTCTTCTTATCCCCCATTCTACTTATTCTCCTTCTTCTTCCCCCCCTCTTTCTGCTCATTCTCCTCCTCCTTCTTCTTCTTATCCTCCTCCTTCTTTTTTTTTCCTTCTCTTTCTTATTCTGCTCCTTCTGCTTTTGCTCTTTCTCCTCCTTCTTCTTCTGCTCTTTCTCCTTCACCTTCTCTTTTCTTCTTCTTCTTCTTCTATTCCTTCCCCTTCTGCTTTTTATCCCTCTGTTCCTTCTCCTGCTTCTCCTTGTCCTCCTTCTTATTTTTTTTCTTCTCTTTCTTCTTCTTCTTCTCTTCTTCTCTTCCTCCCCCTTCTACTTCTTTTTATTTTTCCTTTTCTTTTTTTTCTCTTCCTTCTTCTTCTTCTTCTTCTTCTTCTTATTATTATTATTATTATTATTATTATTATTATTATTTTATTACTACTATTATTACCGCACCGGTTCGTGGCACTCGATTCAATCACTTCTCGCAATAATATCAAAATTAACACCAGTCACATTGCTTGAGAAATCAATAAGATAAAAATACCACAATTTAACACCGATCACATTGCTTGAGAAATCAATAAGGTAGAAATATTGAAGTTTAACGATGGCTACATTGGTACTAACAAACTTTTTACTTTTTAATAAAATTTCATCTTTCACTTTTCAAACTGTATCAAGGTACAACATAAGCCTTCTTTACTCAAGGCATTCTTTTCGGTCACATTATCATTATGGATTAAGATCTTTCTTTTATTGACATTTTAGGCCTCTCACAAGCATTATTTCAACAATTCATCTTGATCATCCATACACCATTCATGACATCAACTCAAGGATTTATATTTATCAAACAAGCCTCTCATAGACACAATTCAACAAATCATCATAATCACCAATTTAGCCTCTCATGGCCATCCAATATATAAAGTATATTTATCAATACCAAAGTAAGAATGTCATAAAATAAATCATAATTTAAACTTAAGCATAAAAATCACTATTGGAGCCTTCATTACTCATTAATTATTAAAATACACTACCTTTTCAAATACCGCAACTTGAGTTCTAACATCACCACCTATAACTAGTACATTTAAGCTCCACCTCTTTCCACATAATATAATTCTCACAATAATTCAATTCATCCATGCCTTAGATATCACCATGCTCATCAATATTCGACCCTAGCATAATTCTCCTCATCACATTATTGCACAATACATACAACTTAATATCTTTGTGACTCTATTACATTCATCACTATAACAACTCAATGACATCACCCTTGCACACTTTATCCATAAATAATTTTCTTTTGGGCACATAATACATAGTATCATGAAAGTAAAACATAATTAATTAAGAAGATAGTTTTATTTTTGTGGGGATTAAAGCAAGTATATATATTTTTATCCACCTATCTCTATGGCCGTATGCCTAGACATATTTTCTCCCATCAATTCTATGTTATGAAAATATGAAGTAACACAACCTTATACTCATTTAACATAGTCTACCTGGATGACAAGTTTTTGGAAGAAGCAAGCCGAAATAAGAATGCTCTTTACTTTCCTTCATGCTTTGGAATAATCAACCATCTAAAAAAAATCAAGCAATAATAAGAGTAATTAAACAATTACTCTTCAAGAAAATATCTTGGGGTTTCAAATTGACTAATTCTATCCTTAATTCAATGTTTATATTATTACCAAGGTCAGTTAGCCATTAACTAATTCTTTAAAACTTAATCCATCTCCATTAATGGAGTTTTTGTGCTAAATGTCTCATCTTTATGAAATTCAAGGTTCCTAACCATCAAAATTCATAATCTAGTTTACGAAATTCATGTTAGAAATCTTTAATTTATAATCTAGAATCAAATCTAGGTGATATTATGAATACCCATAAGTTTTTTCCAAAAAATTCAACCATTAAAGGTCTTTTAAGGATTTAAGATGTTAAAAGATTAAAAGACGAAGAAGGTGACCAAAAAACTTACTTAAGCGAAAAACTTTCACCCTAAATTTTGAGAAATCATATCTCTAGGGTTGGAGAATAAAGTTTGGGGCTTTTAGACCTAAAACACTACCAAAATTAATTTAAATACAGCCATAATTCTCACAACAATGAAATTTCTGTTTCAGCCCATACAATGCTCAATTAAATGGTCATAACTTTTTGTTCTGAGCTCGGATTAATAAACAGTTGGTTGCATTGAAAAGATGACTCATAGATCTTTGATTTTATGGGTATTGAGAAAAATTAAAAGAGAGAGAGAGAGAGAGAGAGAGAAGGAGAAAACTAAAAAACATAAAATAAAAAAGAGAAAAAATAGCAGTTGAGGGGAGAAATGGAAAAAAAATAAGGGTTGAGAAAAACTAAAAAAAAAGAGACAAAATAAAAAATAAAAATTAAAATAAAATAAAAAAGAGGAAAAAAAAGAGAAGTTGAAAAATAAATAAGTATGAAGTTGTTTAGAAATATTTGAGATAGAGAGGGACAAATAAGTATTTGCTCTATACATAGAAAAGAAGGAAGACTAGTTTTATAGGACTTTTCTTATGGGGGACAAAAAAACAAAGCCACCTATTATGAGGGTTGTTTACGTAGTTAATCCAAAAATGGCGCTAAAATGAGTTGATGCTGATATTTTGTTTTCATAAAAAAAGTCTTATAAAAATGACTTCCATGAGGACAGTCTAAATATTTAGGTCCTTTTTGACCATGCTTAGTGAATTTTGGCCATAAGACGTACATTCATGACATTTTAATATAATGAACTTGCAAAATTGATCAAAAGTTCTACCTTATGGGCAAAAGTTAGAAGTTAGATATGTTGGTCATAAGACGTTGATCTAATTTTTGTCCATAAGGCAGATGTTCAGGATATGTTAAGACAGTGAACCTGCTCAACTGACCAAAAATTATCCCTTTTAGGTAAAAGTTAGATCTTAGATATGTTGGTCATAAGATAGATATTCTAATTTTTTTCCCTAAGACAGACGTTCAGGACATTTTATGACAGTGAACCTCCTCAATTGACCAGAAGTTAATTCGTCTAAGCAAAAGTTAGAACTTAGGGTTGTTGCCTATCAAACATAAGTTCTAACTTTTACACATAAGGCAAACATTCAATCAAAATATTTTAATATAGTGAACCTATTCAACTGACCACAAGTTCTACTTTATAAAGAAATATTAGAACTTATTTAGCAAGGTCACTAATTCAAGACCACATACTTTGAGGGTGTTAATTCAAGATCGGACGTTTTAGGGACAAAAAATCAAGATTGGGTACTTTAAAGGAAACTAGGCATAATTTCCTATGAACATCCCTCGGCTAAAAAAGGGAGCAACAATAAAATTTTAGGAATTGGCTTTAAGCTGTTATTATTTGAGGGAATCCTAGTAGCTCAGTTGTTGACTATCTAAACTTTCACCTTGTTGGTACAAATTTGATTTTTTTTCTTTATAGTCCCTACTGCCTAACCTCCATTAAGAGAAGAAAAAATAATGGTAATTATTTTTGGGCCTAAAGTGTATTTAGGGACATATAAATCAAAATTGGGCCATTTAAAGTTCTAGTAACTACACAAATGTCATTTTTATTTTTTTCACTTTGTACAATTTGTAGGTTAATAGGTCATTAAGGGTGATTCAATGTAAAACCCCTAATTTTGGTTCTTGAAAATTTCTAAAGTTTTATCCTTACTGTCCTGACTATGACTCACCCTATGAGTTTTACGGTGTCTTGACGGATCATTGACACTAGTCGTAAGGTTTTCATTGAGTGGTGCTTGGGTTGTTGTCCTGAGTACAACTTGGGGACATGAGCTATAAAGAACCATGATGAGTCATTGGACTCAAATCATATCCTACATAGTGTGTGTGTGGCTAAGTTCTGTTTTGAGTATGAGTGGATCACTACGAGTCATAAGGTCTTATGACGAGTTGTTTTGTGCAAATCGTAGGGTGTCTAGTTTTTACCAGAATTGGTTTTTATGTCGACTATGACTAGACCCCACTAGTCATAGGGTCCCATTACAAGCTATGGTATACAAGTCGTTAATCCAATAGTGTGTGCCTGGTGACAACATCTTGACAACGACTCGTGGAGATAGGTCATAATGAGCTGTGATGAGTTGTTATGAGACTCATAACGATTGACGATTTATTTTTCCAGCTTTTTGAATGGGGGTATTTTAGATATTTCCCTCTTATCCCAATAATAACCCATGACCTATAAACATACTTAGGGCCCTATTTTCATCGATAAGCCACTCCAAACATTCTTTCTTCTCTATCAAGTCTCTCAAGTATCCATACATAGGGTTTTGAAGAAGTAGGTCATCCAAGGGCTCAAGGGTTGGATTCTCTCCATAATTTTGAATATTTCAGGCATTTTACTCTTCCCTAATTGCTAATTTACTAAAAGTATATGTTGTAAAGTGTTGTTCATATGGTATTGATGATGGATTTTAAACATGGGTTGAGGGTTTTGAACGTTGTTGAAAACTGTTTCCCATGGTTACCTATGACTATTCATACTTTAATTATGGTTTTGAATTTGTGGGATGCGTAGGCGTGGTGAATAAATAAGGGGATTATGATTTACCCCAACTTGTGACTTTTAAAGTGGTAATAACCTCAACCCCATATTGCCAAATTGGTTTTGAATATGAAAAGTATGCTTGTTGAACTACTCTGGAACTATTGGATAATGTGAAAAGTCAATAAAGGATAATAATTTTAATTGAACCTTATGGGGTTATGTAACTACCCAAGCTAATGAATAATTAAACCAAGGGGCTATAAATTTCCCTAAATAATGAAAGTGTTTTGGTATGTTGATGTTACCTTGCAAGTGTAGTTGGTATGAAGATACCAGCAATGTATTCCTAAATATGTAGCATGGTTTAGTGAATGGGAATATGTGATAAATGATTTAACTAGGATTTAATGAGGGTTGTGTAGCTGAGTCATAAAAGTGGAGGTCCTAATGGGTCAATACTGGAAACTGCGGTTGCCGACGCGGGGGTCTAAATAACCGGGTGGTTCAAGTCCTCTTTATGATTATCATATGATTGGGAGGTTTGAGTCCCTCATATTATATTACATGAGTGGGTGCTTGCATCACCTTAGTATGTCGGGAGGTTCCCTATAGTGCATATGTATACCCTCTAGTTCGTGCGACCACATACACTAGGGTCCTTCAGCAGGGAAAAAGATGGGCCCAAATATTCCATGGGTGCCTTTATATGTTATGATGGTTGAGCTACACAATCTAGGCTAAAGTTTTAAAGTGCATGTTAATCCTTATTCCCTATCCCAGAATGTAACATATATATATATGTATATGCATTTGATTATTTGTATTGGATTTGAATGATTTTGAACTATTGATCACAACATTATGTTATTATTATTCCTGAGTTACATGCTAGTGCTCAACCCACTCACCATCTCTGGATACTGCATACCCACATGATGCAGGAACTGGCGATACCTCTAATTTTCCTGCACAGAGTTAGGTGAATCGGCTCGGTTCGTCGGTTTGTTACGGTGAAATGGTGAGCCTCCATTCTTTGAAATTCTTAGACATTGTTAGCCTCCTAATATTATGTTTTAATAATGACAAACTAATGATTGAAAATCTACATGATATTCAAGGATCTCCACTTATGGAAATAAGGCAAGGAGATATGCTGAAGATTGAAAAGATCTTTGAAGATTCAATCTGAAGATCCGGAAAGGAAAGCAGGGAAAAAGAATCACTCAAATCATCAACTTCCCAGACTTATGGTAAATGGATCAAAGGCAGAAGGAAAGAACATCACACAAGGATTAAAGTCACATTCTTCACGGACCATCAACTTTCCAAATTTTTGGAAAATAAATCAATCAATATTATTACAAAGGAAAGAAGAAGATCATACCCTTTACATGGACATATCTAATATGGACATGTATGACTGTGAAGGATGCACCACGTATGGACATATCTGATAAATACATACTCTATGGTGCAATCCCTTAATCAAGGAATCACCTTCAAATCCTTGATTGAAAAGAAATCTCTTGGGTTTCCTTATGAAGATTAGCAGCTGAAGCCTATAAAAGAAGAAAACTAAAGATAGACAAAGTTTATGCAACTTCAAGAAAAATCTCAAAGTGTCTTAATCTTAGTCTCACAAAGCTTTGTAACTTTAAGTTTACAATTGTTGTATAAAGAGTAGGATCAAGTCAACTTTGTAACACAAATTGAAGTTGTGTCACAAGATCCTAAGAAAAAAATGTCTTCGAAACTTGTTTCCCATCATTATACTCGAGCCTGATATTGAACAATCTAAGAAAATATTAGAACCCAAGGGGACAGGTAGTAGGAACCACATGGATAAATCTCTGTGTCTTTTCTTTAAATTAGATTATTTACTTGCTTGATTATTTCAAACCTAATGTATTTTGTGAAGTGTACTGATCTGCAGGAGAATCGACTGTGAGGAGCCAATAGTTGACTTATAGGAAGTTTTCAATTCACCTCCTCTTGAATTTCAATTGGTATCAGAGCAGGTCTCACCAATAGTTTTTCTTAACCAAAGATGCGCAACTATCAAATGTCAAACTATCAAATTCCCGGTTCTCGTCTTCAAGATGGTCACTCCTCCACAAGACCGCTATACTTTAATGGACAACACTACTCTTACTGGAAGAATAGATTCAGAATCTTTGTCCAATCAAATGACTTCCAAGCTTGGGTTGTTATTAAGAAGGGACCAAAGTCGATCCCAGGACTCAAAGACAAGCAAAAGTACAAAGACAAAGAATTAAGTAGTGCTGATGTAGAAGACCTTGAAAGCTTCGAGGTCACTAAAGAACAACAAGAGGTAATTTAAACGAATGTAAGAGCCATAAGTTTACTTCTTTATGCATTTAGTGGAGAAGAATATGATAAGATATCAACCTACAAAAATACAAAAGAGATGTGGGGGTGACATATAAAGGAACCACCAAGGTCAAAATATAAAAAATTATTTCCCTGGTCAATGAATACGAGCTATCAAAATGGAAGAGAATAAGAACATTGAAACACTATTTGCCAGATTCATTAAGATCATATGCATACTGAAATCAGTGGGGATTCTCTACATAGCCTGCAAGTCCAAAAGTTGGTCTGAAGTCTCCCCAAAATTTAGGAAACCAAGGCTACTATTTTGGAAGATGGAGATCTTCAAAACATGACATATGAAGAACTATGAGGTAACCTTATTGCATATGAAAGAAATTATATCAACAGGTATTATAAAGAGGAAATAAAAAAACTAGTAGCCTTCAACACTGCACCAACTGAAGAAGAGAACATTTTAGAAGATGCCAATAGCGAAGGAATGGCCCTTATTAACCATGGAGTAAGGCAAATCATGAGATAGAGACAACAAAGATCCCAAGGAGCCAAAAATAATAACTCCTCTAGAAATGAGGATCGCTGTTATCATTGTGGAATGCCTGTCCACTTCAAACAAAACTATCTAGAATTAACAAGAAGAATATCCCAAAAGAATTAAATTTTGGAGTCTAGAGTGATAAAGATGAAACCAAAGAAGAAACAGAAGCCCCCAATATGTGCTTTATGGCAACAGGTGAATCTAGCAAGGTAAGACCACAAGACTGTTATAATTGTAATATTCTTGAATCTACTTAGATATGATAACTGATGATCTTTAAAAAATTATAGGTGTATAGAAAAAACTTGCTCAAGAGAAGAAAAGTTGCAAAGCTCAATTTAAAAAAATCTCGAAGATGAACAAAGAAACTATTAGATAAAAATTGAAGCATGTCAAATTAAAATTGACTTACTTCATAAATAGCTTGATTATGCAAAAATACAATTAAACAACATTAAGAAATCACCAAGCCACAATTTTGTGAGATCGAAATCTTTTAAAAACTATTCAAGTTCATCATTAGAATCGTTTAAATCAGCCAAGACCTTTTTCTCCCCTCGAGGACCTATGTATTTCATCTATGGATAAAGAGGGAACAAATTCTACAGCTGCAGGCATAAGCCTAAGAGTGTTTGGGTTTGGAAGCCCCAAAAAAATACATCTAACCCTCAAGGACCCAAGAACACTTGGGTACCTACACAAAATTAAGTCTCTTATTTTGTAGGAACATGTCTGCATGAGCTATAAGAATGACATGTGGGTCATTGATAGTGGATGTTCCAGACACATAAATCAAAAAAAGAAAAATTTTTTCTTTAAAGAATGTAGATGGGGGATCAGTCAGATTCGATGACAACGCTAAAAGGTAATGTCATCGGAGTTTGCTCAGTAAAGCTTAGCTCTTCATATGAGTTTACTGAAGTGTATTTGGCAGAAGACCTCAAGCATAACTTGCTCAACATTATTCAGCTGTGTGACGCTGGATTTGTAGCCTCCTTCAAAACTGAAAGTTTCTTCATCAAACATAACAAAAGGGATATTTCTCTCATCTATGAATGCATTGATAATATTTATGTCTTAAACAGTCCTGACTTTGCTACCTTAACCTGCCTTATTGTACAAACCAATGGTATCTGGTTGTGTCACAAAAAGCTTGGACATGCAAGTATGCATATCATTGAGAAGTTGTTCAAACTAGAATTGGTTAAAGGTTTGCCAAAACTCAAGTTTGAAAAGGATCACATATGTAAAGCTTGCCAATTAGGTAAACAGTCCCGGACATCATTCAAAGTCAAGGACATTGTCTCTACTATCAAATCTCCTTAAACAATCCACATGGATCTATTTGGCCCTAGCAAGACCACTAGTATTGGTCGAAAGAGATATTTTTATTATAGTTGATGACTACTCATGTTTTAATTTGGTAATATTTCTTACTCATAAAAATAAAGCTTTCACAAACTTTAAGATCTTTTATAAAAAGGTACAAATAGAAGTTGGAAACCTCATCAATTATGTTCACAATGATCATGGAGGAGAATTTAAAAATAAAGCATTTGAGGAGAACTGTGCTTAGAACGAGTATTCTCAGAACTTCTTATCACCTCGATTTTCTCAGCAAAATGGTTTAGTGGAGTGAAAGAATCGATCTCTCCAGGAAACTTCCAGGACCATGTTGTTAGAACATAATCTCCTAGATCACTTTTAGGCGAAAGCAGTAAGTACAACATGTCACATCATAATAGATGCCTGATCAGACCTATTCTGAAAAAGAGGCCTTATGAACTCTGGAGAGAAAAGAAGCCAAACATCAGCTACTTCCATCCTTTTGGATGCAAATACTTTATCCACAAAAATTGGTGGATAACTTGGGAGAATTTGATCCACAAAGCGGCGAAGATATTTTTCTTAGGTATTCTCCCACTAGTCATGCTTACAGAGCTTATAATAAAATAACTTTATGTGTTAAAGAATCCATGCATATTGTATTTTATGAATCTAATCATCCCCATATGAGTTTGAGTAATCATTAAGAACAGGTGAGTGGTCTATAATCCAGAGAAAATGCTAGCACAACCTCTGAGCCATCAGAAGACAAGTCTACTATACCCCCCGGAGTCGACATCCACAGTAGAAATAGTGAAACCAAGTGTTCTAAGAGAGTGGAAACATAATTCTAGCTATCCAGATAAATTCATCATCAAAAATCCAGATGACAGGGCGCAAACAAGAGCATCATTGAGAAAACAAGCGCCTGTTGCCCTTGTATGTCAAATTGAACCCAAGAAGAATGCTGAGGACCTTAAAGATGAATCATGGGTCAAAACTATATAGGAATAATTAGACCAATTTGAAAGAAAGCAAGTTTGGACTTTGGTTGAAATACCGAAGAACTGCTCAGTAATTGGAACTAGATGGGTCTACAGAAATAAATTGAATGAAAAAGGTAAGGTTGTCAGAAATAAAGCTAGACTTGTAGCTCAAGGCTATTCCCAACAAGAAGGTATTGAGTATGATGAAACCTTTGCCCCCGTGGTAAGCTTAGAATCAATTCAAATTTTATTGGCATTTGCTTCTTTCAAATGTTTTAAGCTATATCAAGTGGACGTAAAAGATGCCTTATTAAATAATTTTATTCATGAGGAAGATTTTTTAAAACAATCCCCAAGGTTTGAAAATCCATCGTATCCAAATCATGTTTTGAAATTGTCAAAAACACTCTACGGTCTCAAAGAATCTCCAAAGGCTTGGTATGAGAGATTGAGTACTTTCTTACTAAATAATAATTGTCAAAGAGGTATAATTAATAAAACTTTGTTCATACAAAAGCTTGATTCAAATTTTCTTATTGTGCAAATTTACGTTGATGATATTATTTTTGGTAATTCTAACATCTCTCTATGTGAGAATTTTTCTAATTTGATGAAAGAATAATTTGAAATTAGTCTTATGGGTGAGCTCAAATTATTCTTGGGATTACAAATTAAGCAAACTCCGAAAGGTACTTTCATCAGTCAAACTAAGTATATGAAGGAACTCATCAGAAAATTCAGTATGGAAAAAGGAAAGGCCTATGGAACTTCAATGAGTCTATCCATAAGAATTGATTCATACTCGCTTGGAAACAATGTTGATGAGAAAATGTATAGGGGAATGATGGTATCACTACTCTATTTGACTGCCAATCGATCAAACATCATGTTCAGCGTATGTAAGTATGCCAGGTTCCAATTGACTCCTAAAGAGTCCCATCTGACTGCCGTCAAGAGGATCATCCGATACCTCATAGGAAATCAAGACATTGGACAATGATACCCCCATTCTTCCTATTTTAATTTAATTGTATATTCAGAAGTTGACTTTGCAGGTGATAAAAATAATAGAAAAAGCACTAGTGGCATGTGTTAAATTCTTGGTGATGCCTTAATTTCATGGCACAACAAGAATCAAACTTCAGTTGCCCTGTCAATAACTGAAGCCGAATACATAGCTATTGGAATTTGCAGTACTCAAATCCTATGTATTATGCATGAACTACTTGATTTTAATTTGTCTCTTGAATCTGTTCCCATAATGTGTGATAACACTAGTGCTATTAGTTTATCTAAATACACTGTGTATCGTTCTAGGGCCAAACATATTGATATTAAACATCATTTTATTCGGGATTATGTAGAAAATGATAATTTTTCATTAACCTTTGTTTACTCTGAAATTAAACTGACAGATATTTTTACGAAACCCTTGTTGGAAGATAGATTTTATTACATTAGCAAGAGACATGCTATTCTCAGCATTAATGAATTATGATTTTTATTAGTGGAATTTTTTTTTTCTTTTATTTGTTCAAAATTTTCTCGCCAAATTTTGTACCAAAAAAATTAGTTTTCCAAAGGAAGTCATCATTTCTCTCATTGGTTTTATGCCTCCTCTGCCATCTGTGCATCTCCTGACCTTCCCAACACTCCCCTATGACATCCTCTAAATCCCATCAGTCACCTTTTCCCCTTACGTCTTTTTGTCTTCCTCTCTTTTATCTTTAAAACAGTTACCTTCATCCTTCTTTTCCTCCCCAACACTCTTAAACGTCCTTTTTTCTCCATCTCTGACCCTTTAAAATTCATCCTTTATCCCCTTCCATGACCAAAACTCATTTAATGGTGAATATGTCCAAGTCTCTTTCCCAAACCCTCTCTGATAGTCCTATTCTACTCTTCGAGTCCTCTGATGAGTCCTCAACGGACTCTCAGTCAACTCTTATCAAAAGATGTCGTCCTATTTCTAGCCCAGCCCCCTCTACCAAGAAACCTCATTCTAACTCTCTCAACTCTCTCCATCCCAAAGACATGCACAAATTTTGGACATGTCTCATAAATACAAATTCTCTGCCTTTAAAAGTCACTTCATTGTACCAGGACGCATTATCAATCTCCGTCAATTGAAAGATTTCTTTTGTAATGTCAGTTACTCTTTTAAGTTTCAAGTTTTTTCCCTAGTTTTTCATCTTTTTGGAGTTTTTATTTATGAGGATTCTGTTCGCATATTTTATGCGAATCTCCATCTCTTCCCTGATAGTGGTGAACTCAAGACTATTGTGCTTGGAAAAAGAATTATTTTGAATGATTTTTTTTGAAAATGACTTTGATACAAAGTTCTCTAGTGAAGTCGACTTTAAGAATGGTAATTGGCCTGATAGTTTTGATGTTAATTTTGAGGAAGAAAAACGAGTCCTGTCTGACCCTAATTCTATTTCAATCAATTTTGGTCCCCTGCCCCTATACTTCAAGTTTCATCAGTTCTATCACAGATTAGAATTGAGAGATTTCAATTATTAACATTTTCATTGTCATTATCAGAGTTGGGGACATGTCCCGACCAAGACTGGTTTTTGGTTATTTTTGCATAGAGGCTTTGTTGGCTTACTGTGGACTTGGGTGATATTAGTTGCATGTGTTTGGTCAGTTGCCGGTTCTAGGTTATACACATAACTTCTATTCTATGAACTTATCTTATGCTATCTTGTTATATGTTCGGGATCCAATCATTATTGGGCGGCGTATGGTGTTTGGTTAGGTTCAGGGGGTGGTCTTCGATCCACGGTAGATTGGAGATGCCCATACGGCTAGGCCTTGATTAGGATCATGACATTAAATAAAGTTGGATTAAGCACCATGAGTTGGTCTGGATACCACAATTACCCTCCCCCTCTTTCCCTTCAAGAAAATAAAAGAAAGGCTTATGCTATCTTAATTCATGAAATACCATTCATGCTAATAACAAAAGTTAATGTTTACTTTTGCTCTTTTCGCTTTTGTAATTATTATTTGTCTTCTCAGAGCACAGGAAAAAATAAATATAAAGCATGCCTAAGCATTCTCCAATGGTGTAGTTGTTCTTATAATCATAATATGTCTATGTATATACACCTCCCATCTTCCACAGTATAGCGTTCGACCTTTATTTTTTAGAACTCGGAGTATTTTATGCCCTAATAGTCCTTGTGCTATTTTTGGAGCTTAATAGACATTTTTTTAAAAATTAATTCAAAAAATCAAAACAATTTTTTCTCAAAAATTAACTCTACACTCGATACATATATTAAGTGTGTAAATTACATATATTTCCAAACATCTTTACCATATTTATTTATTCCTTCACTACTTTAAATAATTACATAATATTTCACTTTTTAACAATAACCCTCAGATACATAAGACTACATACTACTAGTCGTTACCATACGGATACTTGCACATGAATATGAGAGTGAGTTATATATCCTGGCGCCTTAACCATATATCCAAATTCCTTAACATGCATCTACAATATGGATTGTCATGTGTCTACATTATATTTATGACTAATCATTCATCTGTGTTATTTTCTAATTATAATTACCAGTAGGTGCGTTTGTACTGATATTACTCTTGTTATATCCCTTTAGGGATTTATATGTTGTAGGATTAGTTGAGGTTTCTTATTTGAAACGATAAGTATTAACAATAGCTTTTTATCATCTTATTCCTATGATGGGAACTGTGTCTTTATTTTTATTCTTCATTGTCTTAGAAGAGCTTGAACATGTCTAGACTAGTCCTAGATAAGGTCATAAGTTGTTGATTATATTTTATAAATGTTGTAAGAAATTTTGATTTTGATAATGTCTACTTACTTTTTGGAATTGGTTAACTCTAACAAAGTTTTATTTGAATTTTTTCATATTATTGATTGGATGGTGAATGGTTCTATCCAGTTAAGAATAGAGTAGGTACCTGCATGATCCCTATATTTGAATCATGATAGTATATGGCATATTTATGTAGTTAGATTGTGTTAAATATACATAACTTATACAGGGAGCAACAGATCTGAATACACAACATACACAACAAATGTGTCAAGCCTTTTCCCATAGCAACATATACATTTATGAATCCATAGTCAAATAGTCATAGAGAAATGAATCTTTGTTTGCAGGATCTCATAGCTTTGAAATTAACTCTATGGTCAATGAAATAATCAGCCACCATAAATGCAAGAGATAATTTGTCCTCATACAACTGTCTCTCACTGACTATCTTGTTGTTGCAATTTGTGATTATGAGGTCAACATCCATGTCGATCAGATACAAGGCCTCAACATTATCAACAACAACTAATGCATATGACCATCTATTTTCATACCTTCTAAACACACAATTCTACCTTTATCTGCCTCATATATAATCTCACCTATTTCTTTGTCCAATTTATAGTAATGCACAATGGATATATTTCAAAATCTGATCGATGTTTCTTCACCTTCTTAAAAATTTCATCCATATTGTTATGAATATCCATTGGTGTTGAATTTCTTTCAACAGCATATCTGACTTGTATTTTTCTTAGGTTCATCAATTTTCAATTCAATTGTTATGGAAACAATCAAATCCATGTACAATACATTATTCTATCAACATTTCAACTATTTTATGCCTTTCGTACTTGATATCTAAAACCCAAACTCCTGAATGCCTTAACAACACCAAAATATTCATCAATGTTTTATTTCAATACGTTAAAGGAAAAACACAATGGACATGATTTACGAAGAAGAACGAAATCAAGATGAATTTTTATTGAAATATAAATGATCTAGGTGAGCTAAATAGAATTTTGAAACTATTTTGATACATTTGGGATACTTCATTCCCTCACAATCCATTATGGCCCGATTTACTCCGCAATTCAAGTGATTTTTGTTACTTTTTTTTTTAAATATTAATTTGTTGTGATGTATCATAAACCATATGTATCCGATCATTTTCAATGTTTTTGCCTACCTTTTTGAGTGATATAAAAAATTGTGTGAGTGAGAGAGAGTATTTTATATTATTTATACTTAGTTTTAACTGAAAAGCTAACCAACTGTCACGACTCAAACTCGAGCCTGGTTGGGACGGGCCATCTCAAACCCACCATAGGTGAAGACAATCCCCTTAGTCTTACCTCAAGAACACATAAATGTAAACAAGGAAAGCCAACCAAAAATGATAATAAGAAGGATATATAAATCAAATGAAAGTTCTAAGAATCAAATAACCAACCAACCCAATACTTTTCCACAAAAGCCACTAAACCAAAAATACCAAATTAAGTCGGGACATGCCCCCGACTATGAGAAAAGAATTCAAAATTACTTAGACAGTAAAGAAATCAATGAAATGATCGGGCCTTTTAGAAGATGGAGTCTCACCACTTCAATATAGATCAACAGACGAACCACACCACCTAACGCTGCACAGGTGTAACAAAAATGTCCTCGGACCCTACACCATGAAACAATGCAGCGTCGATTGATGGACAGTGGGGCGAGCACTGACATGTAACTCAGGGAAAATAAATAAAATAATGCCACTGCCAAAAAACCAGTCAAAAACCACATGCACAATATATATATATGTGTATATATATATCATGAACATGAGAGTTTAATTCATTAGCCTGAACTGTATAGCTCGCTCCATCCTAAAGGCACTCATGGGCTATATGGGTCCAGTTCCCCCTACTGGAAGGGTCCCAATGCATGTTAGCCGCACGAATTGATCAAAGTATAAAGACACCAAGGTGATAAACATCACAAATATAATGTGTATCTAGACACATGGTCATATAGACCCCCATGCCAAAAAATGTAGTTTCCAGTGTTGGTCCCTCCAGAACTACACCTTCACGGTGAGCTACACAATTCACTTTAAGCCTAAATTAAAATATGTAACACCCCGATTCGCTGAGCTGGAATGCTACACGTTGCTCATGACCCCGAGGGATCACAAGCTAACCCATGACTGATATATGTACCTGTATACTGCAAATCATGATATTATAATGCGGAATACATAGAACTGTAAGGCCATAAGGTTCAACTGAATACAATCATGTGGGTGAAAATACCCAAAACAACTCAATCTAAAAGCTAAGTCTGAACGTAAATCTGAAAGCCTCTAAACTATCTGAATAAGGAGTTGAAGAAACATGTCTCTAACTAACTCCGTAAAACTGAACTGAAGAAATAAATAGATGTATCAAATCATATTGTCCTTGAATCAATGAAGACTCACTGTGTCTCTGCGAATGGAATGCTACCGCTACTGCTAGGCTGGAGTTCGTGTCTCGAAACCTATGGTGTTACATGAAAAGAAATCACCATAGCGCAAACGCATCAGTACAACTGGAGCACTGAGTATACAAGGAAGGTAGGATGAACATAAAGGGTTTCATGCATGAACAATACTGACTGACTAATGTGAATGTGGGAGTGCAACCACACATATATAGAAACTAGGACCGTGAATACGTAATAGCATGACCTGTAAGCTAATACATGGTTTACTGATAACTGTCATGACTGATACTGAAACTGATAATATAGACGACTGTATTTGACAGTCCTGTATATACTGAAATCTGAAGAACGCCTTGAGTTCTTTTATTAAGACTGATACTGAAACTATGGGAGGTAGTGTTTAACCGACATGCCCCATGTATGCCGTTATGGCTAAGCTGGGGTCCAATCTCTGCCCTGACTGGAGGGGTGTCAATATCGTGCCACGAGTAAGGACAGCCTGTGAGTGACCCTTATCTGGCGGTTACTCAATGAGAACAGTGGGAACCCTAAACTGACGGGTTAAGCCACCTCATCAACCCTAATCTAACTGGTTAAGATGTCTCAACCTATGCTGGCTACGTAGTTCTGGAACACAAGGATGACTACTAAGAATACAACCTGAACTGGCGGGTGAGTTCCCATCCTTGGGTTCACTCGGTGCTAACCTCTACTCCCATCTGGAGGGATTGGACATGAATAACTGACTGTGCATGACTTTATCTTATTGAATTCCATTGACTGGAAAAATGTTAGTGATATCTGATAACTGACTAAGATCATGTGGTTTTCCTGTGTCACATGACTAGCTAAAGTTTATGGAATCATAGCTTGAGTTCAGATATCGTGAAACATGACATGGCTCTAGGAAAATAACTATAGTTTATGGGTACAAGTACCCCCAGGACTCGATAGGAGGAAACTGACACACATGACATGACTTGATCACAAGATTTGAGTCCACAATTCAAAATATCATAAGTAAGGCTTTCATAATAAGAATAATTCTCAACAAACTATCACATGATCGGGAATGCACACAACATGTATATACTTGAATGGCTTCAATAACATGGTCATTCCATATCGCAACAATATCATGAGCATCTCATACAACTTCTTCAATTCAAGACAATAGCATGGGGATAACGTTGAACATAAACTTAGAACATGGAATTGTCATTTAGGACTTATTATGTCATAAAAGAATGATTTCTATTCCCTTAGGTATTTTCACAAACACCTTACATGCACATCTTACGCTTAAGTGGATTCATCAAGATTACAAATATTCAACCACCAATTTCACATATTTATACGTTAAATACCACCATATCCTCACAATAAACATACAAAGATCCCATCTTAGTCATCATCAAACTCCAACCACATGAACATCAACCACCAACAACATAAACATCACAATAAAAAATTTAGAAGATAGTTCTTGAGCTTCATGGATGAAAGGAGTCCATGAATCAACTCACGCACACCTTAGAAGGAGGATTCTTGATGATTGACGGAGGAATTTTCTTGAAATCGGATCTTCAATCTTAGTTATGCAACCCTAGTTGTTTTTCTCTTTTAGTGCTCTTGGATGATGAGATTTGAGATGATAATAGGGTTGTAATATGTTTAGAAGCTATATATTTCATAGGGTTAAGTTTAGGGACGTGTAAGGAGTGTTAAAAGACTTAATTACCCTTAAAATAACTCAAAACAGAGTGTTTTTGGTACCTGGAACTAACTTAGGCAGCACCCTAGTGATTGCCTAAGCTAGGTTGGGCGGCGCCTAACCAATCGCCTATGTTTGGTTGGGCAGTGCCTAACCAATCGCCTATCCTTACTGTCTCTTAGGAAAATGGGCATAACGTTTTCCTCGGGTATTGGATTAAGACGAAATTGGTATCGTTGGAAAACTAATTCGATTCTCTACAATATGGTGGGTCTAAATAAGACAAAATACCACATTAACATTGAGTTATACTCATTCAAAGATGACCCTTGCAAAATCAAACACTAAAACTTGATGGATTCAAAAACTCTTAGCTTGTATTACCTTAAGTGACTCATATGAGCATGCTTAATGCATCATAAGCTATCCTATCACTAGGATATTCATTGTAAGTCATGTACTCAAGTATGAATCACAGGATAGGAGATTTCATACGTAGGAATACTTATTCACTTCCTAGCTTAGAAACATGCGGGGTATTACAAAATATTTTGCACAAAAATACAACCATGAATCAAGGAGTGATTATTAAGACATTTTTCAACATGGTATCGTCATACAAATATTCTTGCAGGCTAATTTAATTATGACAAAGCAATTCATGTAATCAGTAGACTCCCAAGTTCCATTTAAAATCTAAAACCATGGCTACCAAGGGAAATCCAAACTATTTTTATCATCTATTTATCCTTTAATGTAATGCAATGTTCCAAAGGTAAGTTAAATAATGTAAATTGCATATTCAGAATCAAGATTTTTAAAGTGGGTTGAGGTTAATGCCATTACCAAGCCAAAAATGCATCAATTTGGAAACCCATGGCATCTATTCCAATAATATCATAATGCACAAATTTAGTCCCAAAAATCATTAATTAAAGCATGAATTATCCATTTACAACTTGGGAAAAACAATTTAACTAATAACAATCAAAACCCCTTAACCCAATTTCAAACCCATCAATTCAAACACATAAATATTGATTAAATAAATGTCACAATATAAAATTTGAGTTAAGTAATGAGAAACATGCCTAAACTATGGAAGAAATTGAAGACAAATTGAAGTTTGGAGTTTGAATGATGAATTCTCTGTAAGTCCCTTGAGTTTTCTTGGGTTGGGAGTTAAAGACGAAAAGAATGAAGTTTGATCTTTGAAAACTGAAGAAAATGAGTCAATTTGTTGTTTATAAGTCGTTTAAGGGGTAAAAGGCCCAAAGCCCCTCACCCCAAGTGAAAAAAAAATAACTAGATGAAAAATGCATAGCATTATGGCATACCACTATCGCGGAGGTTAGCCTCCGTGCTACACCCTTATCATAGAGGTTAAGTGGTGTGGCACGCCAGTATCTCGGAGGCTTACTATCTCGGGCTCCCAAAATATCCCCAAACCACTTTCAAAATTTTTGAAACTTTTCCAAAATATTTTTTTAACACCCCTAATCATAATTCAAGTAAGAAATTGACATTATGCATGCGGTAGGGTCAATAGTTGAAAGTTTACGGGGTCTTACATTATCCCCCCAATGGATCATTCGTCCCCAAATTTGGATTTAGGACATTTTAGCACGATAATAGCAAGAATGCATCAATATCCAAAGACAAATTCGAAATGTGGCAAGAGGGAAGTGAAACTCATACCTTAAGCACTTTCATCCAACATTGGAAACAAAAAAGGGTACTTGGTTCTCATATATTCCTCAGCTTCCTTTGTAGCTTTTCCACCTTTTGATTTCTCCAAAGAATCTACACCGAAGCTACATCCTTAGTTCTCAATCTATGAACTTGCTTATCTATTATCTCAACCGGGACTTCCTCATAAGACAAAGAATCCATAACACTAACATCCTTAACTTGCACTATCAAAGAAGGATCACCCACACACTCTTTCAGTATAGACACATGGAAAATAGGATGAATCGAAGACAAACTCATTGATAAATCTAGATCATAAGTGGCATTACCAATTCTTCTTGAAATTTAATATGGACCAATGTAACAGGGACAAATCTTCATTTTCTTCCAAAATCTCATGACTCCTTTCATAGGAGAAACCTTTAAGAATACCCAATCACAACCTCAAACACCAACTCCCTCCACCTCACATCCACATAAGAGTTTTGGTGACTCTAAGCAGTTTTAAGTTTTCACGACCCAAATCAGGGCCTGGCCATGATGGGTATCTCAATCTACCATAGATCGGAGACCACCACCTTAGCCTAACTCACGAGCACAATAATAATAATAATAATAACGTGGAAGCCAATCAAAATAGTAATAAAATATTAATAGATAACTTAAATGAAAATTGAGATTTCAAACAACGACCAACCCACACTTGTCCACAATAGCCTCAAAACCAGAATAGAAACTAAGTCGGGACAATGGCCCCAACTATGTCCAAATTGAATCCAAAAGTACTAAGTCAATAAAGAAAGAATAATAAAATGACAAGGTCTTTCGAAGGATGAAGGGTCACTACTTTACAACAACTCAACTGATATGCTCAACCATCTGACACTGCACAACAAAAATAGAAAAGTCTTCGAACCCTACATCATGAAATGATGTAGAATCCTAAGACGGTCAGTGGGATAAACACTGGCATATAACTCAGAGAAAGTAATAAAATAATGGCATGTCCAAAATTAGTTAGAAATACATGCACATATTCATATGTACATATATAGGATGCCGGGATAGGGTAAATGGTCATGAACATGAGAGTTTAAAGATTAACCCTAAACTGTGTAGCCCGATCTATCCTAAAGGCACCCATTGGTTATATGAGGTCAGCTTTTCCTACTGAAAGGGTCCTAGTGCATGCTAGCCACAAGAATCGAGGGAAAACTAAAGCCACCAAGGCAATAGCCATCCTAAAATATATATATATATTAAGTATGCATCAAGCACATAGTCATATAGACCCCTAACACGGGTAAACGTGGTTTTCAGTGTTCGCCTCTCTAGGACTTACAGCTTCACGGTGAGCTACACAATTCTCTTTAAGCCCAAATTAAAGTAATTTGAACATAAACAACCATTAATCCATGAGTCATTCATTGAGGCATTTACCACTTGGTATCATCATACCATTGGACCCCCAAGTTCCATTTAAAATCCAAAATCAAGGCCACCAAGGACATCCAAAACCATATTCATATCCATTTATCATTTAATGCAATGCAATGGGTTCAAAATAAATTAAACCATGCAGTTATCCATATTTAAAACCAATATTATAAAGTGGGTTGAGTTTAATGCCAATTCTAAGCCAGAAGTCATCCAATTTGAGGAAACCCATGTCCCCCATTCCAATCATTTAAATAATGCCCCAATTCAGTCCCAAAATCATTAATTTAAAGCATGAATAATCAATTTAAAACATAAGGCAAGTAATTCAATCAGTAACAACCAAAACCCCTCAACCCAATTTCAAAACCAACAATTAACTCACATGCAAATCTATTCAATTAATGCCACAATGTAAAATTCAAGTTCAGGAAAGAGAAACATGCCTGAAACACATAAGAAATTGAAGACAATTCAAAGTTTGAAGCCCGAATGATGAATTTACTATAAAACCCTTAAATGTTCTTGGATTTTGAGTTTAAGAGAGGAAGAGGATGATTTGATCTATAAATACTGAAAGGTATGGGGTTATTTTATGTTATAATGTTGTACAAGGGGTAAAAGGACCCAAAACCCCTCACCCTAAGTGAAAAAAACAAAAAAGTGGATAAAATTAAAACATCAGCATGGCATGCCGTTATCGCGGAGAGTAGCCTCCGTGTCACGCCAATATCACGGAGGCTAATCTCGATGACACAGTCTTATCGTGGAGGCTTACTCCCTCAAGGTCCCAAAATGACCTCGGAACCATTTTGAAAAATCCAAAACTTTTCCAAAAACACCCTTTTCACATCCCTAAATATAATTCAAGTCAAAAATTGATATTTTGCACGTAGGAGGGTTAAAAATAAAATCATTGAAGTTTCATGAGGTCTCACATTACCCTTCCCCCTCTTAGGATCATTCTTCCCCGAATGATGAGTGAGGATACTTTTAGCATGAGAATTGCAGGAATACACCAAAATCAAATAACAAACTAAAAAAGTAACAAGAGGAAAATAAAACTCATACTTTGAGAAATTTCATCCAACTTGGGAATATTTTACTCAGCTTCCCATGTAGCCTCTTCTACCTTTTGATTTCTCCAAAGAACCTTCATCGAGGCTGCATCCTTGGTCCTCAATCTACAAACTTGCCTATCCAATATTTTAAGCAGGACATCCTTATAAGACAAAGAGTCTGTTACCCCAACATCCTTAATAGGCACTATAAAAGAGGGGTCAGCCACACACCTTTTCAGCATGGACACAAGAAAAAATAAGATGAATCGAAGCTAAACTCATCGCAAATCTTTCTCATCTATGACATTCTCAATCCTTCTCAAAATCTGATATGGACCAATGTAATGGGGACTGAGCTTCCCCTTCTTCCTAAACCTCATGACCTATTTCATAGGAGATACCTTCAATAATACCTAATTATTTACTTCAAACTCCAAATCCATTTAACTCACATCCGCATAAGACTTTTAGATACTCTAATCACTTTTACCTTTTTCTGGCTTGGTTCACCAAGCCAGGACCAAACAATCTAGTTTTACCTGCTTCAAACCACCTAATAGGAGACCTACACCTCCTACCATAAAGAGCCTCAAAAGGGCCCATCTGAATACTAGAATGGTAACTATTGTTGTAAGCGAACTCAATAAGAGGCAAATATTTAGCCAACTACCTTTAAAATCGATCACACAGGCCCTTAGAATATACTCCAAAGTTTGAATATAATGCTCTACTTGCCCATCTATTTGAGGGTGGAAAGTGGTGCTAAGGTTCACCTGAGTACCCAAACCATTCTAAAAGGAATGCCAAAAATAAGAAGAGAACTGCGTACCTCCGTCTGAAATAATGAACACTAGTGCACCATGCAAATTAACAATCTCCTGAATGAAAAACAAAGAATAATCCTCTCCTAAGTAATTAGTCCTTAGAGATAAGAAGTGAGTAGACTTAATCATTCTATCCACAATGATCTGTTTAGAATCATACTGAGTACGATACCTTGGAAGACTTATAATGAAATCCATGTTGATCATCTCCCACTTCTACATGGGCAACTCTATCTCTTGAGATATACCGCCAGTCCTCAAATTCTCAACTTTGACTTGCTGACAAACAATACACTTAGCCATAAAATTCACCACATCTCGCTTCATATTATTACACCGGTAGATTTCCTTTAAGTCATGATATATTTTTTAGCCAAACTCAAATGAACTGTATATGTAGAATCATAAGCCTCAGTCAAAATTCTTTCCCACAGTCCATCAACATCAGGAATACACAACCTCCCTTGACACCTCAGAATACCATCTCCCCTAATCTCAAAAGCCATAACTATCTGCTGATCCATATCATCCTTAATTTGCATAAGTATAGGATCCAAAGACTACTTCTCCTTCACTCCAACACTAAGAGATGATTTGACCACTTCCTGAATAATAACTTCCCCATTCTCAAGATTAAAGAGATGAACTCCCAAGTTAGCTAATCTGTGAATGTCCTTCACCAACCCTTTTTTTCCTTGTCAATATGAGATAAAATCCCCATGGACAACCTGCTAAGAGCATCAACAATAATATTAGTTTTACCTGGATGGTAGTGAAGGCTCATGTCATAATCTTTAAGTAGCTCAAGCCACTGTCTTTGCCTGAGATTCAATTTCTTCTGCATAAACACATACTGCAAGATCTTGTGATTTGAATAGATATCTATATGCACCCCATATTAATAATGATGCCAAATATTCAAAGCAAAAAACCATAAATAGCAACTCTAGATCATGAATCAGGGATGAGAAAAGGGCAGGAGTGGGAGGGAGGCCAAGGTTTGGCCTCAGGGGTGGTAGAGGAAGACGTGAGGATAGTGAGGGTAGGCTGAGGGTTGGGTCTTGGAATATAGGGACCCTTCAGGGTAAGTCTATAGAGCTTGTGAAGATTCTTAGAAAGAGGAGAATTAATATTGCGTGTGTTCAAGAGACCAAGTGGGTAGGGTCTAAGGCTAGGGATGTGGATGGTTACAAGCTGTGGTACTCTGGGAGCGAGAGGCATAGGAATGGAGTTGGCATCTTAGTAGATGAAGAGCTTAGAGATCAGGTAGTAGAGGTGAAGAGGATCAACGACAGGTTGATGACTATTAAGTTGGTCATTCGGGGGTTTACCCTGAACGTGTGTAGTGCTTATGCGCCGTAAGTGGGCTCGGAGAGGGAGGAGAAGAGGCGGTTTTGGGAGGCTTTGGATGAGGTGGTGAGAGGCATGCCTAGCTCGGAGAAGATTGTTGTAGCAGGAGATTTCAACGGGCACATCGGGGCATTACCGGGAGGCTTTGGTGATGTGCCTGGTGGTTTTCATTTTGGGGAAAGAAATGAAGAGTGGGCTACTCTATTGGATTTTGCGAGGTCCTTTGGGCTGGTGGTGGTGAGCTCGGGCTTCCCGAAGAAGGACGACCACCTGATCACCTTTAGAAGCGCGATAGAAAAGACCCAGATTGACTTTTTGTTGCTTAGGAAAGGGGATAGGGTGTTGTGTAAGGACTGTAAGGTCATCCCGTGTGAGAGCCTTTCGACCCAGCATAGGCTCTTGGTTATGGATTTGGGTATAAAAAAGAATAGAAAAAAGAGGGGTGAGGAGTGTCGACCTAGAATTAAATGGGGTGGCTTGACGCCAGTAAATGCGTGGGAGATAGGGAAGAAGTTGGCGAGAATAGGGGTGTGGGACTGTAGGGGGGATGTGGATAGTATGTGGGATAGGGTGGCTAGGTGCATCAGGGAGAATGCAAGTGAGGTGTTGGGTGTTTTTAGTGGCCGGGTCGGGCATCATCAGGGGGATTGGTGGTGGAATGAAGAGGTTAAGAAGAAAGTGGGGACCAAGTAAGGGGCGTATGCTAAGTTGGTTTAGAGTAAGGACGAAGAAAAGAAGCTGGTGAACAGGAAAGAGTACAAGATAGCTAAGAAGGAGGCTAAGTTAGCAGTTACGGCGGCTAAGACGGCGGCTTTTGAGAGCTTGTATGCAGGGTTACAGGGGAAAAGAGGGGAGAAAAAGTTGTTTAGACTCGCTAAGGCCAGGGAGAGGAAGGGTCGTGACCTCGACCAGGTGAGGTGCATTAAGGAGAGGACGGTACAATGTTGGTGGAGGACGGCCACATTAAGAATAGATGGCAGTCGTACTTTCATAGGCTCTTGAATGACAAAGGGGATAGAGCTATTGTGTTAGGGGAGCTGGAGCACTCAGAGGAGTGTTGGGATTTTAGTTATTGTAGACGTTTTAAGGTAGAGGAGGTTTGAGAGTCTATTCGTAGGATGCGAAGGGGTAGGGCGACGGGGCCGGATGAGATACCGGTGGAGTTTTGGAAGTTCGCTGGAGAGGCTGGTGTAAGGTGGTTGACTGGATTGTTTAACAAAATCTTCAAGATGGAAAGAATGCCCGAGGCTTGGAGGTGGAGTACCTTGATCCCTCTCTATAAGAATAAGGGTGACATCCAGAGTTGCAATAACTATAGGGGGATTAAGTTATTGAGTCACTCTATGAAGATTTGGGAGAGAGTGGTCGAGGTGAGGATGAGACGGATAGTGTCCAGTTCGGAAAACCAGTTTGGATTTATGCCTAGCCGCTCGACGACGGAGGCAATTCACCTGGTACGGAGGCTGGTGGAACAGTATAGGGAAAGGAAAAAGGACCTGCACATGGTGTTTATCGACCTGGAGAAGGCATACGACAAAGTTCCCAGGGAGGTGCTTTGGAGATGCTTGGAGGTGAGTGGAGTCCCGCTGGCATATATCAGAGCAATTAAGGATATGTATGATGGAGCGAAAACTCAGGTGAGGACGGCGGGAGGAGACTCAGAGCATTTCACTGTCTTGATAGGATTGCATCAGGGATCTACTCTTAGTCCCTTTTTGTTTGCTTTGGTGATGGATGTGTTGACGCGACATATTCAAGGGGAGGTGCCTTGGTGTATGCTTTTTGCAGATGATATAGTTTTGATTGATGAGACGCGAGGGGGTGTGAATAACAAATTAGAGGTGTGGAGACAAACGCTTGAGTCTAAAGGGTTCAGGTTGAGCAGAAGCAAGACAGAGTATTTGGAATGCAAGTTTAATGACGTGAGGCTAGAGAATGAGGTGGTAGTGAAGTTGGAATCACAAGAGGTATGTAAGAAGGATAGTTTCAAGTATCTCGGGTCCGTTATCCAGGGTAACAATGAGATTGACGAGGATGTCTCGCACCGTATTGGGGCGGGATGGATAAAGAGGAAGCTCGCGTCGGGGGTGTTGTGTGATAAGAAGGTGCCGCCCAAGCTTAAAGGCAAATTCTACAGGGCGGTAGTCCGTTTGGCCATGTTGTATGGAGCGGAGTGTTGGCCAGTTAAGAACTCCCATATCCAAAAAATAAAGGTGGAAGAAATGCGGATGTTGCGTTGGCTGTGTGGGCTGACTAGAGGGGATAGAGTTCGGAATGAGATTATCAGGGAGAAGGTTGGTGTGACTCCAGTGGAGTATAAGATGCGGGAAGTCCGATTGAGATGGTTCGGACACGTGATGAGGAGGGGCATGGATGCCCCGGTTCGTAGGTGTGAGAGGCTAGCGTTGGATGGTTTTAGGCGGGGTAGGGGTAGGCTGAAGAAGTACTGGGGTAAGGTGATTAGGCGGGACATGGAGTAGTTACAGCTCACTGAGGACATGAACCTAGATAGGAAGATCTGGAGGACGCGAATTTGAGCAGAAGGCTAGGGTCAGTTTGGGTCGCTAGTGTAGGGAATTACTTGGTGGGGATATTATTCTTGTTATGATAACTTGTTCCATGTTTTATTACGAATCTGTGTGCTTTTCTCTGTTTTATTACGTATGGGTGCCGTATTTATGTTATGAAATCTTGTCCTGTGCTTTACTATGTATTTGTGCGGTATCTCGTGTCTTGAGCCGGGGGTCTATCGGAAACAACCTTTCTACTTCTTTAGAGGTAGAGGTATGGACTGCGTACATCTTACCCCCCCAGGACCCACTAGGTGGGAATACACTGGGTTTGTTGTTGTTGTTGTTGTAACCTTAAGCTGCCCGGAAGCATAGGCGCCAACCTTACTATCCTGCATCAAAACACAACCCAATCCCACATTAGATGTATCACAATACACAGCAAACCCATTAATACTCCCAGGCAGGGTCAAAACTGGTCCATAAGTTAACTTAACCTTCAACTTCTCAAAACTACCCACACAAGCATCAAACCATAAAAAATTAACCTTCTTCTAAGTTAACATAGTTAGCGGAGCTACAATTTTTAAGAAACTCTCTACAAACCTCCTAAAATACCCAGCCAAACCTAGAAAGCTCCTAACATTGGTTGGAGTCATGGGAATAGGCCATTTCTTAGCTGCCTCAACTTTCTATAGATTTACCTTGATACCCTTGTTAGAAATAACATGCCCCAAAAAAGTCACAACACTCAACCAAAACTCACACTTGAAAATTTGGCATACAATTTTTGATCCTTAAGAGTCTGAAACATAATTCGAAGGTGATTGACATGATCCTCCTCACTCTTGGAGTACACCAAGATGTCATCAATGAAGAATATAACAAATAAATCCAGAAATTGCCTAAAAACCTAATTTATAAGATCCATGAATGCTGTCGGAGCATTAGTCAACCAAAATGACATAACCAAAAATTCATTATGACTATATCGGGTTCAAAAAGTGATCTTTGGAATGTTAACCTCTCAAGTTTTCAACTGATAATTGCCCAAATAAAGTTCAATCTTAGAGAAATTCTAGCACCCTAAAGCTGGTCAAAAAGATTATCAATCCTAGGAAGAGGATACTTAATCTTCACTATAACTATATTCATTGACGATAGACTTTACACATTCAAAGGTACCTATATTTTGTTTTGCACAAAAAGCACAGGAGCACCACACAGAGAGATACTAGGATGAATGAACCCTTTATCAAGAAGACCTTTTAATTTCTCCTTTAGTTCCTTTAATTTAGCCAGGGCTATTCTATAAGGAGAAATAAAAATGGGATAGGTATTTAGTAGAACATCAATCCCAAAATCTATTTCCTTATCGGGAGAAATTCCAAGAAGATCATTGGGAAAAACTTCAGGAAATACATTAACCACAGAGACAGATTGCAAAGAAGGACTTTAAGAGTCAGAATCCTTAACCTAAACTAGATAATGTAGACACTCTTTTGAAAATAATTTTTGAGCTCTAAGATAGGAAATAAACCTCCCTTTGGGCACTAAAGAACTCTCCTCCCATTTTAATACTGGCTCATTAGAAAAGTGGAAACGGACCCTTCAGGTCCTGCAATCTAGAGAAGCATAGATCAAATAAAGCCAATCCACCCCTAAGATAATATCAAAATCCACCAAATCAAGCTCTACCAAATCTACCAATGTCTCATTATGAAAGATGGACACCACACAACCACTATAGATTTTTTTAGCAACTATAAAATCACCCACCTGAGTAGAAACAAAAAAGAGGTCAAAAATATTTTCAAGACCAAAACCAAAATGCACAACCATATAAGGGGTCACATAAGATAGGGTAGAACTCAGATTAAGGAAATAATAAACATCATAGGAAAAGAGCTATAACATACCAGTAACAACATAGGAATGCCTCAGATTCTTGATGAGTAGTAAGTGCATAGAGATGATTTCGGATAGTGTCGGTACCAAAAGTAGAGACCTTTGGCACATGAGTTGAAGAAGTGCCAATTAAAACTTTAATAGACCCAACAGAAACCCTGGATGAAGGACAATCTTGATGTATATGACAAAGCTGACTACAATCATAGCATCGATATTTCCTCTACTTATAATATCCACAGTAACGCTGCCTAAAAAAAGGACAAGGAGGATAAGGTGGGGCTGAATGATCTCTACTAGCTTGAGAATGGGCCCCTGTGCCTAAGGATCACTGCTAGACTGATAACGATGATCACCTGAAGGCTTAGGATAAGGAGAACTAGATGACAAATATGAATTTCCCTAATTATTCTTCTTGGTCCACTATCTACCATCTCTCCCACTACTCTACTGACTGCACCCTACTCTAAATACCTAAACTTCTTATTCTGCGTCTCACTTGCTTCTTTTTTTCATCCTCTACCTGCTACATATAAACTACTAGCCTGGAGATGTCCATATCATTATTCAACATCGCAACCTTATTCTCCAATACCAAGTCACAGGATAACCTAGAAGCTACCTTCCTTATTTTAGGCCTCATGTTAGCCACTTACTCCAAAGCATAATAGGAAAACTGCTAAAACTTTAGGGAATATTCCTTCACACTCATCTTACCTTGCTTTAAGTCCATAAACTCTTTAGCCTTAGATTTTCTCAACTCCTGAGGAACGAAGTGATCAAGAAAGTAACTCAAAAACTCATCCCATATAGCCTGCTCAACATCATCACCCCTCATAGCTTCCCACTCCTTATACCACTGATAAGCTATAACCAGTATCAGATATGCAGCAAACTCAACAACCTCAAAATCAGTAGCATGCATCGCCCTAAAGATTTTCTCTATCTCATCAATGAACCCTTGAAGATCCTTCCCAACCTTAGAGCCTGTAAGGTTGGGGGATTCAACATCATAAACTAGCCAAATCAAGTGACCTCAAATGAATGACCAACAAAACTAGCATGATCAAACTGATAAGACTATGATTCGACCAATTGAGTAAGTATATGAATAGACTGACAGAACTAGAGATACCCTGAGACGGCTGGGCATAAGTATCACCATTCCAAGAAGTCCAAGGAGGGCTAGTAAGGACAAGTAGAAATCCACGTAGAGTGGTACAATTAGGAGCAGGGACCTTCGACAAGGTCTACACTCCATAAATAGGGTAAGTCCCCTCCATATTATCTTCTGGCAGGATAGAGTCCAGCTGCGTTTCTACAAACATTAGATCTTTAGGAAGGCATAATCTAAAATATGATGAATCTAGGATTTAGAAAATTTTCATAACACTAGAATCTATAGCCCAAAATTGAACATAAGAAAGGGAAACATTCCTGAATGCCTTGTAGCCTCACCCTTATAAGTGTGTCACACTACACATCCATAAAAGGATTTTACTCGGTATGACTTTATGGATAATCAATGACTCTAAATATTTCTCAGATACCAAGATTACCATGAACCAAACTAGGGTCTGGCCATGACGGATATCTCAAGCCCACCATGAACCGGAGACTACCTCTAAGCTTAACCTTAAGAGCACAATAACAATACTAAAACGGAATCTGATCAAGATTATATTAAAATATGAATAGATAACTCAAATAAAAACTAAGAGTCAAAACAATGACCAACCCACACTTATCCACAATAGCCTCTAAAATCAAAATAGCAACTAAGTCAAGATATGTCCTTGAATATGACTGAAAAAAATCTAAAAGTACTAAGTCAATTAAAAAAGAACAATCATAAGGCCTACCGAGGGATGGAGGCTCACCACTTCACATTAACTCAACAGATATGCTCAACCACCTAACGCTACACAGGAGCAATAAAAAAGTCTTTGGACACTACATCATAAAATAATGTAGTGTCCTAGGATGGTTAGAGGAATAAACACTGACATATAACTCAGGAAAAATGATAAAATAATGTCATATCCAAAATCAGTCAAAACCACATGCACACAATTATATATATATATATATATATATATATATATATATATATATATATATATATATATGGGATGCCTGGATAGGGTAAAGGGTCATGAATATGAGAGTTTAAAGATTTAACCTGAACTATGTAGCCCAATCCATCCTAAAGGTACTCATGGGATATATGGATTCATCTCCCCCTACTAAAAGATCCCCAATATATGTTAGCCCCATGAACCTAGGAGAAACTAAAGCCACTAAGGTAATAGCCATCCCCAAAACAATATATCTATATAGCAAATATACATCAAGAACGTGGTTATATAGGCCTCCAACACCAACAAATATGGCTTACAGTGTTTGTTACTCTGAGATTTACACCTTCACGGTGAGCTACACAAATCCCTTCAAGCCAAAATTAAAATAATTTGCACATAAACCAACCATTAACCCAGGAGTCATTTATTAAGGCATTTACCACTTGGTATCATCATACCATTATACTTACAAACACATTTAATTATGCCAAACCAATTCTCACAACCAAATTGGACTCCCAAGTTCTATTTAAAATTAAAAACCAAGGGCACCAAGGCCATCCAAAACCATATTCATGTCCATTTATCTTTCAATGCAATGAAATAGGTTTAAAACAAGTTAAACCATGTAATTCTCTATATTTAAAACCAAGATTATGAAGTGGGTTGAGGTTAATGCCAATTCCAAACCAAAATTCATCCAATTTGGGGAAACCCATTTCCCCCATTCTAATCATTTGATGTAACACCCCAAAAATGGTCTCGAGACATCACACGGTTCTTAGGACCACCATTGATCCCAAGCTAACCCTTCTACTGGCATAACTCATAAGTAACTGAATAAAATAGATAAATCTGATCGAAATAAGCAAAAGATAACTCTTTTCTGAATCTGATCAATACAGAACTAGATTAAAATGTTTACAACTCTGCTTTTACAACACAATCTACTAACTATCTATGAAGCTTCTACTAGTATTGACTATAGGTAGCCAGGACATGACCCCCAACTATCCCAAATCAATATGACTGAATAAAGAAAAATACAATACTGCTCAAACTATATGACTGACTCAAACCCTTGAATCAAGAGGACTCATCACCTGCTAACTGGATACTGCAAACTATCTAAATATGGTATGTGTGCTACAACTGAACTAATACCTAAATTATGAGACAATGTAGCACATAGACATATATGTGGATCAGTACTTAAGGATGTACTGAGTATATGGGGGTGAATGCACAAGTAAAAACATCATCTCATCATCATAATTTGTAAAATAATGCATGCTAAATGTAAATGACTCACATGAGTTGGAATATCTAAAATGCTGAAAATAATAATCATGAGAAGTAAGTCATGCTTTATAAATCTAGTGAGTCATAACATTTAGTTCTAAAAGCTGTCCTTGTATTCTCTCTTTAAATCATGCTGTCTAAGTGTAGAAAGGACTCACTCTTAAATCTGAGATTTGAAAGCTGAAAACTATAGCCAAAGTCTTTCTGTAAAGCATAGTCTGAATAAATTCGTGAGCCTTTACACATAGTTTTCTAAAAGTTTTTCTGTTATTCTTTTCTATTAGAGAAAATACTTTATCTTTAGAGAATTCTTTCAAAGCTTTTCTTTACTAGTAGGGACAATACTTTAAAACTATTCTAAAAATCTTTACTGATAGGGACTTAGAAACTTTGGGAGGTTCTTCTAACCGACATAAACCATGTGAGTATTCATGGAGTCCAATATCTTGCCCACATTGGGGAGAGTTATTCTACCCTTGCCACAGGAATAGAACTTCTTATATTAAGTGATCACTATATTAGTCATCCACATAGAAGTGGGAATAATCTTAATCCTATGGAGGAACCTAGTTCAGGGGCATGAAACCTTGGTAACATACCTATCTCAATGCTAAATACTACTCCCATTCTTATTCTTAGAATCACAAGAAATCCTCTTTAAAATAGCACAAGGGTTTACAAGAAAACTAATTATGCTTTTCCTCTCTTTAAATCTTAAGTCACATGAACAATGTGGATTCTTTATCTTAGCTTAGGATCAAAAGGTCAAATCTTTATTAAAATCTGAGAATAATCTTATCATAGGGTGCGTGTATCACAAACAATCTTGAAATAGCAATTTTTAATTAGGGCGTAGTGACCCATGCATCAAATTCACGTTAAAACATCTTAATATTCATGCTTGGTAATGTAAACATCGATAAATTAATTCAAAATCTGGAAATTTCAGTAATATGCATAAAGATATGAACATAATCATGTAATTCAACTTCTAAATCACTGGAAATCTCATAAGCTTGTAAATAACAATAATGGGTATAAACCCTAACTTGAATTTCATGAAAAATCATATAAAATTCAGTAAAATTGGAATTAAAATAAGTTTTGGGCACAAGGACAAAAAGATTGTCCTTGTTCATAGCCCCACATACCTTGATTGAAGATTAGATGAAGAAACTCGATCTCTTGATTCCTATTTGAGTTCTTGAAGATGGATTCTTGATTATCTTGCCTTAGGAATCCTTAATTTGGAGATTTCTTGGAGAACCTATGGAGGATTTTTGATTTCTTGGAGAAGAATCTTTGGACCTTTAGGGTTTTGCTTTGAGAGAGAATGGATGAAATTGGGTATAAAGTGCTTATAAAAGGCTTAAATCTTATGTTTAGACGGATTGGAGTCTTGGAAATTGACCAAAATACCCTTTTTAAACTTCTGAATGGAACTGGAAAATGTAATATTTTTCCAAACAGGGTGGCCACTGCGACACACCACTATTGCCGTGGTTTACTAAAAAGTGGACGAGTGGAAACTGGGCAAATTCCACGACATGCCACAATCGCGGTGCCCCTTTGGAATGCCATTGTCACTATTGGCGCGACGCACCAGTATCGCGTTGGGATACTGGATTTCGACAATTGGAAATTTGGACCTCTCTGTGATGTGCCAATATTTTGGAGGTCCACTAGAATTGACAATTATGAAATTGTCCTTCACCGCGATGCGGTGGTTGCTCAGGTGGGACACCATCAACTTAAAAATGCTCTAACTTCTCAACCTAGTGTTGGATTTGGGAGAATTTGGTATTGATGGAAAACTTATTCAATTTCCTACACAATGAAAAGTCTTAATTTGGAAAATACCATATAAAATAAAAGGTATTCATCTTTGAAGAAAATATTTTTTCATTCTACGGACGGTTTTAAGTTAGGAAAAGTGCAGGGTGTTACATTTGAACAATGTCCTAATTCAGTCCCAAAATCATCAATTTAAAGCATGAATAACTAATTTAAAACATGGTACAAGTAATTTAATCAGTAATAACCAAAATCTCTCAACACAATTTCAAAACCCACAATAAAATCACATGAAAATCCATTCAATTAAAGCCACAATGTAAAATTCAAGTTAGGGAAGAGAAACATGCTTGAAGCATATTAGAAATTAAAGACAATTTGAAGTTTGGAGACTGGATGATGAATTCAGTGTAAAACCCTTTAATGTTCTTGGGTTTTGAGTTTAAGAGAAAAAATATGATTTGATCTTTGAAAACATAAAGGAATGGGGTTATTTTATGTTATAAGGTCGTACAAGGGGTAAAATGACCCCAACCCCCTCACTCCAAGTAAAAAAAACAAAAACTTGATGAAATTAACGTTAGCGTGGCACACCATTATCGCAAAGGGTAGCCTCTATGCCACACCAATAACGTGGAGGCTAACCTCCATGACACAACCTTATCACAGAGGCTTACTACCTCAGAGTCCAAAAATTATCCCAACTCCCTTCAAAAAAATCCAAAACTTTCCCAAAATACCTTTTTAATGCCCCTAAACATAATTCAAGTCAAAAATTGATATTTTGCATTTGGAAGGTTCAAAATAATATCATTGAATTTTTATGGGGTTTCACATAAGTCTTTATCTAATCACCTTCTCTTTATCTATGGCTTGGTTAACCAAGTCAAGGCCAAATAACCTAGTCTCACCCACCCCGAACCTTCCAATATGAGACCTACACCTCCTACCATAAAGAGCCTAGAAAGAAGCCATTTGAATGGTAGAATGATAACTACTGTTATAAGCAATCTCAATAAGAGAAAAAGGGTCAACCCAACTTTCTTTAAAATCAATCACATATGCCCTTAGCATATCCTCCAAAATTTGAATAGTACACTCTGCTTATCCATCCTTTTGAGGGTGAAAAGAGGTGCTAAGGTTCACCTGAGTACCCAAATATTTTTGAAATAAATACCAGAAGTGAGAAGAGAACTGAGTTCCTGAATCTGAAATAATAGACATCAATGCTCCATGCAACTTAACTATCTCTTGAATGAACAACTTAGCATAATCCTCTCCTGAGTAGTTAGTCCTCACAGGAAAGAAATGAGAAGAATTAATCATTCTATCCATAATGACCCAAATAGAATTATATTGATTGTGAGACCATGACAGAACTGTAACAAAATCCATATAAATTATCTCCCCTTTCCATATGGCCAATTCTATCTCTTAGATATGCCGCTAGGCCTTAAATGTTCTACCTTAACTTATTGACATATCAAACACTTAATAATAAAATTTGCTACATCTCTCATCATATTATTCCACCAGTAGATTTCCTTCAAGTCAAGGTATATTTTAGTCAAACCTAGATAAAATTTATATCTATACTCATGAGCCTTAACCAAGATTCTTTCCTGCAACCCATCAATATCAGAAACACATAGCGTTCTTTGATACCTTAAGATGCCATATCCCCCGATCACGAAAGCCATATCATTTTGCTGACCCACATCATCCATAATATATATAAGTATGAGATCCAAAGCAGGCTCCTTCACCTTAACACTAAGAGATGATTTAACCACATGTTGAATAATCTCTCCCTCATCTTTAGAGTTTAAGAGATGAACTTCCAAGTTATCCAGCCTGTGAATATATTTCATCAACCCTCTTTCTTCTTATCAAATTGAGATATACTTCCTATAGTCAATATGCTAAGAGCATCAACAACAATATTAGCATTACTTGGATGGTAACGAAGGTTTATGTCATAATCCTTAAGTAGCTTGAGTCACTACCTCCACCTGAGGTTCAATTCCTTTTGTATAAACGCATAGTGAAAGCTCTTATTGTCTAAATTAATATCCATATGCACCCTTATAGATAGCAACTCTAAATCTTCAGGGCAAAGACCATAGCCGCCAACTCTAGATCATGATTCGGATAATTCCTATTATGAACCTTAAGCTGCCTAGAAGCATAGGCTACAAATTTACCATGCTGCATCAACACACAACTAGTCCTACATGGTACATACTACAATACACAACAAACCCATAAATACCCTCGGGCGGAGTCAAAACTAGCACAGAAGTCAACTTATCCTTCAACTTCTCAAAACTACCCTCACAAGCATCGCACATCAGAAACTTAACCTTTTTTTATGTCAATGACGAGTGACAAATTTGCCACTTATTTATATCTAAATTCTTGCACACTACAATGATTTAATTATGTAAATGAGACTTATTCTCCATTTAAATGCATTAATGTCTAGCTTTTATGATCTTTTAGGGAATATGATAAAAATAAGTTAGGACTAAACTAGAAGAGAAGAAAAATAGGCAAAAAGGAGCAAAAGCTGAATATCAGATGACTCTCAGGTACTGCAATCGCGACTTGAGAGTCACAATTGTGGTCAGTAAATAAAAGTCAGCACATGGCGATAGCACCAAGATGCCACGTAATTACAAAAGTGCAATAGCGACCAACAGATGTCGATCGCGATTGGTTAGGAATTTTCAAGGGAAAAATTATAATTTCATGCAGTTGAATCCCAAAAACTTAAAAGGGAAAAACACTTGCACATTTTTGATTATCTTTTGAACTAATTATCCAATTTTGAGTTTAGAGATCTAAGAAACAAATAGTGGGTTTTATCCCAAGTGAGACCTTGGTTGTGAATTGAGTTTGAAGTTTGGATTTATTCTTGTTTTTCTCTTCAATGGATGTCATGAATGGTAACCTGGGTGTATTTTCTTTTTTTTTTTAACTTCATGTATAGTTAAAATTCATATCTTGGGGTTATGTTTAATTTGGTGTGTAAAATTGCATGGGTGTTGATTGTTAGTCCAAATTAATAGTTAATGATGTTGGGGTTTAACTATTACTCTTGTTTGAATTGAAAATTTATGGGTGAAAACCCAATTATCTTGAATCCCACATCATCATTGAAAGAGGGATGTGGGTTATGAGTATTTGTGAACAACCAATTGATTTTAGCTTCTTCCTTAGCATTATCTTAGAAATAAGGGTGTTATATACAATTTCTATGTCATAAGCATTATCTTAGAAATAGGGATGCTAAGTTGAGGTATTGGGTTGATGAATTTGCCACACTCATGAGGTATTTAAAATAATTCATGAGTAAAATTTAGTGTTTTGTTGAAAGACTAACACTAAGACCCTAAACCTAGCCTACCCAAAATCTTAACTAAGAATCAGACTACCCTTTGATCACCCATGCATGTATGACTCCTAGGAAAGCATAACCCCAAGATTTTTTTCACTTGATTTATTCAACAATTGTTCAACTTCATATTAGAGTTGTGTTTGGTGATTGTTGTCAACAAAATTTCCATTAATAACCCCCTATTTTACTTTTATGTTTTATTTAATCTTTATTTAATAAATCATTCAGTGCTTGCAGGTTATGAACACCTTATATCTGTATGTTTTACAAGATTTTGGATTTTTAAATATTAAGTTAGTCAATCCAAGAATCTTATTATTATACTTAGACATTTATGATCATGATGAGCACTATCAAGAATAATGTTCAGTTGAAGTTAGTTCATTCAGTATGCCAGTGTCAGTTCAGCTGGGAGTAGGATTTAGCATTTAGTGAATAGAGGGATGAAGACTTCCCCGCCAGATTAGGTAGAGTCATTAGTAGCAGTCCTGAAATTCCAGAACTACATAGCTAGCATAGGATATTAGGAGTCACCCATTAGTTTTGGCTTGACTTCCTCTCAGGGGTCACCTGTCAGTTTAGGCTTTACACCCTAGTCCTTCAGGAAAAAAAATTAGTGGATTTATACAACCAGTGTTAGTACTTGTGGTACGACACTGACACCCTTCTAATTGGGGTTACAAGTTGGACCCCGATTGATAACGCTCAAACTACAGCTCTCGTAAGAGTGTAAGCGGTCGCTGTCAAATATAGAACCCAACTGGGTTGGGTGTCGAATCCCACAGGGAATAGCTGGTCACTAAGTAAGCAAAGATTAGTAGACTTTTGGTGAAAGTCTCGTAAAAAGGGGGATTTTGTAGCGAGCAATAGTGTAATAAAATAACAAAGTAAAAACGGAGAATAGCAAAGTAAAAAGGAAGAATGTTTAGTAAGATATTAATCAATGAGAATTGGGAGTTGGGGTTATGTCCACCTTATGAGTTATACGTCTCTATTGGCTATGAGTTATGCGGAATTCAGACATGCATGTGCTTATAGAGAATTGTATTCTATGGTAAATCCAAGCGTCTTTCAACCTAACAAGGACTATTTCACTTTAACTCTTTCGAGCTTAAAGCGTATCTAATGGTACAAATTCTCCAAGAGGTTAATCCAGTTATGACACTAACTTTGTAATAGGGGTTAGTGCCCTATTACCTTGACATTATCTCTTTTCCAGACATATAACTTTTCTTTCGAACAAGTTAATGCTATACTGGCATATCCTATGTGTTTCCAACCACAAGAATTTGCATTAAGATGAAGAGAATAATGATATAAGCAGCATACGTGTCAAGAACTCACAAACTCATAGCAATAGATAGTATCTCATAAGGCTTCCATAACCCCAACAGAGAATTTTAGCTACTCATGAGTGCAAGGGAAATCACAATAGTCATTATCATTATACCAAAATAAAGATCTCACGTGTAGTAGGGTTTGGTATGGCTTGTGGCGTGAAGACCTTGCAAGTAGCGTTTCTCTTGTTGTGAAAATTTAAGACGAATAGATGAAGAGAAAGTAAATAAGAATTAATTGAAAGCAAATTGTTCAGAGTTGTAGATGAATGAATTAGAATGTGAATGATGAGAATACTGATGTGCGTCTAAAAACTGCAGCAAAATAGGGTATTTATAATACCCATATCCTATTCCTATAAGGCTACTGCATACTTATCCTAATCCTAATAAATTACTGCATCATTATCCTAATCCTTATAGGTTACTGCTGATCCCCAAAGTCTTGGAAAATGCTGTTTTTGCCCGGGACAGGTTTCCCATGTGTCACTTTTGGTCCTAGGCATCCAAGCTCTCCTTCCCTTCTTTCGTGAAGCTTCCTTTGGCGTCAAGTTATCCATAAAATGCTGAAATCTGCATCATTTATACCTGAAAACTTGCTAATCACGTTTGTTAGTTCACTTACAGGAAAAAGGACTAAAAGTGCATGAGTTATATATTTTGTCCTCAAAACTTAGCTAAAATATGGGTAAATTAAAGCACTTTAGGCATGTAAATATGCCTATCATCAACACCCCACACTTAAAGCTTTGTTCGTCCTCGAACAAAATATCATGTCCTTCTAAACATCCACTTAGGGTTTCACAGTAACAACACAAAATATTCATTAAGACAGGCACGACACTTATTACAAAGAGTAGTTTTCTGATCACTTCTAGAAACAATTCAACCTCTAATATAGACTTGTGATGATGGTTAATTTGTATTCAAAAGTTAAGGCACGGAGAATCATACACAGCCACCCAAAACTCATCAACCATGTGTGTCTCACAAAATATAACCCATAATCACTCACAAGTATTGTATATATTTCGAACATGGGTATAAGATTATCCTTGCTCTCAATCTCACAAAGAATTCATATGTTGCAACTAATGACCATAGGCTTTCCCTTAGTGTAATGCTCCACTAAATATCAGAATGCTAAGCTTAGGATCAAATAGGTCTTTACAGGTTGTAATGTAAGCTAAGGGAAGGGTAGGACTATTTTGGACAGAAATAGTGACTATGTTCCTAAGCGGTTTAATACATCACATTATGCCATTTATGCGTTCTTTCAAACAACCTTTCTACTTTCTTTTAATCTACCACCCTTTCTCACCTCTTTTGTTTTTCAATTTTGAACAGAATTAACTTTTTATTTTTCTTTTCCTTTTTCTTTTCATAACACACCTCTTATGATAGCAATTATTTTTCATAACAAATTCAAGTACCAATACATTCTAAGACACTATTCTCACCCAATTTCCTCTTATTTTGTCACATTACTTTACAATTTAAAGCACTTAGGACTTTGGATCAAATTATGGTCCTGAAAAAAATGGATTGGGCTTACATATGAGGCTGTCAAAGAAAATAGGCTAAAGGCTCAAAGGGGGTTATCTAGGATGATGTCCATGGGTAGATAAAATGAAGGTAAACAATCATAGGTTGCCAAAGAAATGCCTAAATCATCTCCTAACTCACACTCTTTATTTCGCTTTACATTCATACTAGGCAAGTTCTAGCATCAACCACAAACATAGAATATACTATCATCTCACACACACAAGGCACATGGTCGACTTTATTGGAAGAGTATAGACTCTTGATCCAACAGATGAAGAAATTGAACCACACAATTATCACATAACGAGTCACTATTAAAGCCTAAACGTCTCAATAGTAATGATTTTATCACAAACTCTTGTCGTAATACCATGCTGCCTATCAGAACAATTTCATGCAAAGTTAAATTTTTTTTTAAAAAAATAAAATTTACACTACAAAAAAAACAAAACTAACTACCAAAAACAAAACAAACAAACATAAATGAATGCAAATGCAGATAAAGAAGTATAGCATGCAAATACCAGCACCCCACACTTAGACGGGATACACTGCCCTCAGTGGAAAATAAATAAGAAGAACCTGGTTAGTCGGACTCCTCCTCTATGTATGGGGTCATACCCCCTTCGTCGGAATCATCATTGGAGTCGTCGTCATCAGAGTTCTCCTTCACGTCGGAGTCTGGCATTCGACGATCATCATCGGTTGGCACATCGTCATCAAGAGGTTCCTCAAAGTACACACCTACTCCACATATTTTCCTTGCATGCTTATTCATTGGGTAGTCATAATCCAGCTGTTGGATCTCTGCAACAGTTGGAACACGACCTCCTCTCATCATGGTAAACCGAGTCATGCCATAAAGATGGCAAAAGAAACTCTCATCCCAAGCATGCCTTTCCGCAATGGTAAGGTTGACGCCATGCGTGGTTTCAACATCTTTAACCTTTGTGAGGTCAACCTTCTTCGGGTTGTATGGGAGTTTATGATCAGCAGGTTCCTCTTCGATGTCCTCCTTCCTCAATATTGTAGTCAACAGATTGCCAAAGCTGAAGTGGGACCTCTTGTGTAGCCTAGCTTTACGCATTGTAGATCGAATAATTGATCCAATATTGATAGGGACATTCGTCATCAATGCGTACACCAAGCATACTCTATCTCGTGTTATCTTTGTGTACTGGGTCCCTAGAATCAAGCAAGAGTTGACTATTCACAGCCATATCCTGGCTTCCCTATTCAAAGGAGCATATGGGAAGGTGTTGTGCCGACCGGTGTCCTTGTGTCTACTCCATCTTGCCATGGATCGTGGTCCACATAATGTGTGTCTAATAGCCCTGTACGAAGGTCTGTTATACAGCTCCTTGAATGGTGATGGGTTAACAGATGGCAAACCTAGAAAGGAGTTGAAGAACTCCGCATTTAGTTGCAGAACTTGGCCCCGAATATTTACTTCATTCCCTGTAGTTTTCGGTGACCAGTTGGCGTAGAATTCTCGTGTTAAATCGAGATTTCATTCTCCCATGTCTTGGAAGATGAAATCAAGATGTAACGCCATTATCTTGGCCAACATGCGAGGTTATTTCTTTGCTAGGCTTTCCTTGTGTATCAACTCCACATGAACATATTTTTTTGCTTTATTGTTCCTATACCATTCCTTTCCTTCCTCCTCTAGGACCCATTTTATTCCGAACATACGGCGAGGTATTTGCAGCGAGGAGGATTCTCCTTGCTCTTTTGGTCCTCTTTTCTTGCCTTTTTATGAAGTGGTTGCTTTTTATTTTCCTTGTCTTGCTTTTGGTTCCATTGTACCTGAGATTAAAAAAATAGTCATGTTAGCTTCATCTCGGTGGATACAATCGATAAACAAGCAGTAGTGGCACCACCCCTCACTTATTTTGTTGGTACAAACTAGTGAAGTGAAAGTTATCGATTATTCAGACTTCATCGATATACATTTTAGGCGCTATATTCCAACAATATAATCAGTACAGTCATACTTTATGAAATCTTGGCAATACTTTCATGTATGATATATCTTTTGAGCAAGACTACTCCATATAGATTGAATCAAGTTTTAGGAATAATCATAATTTCGTATGTTTGTAGTCAACCATGGTTTTCACCTTTAGACACAAGTTATTCCAACATGTAAGAGTTCTATTGACAAGATTATGCAATGTTCTTGACCATGTTAATTCCGCAAAAGTATGACAGTGCATCAAAATTAAATACAAGTTGGAAACAAGTCAAGATCATTCTTATGTATTCTTTCCCTCACTTAGTTGTATCATAACAAATTAATCACATTCAACTCACCAATACTACTTCAAGATTTAACAATTCATAATAGGCGTAGTAGTGTAGTACTTACGGAACATAAAAGAAGAACAAAGAAGTACTTACTTGGTTGATGGCCTTGGAAGATGTTCTTGTAAAGTTAAAAGAGCAAAAGGAAAATTTTTGAGAGGATTTAGAGAGGTATGCGGCGCTTAGGTTGGATTTGCAATGTGTTTTTGGTCTAAGACTAAGTTTCTTATTTATAGGGCAAGCTTGGGTCGGGTTTTGACCCATTTAGAATCGGATTTGGAGACCAAAAGTGACCATAGGCGGCGCCTAAAGCTTTGCCTATGCTTGGTATAGGCGGCGCCTTTTGCAAAGCCTTGTTGAGCATAGGCGGCCTATGCTATGGCATTGTTAGGCATAGGCGGCGCCTATGCCATGGCATATGAGATTCAGAGACAAAATGCTTTTGCATAGGCGGCGCCTATACTATGGCATTGTTGAGCATAGGCGGTGTCTATGCTATGGCACTCTAGAATCCGAGAGCTTAGGCCATAGCATAGGCCTTGCCTTGTTCGTGGCCTAGATTTACATAGGCCTTGCCTTGTTCTTAGCCTATATTTTCATAAGCAATGCCTAACCCATAGCCTTTCGCTTCTTCATTCCTAACTTACCACCTTCACCATGCAATACTTCCAAATCGAAATTTGAAACCAATCTCTTCCTTTACACCTCTTGCACCTACATTCACTCAAAAACAACAAAAATGATTAGAATGATGGGTTGCCTCCCATCAAGCGCCTTAGTTTTGGTCGTGGCTCGACAAAATCCTAGGAAAATAAAAACAACCAAAACAATTAAAAACAATGGGTTGCCTCCCATCAAGCGTTTGATTTATTGTCGCGGCACACATAACTATCTCGATTACTTAGACTTCATCGAGATAGATGGTGGATCGTTTTCTGAATGGATTCAGACGACGATGAAGCTTACTTTTAGGCATGCAATCTTCTTTGAGATGACCCTTGTGCATACATATCCCAGGCGGGATACCAATTGTATCATCAATAGTCCAACTCATAGCTCTCTTGTATCTCTTCAGAGCAGAGATGAGAGCCTCTATGTGCTGTTCACTTAAATCATCCGCCACACTCACAGGAAGTGTATCTCCACTTCCCAAGAATGCATAACTTAGATAATTAGGGAGCTCTTTCGATTCTAGCACTAGGGGCTCTTCAATGGAATTCTTCACTGTTGGTGAGGGTCGATTCTTAAGATCAGGGTCCAGCTTCTTAAGGGCATGAGAATAGGACTTTATTCCTGTTAGAGCACAAACGGTTTCTTCATATTCTTCAACATCCTCATGCTCACAATTCGAAAGCACCTCAGATAGTGACTCAATAGTAAGCTGCTTCTCTACAGATTATTTGTCATCCTTATAATTAACGTCAGCTACAGAGAACACATCCATATCTTCGGGCTGCTTCATTGCTTTGCATACATCAAAATGGACCACTTCGTCATTCAACCGAAATAAAAGCTCATTAGCTCTCATGTCAATAAGCACACTTCCAGTTGCGAGGAAAGGGCGTCCCAAGATTATGGGAACTTCAGAATCCGCCTCGCAATCCAGAATAACAAAGTCTGCAGGAAAGATGAAGGTGGAAACCTTCACCAACACATCATTTAAGATACCAACAGGTCGTTTTATCGACCTATCTGCCATCACGAGCCACATATTGGTAGGTGTAGGGTTGCCCAACCCCAACTTTCTATAGACGGATAGTGGCATCAAATTGATGCTTGCTCCCAAATCGCACAATGCCTTAGAAAAATTCATAGATCCAACCGTGCAAGGAATAGTGAAAGCACCAGGGTCTGCCTTCTTTTGAACTAGTGATCTTGTAGCGATTGCACTGCAATGGTGAACATTATCTGTCGGCTCATTGCTTGCTGCCCGCTTCTTTGTCAAAAGGTCCTTCATGAATTTAGCGTACCCAGACATCTGTTCCAGCGCCTCAACCAACGAAACATTAATGGTCATCTGTTTTAACATCGTCATGAATTTGTTGAACCTTGTATCATCCGCTCTCTTCTTTAATCTTTGAGGAAAAGGTGGTGGTGGAAGGGAAATAGTTTTCTCCATGACTTTCTTTTCCTTTTTCTTTATATTGGTGATCTTTTTGGGCTGAGGACGTCGAGGACTGACGTCATGAACGTCGTCATTAGTTTTAATGGCGTCATCTCCTACGATATCTTCGGCCACTTGCTTGCTTTGGGATGAATTTTACAGCACCTTACCACTTTTGGTAGTAACAGCCATGCATGTTCCATCGTTTCTTGGGTTTTGGACTGTGTCGCTCGGTAGGGTGCCAGCTTTTCTTTGATTTAATGTGGCTAAAATTTGACTCAATTGTTGTTCCAGCTATCTTATTAAAGTAGAATGTGAGTCAACCAATTGCTTCATTGAGGCCAAGTCATTTATTACCTCAGTTACTCCCGTGCTGGTTGCTTCCACTCCTTTCAACAGCTTAGCCATCATATCTTCCATTGACATATTTCCCGAACCAGATGCAGTGGCCTCTCGTCGTCCAGGAGGAATATACACGCCACTCCTGTCAGTCTTGTTCTTCTAACTACCTTGATCTCGGTCCTTGTTTCCAAAATTAGCATAATAGTTCCGACCTTGGTTTCCTTGGTCATTGCCTCGGAAACCCCCCTGATTGTTCACGTAGTTGGCTTCTTCCTCAGAATTGGATTCCTCTCTTCCTTTTGACGCAACTGCTTTGACTTTTTCGGTCTTCCCTGATAGTAGATGTTTTGTAAGAAGATCCACTTGTGTTTTCATGTGCGCCAAATCTTGATCACGTTCTTCTTCTCTTCTCTTTTATTCTGTAGTCATGCCTATAGAAAAAGTGGGGCTTGCTACCTCAGAATCTCTGGTATGCCACGCCCTACTATGCTTCATCATCCGGTCTAGCATATCACTTGCCTGAACAAAGGTGAGGTCCATAAATGATCCTCCAACCGCATTATCCACCACTGGTTTAGTTACTGAATTCAAGGATCTATATAGTATCCCCATCAAGTGAACATTGGTCATGTAGTGGTTTGGGCATCTCATAAGCTTCTTCTTAAATCTCTCCCATGTTTCGTGGAGGGCTTCAGTTGGAAGCTGTCAAAAATTGCTGATTTCATCTCTCAATTGTGCTCTCTTAGATGGCAGAAAGAATCTTTCTAGGAAAACGTCTTTCAATTGCCTCCAATTAGTGATAGAATCAGGAGTCAGCCCATTCAACCATAGAGTTGCCTCCCCAGATAGAGACAATGGAAATAGGCGCAACCGAATTGCATTCTGTCCAACGCCAGGATTGTCGAATGACTTGCATGTAGAAATAAAGTTGATCAGATGCATATTCGGATCATAGCCTGCTAGTCCACCGAATAATCCCTTGAGTTGCAATAACTGAATCATGGTGCTTGTGATATTGAACTTGGCTCCGGGTGCCAATGGCGGAGGAATAATGGCTCCTGTGGCACCAGCTCCATCAAGATCACCATCATCATCATCGAATGGTATGGCTTGGCGTTCAGGACTGAACCTAGCTTGACGATCTCTTCTATTGGCTGGTGTCGCCATCTCAGCATCACGCCTAGGGTTTAGTAACTCATCATCACCTAGATCCCCATCGTCAGGATTTGTTGCTCACCCAGGATTATCAATATTCTGTTGATGCACTTAAGCGACGGCCAGAGCAGCTAGTCTAGCCTGTTCCTGTTGAGCAGCCCTTCTTTCAATTTCCTGTTGAGCCTCCATTCTGCCAATACGATGTGGTTCAGGATTGAAAGGTAATAATGGTTGACCAGAACTTCGAGTATGGGGCATGCACTGAATAAAAACCTGCAGAAAACAAAAGCAAAAACTAAAAGTAAAGTACGAGTGTAAGCGTAAGAGTGTAACTATTACAAACTTAGTAGACAACCGTATTCCCCGGCAACGGCGCCAAAATTTGATAACGCTCAAACTACAGCTCTCGTAAGAGTGTAAGCGGTCGCTGTCAAATATAGAACCCAACTGGGTTGGGTGTCGAATCCCACAGGGAATATCTGGTCACTAAGTAAGCAAAGATTAGTAGACTTTTGGTGAAAGTCTCGTAAAAGGGGGGATTTTGTAGCGTGCAATAGTGTAATAAAATAACAAAGTAAAAACGGAGAATAGCAAAGTAAAAAGGAAGAATGTTTAGTAAGATGTTAATCAATGAGAATTGGGAGTTGGGGTTATGTCCACCTTATGAGTTATACGTCTCTATTGTCTATGAGTTATGCGGAATTCAGACATGCATGTGCTTATAGAGAATTGTATTCTATGGTAAATCCAAGCGTTTTTCAACCTAACAAGGACTATTTCACTTTAACTCTTTCGAGCTTAAAGCGTATCTAATGGTACAAATTCTCCAAGAGGTTAATCCAGTTACGACACTAAATTTTTAACAGGGGTTGGTGCCCTATTACCTTGACATTATCTCTTTTTCAGACATATAACTTTTCTTTCGAACAAGTTAATGCTATACTGGCGTATCCTATTTGTTTGAAACCACAAGAATTTGCATTAAGATGAAGAGAATAATGGTATAAGCAGCATACGTGTCAAGAACTCACAAACTCATAGCAATATATAGTATCTCATAAGGCTTCCATAACCCCAACAGAGAAGTTTAGCTACTCATGAGTGCAAGGGAAATCACAATAGTCATTATCATTATACCAAAATAAAGATCTCACGTGTAGTAGGGTTTGGTATGGCTTGTGGCGTGAATACCTTGCAAGTAGCGTTTCTCTTGTTGTGAAAATTTAAGACGAATAGATGAAGAGAAAGTAAATAAGAATTAATTGAAAGCAAATTGTTTAGAGTCGTAGATGAATGAATTAGAATGTGAATGATGAGAATAATGATGTGCGTCTAAAAATTGCAGCAAAATAGGGTATTTATAATACCCATATCCTATTCCTATAAGGCTACTGCGTACTTATCCTAATCCTAATAAATTACTGCATCATTATCCTAATCCTTATAGGTTACTGTTGATCCCCAAAGTCTTGGAAAATGCTGTTTTTGCCCGGGACAGGTTTCCCATGTGTCACTTTTGGTCCTAGGCATCCAAGCTCTCCTTCCCTTATTTCGTGAAGCTTCCTTTGGCGTCAAGTTATCCATAAAATGCTGAAATCTGCATCATTTATACCTGAAAACTTGCTAATCACGTTTGTTAGCTCACTTACAGGAAAAAGGACTAAAAGTGCATGAGTTATATATTTTGTCCTCAAAACTTAGCTAAAATATGGGTATATTAAAGCACTTTAGGCATGTAAATACTCCTATCATCACCGATTAGCTTAGATTAGGGAATGTAGGTTACATTATACCTCCCACAATTTCAGTCCAGTTATTCAGATTAAGTATAGTTTAGTTAAACATGATCAATATTCAGATATCAATTAATCAGTATTTAGATATTTGTTAATCAGTACTCAAATGTCAGTTATTTAGTACTTAGTTATCAATTATTCGGTAAATCATTCAGCTTAGTACATGTAATGTTTAGTTTTTGTATGTTTATGCATTCATGCACAATATATTTGTGTATTTAGATCCTCTAGTTATGTCAGTTTCCATTACATAGTTTTAGACCTAATATTCTTGTTTTTACTACTTCCTACCTTTTGTTCTTCTCATTTCTACAAAATTAAAGATTTTTGGAAACTATGTATAGTGATTCACCATCTTATCAGATTAAGTTTGTTACTCATGTTTTAAGATACTTCACCTTTCAGTTTACCTCAGTCTCCTGGTGAGTCTACTAGCACTTTCTATGCATGTTTTTAATATTATGTACCTATTCAGTTTTACTTATTGCATTCATCCCCATTTAATCATTACATTCCAAAGTATTGATCCACATATGTCTATGTGCTACAATGTCTCATAATGTAGGTACCAGTTATAGCCTACATATCATAATTAGATAGTTGTAGCTTCCAGCTAGCAAGTGATGAGTTCTCCTATTTTGAGGACTCCAGTCAGTTATATTTCATGTACATAATTTTAATTATTCATGTGTATTGATTTGTGGTAGTTGGACGCATATCCCATCTATCTAATGTTAGTATAGTAGAGGCTTCATAAATAGTCAGTCAGAGTCATAAAATGTAAATTCCAATTCTCTCTTTAGTTTTATCAGATTGTAAACTTTATCAGTATTTTATTTACCCAGATTATGTTATGATTATGTTTTCTCACAACAAATTTAGCTATTTTATTTATTCTAAATTAGTTGCTCAAGTATCATGCTAGTTCATGGGCTATCTTGGGACCACTTATGGTTTTAAACAATGGGTTATGACTAGAGGGTTATCTCAGGTGATGAAAAACTTGGTATCAGTTCACAAAGTTAAGTGTCCTAGGGTGTTTATTAAGCCATGCCTAGGGGAGTCTTGCAAAATGGTACGGGGACGTTCGTACTTTACTTCGAGAGACTACAGGGCATTTAAGAAATGTTTCCATTCTTTCATGGCTCAGGTCGTGCAGTAGAAGTGTTCTCTAATGAACTTATGCAAATTCTTATGTTTTTTATTTTTGCCAACTCTGCCTTATTCTTGAGGCAACAAAAATAGATGAGTTTAAATCTTTGCAAATAGAGTTTTCTCAGATAGTACCCACAGATAGTTACAGGATTGGAAACAGACTCAAAAGTATTCCATTAGTGCTCTTAAGATCCAAATATTTAAAGATTTTGTTCATGTTCATGAGAATCATACACTAAGACAAAGTCAGATATGCTTTCAAATCCTTTCTCAAAATCCTATGACAGTATATTATCTAGAGTTAGAAGTACGAACCCATAAGTTTAGCATCAATGAAGTAGGGATGGTGTTTATATGGAGTTAGTAGATTATGTATCCATAGGAATAGTTGTGTGAAAGGTGAACCAGTAGGCTTAAAATAATGTAGGCAAGAATTTAAGTTTATTGATTTAAAATTCTAGATGGTGTGAACTTATGGTATGCTGATACTCCTAAAGATTCTAAGTTAGTAAGTGTTTAAGTTGTTATATGATGATTGTTGGGGCTATAAAAAATAAAAAAATAAGAGTTGTAGCTCAGAAAAAAAGTACTAGTAGAGGGTTATACACTTTCAAGTATAGTCTTTCAGGGTAAATTTATTATTGATGTGTATTGTCATATCTCAGGCTCGAGAGTAAGGTGGTTGCAGTTCAGTTTAGAATTTATAAGTAGAGGGTCCACAAACTTAGATAATAGCTTAAAGCTAAGGGAGAGATGTTAGAAAAAGAAATCAAATCAGGCTCTCAGATTCTAGTAATGATGTAGTGTATTGTAGAACATCAGTAGTGGAGTAAGATGCCTAACCCATTCTTATCTAAATACAACTTTTTGTACTTTTTTCATCACTAGATCTTCTCATGCCTTACAAGTCAGCCCTATGACCATAGCTCATATTCATGCATATTCCATAGAATCATGTACGATTTTAGATCCTAGTATGAGGAGTCCCAGTTCACTTAGAAGTACAAATTATACTCCATTAGTTCATGAACTCTCAACTCAGTTCATGCAATTCATGACTCATGTGCTTATATTTTACAGTATGTTCAGTTCCAGGTACTTATGCCACACTCTTAATAACCAGGGAAATTTAGATTTATGTTATGTGGGTCCTCAAATTAGATCTCTTCGATGAATCTATGATGTTGACATTTTATTCCTCGAGCCTCGATTAAGTGTCAAAGTTATTCTTTCATGCTTCAGGTCCTCATGTTCTAACCTTTCAGAGACCTCTCCTTATGTAATGATAGTGGTGATGAGTAATTGTTTATATGGGAGAGAGTAAATGTCTTATGTTAGGGAAAGATTGTTACATGCTTGTTGTATCTCAACCTATAAGTGTGAAGGATGATTAAGGTAGAACTTTCGTTATATCTCATGGTTAGTTAGGAATTCTAGGTATGTCTTCTTAAGGATAGTGAAGGATATTATCGATAGGAGTTTAGAGAATATGAGAAAGATGCTTTTATGGGTGTTTGTTAGAAGTTCATATATGGTTACAGGGATAGACTAAAATGTCATGTTGGTATATAGGTGGAAGAATGCATTATGCGTTAGTAAATTCCTAGTAAGAGGTTGAATGTAGTTGTTGAAGTAGTAGTAAGAATTATTCATGATATAAAAGTTGTGAAACACGCATAGGGTATTGAATTCATGTTTCAAACTAGTGTTATGGTGTTATGTGTAGTACCTTGTAATTTCGAGCTAGGATTGAACAAAGGGAGACTATGTAGTTCAAGTCAGACTTGGGGATATGCTTGAGCGATAGAAGTTGCATTGACTGAGGCATAATAAGTTTCATAGGCCTATGTTTCATATTATAGAGTTATAGCCATAATAAGATTCCTTACTCAGATATCTTATTTAGATCATGCCCAAGATTTTTTGCTCCCCAATGTTATTAGCTCTTCTTGGCAAAGATGTTGAAGGAAATACTCCAGTTGAGGGTTAGCTTTCAGTATGATTAAGTTCATATAGCCAACAATTCAGTTTAACAGTTATACAGATAAGATCCTATGTTTTTCCACCTTTCCATCTAGTCTTACTATCCAAAATTTCATAACTATAGCTATTCTATGAGGTAATTCATTCACTTCCATGCAAGTTACAAATTCAGTGCAGTTCATGCATTATGTTTTAGATTTAACTATTTAGTCATGACTCAATACATAGGTGTTAAGTACATGATCTCAATTTTCCAAGTATTCAAACTTAGATATTATGATACCCATTATACGGCCTTGGTCTGGTTATCTCATGATTAGTGCTTTCATAATGTACTTTGCGATGTCATGAAGCCCTTTTCTTTTGATCCCTATATGTGTTTTGTTGAGTAACAATTCCTAATGAGAAGTTACGTACTTTATTCCATCCTTAGTAACTCTTGGAATTTTATTGCATCAGTTCTCACTTTGCAATTCTATATGTAGTTCATATCATGATCATTTCAAGTGAGTTCTAAACTCTCAACATGAATCATCTCCTTATAGTCAATAAAGTCAAGTCATCTCAAAAATTAGCTTCATGATAAAGTTGTATAGTTTTGGCTCAGCTATACCCTTCATTACATGACATGTCATGAGTACATCATTCCACACCTATAATACTTCAACAAGTTTCTATCCGTCATTCGAGGATAAATGATTCCAAGGGGGAGACAATGTAACACCTCGTGTTTTTGGGCAAGACATTAAACTATCATTTCTACGTGTGTAAACTCTAATCTCCTGATTTGTTTGTGAATACATGTTCCATGACCTTTATCCTAGTGTGTGAAGTGCTTATTAGGTAAAAATATTCATAGGAATCACTTAGAACAAAGTTGAGCTAAGAGTTTTTGATTCATCAAAAGTTTGGTATTCGATTCTATAAGGGTCAATTTTGAATGTGTATAACTTTCATATATGTAGAATTTTTCATCTCCATACCAACCAAATGATAGATAATTGAGTTAGATTTCTAATGATACAAATTTTGCCTTTATCCAATACCCGAGCAAAAAGTTATGACCTTCTTCGTGAAAAGTAGTAAGGGGTTGCGATAGGCTCGCAAAGCGAGGGCTATTCCACCTTTCTAGGGGTCATGTTGTGAGGTCCATTCCACCTTACTGGGGGTTGCACCACGAGGGTTATTTCTAAGGGAAAAAGAGGCCAAGGGGCAGTTTAGTTTTTCCCCTCAACCCCAGCCGTCCAAACACGATTTATAACTCAAAAAGGGGCATTATTTGCCTATCTTCCTCAAAAAAACTCACGTAAAAACCCTCCCCTTTACTAATAACAACAATCAAGTATTTTCCTTTCAAGAAGACAAGGATTCAATCTTCAATTTCAAGGTTCCTTCACGAATTTATTCCATTAAGGTATGTGGTTTTTTTGAACAAGGTTAATCTTTCAACCTTGTGCCTAAAAGTATGTTTTTAAAGTTTATTTATATGTTTTAAGTTAGGGTTCATTCCCAAATCCTCATGTGTTGAAAGCATAGCATTATTATTTTATTTAAGAAACTAAAGAGCATAAGAGTTGTAGTTATTCATGTTTTAAACTACAAGTTTGATATTTTATTTTGAATTTCATTACTTTGATTATAGAACAAGTTTTTCCTTTATTATGGAATTTCATATGTTCAAGATGAGCTTGATTAATGTTCTCCTTAGTTGTTTGAACTCAATTCATAACCACACATGATTCCATGAAAAGTTAGGTTATCTCATGCTTCAAGTTTTGATTTTCCGTGTCCTATTTATGTGAATTTCATGTTATAATGTTGAATTATGAATTTAGACATGTAATCATGTTGTGTACTCATGTTAACCATGTTCCTGTGTTCAAGTTCATTCTCTTCACTCACTTGGTGAGATATTTATGTTTTAGATCTTCGAACCATGATTTTCATGCTATATTTTTAAGCGTTAATATCATATTTTATGAATCATTTAGTGCTGGTGGGTTATGAATACCTGATACCTATGTGTTTTACATGCATTTAGATTTTCAAATATTGACTTTGTCAAACAATGAATCTTATCATTATACTATAAAATTTATGATCATGATAAACAATACCAATAATAATGTTCAGTTAAAGTTAGTTCAGTCACTGCACCAATGCAAGTTTAGTTAGGAGTAGGATTTAGCACTAAGCAAATGCATGGATGGTGGCTCCCCCATAAGTTTAGGCAGATTCATTAGTAGTATTCCCAATATATTAGTGGATCCACATAACTAGTGTTAATGTAAATTGGGGTATAGGTTGAACCTCGATTAACTCAGATTGGGGCATGTCTGTTATATGATACCTTTCACAATTTCAGTTTAGTTATTCAAACTAAGTATAATTCAATTATACATGATCAATATTCTGATTCAGTTAATCAGATCAGTTTAGTACATATTATGTTTGTTTTTTGTATGTTTATGCATTCATGCTCAGTATATTTGTGGATTCAGATCCTCGAGTTATGTCATTTTCCATCACATAGTTTCAAACCAAATATTCATGTTTTTACTGCTTCTCAGCTTTAGTTCTTCTTGTTTCTACAAAAGTAAATATTTTTTATAAACCAAGTATAGTGATTCACCAGCTTTTCAAATTATGTTTGTTACTCATGTTTTACGATACTTCAGCTTTCAATTTATCTCAGTCTCTTGATGATTCTACTAGCATTTAGTATGCATTTTTTTAAGATTATGGACTTATTCAATTTTACTTATTGTATTCATCCCTACTTACTCAGTACATTCCAAAAGACTGATCCACATATATGACTATGTGCTACATTGTCTCATAATGTAGGTACCAGTTGTAGCCTAAACATCATAATCAGACAGTTTCAACTTGCAGCCAGAAGGTGATGAGTTCTCCTATTCTAGGGACTCCAGTAAATTTTAGTTTATGTACTTTATTTGATTATTCATGTGTATTGATTTGTGGTAGTTGGAGGCATGTCCCATCTATCTATAGTTAGTATAGTAGAGGCTTTATAGATAGTCAGTCAGAGTCATAAAATGTAAATTCCAGTTCTGTCTTCAGTTTTATCAGGTTGTAAGCTTTATCTGTATTTTATTTATCCATATTATGTCATGATTTTATTTCCGCACAACAAATTTAGCTATTTTATTTATTCGAAATCAGTTGCTTAAGTATCATGCCAGTTCATGGGCTCCCTTGGGATAAATTGTGGTTCTAAGCACCGTGTTATGACTAGATGGTAGTCTTGGGTTGTGACACACGTCCATTTTAGGTGCGCCGTGACATGCGTAAACATATAATCGTGTGCGTTTGTAAATGGAGAAAAAAAATTGTATTGGATTTTGGGATTAAAACATCACTAATTCTCAAGTTTTAAATGGATTTTATCCTAAAAGATAATTTCTCAATCGGTTATTTGTCTAATCCAAAGTCAAAGCTGAGCTGAGTGAGCAACGATGATGATAGTGCGAGGCATGTCTTCTTTTTGCCTCTCAATCCACATGAAATAATGTTTCTTAATTTAAGCACAAATTTTTTTTTCTTTCATCCACTAATGTGGGAGAAACACTTTTCTATAAAGTGATTTATATTTTCACTTTTCCCTTCATTTCTCATTCTCCTTTCATTACTTAGGACCCAACAATCCCTCCATTAATGGGTAATGATGATTTCATCAAAATATATACGAATAAGTGTATTATCTATAAGTAAAGACTAATTGCATCTAGATTAGTAGGTTTCCTTTTGAACTTTCCATAGTGAACCTATATCAGATGCACTCGGTCTGTCAAGAGATGTAATATTTTTGAATCATCAAATTTTTGTGTAAACCTAGACAACACAAGTCACACAACTAACCTTTACTATTTATGGTTCTTATAGTTTTGTTTGTTTCAACCATGAACACTACATGATTTCATGAGAGGATACAGAATAGGCCTTTACTATCATTCTCCTTGAAATGATTTCTACTTCACTCTCGAATAGGTAATTTCTAAATTTTTAATCATACAGATTAAACTATTTGGTCAATCCTTTCAAACTTAGAAACCATTAAAAATTAATTTATATGACTTATCCTTGTTTCCTGAACATTGTCTTCATCATGAGAATGGGTTGAGTTAATTGACAATGTCGAACCATCTGTCACAACTTTGTTTGATCTCTTTGAACCTAGTTCTTGGGATCTCCAGTCCGCTAGATAAAGTTACCATTATGATGACTTGTCCTAGACCATAAACCCATTCCTTTCTATAATCTCTCAACTTTCTCTCTAGTTAGGTCTTTTGTAAGTTGATCTAATACACTATCCTTTCACTTCATAAAGTCAGTCATGATAATTCCACTTAAGAGTAGTTCTCTAGCAGTATTATGACTTTATCTTATATGATGAGATTTATCATTATACATTATGCTCCCTGCCACCTATTGCAGCTTGATTATCATAATGTATGCATACTAGTGCCAAAGTTTTACACCAATAAGAAATATCTTCTAAGAAATTTTAGATTCATTCATCTTCTTCACTGGCTTTATCTAATTTGGTAAATTTAGATTCTATTGTAGAGAGGGCAATACATGTCTATTTGGATGATTTCAAGAGACTGCTCCTCCATCAAAATCAAATACATATCCACTCATGGATTTTACTTCATTTGACTCAGTGATCAAATTTGCATCACTATATTCTTCAATTATCATTGCATATTTGTTATAATACAAAACATAGTCTTGATTATATTTTAAATACCCCAAATTTTTTTTTATTTCCATCCAATGAGTTTGCTAATAATGCATGATATATATAGTCATGAACAATTCATGATATACATCAAACTTTCCAAAACTCTAACATAGTCTAATTGTGAGTTATTCATCTTTGCTCTTTTGAAGTACAAAGCTCATATCTAATGAAGTCTTGGAAATATTGAAATCCATATACTTGAACTTGTCAAGTACCTTTTTAGTGTAATGAGATCATGACAAAGCCAACCCTTGTGGAGTTCTATAAATTCTTACTTCTAAGATCACATCAACAACTCTAAGGTCTTTTATATTAAATTTGCTTTCCAGCAATCGTTTAGTAGCATTTATATTAGAAATGTCTTTAGTGATTATCAACATGTCATCCACAGAAAAAAAATCACTTTGTGATTTGGAGTCTCTTTTTTGTAAATGCATTTATCATATTTATTTATTTTGAATCTATTTACCAATGTGGTTTGGTCAAAATTTGCATGCCACTGTTTGGGCACTTGATTTTTGTTCCTAAAATGACTTAACTAGTTTGCACAATTTTCTTTATTTACCAGGAACCACAAAATCTTTGGGTTATTCCATGTATATTTATTCCTCTTATTTTTCATTTAAGAAAGCTATTTTCACATCCATTTGATTGATTCAAAACTATACACCATAGCAAATGCACTCAATATTCGAATGGACATTATTCTTGTTACTGGCGAGTACGTGTCAAAATAATTAAAGCCTTCTTTTTGTGTAAAGCCCTTCATAACAAGTCTTATATTTGTCAATATTACCACTAACTTTTATTTTTCTTTTGAAGATCCATTTTGAACCTAAAGGTTTATTTTCCTGGAGGATGATCAACCAACTCCAAAGTATGGTTGTTCATGATTGAATCAATCTCACTATTGATAGACTTTTTCAAAAACATAACTTATTTGAATGTTTGAGGCTTATTTTTAAAAAGAAACGTTACTAAATCTAGATCCAAAGAAAGATTCCGTCCTTTGACATTTACTACTCCTTGGATTCTCTTCATCAAGAACATTCTTTTTTTGTTCATCCCAAGGTTGTTTAGACCCTTCATTAGATAGAGCATATCTAGTTTTATATAGATAAACGTGTTTAAAAAACTCAACGTTATCTAATTCAATTACCGTATTATGATGGATATGATGATGTTCAGATTTAAGAACTAATAATTGATATGCTATACTATTCGTAGCATATCTAATGAAATCATAGCCTACTGTCTTTGGACCTATTTTTATCCTTTTGGATAGAGGAACTTGGACTTTGGCTAGACATCACCACCCTTTGAAATGTTTTATGTTGGGGTTTCTTTCTTTCTATTTATCTTATAGAATAGATTGTGTCTTGCTATGGGGCACTCTATTGAGTATTTAGTTTGCTTTAAGGATAGCTTTCCTGCATAAATTTTGTGGTAAAATTGAACTTTTTGATAAGGCATTCACCATTTCCTTAATTGTTCAATTTTTCCTTTCCATAATTCCATTCTATTGAGGTGAATATGTGTCAATAGTTTGATGGATAATTTCACTTTTAAACATACCTCTGTAAAAGGAGATTCATAATCTCCACCCCTATCACTTCTTATTACTTTAGTTTTATATTGTCTAAATGCTTCTATTTATTCATCCTTACTATTCAACAAATAAACTGTAACGCCCCGAGAGTACATCCTGGGCATCACACAGTGCTTATAGTCCCGAGGAACCACAAGCTAACCCATGAGCTGGTACTTGTTGTGAGAATTGAGTAAAACTGATAATGATATAATATATGTGGAAATTAACTGAGGAATGCCATAATGTTTTAAGTCATAAATCTGATAAAATATGTAACGCATAACTGATAACACTGATAAAATGTCTGACAATGTTAACTAAAATCTGAGAAACTGACTAACTGTCTGAAATAGTCTGAAAAGCCTCTACTAACTGACTAAGTCACTGATGAGACAAACCCCCAAATAACTCCGATAAAATGGAAATAACTGAAAACTGATAAAGTAATCTGAACTAAATAAATCATATTCTCAAAATATAAGGACTCACCTGGGTTGATGAATTTATGAGAATTGATTGTGAGTTCTTGAGATTTGATCTTGAATTTTGAAATCTAGGGTTTTCTATTTGAGAGAGAATGCTCTTGATTTGAGAGAAATTGAATAAAATAATGACTACGTAGGCTTTTAGGGCATTAATTTCGTGTTTTGGACTGATTTGGGTCATAGAAAAAGACCCAACTGCCCCTGAAATAATTAAAATTTTTGTCATAGGAATCTCGTTTTTGGGCTTCACCGCGATGCGGTGCCATCACGGCGAGCCACTGGAATTTGACTGAAACTGTATTCCACGGACAAGTGCAAAAATGTACTTTGATGCGACATGGTGGAATCGTGTTGCATCACTGAAAATTGATGATTTTGATCTGGTATTTTGGTGCAATGTGGTACCAATCACAAATCTTCACTGGAAAGCGACAATTTGGAAAAGGCACATCGGCGCAATGCGGTGCTGCTCGTATTAAGCTACTGCTTTCACTAAAAGTGCCATAACTTCTCAAGCAAGTATCAAATTTGGGCAAAACTGTTATCGTTGAAAAGATAATTCAATTTCCTACAACTTGGTTGGTTGTGAGGTGGAAAATTCTGAGTAAATCAAAATATATGCTTATTTGAAGTTGACTAAGGCAACATTCTTATCAAAATTTCAATCGGTAAAGGTTATTTCAATTCGTCTAATAACTGGGAGTTATTTAAGACCCTAATATACATCAAACTAACTCCTAAAAACACCAAGGGACTATAAGATACTTTGCATGAGCTTGAAACATGACTCTAATATTAGTTTGAATTTTTGGGGTATTACATAAATAAAGCAATATCTAGTGCAATCGTTAATAAAAGTTATGAAATACTTTTTTCCACCACGAGATGGTGTTGACTTAATATCACAAATATATATATATATATGAATTAACTCTAAGGAATTGGAATTTATTTCAACAGTTTTATTACGGATGCTTAGCATACTTTGATTCAACACATGTTTGATACTTTGATTTACTGCACTCAAAGTTAGACAAAACTTTCAAACTAATCAACTTTCACAAGGTTTTATAATTGACATATCCCAAACATTCATGCCATAAATCATTTGACTCAAGTAAATAAGAAGAATCAGAACTTTTATCCATATAAATTGTCATTAATTGATCTTAGAAAGTTTTTCATTGAGCTAACCTATATTTGCATATACTTTACCCTTACTTATTACAACTTTGTTTGAAATAAATACATATTTGAATTCATATTTAGTTAGAAGTGAAGTAGAAACTAAGTTATTTCATAACTCTCAAACATGAAGGACATTATTTAGTGTCACTACCTTGCCTAATGTCATTTTCAAAATGGTTTGCATGTTCCTTCAACATTTGACATAGCAAAGTTCTCCATGAATTACTTCTCATCAGCTTAAGTCGAAGCATATAGTGCAAATAATTCTTTGTTGACAAACTGATGAAAGGAGGCACTTGAATGAATCCACCACTCTCTAGACTTTCTAACTAGACTACATTGCGAAAGCATATCACCAAAGATTTTCTTATTTCTTCTTTGAATTAAATTATGTTTGATTGGTCCTTTTTCTTACCCTTCTTCAAAGCTCGATAATTAACAAATTTATGGTTGATTTTTCCACAATTAAAGCAATTTCCAGTGAATTTATTCTTAGGAGGATTTTCTTGTTCTCCTATTTCTTTCTTTCTATTTTTTGATTTAGCAGTATCATCTTCAACATTATTTTCTCCATTCATTACAGATTCCTATGAGACCTCTTTTCTTCTGCCTTATTATCCTCTTTAATCCTCAATTGTACAATGAGATCTTCAACAGACATATCTTTGTGCTTATACCTCAAGTAGCTTCTGAAGTCTTTCTATAAAGGTGGTAACTTCTCGATTGATGCATTTACTTGCAAATCATCACAAACATCCAAACCTTCAGCAAAAAGATCATGGATTATGACTTGAAACTCTTGGACTTAGTTAACTACATCTTTATTGTCTTCCATCTTAAAGTCTTAAAATACTACAACAATGAATTTCTTCATTCCAGCATCCTCTGTTGTGTACTTATTTTTTAAAGCATAATAGATTTCCTTAGAGGTCTTCATGTTGTTGTACACATTGTATAGATTATCTTGTAAGCCTCTTATAATGTAATTATTACATAAGAAAACTAAGTTCTTTCATGCTTCAGTTACCAAGAAACTTTCCTTTTCTGGAGTTTCTTCTGACAATTCAAGAATGCTTCCGTGATGAACCTTTGTAGACTTAGGGTAGTCAAGTAAAAGAACATCTCCTACTTTCATCTTTTGATATCAACACCAGAAAACTTTCTTAGTTTTTCCATCAGTTCTATGGTAGGAGCAGTGTTCGAAGGAGTCAAAGTAGCAATGTTAGTTGCTGCAACATTCACCATTCCACCATTGATTAGATTTTGTGTATTCATTTTGCTATCATAAATTGATAATCAATTTAGTATCATTAATACTAACACCCAAGTTTTAAATTTTAAACTACTTGTTTTAGTTTAAAAATGAAACAACTTACAGTCAAATTAAAGTTCAAACTATTTTCTAGAAAATGGTAAAACCATCAAGAAAGAGATGAAGAAATAAAAGAATCAAGTCCCCCGAATTCAAGGTGTGTTCTTAAAGAAATTATTCCCATCAAGTACTTGAAGTTAATAGAATATATCTTCCCAGGATAAAATGATTCACTTTAACAAATAGTGGTACCTCAAATTTGTTGAACTTCAAACACATTCAAGGATTTGTAAGTCACACTTGAGTTTTTAGAAAAAAATTGTATTTTTAACCTCAAATTTTTGTGCCAATACTTGAGGAAAAATCAAGTATTTATAGAAAAAAGTTTTTCTTCTAAAAAGAAACAACGATTCATGCAAAACTACAACCTTTTTGAAACATCGGGATGATGTACACACTTATATGCGGTCTCATATGGGGACCTGCATCCGCAGGTCGCATTTTTACTCGAAACAAAAACTTTTGCCTCATCTGCTAATCTCGCATGTGTTCATAGATGACGACCTATGCTCACAATTCACTTTCTCACTTCCAAATAGTTCCTCGAAGGGTCACATCCCTTTGAGGTGTATTGTGACATACGTCCTCACATGCTCGCGTGCATCTATAAATGGAGAAAAAATTTTTGTGTTGGATTTTTGAATTAAAAGATAACTAATTTTAAAGTTTTAAATGAATTTTGTCCAGGAAGATAATCTCTCAATTTATCATGTGACAAATTCAAAAATCCAACACAAGATTTTTTTTCTCCATTTATAGATACACACGAGCATGTGAGGACGTATGTCACAACACACCTCAAAGGGATGTGACCCTTCGAGGAACTATTTGGAAGTGAGAAAGTGAATTGTGAGCACAGGTCGTCATCTATGAACACATGCGAGATTAGCAGATGAGACATCTAAAGTCAAAGAAAATGCCAAAGCCGAACCAAGTGAGTGACGACGACAATGTTGTGGGGCTTGTATTCTTCTTTCCTCACTATCCACATAAAGGAATGTTTCTTAATTTAGGCACAATAATATTCCTTTTCTCGTATTTATGGGAGAAACACTCTTCTGTAAAGTGAACTCACATTTTCACTTTTCCCTTCAATTTTCTTTCCTTCATTTTTCATTCACCTTTTATCACTTAGAACCCAACAAAATTAAGATACACTCTAGCAATTGAAAATTTTAAAAAAAGCTCATGCACCAACAAAAAATATAACTGCAATGATAAAACAAGAACAAGTTGAGTTATAATTATTATCATAATAACAATAAGAGAAATTTGAGGAGAGAATTAATTAAGTAGGTTGAATAATTTACTAGTACGATGAAATGGGTAGTTATTAAGTATAACTAAAGTTGAGGAGTAGATAAGAGTCAATGAGATGAGTAGTTATCAAATAACACAAATTTAAATTAATTAAGAAAAGAGGTTGATAAATTTACCATCTCTAATAAATTAAGGTGCATTAGCAGATTCGTGAGTGGAGGGGTGATTGATGGAGTATCCCCTACATATTCAATCAACAACTCAATCAAAAAATATTGTTTGTTCATCGACCCTTCCATGCAAAATATATTACTCACAGATCAAAGAACCAATGTAAATCATCAATTATAAGACTCCTACAGGTACTGGACTAAGAAAATTTAACTAGGACTCCTAATATGTCCCCTCAATCTAGATGAGATGAAATTACGGACTGATTTTTACGTAAAAAGAAAAAATAAGATGAGGGTAAACCCTTTGTAAGGATATTAGCTAATTGTAAGTGAGATGGAATATATTATACAACAAGATATCCTTGAGATACTTTGTCATGAACATAATGAAAATCAATATATACATATTAAGCGTCATGGAATACTAGATTATGAGACATGTATGTTGAGCTCGCATTGTTACATATAACCCGAACTAGCTCACAAAGATATGTACCAAGCTCACAAAGAACATGATGAACTCAAGAAGTTCATCATTGTATAAGCAATAACTTTGTACTCAGCCTCTATGGATGATTTTAAGACTAGTGCTTGTTTATTTTCACCCCAAGAAATAAAATTCAAACCCAAAAACATAGCAAACCCAGTAATAGAAAATTGACTATAAGGACAATCAGACCAATCAACATCAGAGTATTAAAATGGATGAAGAGGCATGGAAGAACGGTCCATACTTAATAGTACCCTATAAGTACCTGAATATGCACTTCACATAATGCAAATGAGTAAGTCAAGGGGCATACATAAATTAAGAAATAATATTTATAACATACGCAATATCAGGATGAGTCATAGTCAAATATTGAAGAGCACCTGCCATGCTCTTATATTCACTATGATCTGAAAGTAATTTTTCCATCTATGAGAGAAATAGAAGTACGAGAAGCAATGGGGGTACAGACAGGCTTACATGTATGAATATGAAACATAAGAAGTAAATAGGAAATATATTTTTTCTGGGATGAATAGAGACCTAGATGTGCAAACATCTTGAACGCCAAGAAAATAATGAAGATCACCTAAGTCTTTCATATAAAATTGACGTGAAAGGAGACTAATGAACTAATCAAGGAGAGATAAATAACTAATGATAAGTATTATATCATCAACATAAAGTAATAAAATAAGAATACCTAATGAGAAGCGATGAATAAACATTGATGCATTAGATTTGCTGCAAATAAGATCATGAGAAAGGATAAATGTATTGAAGTGATGGAACCACGCACATGGGGCCTATTTTAGACCATGAATAACTTTTATTTATTTGCAAATATAGCAAGAAAAGTATGGATGAATGAAACCAAAAGGTTGTTTCATAAAGACTTCTCTAGTAAGAACACCACGCAAAAAAGCATTTTTAATATCTAACTGATGAATTGGCCAAGAGAAAGAAATAGCCAAAGAAAGTATAATATGAACAATAGTAGCACAAACAACAGGATAAAATATCTGTTGGTAATCAATGCCAGGCTGCTGATGAAATTTCTATGCTATAAGACAAGCTTTATACCACTCAATAGACCTATTAGAATTATATTTAATGCAATAAACCCACTTACAACTGATGAGTGGTAGATTTTCACTCATTTATATCCAAATTCATGTACACTATGATAAAATAATGGTGGATATGAGGCAAATTCTTTATTGAAATGCATTAATCCTATAGTTTACATGTTTACAGGTAATTGAAATAAAAGGAGTGAAGTAAGCTAAAAAGAAAAGTAGAAGACAAAGGTGATTGCATAAGCTAGAAATCAGAAATATGGGTCAACACTCAGTTACCACGATCGTGGACTAAGGGTCATGATCACGCCCAGTCAAAGCTAAGTCAAATCTCAGCAATCGCGAGGGTATCACTGTGATCACGGGAGTCGCGATCCTAGTCAGACAAGGGCGATTGGGATGGATCAGGAATTCTCTAAGGAAAGAATCATAAGGTCATGGATAAGAATCCCAAAACTCAAAAACACAAACCCTTTCATAATGAGGGAATCTTTCAACCAAATTTTAACTTTTGTAGAGAGAAAAACTATTCTACCTTGGGCAAAGAACAAGTGTAATAGATTCTCAAGCGAGTTTTAGTTGAATTTGTGATTGAAGTGTGAATTAATCTTGCCTTGATTTTCAATGGAAGCATTGAATGTTAACTTGGGTATATCTCTTTTCTCCAATCTCATGAGTAGCTAAATTTTCATCAATGGGTTATATTTGAATAAGGTGTTAATATGTATGGGTGTTGATTGGTAGTTTAATTTATAGTTAATGGTGTTGGGTTTTACTTTTTCTCTATGCTTGAATTAAGAATTGTGTGTGAAAACCCCAATTTCCTTGAAACCCATATTATCCTTGAAAGAGGGATATGGGTGATGAGTGATTATAAATGACAAATTTATTTTAGCTTCTTCCTTAACATTGTCTTAGAAATAAGGATGTTGTGTGAATTTTCTATGTTCTAAAGCATCATCATCCTAGAAATAGGGATGCTAAGCTGAGGTATTGGGTTGATGAATTCGTCACACTCATGAGGTAGTCGAAAGAATCCATGAATGAAACTTTAGTGTTTTGTTGAAAGACTAGAACTAATATCCCAAAACCTAGCCTACCCAATACTCATTACCTAAAATTGGGATTACCTATTAATCACCCAAACATGAATTGCCCTAGGATGGTATAACCCCAAGAATTCTCTCTATTAGTTTTACTATTCACTTGTTTGCTCTCACATTAGTGTTGTAGTGCAATTTTGTTCAACAAATATCCAAATTTGAAACCCCCCATATAATTTCATGATTTATTTTAGTTTTACATATAGGTTAACTCCTAGTTAAATCTCAACATACATTGGATTTGATAATTAGTTTGCACTCCTTGTGGATACGACCCCAAATCTTATTGGTTTTATATTGATGACGATTGCCTTACACTAAAACAATGGTGTAAGTTAAGCATTAAATAGGGATGATAAGTTGAGGTATTGAGTTGATGAATTCGTCACACTCATAAGGTATTCGAAAGAATCCCTGAGTGAAACTTTAGTGTTATGTTGAAAGACAAGCACCAAAATCCCAAAACCTAGACTACCCAAGACTCATTAACTAAAGTTGATATTACTTAATAATTACCCATACATGAATTACCCCTAGGATGTCATAACCCCAAGAATTCTCTCTATTGGATTTACTATTCACTTGTTTGCTCTCACATTAGTGTTGTAGTGAAATTTTGTTCAACTAACATCCAAATTTACAACCCCCCCAATTTAATTTCAGAATTTATTTTAGTTTTACATTATGGGTTAACTCCTAGTTAACTCTCAACATACATAGGATTTGAAAATGAGTTTGCACTTCTTGTGGATACGACCCTAACTCTTGTTGGGTTTATATTGACAAGAACCGTGTTGCACTAAAACAAAGGTGTAAGTTGAGCATTATGAACAATAAACCAAGTTCATGTGAGGTTTAAAAGAAATAAAAAACCAAGTTTTATTTGCCAATATAGCATTAAACTCATCTTTCATAGCTTTGTGCCCTTTTGGATTTTTCACTACCTGTGAGAAACAAGAGGGTTTGATCTCACGAGAAGTAGCACTTTATGACAACATTTTCTTAGACTTAGAAATTCCAAATTTTGAGCAATTTTGCATCATATGAGATATACTGGTGGAATTGGAAGTTGAAGAAGTAGTGGGTAATGAGCTAGGTATTGATGGTGAATGATATTCAAAGGGTGACTCACTAATAGGATCAACAGATAATTGTAGAGTGACAAAGGTTGAAGAAGCAACATAAAGAGGAAATTTAGTGACTAGAATGTTAGATGAGGCCACACAAGGCCTATATTGAATAGGTAGCTATAGCAGGAATAAAGGTGACGTGACCACAATAGGATAGAAGAGGAGGATTGTAATATTTTTGAAGGAAAAAACAATGTAGCCTATGGGAATACTAACTCATTAAATACAACATGATGACTTACATATACATGACCTTTTTTTGAATCTAGACAACGATACATTTTAGAATTAGAAGCGTACCTAAGGAAAATACAATGGAATGATCGAGAACTGAGCTTGTTAGATACACGAGATGACAAATTGGAAAAACATTCACAACGAAAAACACTAAGAAAATTATAGTCAGGAGGGTGATGAAATTTTTTTTTCAAACGGAGAAAATCCTTGCAAATTAGGTGTTGACAATCTATTGATGGTATAAACAATATCAAAAATAGCATCAACCCAATAGTGAGATGGTAAAGTAATTTTTGTAAGAACGGTACACACCATTTCAAGAATGTACCTATTTTTCCCTTTAGCAACCCCATTTATTGAGGAGTGTTCGAACATGACTTATGAAAAGAAATAATTTAGTTAGAAAAGTGTGAGAGCATAATAATGTTATCAAATTCACCACCTCCATCACTTTGAATAGTGTTTATTTTGGTGGTAAATTTGTTTTCCATTATCTCCTGGAAGGCACAAAAATGTATAAAAACATCAAATTTATTTTTTAAAGGATAAGGCCACGTAAATTGAGAGAAATCATTAATAAAAATAACATAATAGTTATATCCCAAGTTGGACAAATTGACGATTGACAAACATATACAAATGAATAATATCTAAAGAAAAAGAACTACAATGATCCACTACATATGGTAATCATTTAGATTTACCTAAACAACAAGGAATACAATTATTTGTAAAGGATTTAAGCAATGCAATCATATTATTTTTCTTAAGACAATCTAGTATGAGATCCACTATGAACTAAGCGATGATGCCAAATATCACAAGGTTGATAAAGAGCAACAAATCCTTGAGGAGGAAACAATGCTGAAGATGATAGCGGATAAACGTCACTCTCACTGTAGGCTTGTAGGAGAGTTTGTCTTGAGGCTTTGTCCTTAATAGAAACAAAAGAGGAATCAAAGTTAATAAAATAATTATTATCCTTATGCAACCTCTTGATAGAAAACAAATTATGATGAAGTTGGGGAACATGAAATATTGAGCACAATTGTAGGGGACAGGTTCTAGAAGGCATTTAAGTATATCCAATATTATCAATATTGAGAAGAGTACAATTTCCAACCAAAAAATGATCAAAGCCAATATAAGGTGATTTATGTAGAAAGTTACTTTCTGATGGAGTCATATGAGCAGATGCAACAGTTAATGTTCTAATTTATGTCATTTGTTTCTCCACAGACATAGAGCAAAGGACTTGGGGAGATCATTAGCAACGAAAGCATGATTAAAATGATTAGTGCATTGTAACGTTGAATGACCAGAAAACCCACACATTTGATAAATAAGAGAGGAAGGTTGTGCTCCTAAAACTCCCATGGATGGTAAAGGTGAACTAAGAAAATGTGAATGATATAGTGTAGGAGAGGCACCAACAATACGTGATAAAAACAAACCATGAAATCCATTATGAGAAAACTTAATAGATGAAGTGACTTTTGTGGCTTCTTGCGATTGAATGAGCCTCAACCTTGTCCACCCCAAGCCCGAACTCTAGATGAAGAATGATGACCTTTACCGTAACCCCATATAATATGCCATGTCTACCAGATGTAGCGAACAAACTAAAAGATATATTTAGGGAATCAAATGCTTAATGAGAGATAACTGAGTCTAATTCTTTGAACCACCACACTTATAGGTCATGTGGAAAGAGCTTAGTTGATAATTTCTTAATAGATAGCTGTCTTGGAAAGTGAGTAATGATTCCATCCAATGTGTCATACTCCCTACCTAACCCAATAAGAACATGGTCTATAAAGTTTTTATTAGGAACTAGAGAGTTGATGGCAGCAAGGGAATAAACTATCTTTTTGGCCTCTCAGAGATACTCATCAAAGGTCTTGGAATTAACTTTTTGCATAGTAGTAAGTTGTTGTTTGAGTTCAAGATTTATCAGACTAGCACACATAACATTTTGAATCAAATAGAGCAAAATATCACATGATGTAGGTAGTAAGTGAACACCAATAAGAACCTCTCTGGACGACATAACAAATAACCATGAACGTACACTTTGATCAACTCTGATCCATGAACGATATACGTGGTTATCTTGATGATTACCAGATACATCACATATAAATTGAGGCAGGGTAGATAGAAAGCCATCTACAAATCTAATCAGTTCATGAGAAATAAATAAAGAGATGAATTGAGTACACCAAGTAAGGTAATATTCAATGGAACTTACTTTGATACTCACAAAATTTGTGACGTTAGATGCATTCAAGGCCATTGTAGAATGAAAAATAGATGCAATTATTGGTATTGTTGATCCAATATAATATAAGAGAGAGGGGTGGGTACGTTGTCTCATAGAGTGACCAGATGGAATATTGGGAATAACAAAATAGATTGAGAGAGATAAAGGTAAAAAATAAGCAGAGAAATGGTAAAAGGTAGATGTATAGAGCTTGATAAAATAGTACTAGTTGCAGAGAATGTAGGTGTAAGAAAAAATGTAGAGAAGGCAACAACATATCTGAAGAAGATGAAACTGAAGGAGGCTAGGAAGCCATATCAATATTAAAAGGTACAAAGGAACAATAGGATATAAAGAAATTTGGATAAGCAATGGAAATTATTGGATGTATGATACCATAAAACCGATTACTCATTGTCAAAGAGACAATATACCTCATAAATTATATTTATTATTCAAGTTCACATACAAAATGATACAATACAAATTAAATTAAAAGATCCCTACACGTACTAGACTAGGAATATTTGACTAGGAGTTCTAATATAGGGTCTTGTGCATAACGAAAGTTTTAGTGCACAAGACTGCCCTTATATTATTATTTCTATATTATATTATAGGTTGTTTGCCATACCGTATTTGTATTTTGGATGACCAAGTCTGAGAAAAACCTATCAGAGTCAACAAAAATCCATAATGTAACACCCCTAGCAAAGATTAATAAGAAAAAGATGACTCTTATGTAAAATCCTAGCATGTAGAGATTAAGAAAAAGATTAATTTTCCATGTAATCCTAATATTTTATATAGGTGAAAAAGCAAATTATAGCAAGATAAACTACTTGTTGGATGTTGTTAAGTCTTGAGTTCAGTTATTAAATGAACTTAGGGATCAAGAAATTAGGCTTTTTGAATGATTTCATTGTTCAATATATTATACGTTGGTTGATAGTATCATCATTATTAATATCAATAGTAATTGGATGTTGTTTTCTATCTCTTAGATGATGACCTTACAACAAAATATCAAGGTAACAAAGGAACTTTGATGAATGTATGCTATGTGTGCACATAATTCCACTTAATGCTACTTTGGTTAAAAACAAATAGGGCAACTTAATGCAATATATCTTCTGCTATGCGTAGGTCAGGAAAAGGGTTCAATATGATTTTTTATGAAGCACAAATTTTGTATTAGGTATTTAGTTGATACTTGATAAAAAAGATAAATTAGAGAAGGGGGTGTCACGACTCAAATCCGTTGTGAGTAGCACCCACACTACTCGCTCAATGTGAGAACCATCTACCCTAAAATACCAACTCATAAGCAACACTTAGAAAAGTCTGAGAACAAATCAATCAATACATAAATTCAAAGCCAAACCAAAACATATGTACAACTAAATGAGGAATAGTGTACTTAACCAAAACATATGTACTTAAACAAAACATATGTACAACTAAATGAGGAATGATGTACTTAACCATAATTATCCATAAGAACTGAAAGTCGTCCGTACCAGAACTACTAAAGATTATCAAATAGGGAATGCAACCCCTAAATTAAAAGTAAAACATAAGTCCAAAATTAAGAACTATGTCAGAAAGGAAAGATCTCATGGTAGCCTAGATATGCCGCTCACCCTAAAATAAGAAATGAACCATTAGAATCACATGTGAGATCTCATAGGAGTCACTGGAATATGCATTGTACTCTTTCATAGGAGTCACTAGAATATGCATTGTACTCATAAAAGTAAGAACAGGTGTAGTATTAGCACACTAGAAAACAATAGTGTACATGTAGTTCATTTGTTCAGTCCAAGATGAGAACATAAACACATAACAAAATTATAGTACAAAAAGTTATTTCATGCTCAAACCAATATACACGTTGCATAACAAGCAAAAAATAAGCAGTTTAAGATTAAAACCAAGAAAATAGCACTAAGTGACATTTAGCCAATCCAAGTCAAGACATGTAAACAGTAATCAAGCATAAAATATATTCCTCGGTTCACTCATGGAAACATCAAACTTACCCGACTCTCGAACATACACACTATGGGTAAGATATCCACTTTCTAGCCATGACCTGTAAGGGATAATATTTGTAATCAAGCATAAAATATATTCTTCGGTTCACTCATGAAACCATTAAACTGACCCGATCCTCGTATATACACAATATGTGTAAAATATCCGCCCTCTAGCCATGACCCATAAGGGATAATATTCGTCCATGTACTAAATTCCAAACACAAGTGTCTACCAACCTCTTTTCACCAATAAACCTTGAGAACATTCTAAATACTAAATCATTCCATATTTAGCAATGAGTAGGTCAAAATCATACAACAACGCAAAATCATACAAAATTCACCACACCAAACAACATGCACTAATAAGCCACACTATAAACCAATTAACATGAATAAAAATACCATCACCTACCTCGAACTAAGCTTACACAACTTCTCTAAGTTAGAGCTTTGCCTTTCTGTGCAATTTTTACCTGCTCTTGGTCAAAAACATTCATATAAACACAAATATAATGAAATGACCTACCATGTTAGGATTATAACTCGTACCCATCCCCTAAGGTCAAGTTCATGATTATTTCCATTCCATTCTATGGTTTTCCTACCATAATTCACCTAAAATTATACATTTCATGGATAATTTAGGGATTTAATGAAATATAAGGGTAAATTAACCGTTAATAATTAAAATCCATTAAATTATTTCATAATTCACTCCCTTAAACCATAAAATAACCAAAATCATTCCTAAACTAATTATCAATTACTAGTTACCAGGGAAGAAATCCTCCTTAACAAATCCAAACGATGACAAACTAGGGAAAATCACCCAAAATCACCCCTCCAATGCACCAAAAGGAATTTTAGAAAAATAAACTATTTTAGAGGTTTAATTAATTAAATCTGTGATTTTCGTCTATGTATAGGCACCTATTGCTATAGCGAGCATTGACTGGGTATGATCGTCGCTACAATAGGAATTTATTTGCTATAGCATGGGCATGCCATATATAAGCATTAATGGGATAGGATGTAAAGTTTTACCCAAAAATCCTAAATTTTGCAACACACCTTAAATCCGAGACATTTCAAACATTGGCCTTTATGCTAAGATCAATTTCGAGTGTCCCACCTTCCTAAATTTGATTCCATATATTTCTACGGGTTTCTTATCATATTAGCTAAATAGAAATCAAATCAAACACCACCAAATTTTACCAAATCATTCTCGATTTTCCCTAGACCATACCTCACTCTAATTTTGCTTGAAATTAGCCTAACCTAAAATTTATAACTTTAAATTTTGATAGAATTTTAAAATGGGATTTTCAATAGGAGGTTTATATATAACGATAGAAATGGTCACTAACATAGATACCAATTTACCTATCATTCATTCTCAAATAATCAAATTCAAAAAATAGGCTAAAAAGAGGATAGAAGAGAGTCCATGTATCCTCAAACAAATGAGGGTACTTGTATCGCATGTCCTTATTAGTTTCCTAAATGGCTTCCTCAGTTGAACAATTTTTTCATTTAACCTTAACTAAATAAATTTCCTTCATCCTCAATTTCTAAATATCTCAATCTAGAATCGCTACTGGTTCCTTCTTGTAAGATGAGTCTTTATCTAGAATAACTGAGTCCCACTTAATGATATAGTCCTCATCCCTATGGTACCTCTTGAGCATAGAGACATGAAATACTAGATGGACTCCCAATAATACCGAGAGTAGAGCTAAATTGTACCCAACTAGACCCACCTCTTGAAGAACCTTGTTGGGACTAATATATCAAGGCTTGAGCTTGCCCTTCTTGCCGAATCTCATGACACCCTTCATGGGAGACACCTTAAGTAAAACATGATCCCCAACCTTGAATTACATTTCTCATGCCTTATGGTATGCATACTCTTTCTTTCTAATTTAAGCAACCAACAACTTGGTTTGAATAAACCTTACTTTCTTTTGAACCTCCTTTACCAAGTGAGTGCCCAAAGGTTTGACATTACCAATCTCAAACCACATAATAGGTGATCCATACTTCCTTTTATAAAGTGCCTCGAATGATGCCATATTAATGTTGGAATGATAGCCATTTTTCATGAAAAAACACACAACAAATTAAATTGGTCCTAATAACCACAAAAATCAACCACGTAAGACCTTAACAAGTCCTCTAGAAGCTGAATCATCTTTTTCTACTACCCATCAATTTGAGGGTGAAAAGCTATGCTAAGTGTAAGCTTGGCGCCCAAATCCTTATGAAACTTGTCCTAAAATTTGAAAGTGTATTTTGCATCACTATCAGAAAGAATGGTAAGTGGTACCCCATGAAGTCTTAGGCCTTCTTGACGTAGATTTTAGATAACTACAGAAAGTTGTAGTCTACCCGAATAAAAAAGAAATGAGTTGATTTCATCAGCCAACCCACTACCACCTAAATGGAATCTTATTTATCCAAAGTCTTAGGAAGACCCACTACAAAACCCATAGCAATATGCTCCCATTCCCATGTAGGTATAGGCATTCTCTGAATCAACCCCGCAGGCCTTTGGTGTTCATACTTCACCTATTGATAATTTTAATACTTAGACACATAATCCACTATATCTCTCTTTATTTTGAGCTACCAATAAAGCTACATCAAATCATGACACATTTTGGTCATACCTAGATGAATAGGAAAATACAAACCACGGACCTATGAAAGTAAATCATAAATAAAATCACCAACCCGAGGAACACATAATCTTCCATTAAGCCATAATACCCCACCGCATCATGAGTGGCATCCGCCACCTTCATGTGCACCACTTTATTTTGTAGTGCATTTAGTTCTTTTTCCTAAAATTGTTTTTCCTTAATCTGCTCTAAAATATAAACTGTGCCTCTACACTAGCCAAATGCCATCCCTGTCTGAGGCCCAAACTTTATGCTCAAAGTTGCTAGAGTTTGAAACTTTCTAGCTAGAGCTTAGATAGAAAACCTTAAGTATGACAAACTACCCGTACTTAAAGGTTTTTGGCTCAATGTTCCTTCCACCATATTAGCCTTACTCAGATGATACTGAGTAGTTAAATCCTAACCCGTCAGTAATTTCATCCATATCTATTGCCTTCGATTAAAATTACTTTGAGCAAAAATGTGTTGCAGGCAATGGTGGTTTGTGAAGACCTCATATTTGATACCATAAAGATAGTGTCTCCAAATTATCAATACAAAAACCACCACTTCCTACTCTAAGTCATGTGTCAAATGGTTTCTCACATAAGGCTTTAACTGCCTTAAAGAATAAGTAATGACATTCCTATCATGAATCAACACAACTTTGAAGCCTAAAAGAAGCATTAGAAAACACTATAAAGTCCTTACCTTTAACCGATAGAGAAAGGATAGATGTTCTAGTCAAGAATGTCTTGAGCTTTTTAAATACCTGCTCACATTAATCCAACTAAAAAATTGCACTGCCTTCTAAGTCAACCTTTTTAAGTTCTTTGTAATGGATGAAAAGTTCTTGAAAACCTATGGTAATAACTTGAAAGACCCACTAAGCTCCTTGACTCGGTCACTAGACTAGGCCGAGTCTAATTTTTAATTGCTTAATATTTTAGGGGTCCACCATTACCCACTTTATGGAAATTATGTGTCCCAAGAAGGCTACTGAAGACAACTAGAAATCACACTTTCAAAACCTAAAATAGATATTTATCCCTTATGATCCCTAAAAACTATGAAAAAGTGACCTGCATGATCCTTCTTACTCTTGGAGTATACTAGAATATCATCAATAAATACGATAAAGAAAGAATCCAAAAATGATTTAAATATACCATTCATCAAACTCTTAAAGTCTATAGGTTCCTTAGTTAGCCCAAAAGACATCACCAAAAATTTATAATGACCGTATCAAGTTTTAAAATTCATCTTTAGTATATCCTCTGTTCTAATTTCAATTGATGATAACCTAACCACTAATCAATTTTTGGGAGCACTAATGCACCCTATAACTTGTCAAATAAATCATCTATGTGAGGCAAAGGATATTTATTTATGATAGTAACCTTATTCATTTGCCTATAATCAATGCACATCCTCAAACTACCATATTTCTTCTTAACAAACAAAAATAGAGCTCCCCAAGGTGAAGCACTTGGACAAATCAAACTCTTGTCAAGTAGTTTTGGCCATTGAGTTTTGAGCTCCCTCAACTCTACTAGAGCCCCTCGATAAGGAGGGATTGATATAGTGAGTACCCAACTCTATGTCAATATAGAAATGTATATCTCTATCCGAAGGTATCCCCAATAGGTTTGAGAAAACAAATCTTGGAATACAGACACTATCAAAACTGATTCTATATAAGGGGAACCCACATTCACATCCTGGAGATAAGCTAAAAATGTTGAACATCCCTTCCACACTAACCTTATGGCCTAGACAAATAATATACTTTTCATTAATTTGTCCTTGTACACTCTCTTCCACTCTAGTTTACTCATTCCTGGCATATCTAGAGTCAATGTTTTGCATTACAGCTTAAAATAACGTAATATAGAGATAACTAGGTCATACCAAGAATTACATTAAAGTCCAACGCGTGTCCAGAGTAATCACGTCTACCCATATTTTAAAACCCACAAATAATATAGGGAAAGAACGATAAATATAGGTTACTACGACAGACTCAAAATTGGAGTACACACATAAATAGGGCAATAAAGTATATCACAAACTAGATCTAGACCTACTGTAAATTGAAAAAATACCCAAGTATAAGTAGACCCCAGATCAAATAAAATAGAAGCCATCTGATTTAAAAAAGAAATAGCACCTTTGATCACCGGATTAAGAGTCTCAATATTTGTCTTTCTAATAAATACATAACAATAAGCCCGATCATCAATCTGAGCTAACTTCTTCACAGGATGCACTCCTCTCCGAAACCGCCATTTGTTCGTCCACCCCAACCAACTATTTAATTTTCCCATTGACCCTAAGGTAACTCCTTCTATTACCTCCTCCTCTTTTTCCTACTAGAACTATAGCTCAAGTCTACTGCTATGCCTGGGAATTCACCTATCACATAGGACACACCCTTTTACTGTGAAAAAAACACCATAATACTAAAATCCTTACACAATAGAAGGTCAACTTGTATAAGAGTCAGAATCCTCTTTTCCCCTAACCGTATGCTGCTGAGAAGAAATATTAGTTTGAACTACAGAAGAGGTTGTCAATGCTAACTAAATATGATGGTCCAAATAGCCATATGATTGTGGTCCTTAGAGTAGGACCCACAAAAATTTACAACATTGCGAGACTACTTGGATAACATCTTAGCCTAACTCACTATCATGACGCAAGACTATTCTTAGTCATAACATGGTGCTTAAGGTCATAAGTGATCCCAAGCTAACCCATGGCCTGGTATAAGATGTGAATAATGAAAAGAAATAATAAAGTACTATGTGGAAGTCATTAAATAAATATTTAAGTAATCAAGACAATAATAAAAGAGCCTGAAACACACCACTGATGACATAACTAACTATCAGATAGTCAAAAAGCATCTAAAACATGATGAGTTGTTAGGACAGGTCCCCAACTAATTTTGACTACTGAAATAAACATGATTTGAAATATTGTAAAGCATGATAAAAGTATAATTAGTTCTGAACTGATGAGGAATCATCAGTGCTGTAGCTGAGTGGCACACAAATTATCTAAGTTCAATTGGGGAATTGAGTGTTCGAACAATGTTATAAAATAATATAGCATAAAAAAAGTATGCAGTCAGTACATTATACTAGATGAGGGCCGACTGATATACATGTAGAGCATAAATACATGAATATGGCAATAGAATGAAAGATGAATTATAAACATATACTGAAATAATCTGATTAACTGGATAACTAATATATGGACACTTGGTCATGCAAACCTAAACTGATATAGTCTAAATACTAAACTAAAATTGTGGGGGCTATTATATAATCGACATGCCCCAATCTGAGCTAATTAGGGTCCAACTTGTAACCTTAGTTAGAAGGGTGTCGGTACCTTGTCACAGATACTAACACTAGTTATGTGGATCCACTAACATAATGTACCAAAGGAATATGGTGCAATCTTTTACTGGCGGGTGACCTCTAAGAGAGTGTTAGTCCTCAATTGGTGGGTGACCTCTCATAACCTACGCGGGATGCATAGTTTAGGAATTAGGGACTTCTACTAAAGGTATCAATTCTCTACTAGTAGGTGAGCCTTCATCTCTAGGTTTGCTCGGTGCTAAGCTCTCTTCCCAGCTGAACTGACACTGATATTGATGGAAGGCTTAACATGAATGATACTAGCGTATGCTCAACATGATATTGTTCTAAAGTTAATGATAAAAGTACGCTCTGGTTTACTTGTAACCTGACATTTGTGACATATATGAATATCTAAGTATCAAGTGTTGATAACTCACCAGGACTATGTAATGCAGACTAATTTTCACAAATATTGAACAATCTATGGAATGGAAAATTATGAATAACACCCAAATCAATAACTAATCATGATGTAGACATTTGCATTATCAAACATATAGAAAAACAATTATTATGAGGGAATATATTTTCATGGATGAACTTGAGAGTTTAATCGAATAAATTATGAAAATCATATTCTCATAGATCCCTAGGCAAAAAGGGGATTAAACTTGAAGAAATTAAGGACTCAACGGATGGAAAAACCCCATTGATGAATATTGTAAACACCTGAAGTAGAAGCCTTGAAGGAAACTTCTTGAGAATTAGACATGCTTGAAGAACCCTAGTTTGCTCTTAAGAGAGAAAGGAATCGCCTCTTTGGTTTCTCTTGGGTAAAATTGATAATTATGTTATGATTTAGGGTTTAGGTTTTTTATACTACCCCTTGTGAAGCCCAAACAATGTGGATTTAACATTTAAGGGAGTGGGAAAAGACATAAAAGTCCATGGAAAAACATAAAATAAAACATATTCCCAGTCTTTATGGCTAGCCTCATGACTCATTAGGACTGGTTACGAGTTGTGGTCTGAGTCGTAACCTAGGATCTAGGGATTCTGGATTCATTCTGTTATGACTCTAACTTGCCACCTAATGAATAGTTACGACTAACTATAAGTTGTTGGGTGAATTCTTAGTCTGAGGCTTGATTTTTGTATCCTTTATTGGTCAGGCTATAGGTCCACATAAGGACTCGTAAGGTCTGACTACTAGTCATGTGTTGGACTTGTAACCACTTGAAGGGATTATTGGTTAGATACTGAAGTGACTATGACTTACTTGTGATGAATCATCACCAGATGTTACAACTCATTTCTCGAGTCGTAGTCATAGAAGTGTATCGGGTCCTTAGAGGAAATTTTCCATAACTATTTTCCATGACATCAAATTAAGGCATGACTTGAAGCGTTGGAAAGCTAACTTCATGGCCTACATTCTAAGTGGTTAAGAGTTTAAAAAATGTAGGGTATTACAATATCTCCCCTTGAGATCATTCATCCTTGAACAAAACTAACTATGCTGGGACACTAAGAAGACTGATATCATGCACGAAACATTAGAAGCTAAATCATGACTTAATATCTTAAATCTGAAATGTGATGCATGAACTGAAGTGAACTCGGTAATGTATTCTATGATGTGAGGATAGTTGGATAGTTGAGATAAAAAATGAGAGAATTAATTAAAAGAACCATTACCACAAGCAAAATCTAAATTCGTAAAGAGGAGATAGGGATAACTTACTCGTATATAAGCTTCCACTTCCCAAGTAGCTCCCTCAACTGACTGATTTCTCCATACAACCTTAACTAAGGAAACTTCTTTATTCCTTAACCTACGAATCTAAAGATCAAGAATCTCAATTGGGATTTCTTTATAGAAGAGGCTATCTTTCATGCCCACACTCTCTCAAGGAATAGATGAAAGTGGATCACCAATGCATTTCTTTATCATAGAAACATGAAACATTGGGTGTACTGATGCTAACTCCACAGAAAACTCTAACTCATAGTGTACCTTCATAAAGTGGCTAAAAATCCTATAGGGGCCAACATAGCAGTGACTGAGCTTTTTTTTATTTTTTTACTAAATCTCTTCACTCGTACCATAGGCGAAATCTTCAGATAAACAAAATCACCAACATAAAATTCAAGTTCCTTTTTTCTCACATCAGTATAGGATTTCTGATGACTTTGGGCTATCTTCAGCCTTTCATAAATCATCTAATCTTTCTCCATTGACTCATATACTGACTCTGACCTTTTCAAGAAACTTTACCAATGTCAAACCAACTAATAGGATATTTATACCTCCTACCATAGATAGCCTCAAATGGAGCCATCTGGATAATAGAGTGATAGTTGTTATTATAGGAGAACTCAATCAAAGGTAAGTAACTATCCCAACCACCCTTGAAATCAATAACACAAGCCCTCAATATGTCTTCTAGGGTCTAAATGGTCCTCTTTTCTTGAACATCTATCACCGAGTGAAAGGCTCCAAGATAAACTTAGGTGCTAAGACCCTTTTGGAAAGCCTTTTAAAAGTGAGAGGTAAACTGAGTGTGTCTATTTTAAATAATGGTCAATAGGACCCCATGCAACTTTACCAACTCTCTGAGATAAAGTCTAGTATAGTCCTTAGTTGGATATAAAGTATGGACTGGAAAGAAATAGGCTGACTTGGTCATTCAGTCTATAATAACCTATATAGAATCATGTTGACATCGTGTATGACGTAACCCTGTAAGAAAGTCCATATTCACCACTTCCCACTTCCAAGTGGGAAGGCTAAACTCCTGAAGCTTACCACTAGGTCTCTGATGTTCAACCTTAACCTACTGACAATTTGAATACTTAGATATGAATTATGCAATATCCTTTTTCATACCATTCAACCAATAGACTTTCCATAAATGATGGTACTTCTTAGTGGTTCCTGGATAAATAGAATATCGGGAACCATGTGCTTTTGCAAACATTCGTTGCCTAGAGGCACAAGCTATGACCTTACCTTACTGCATCAACACACCACTAAGACTAATCCTGTAAACATCACAATAAACTTCAAATCCATCTAAACCCTCGAGTAGAGTCAATACTGGAGTGGAAGTTAGTCGAGTCTTTATCTCCTGAAAAATCTTCTTGCAGGAATCTGACTACTGAATCCTGATTATCTTTTGAGTCAATATGGATATGGGAGAGCAAATGGAGGAAAATACTTCCACAAACTATCTATAGTAATCAACCAAACATTGAAAACTCCTAATGTCCATTGGAGAGATGGACCTAGGTCAGTTCCTCACTGCTTCGGTGTTTTAAGGATCAACTCAAATACCTTCACCAAAAATAATGTGATCGACAAAATATATTAATTTCAACTAGAATTTACATTTACTAAACTTAGTAAATAACTGATGATTCTTAAGGGTCTATAAAATAATTCTCAAATGGTCGGCATGCTCACCTTCACTACAAGAATAGATAAGAATATCATCTATGAAAACTATGACTATCATGTCCAAGTACTTCTTGAAAAATCAATTAATCAAGTCCATAAAATCTATAGGAGCATTCGTTAGTCCCAAAAACATAAGTACGAATTCAAAGTGACCATATCTAGTTCTGAAGGCGATCTTCGGAATGTCACATTCTCTGAATCTAAGCTGAAGATTACTAGATCTGAGGTCTATATAAGAGAAATAATTTGCACCCTGAAGCTAGTTGAACAAGTCATCAGTCCTGGAAGAGGATGCTTATTCTTGATTGTGACTTTGTTCAACTAACGGGAGTCGATGTAAATTTTGAGAGAACCGTCTTTCATGTGTACGAAAAGAACTGGAGAGCTCCACGGGGAAACATTAGACCTGATGAAACCTTTAGGACGACATGAATACGGAAAGAAGGGAAACTTTCATAAAATATCTCATAGCCACTCGCCCATAAGTGTGGTACATTTCACACCGATGCACAAAACTCTACTTAACATGGCTTTTTGAAACCTAAGTATATGTTAAATGTTGTTCTCTGATACCAAGTTTTTCACGACCCAAGATAAACCTTTAGTTTTAACATGGTTCTTAAGGCCGCAAGTGACCCTAAGCTAATGCATGGTCTAGCATAAGTTTTGAATAGTGAAAGAAAATAACAAAATACTATTTGAAATTCATTAAATAAATGTTTAAGTAATCAATACAATAACAAAAGTGTTTGAAACACGTCACTAAAGACATAACTAACTATCTGATTGTCTAAAAGCCTCTAAAACATGGTGAGTTTTTGGGACAGGATCTGACTACTGAAACAAACATGAACTAAAATATTGAAAAGTATGATAAAAGTATGATTAGTCCTTGAATAGTGAGGACTCACCATCGTTACATATGAGTGGCACACGAACTATCTAAGTACGATTAGGGAACTAAGTGCCCAAACTTATGTTATAAAACAACATAGCGCAAAAGAAGGTAAGCGGTCAGTACTGTAAATATATTAGTATGCGAGATGAGGATTGAATGATATATATGTAAACTGAGCATGAATGCATGAACATGGAAATAAAATGTGAAACCAAGAATAAGCATGTACTGAGATGATCTGATTAACCGGATAACTGACATATAGATACTTGGTCATACAAATATAATTGATGTAGTTTGAATACTGAACTGAAACTATGCGAGATATCATATAACCAACATACAACATTTGATCTAATCAAGGTCCAACCTATAACCCAGTTGGAAGGGTGTAGGTACCATGCCACGTATACCAATACCGGTTGAGTGAATCCACTAACATGATGTCTCGAAGAGCTAGGCTGTTAGTGTTCTACTGGCGGGTGACCCTTAAGAGAGTATCAACACTCAACTGGCGGGTGACCTCTCATAATCTATGCTGGCTACTGTAACGCCCCAAATCTGGTACTCAAAATGCTACATGGAGCTCATGACACCGAAGGACCATAAGTTAACCCATGACTGATATCTGTACCTGAACACTACATAATACACTATATAAATGTAGAAATAAAGGTTGTAAGGCCATAAGGTTCAAAACTATAACATAACTGATAAAACATAACATATGGATGGGGTATGAAATACCCAAAACAACTGAAATAAACTGTCTGAACATAGTGTAGTTTGAAAAGACTCTAACTGACTGAACTATATGAATAAGGAGTTGATGGGACATATCCCCAACTAACTCCAACTAATAAATTAATTAATGAGATAATAAAGTAATGGTCATGTCCTCAAAGGATGAGGACTCACTGTTAACTCTGACTACTGAGACTGGAATGCTACTGATGTTCTGGAGCTCATGCTTCTGAACCTATAGTTAAAACACCATAGCACAAATGCGTCAGTACGTTTGAATGTACTGGTATGTATATGAGGTAGGCTGAATGCAAAGGGTTCACATGCATGAACTATACTAACTAACTGGATAACATGAATGTGAGAATACATGTATGAATACATAATGACCATAACTGAGTTCGTGATAACATGATTACAGAATAAGAGTACTGATAACATGAGATACTGATAACTATATTACTAAAATGACTACTACTAAGCGACTATATCTGACAGTCTAGTTTATAATGAAACTAGCTGAGTTCCATTCTATTCTGAGTTGATTGTATTTGATAGTCCCAAATTCTGTAGAACTATCTGAGTACTATTTTTTGAGACTGAATGATTGTATCTAACAGTCTTAATTCTGTACTGAAACTATGGGAAGTATTCATCTAATCAACATACCTCAAATAATGCAATATAGCTAAGTTGGGGTCCAATCTGTAACCCTAATTGGGAGGGTGTCAATACCGCACTACTGGTAAGGACAAACTGTGAGTAACCCTCATATAATAGGTAACTCTCTTGAGAATGGTAAGAACCCTTATATAATAGACTACGATGTCTCAACCTACGCTGGTTACATAGTTTTGGAATGCAAGGATTGCTTTTAAGAATCACACCCTCATATAACAGGTGGGTTCCCATCCTTGGGTTCGCTCGGTGCTAATTTCTACTCCCATCTGAATAGACACTGAACATGATTAACTAAACTGACTGGACTGAGTTAACTGAGTTCCATTAACTAGTGGAATACTATTGAGATTATTGAATTTCTGAGATTATCGAGTTTACTAAGTTTTCCTGAGCACATGACTGACTGAATTTCAATGAATATGGCTCGACTGAGAGTATCTTGAAAACACGACACCGATTCTAAGAACACAACTAAATTCTTAGGTACAAGTACCTCTAGGACTCGATAGAGGGAAACTGACAAAGCATGACTTTCTTGAATACATGACCAACATCACAATCCATAATATAATTAGTTGGAGATTTCATGAAGTAAAAGTTCTAAAGCACCGCAAGGGTTACACATGTATCCATAATTCATTGACTAAGACATTTCATCAAATATTTGACATGCATAAACTTGTATATGATTGGGGATTTCATAGTATCATACTAGTATGACACTTTTCTTTCACATAGGCATTTAATTGAACACATGGGGAGCCTGCTTTGGTTTTACAATCATCAACACATCTAATAATCATGGATACATCAATCAAAGTGTAAATTTAAGGGCTTATCATGATTATTAGTCAAATCACCACATCCTAGGGTCAATCATTAGAATATGTAATTTCAAACATGAATCAAAACCCTACAACATCATGAACATGAATTTCAATTCAATTTAAATCATGAATATTCATAAATACACAAATATTAGATTTTGAAAAGAGATTCTTGAGCTTCATGGGTGAAAGGGACCCATGACTCAACACATGACATACCTTGATTGTGAGTTTCTTGAAGTTCTTGAAGAAGGATTTGGATCTTGTTTCTTGGGGATTATCTTTGGGTGAAAACCCTAATTTGATGTTGTAGATGGATAATGAAGTTATGGGCTATGGTCTGGTATAATTAGGGGTTAAAAAGTGTAGAAAAAAACCCAAATACCTTTTGAAAATGGCTTAGAATTGCTAAACGGGATTTGCGATGGCTCGTACGATGGTTCATCGTTGGCTCGATGGTCCGTCATTCTGACCATCGCACCTGGGCCAAAATAGGGACTCACTGCCTTAGTAGCGACGACTTGGGTGACAGACCATCGCAAGTTTGACTGTCCGTCAACCTTTCCGTCCTACCTTAGACAGAAGACTAACTTACTGCCTTAGCTGTGACGGTCTAGGTGACAGTCCGTTGCTAGATCGACGGTCTGTCAACCTGCCCATCGCACTTAGGCAATTCTGAGAACTCTCGATAAAATGACCATAATTTTTTACTCCGATATCGGATGTGGACGAAATTGGTATCATTGGAAAGCTAATTCAATTTCCCACTCAATGAAAAGTGAAAATCTTAAAATTCCACGTGTACAGAAATGGATTATCTTTCAAGTTAAGTTTCTAACATTCTTGGGATAATTTCAAGCTATGTATAAGTACAGGGTACTACAGCTACGTAATTCTGGAACTTATGGACCTTTTCTAAAGGTTTTGTTACTCTACTAGCGGGTGAACATTCATCCCTAGGTTCGCTCAGTGATAAGTCCTACCCTCAACAGAACTGACACTGATATTGATGAAAGGCTTAACATGACTAATACTAACATATGCTCAATATGAGGTTATTCCAAATTTAATGATACAAGTATTCTTTTGAATGACTTGTAACCTGGCATTTGTGACATATATGAATATCTAGGTATCGAGTATTCATAACCTACCAGCATTATCTAATGCAAAATAATATTGACTAATATATACAATCCATATTATAGAAAATCATAAATAACACCCCAATCAATTGCTAATCATGATGTAGACAATTGCATTATCAAATATGTGGAAACATACTTATCAGGAGGGAATATATTTTCATGGATTAACTTGAGAGTTTAGCCAAATAAATTATGAAACTCATACTTCTCATAGAACCTCAGAAAAAAAGGGATTAAACTTGAAAATTTAGAGAACTTTGGGACTCAACTAGTGAAAAGATCCCATTGATGAATAACCCACATACCTGAAGTAGAAGACTTAAAGGAACTTTCTTGAGAATTGGACTTGCTTGAAGAACCTTAGTTTGCTCTTGAGAGAGAAAGAAATCACCTCTTTGGTTCATCTTGGGTGAAATTGATAATTATTTTATGATTTAGGGATTTGGGTCTCTTATACCTCCCTTTGTGAAGACAAAACGACATTGGCTTGGATCTTAAGGGAGTGGGAAAATACATAAAAGTACTTGGAGAAATGTACAGGAAAACACATTCCCTCTGGTTATGAGTCGCGGTCTGACTCGTAACATGCAAGGGTAAATTAAGCGTTAATAATTAAAACCCATTAACTTATTTATTAATTCACTTCCTTTTACCATTAAATAATCAAAATCAACCCTAAAATCCTCCTCGAACTCCATACACTAGTAGTTCTAAGACTTAATTATCAATTACTAGTTATTAGGAAAGAAATCCTCCTTAACGAAGTCAAACGATGAAAATCTAGTGAAAATCATCCAAAATCACCACTATGTTGCCCCAAAAGGAGTTTTCAAAAAATAAACTATTTTGGAAAAATAATTAATTAAATTTATGACTACCTTTATAAAGGAACTTGGTGCTATAGCGAGCATTGATCGGGTCTGACCGTTGCTATAGCAAAAACTTTCTTTGTTGTAGTAGTGGGTATGACATATAGTAGCATGTCTAGTCTTTCCCAAAAATTTCAATTTTGGCAACACACCTTAAAGCTAGGACATTCCAGACATTGCCCTTTACGCTAAGAAAAAATTTGAGAGTTTCACCTACCCAAATTCGATTCATAAATTCTTATGGGTTCCTTAACTTATTAGCTAACTAGAAATCAAATCAAATGCCACCAATATTTCCCAAGTCATTCACAAATTTTCCTAGACCATGCCTCACTCCAATTTTACTCGAAACTAACCTTGCCTGAAATTTAGAACTTTAAATTCGGGTAGAATTTTAACATGGGATTTTCAACAGGAGGTTTATATATAACAACAGAAACGGTCATTACAACAGATACCAATATATCTATCATTCTTCCTTGAACAGTAAAATTCAAAAAATAAGCTAAAAGAGGAGAGAAAAGAATCTTTATATACTCAGACAATTGAGGGTACTTGTGCAGCATGTCCTTATTGGTTTGTCAAGTGGATTTCTTAATTGGACGATGTTTTTATTAAACTTTAACCAAATAAATTTCCTTTATCCTCAAATTTTGAACATCCCAACCTAGAACTGCTATTGGTCCCTCCTCGTAAGCCTAGTCTTCATCTAAAAACAATGACTCTCACTTAATGATATAGTCCCCATCCCTATGGTACCTCTTGTGCATAGAGATATAAAATACTAGATGGACTCTTGACTATACCAGTGGTAGGATAACCTATACGCCGCTAGACCCACCTCTTCAAGAACCTTGAAGGGATTTATATAGTGAGGGTTGAGCTTGTCCCTCTTATGGTCTACATACTCTTTTTTCCTACTTTAAGCATCCAACAACTTAGTTTGAATGAACCTTACTTTCTCTTAAACCACCTTTACCAAATTAGCGCCCAAAGGTTTGACATTGTCAATCACAAATAACCCAATAGGTGACCTATACTTCCTTTTATAAAGTGTCTCGAATAATGCCATATTAATGCTAGATTGATAGCCATTGTTGTATGAAAGCTCACACAATAGAAGTAACTGGTCCTAATAATTACCAAAATCAATCATGCAAGCTATCAATAAGTCCTCTAGAACCTAAATCATCTTCTTCGACTATCCATCAGTTTGAGGGTGAAAAGCCACGCTAAATGTAAGCTTGGTGCCCAACTTCTTATGCAACCTATACCAAAATTTGAAGGTGTATTTTACAACTCTATCAAAAATAATGGTAAGTGGCACCCTATGAAGTATCACAACCTTCTTGACATAGATTTTAGCTAACTACAAAAAGTTGTAGTCTACCTACATAAAAAATTAAGTTTATTTTATTAACCGGTCCATTATCACCTAAATAGAGTCTTATTTTTCCAAAGTCTAATAAAGATCCACTACAAAATCAATAGCAATGTGTTCCCATTCCCAGATAGGTATAAGGATTCTTTGAATCAACCATACAGGACTTTGGTGTTCATACTTCACCTATTGATAATTTTGGTACTTGGACACATAATCCACTATGTCACTCTTCATTCCAGACTACCAATAAAGCTTCCTTAAATCATGGTATATCTTGGTCATACTCGAATAAATAGAATAACATAGACTATGGACCTATGAAAGTAAATCATGAATCATATCACCAACTTAAGGAACACATAATCTTCCATTAAACCACAATACCCCACCTACATCGAGAGTGGAGTCCTCCACCTCCACATGCACCACTTTATTCTGTAGTGCATTCAGTATTTTATCCTCAAATTGTTTGGCCTTAATATGCTCTAATATATTAATAGAACATCCAAACTAGACAACATGCTGCCCCTATTTGAGACCCTAAATTGCATTCTCAAGATGCTATAACTTGAAACTCTCTAGATAAAGCTTACATGGGAACTCTCAAGAATGACAAACTACCCATACTTAGAGCTTTTCAACTCAATGCTTTTTCCACCATATTGACCTTTAGTTAAATCATAATCCTTCAATATTTATATCCATATCCGCTACCTCAGATTCAAATATCTTTGACTAAACATATGTGTAACACCCCATATTTTTGTGCTTGAATTTGAACCGTCGTTTCTATGTGTATAAGCTTTAATCAAAATGATTCTCATGTTAAAATAAGTTTCATGATTACTATCCTAGTGTTAATAGTGCTTTTGAGGTGAAAAATATTTATAGGAAACACTTAGAGTAAAGTTGAGCTAAGAGTTTTTGATTCGTCCTAGTTTTGGTATACAATTCTACATGGGTAGCTTTGAACGTGTATAACTTTTGATATATATGGAAATTCTATCTCAAGACCAACCAAATGATAGATAATTGAGTTATATTTCTAATAATACCAATTTCTCCTCAATTCGATACCTGAGCAAAATGTTATGACCATTTTTGTAAGAAACAATAAGGGGTCGCGATAGCCCCGCGCCGCAAGGGCTATTCCATTAGACTAGGGGTTGCATCGTGAGGGCTATTCCACTGGAATAAGGGTGGCTCCGCGAGGGCTATTTCCATGGTAAAAAGATGCCAAGGGGTAATTAGGTCCTTTCCCCTCAACCCCAATCGTCCAAAGCACAATTTTTATCCTTCCAAGGGGCAATATTTTCCCATTAACTCAAAATTATTCTCTAAAAATCTTTATCCTTCCCAAGAAAAAATTCAAGATCCCTTTCTCTAAAAATCCAAGAGTTCAAGCTGCCAAGTTCAAGTAATCTTAAAGAATCTAGATATTGAGGTATGTGGGGTTTATGAACAAGGACATTCTTCCATTCTTGTGCCAAAAGATTGTTTAAAAGTTTAAGTTATATGATTTGCAATTAGGGTTCATACCCACGTTATCTTGTTTTTAGTTTATTAAATTATTATGTGATTGAAGTATTAAAGTGCATACTTGTTCTCATCTAATTATGTCTTGACTTAAAGATTCTTTATTATGATTTGAATATCATATGTTTGATTTAAAACATTAATTAAAGATTTCCAATTGAATTTTAGGCATGATATTGTATTACAAGTTATATGAAAGAAAGTAAAAGATTGAAGGCTCAAGTTTGAGCATTAATCTTACAAGAAAAGTTTGATCTTTTGATTCAATGACAAGGCTTGGAATCCACAATTTTTTACCATATATATGATTTAAAGCAATGAAGAGAACAGTTGCTTTCTACTATACTAACCCTTATGCTATTTTAAGGTGAGTTTCCTAAAGTATAAGCATATAAGTAATATGGGAGTAGTATTTAGCACCGAGAAGGGAATGCGGATGAGCGTATCCTTAATTCCTAGAAACTATGAGCCACCGTAGGTTTAAGTCCCAATATGGGTTAAGTTCAGTGATCACTAAGATTATGGTTCTATTTCGATGAAAAGGGTAGAACAACTCTCCCCAACACGGGTAAGACGTTGGACTCTATGATAGCTTACATAGTTTATGTCGGTTAGAAGAACCTTCCCAAAAAAGAATAAAAGTAAAGCTCTTAGAATTAAACGGTATGACTCACAAAGTTTATTCTTATGCTTCATTACTCATGTTATGATTTTGTAGTCTTTGTTTTATTCAAGCTCAAGGTGAGTCATTTATACTTAGCATGTATTATTTGAAAGTCTATGTGTATATTAAGTTATATTTTTACTTATGCACTCACCCCCATATACTTAGTACATTCAAGAAGTACTGACCCACATATTTTTCTATGTGCTACATTTCCTCATAATGTAGGTACCAATTATAGTTTGCACATCATAATCATATAGTTTGCAGCTTCCAGTCAGCAGATAATGAGTTCTTTTGATTTGAGAACTTGAGTTAACTATAGTTTAAGTACTATTCATTTATTTAGTCGTATTGATTTGGGATAGCTGGGGGTCATGTACCAGCTACTTATAATCAATATTAGTAAAGGCTTCATAGACAGTTAGTAGAGTGGATGCATTTTATTTCAGTTTTGTTTTGTATAACCAGAGTTGTAATCATTTTAAATTTAAATATGTTCAACTAAAGACATCTGTTTTGCTTATTACTTCCAATTTTATGTATATTAAATCAGTGGCTCAAGAATTATGCCAGTATATGGATTAACTTGGGATCACTTGTGGTCCAAAGCACCGTGCGACATCCAGGGGGTGGTCTCGGGTTGTTACAATATGTTGCAGGCTATGGTGGTTTGCGAAGACCTCAAATTTGACACCATAAAGATAGTGCCTCCAAATCATTAATGCAAACACCACCACTGCCAAATCTAAGTCATGTGTCGAATAGGTCCTCTCATAAGTCTTTAGCTGCCTCAAAGTATAAGCAATGATATTTCTATCCTGCATTAACATAACGCCCAAGCCTAAAAGTGAAGAATAAAAAAACACTATAAAGTCCTTACCTTCAATCAGTAGCGAAAGTATGGATGCTATAGTCATGAGTTTCTTGATATTTTGGAATACATCCTCATATTGATCCTACGAAAAGAATGGTAGTTTCTTCTATGACAACCTTTTCAAGTGCATTGTAGTGGATGCAAAGTTATTGAAAACTTATGGTAATAACTAGCAGGACCCATAAAGCTCCCTGCCTCGATCACTGTACTAGGCTGAGTCTAATTTTTAGCTACCTCAATCTTTTAGTGGTCCATAATTACCCACTTTAAAGAAACTACATGCCACAACAAAGGTACCAAAGATAGCCAGAATTTAAAGTTTGAAAACCTAGAAAACAGCCGCTAATCCCATAGGATCCCCAAAACTATACGAACGTGACCTGCATGTTCCTCCTTATTCCTGGAGTAGACTAGAATATCTTCAACAAACACTATAATGAAAGAATCCAAGAGTGATTTAAATATACTATTCATCAAACTCATAAAAGGCTACATGTGCATTAGTTAGCCCAAAAGACATCACCAAAAATTCATAATGACCATATCTAGTTGTAAAAGTTGTCTTTAGTATATCCTCTAGTCTAATTTCAATTGATGATAACCAAACCACAATGACACACCCTATAACTAGTCAAATATATCATCTATGCGAGGTAAGGGATTTTTATTTTTAATAGTAACTTTATTCAGCTGCCTATAATCAATTTAGATCCTCAAACTACCATCTTTCTTCTTAACAAACAAGAATGAAGAACCCCAAGGTAAAGCATTTAGACAAATAAAACTCTTGTAAGGTAGTTCCAACAATTAGGTTTTGAGATCCCTCAACTTTTCTAGAGCTATTCAACAAAGAGGGATTGATGTAGGCGAGAGCCTGACTCTATGTCGATATAAAAATGTATATCTCTATCCGAAGTTATCCCCGATAGGTTTGAGGATACAAATCCTGGAATTTAGAAGCTATTGAGAATGACTCTGTACAAGGTAAACCCATATATATCCCGGAGATGAGCTAAAAACGTTGAATACCCCTTCCTCAATAACTTTATGGACCGGACAAATGATATAAGTTTCACCAGTTTTGCCTTACACACTCCCTCCCACTTTAGTTTACCCATTCCTAGCATAGATGGAGTCACTAGATTAACATTATAATTTAAAATAGCATGATATAGAGATAACCAGGTCATACCTAAAATTACATCAAAGTCCAACATGTCTAGAATAATCAAGTCTACACATGTTTGAAAACCCACAAATAATGCAAGGAAAAGATGATAAATATGGGTCACTACTACGAAATTACATCTGGAGTATAAATATAAAAGCCAACATATGCTGAACAACTTCAACAAACATAAAGGGTAGTGCGGCAACCCAGTTGGTACCCCAATCTCGGGCCCGTACCCTGCTCCTTTACTATTTCTATCTCCATTAAATGATCCTGAGGTAGGGAAGGTTATACTGATCTTTCAAGGTTCTATCTAGTTTCTGTTTGAGATCCACCCCTGGTGGGTGTGGTTCTTTCCCTCCTTACCCTACTTCTCCCTCTCACTCATCCTATTTTTCTATGGATGGCTCTAAAGTTAGAACAGTTAGTGCAGGGGTTTCTGGCCAGGTTCCATTTTATTTAGTAGTCACCATCCACAAACAAAAGAATGAAAAAGATTAGATACCAATTTGGATCGCTAGATACTAATTTGGATCACTATATACCAATTGGACTCAAGTTATAGCATGAAAGAAGTAGGAATGGAAGATTTCCTAAGTTTCTATAGCCTTCCATAGAAAAGGACATACGTCTATGTACCATTCAATTAGACTATAATGGACCCATTTTGGTACGAAGAGATCAATAAACCTAGGTTCTACTACTAACTTAATCATGACTCAAACCCATCGTGAGTAGCACCCACACTACTCACCCAGTGGGTGAACCATCTACCCCGAAATACCTACTCAAAATCAAATCTTAAAAGAGTTAGAGAACTAATCCATTAATAAATAAATTCAAAATCAAACCATACAACTAAATATAAAATAATGTACTTGACCATAACCATGCCTACAAATCAAAGTTTGTATGTATCAAAACTACTAAAGATTGTAAAGAAGGGAATGCAAACCCAAAATTAAAAGGAAAGCATAAGTCCACAAATAAGAACTATGTCATAAAGTAAAGATCTCATGGTAGAATAAATATGCCACTCACCCTAAAATCAGGAATCAATTGTTAGAATCAAAAGTGAGGTCTGTTGGAGCCGCTAAAACATGCGCTGCACTCACAAAAGTAAGAGAAGAAGTAGTATCAACACACAAGAAAATAATAGTGTACTCGTAGGGTCATTTGATCAACCCAAGATTAGAATATGAACATACAACCATATTATAGTACAACAAGTTAATACATTTCAAACCAACATATACTTAGGATAACAAGCAACAAATAAGCAGTTTAAGATTAAAACCAACAAGTCAATAAAATATCACCAAGTTATGTTCATCCAAGTAAAGTCAAGACATGTAAATAATTATCAAGTGTAAAATATATTTCTTGATTCATTCATGAAACCATCAAACTAATTTTACCCTCGTACAAAAATGCTATAGATAAAAGATCCACCCTCTATCCATGAACCACAGGAGATACTACATCCCGAGCACAAGTGTCTACCAACCTTGTTTTGCCAGTAACCTATGAGAACGTTTCAAATATGTAAATATTTCATATTTAGCAATAAGGTAGGTCAAAATTATAAAATAATGTATAATCATTTGCATCGACTATACCCATCTACATGCACTAACAAGCCACACTACAAAGTAGTTACATGCATATATAGAACAAATTAGATTCAAACTATAAAATCGCCGATCTCAAACCATTTGCACAACTTCTCTTATCTGGGGTCTTGCCCTACTTTGTCCTTTCATGCAATTTTTGCTTGCTCTTGGTCTAGAACATGCATATAAATATATAATTAATGAAATGAACTATCATATTGTGAATTATAACCCAAACCCAACCCCTAAGATCAAGTTTAGGATCATTCCCTTCTCATTCTAGGGGTGTCCTACCATAATTATCCTAAAACTATCAACTCGATGGATAATTTAGTGAATTAACAAAATATAAGGGTAAATTAACCGTCAATAATTAAGACGCATTAACTTATTACCTAATTCTCTCCCTTTCACCATAAAATAACCACAATTAGCCCTAAAATCCTCACCGAATTCCTTAAATTAGTAATTTTAAGGCCTAATTATCAATTACTAGTTAATGAAGAAGAAATTCTTACCTTAACAAAGCCAAATGAAGAAAATCAGGTGGAAATCATCAAAAATCATCCTCCTTTTTCCTAAAATGAGTTCTAGAAAAATAAAATATTTTGAAAAAATAATTAATTAAATCTGAGTATTGACAAAGTCTTACCGTCGCTATAGTGGAAATTTCTCTTATATAGAGAAAGTTTTTCACTATAACAATGCGTTGTCATAGTGGCTTGCATCCATTTATAGCAGTGTTGATGCGATAGAATGTCCAGTTTCGCCGAAAACTTCTAATTCTTTCAACATACCATAAATCTGGGATATTTCAAATAATGTCATTTACGTTAAGATCAATTCTTAGAGTTCTACTTACCCAAATTTGATTCCGTAAATTCATGAAGGTTCCTTAATATCTACTTAACTAGAAATCAAATAAAAAACCATCAATATTTTCCAAATTATTTTTGAATTTTTCTATACCATATCTGGCTCTGATTATTCTTGAAACTAGCCTAGCTTAAATATAACTTCAAATTAGAATAGATTTTTAACATGAAATTTTTAATGAAAGGTTTATACATAATAACATAAATGATTGTTACAGGAACATATTGGTACATATCTAATCTAACACACACAACAAACAAACAACTTAGGGAATGGGTAGCGAGGTACAAAAGGCAACCCCAATTTTACTGAAGGATTTGTTTGAAAAAAGATATCTCAAGTAGTTTTTTTATAAAAAAAAAATTAGACCATAGAGTTTGCCAATTTTTGGTAAAAAATAAAAAAAATAGAAGAAAATATTTATGGGTTCTTTTAAATTTAAAACGTATCCCATACTCTTGCATTTTATAAAAAGAACTCACTAATTATCACTTCAATTATAATTGGGAACTAGCGAAGTTTAACAAGCCATTTTCTAATGGCTCTCTCTTGTGGATCTACTTCTACTTCAAAAAAGATTCATTATTGTAATATAGGACTGTGATGCTTGTACCTATTTTAGGTTGTTATGATGGTGAGTGAGGTAATTATGTTATTAGTAGTTTCTAATAAAATATCATATTATAATTTTTGAATAATCTATTATGTATTTCATAATAATAAAAAAATTGCATCAAATCTAAAGGCGTTCTTCACTGTTTTTAGAATTTATGCAAATAAATCATATTTCATATTTTTTTTCTAAAAAATTAAAATATGTTTCCTGAGAATTATGATAAAAACACATGTTAAGACTTTATTCAAATCTGACTTGCCAAAAATATTTGGAAATTTATGCCAAACGCTAGCTTAAATACACAAGGCCACCTGCTTTGCTTGCCTATTTTATATATACTAGTTAAGCGTATATGCAAAGTGCATGCATATCTCATTAATTGATAATAAATTTACATAAAAACAATAAATTATTGTGTGAATTTATTTAACTAAGAATAAATTTTTAAAAATAACACAAAATTCTTAAGACCAAAAATGTAACTAAAGTTAAAGAGAAACATAATAACTCACCATCACACTAGCAATTAAGGAGCACAATTAAATGCTATAATGAACAAAATTTTACCATTGATATCAAAAATAAAAATTATATTGGTATTGATACACAAAAATAAACTCTAAATACTAAGATAAAAAGATGAACTACATCATACATGAGAATAATAATAAAAAATAATTACTCATAATAATAAATAGAATTATGTTATTAGAGAAGATGATAACATGAGAGTTGTGATAGAAGAGAGTTGAAAGTCATCAACCAAGACACTAACAACACTATAGTTTTATCACATCTAAGTCAGTATCCTAAGGTCAATATTTATTTTAGAATTTATTTTCATATAAGTAATTATTATATTGAGTATTTCAATTAATTTAAAGACCTATTACCTATATATCTATTATCACACATAAAATTTCATACCATAATCTTACTTGCACAAAAATATATGGCAAACAAACCCAACAAAAGAGAAAAAAAAGTATTGATGCAAAAAATAAATAAGGTAATTGATGAGTGGTAAATTTACCACTCATTGGCCCCTAAATTTGTGAACACTACTATGGTTAAATGGTGTTAATGAGATAAATTTATCATTTGAATACACTAATTCTCATTTTTTGTAGGTATACAGGTAATGGAAAGATAAGAAGTGAAGGAAGACAAAAAGTGAACTAAAAGATCAAAGTTAGTGCAAAAGCTAGAAAATTAGGAGGCCCTCAGGTACCGCAATTGCGATGCTCAGAGTCACGATCATGGTCAAGCAATCATGATAGAGAGGAAAACAATCCAGTGACAAGTTTGTAATTTCAAGAAGCTGAACCCAAATTCTTCAAAGGGAAAAATACTTTAACTGTAGAGATATCTCCTAAATATAATTCAATTTTGGGCATTGTAAAAATCCTACAAAATTGGGAAAGACTATTGTAGATAATTTTCCAAGTGATTTTCATTTTAATTGAAGTTGAATTTGAGAATACCCTTGCTTTGTCTCTTCAATGGAAACTTTGAATATCAATTTGGGTATATTACTTCTCTCAAATTTCATGAATAGTTAAACATCTATCTTAGGGTTATGTTGGAATAGGGTGAAAATATGTGTGGGTCTTGATTGTTATTGTGGATTCTTGGTTAATGATGTTGGATTTCACTAATACTTGATTGTTAAATTGAAAATTGTGGGTGAAAGCCTCAATTTTCCAAAATCTAACATTATCCTTGAAAGAGGGATATGAGTATTCTTTTAGATCCCATATCATCCTTGCAAGAGGGATATGGGTGACAAGTATTTGTGAACAATAATTAGATGTTATCCTTTTACATTGTCTTAAAAATAAGGATGGATTATGAATTTGCTATATATTGGGCATCTTTCTGGCAATAGGGATGCCCAATTAAGGTTTTGGGTTGATTTATTTTCCACACCCATGAGGTATTCGAAAGAATCCATGGGTGATATTTTTGGTGTTTGGTTGAAAGACTAAGGTTCATATCATAATCCTTAAGCAATTAAGGTGTAGTGAAGAATAATATCATCATCCATAAGCAATTAAAGTCACCTCCTCTGCCTAAGGTTCAATTCTTTCAGCTGAACACATATTGAAGCTTTTATAATCCAAATAGATATCCACTTGCATCCCATATATATAATGGTGCCAAATCTTTAAAGTAAAAACCACATTCGCCATCTCTAGATCATGAGTTGGATAGTTCCTTTTATGAACATTAAGCTGTCTAGAAGAATAGGCTACCACCTCAATATGTTACATTAACACACATCAAAGTCCCATATATGATGCATCAAAAAATACAACAAAGGCATCAATACTCTCGGGCAGGGTCAAAATTAGCACATAAGTTATCTTATCCTCAACTTCTCAAAGCTACCCTTACAAGCATCGGACCATAAAAACTTAACCTTCATTTGAGTCAAATTAGTCAATAGAGCAGCAATAGGCGATAAACTCTCCACAAACCTCCTTTAATACCTAGCCAAGCCCAAGAAGCTCCTAATGTCGGTTGGAGTCATAGGTATATGCTATTTCTTAATTACCTCAAATTTTTGTGAATTCACTTTGATCCCCTCACTAGAAATAATATGACCAAGAAAAGTCACAACATCCAACCAAAACTCGCACTTAGAAAATTTAGCATACAACTTTTAATCTTTAAGGGCCTATAATATAATTTAGAGGTGATTGGCATGGTCCCCCCACTCTTAAAATGCATAAAGATATCATCAATAAATACTATGATAAACAAGTCCAAAAAGTGTCTGAAAACCCAATTCATAAGATCCATAAATGTAGCCAGAGCATTAGTCAACCCAAATTACTTAACCAAAAACTCATAATGACCATACCAGGTTTGCAAAGCAGTCTTGGGAATGTAAACCACCTAAATTTTCAACTGATGATAGCCCAAATGAATATCAATCTTAGAAAATCATCTAGTACCCTGAGCTGATCAAAAAGATCTTCAATCCTCGGAAGAGGGAACTTATTCCCACAAAATTCTAATCGTTTCAGTCATATATAGCATGCCAAATGAGGTCTAGACTCAAAATATTTCAGCGAAGTATTGACAATTAGACACATTTTTGGCCTCGATAATTCAATGACTTTATTTTTTTTATCCTTACGACCTTAAAGTGTCAATTTTTAGATTGATTCATGATCAGAGATATTAATAGGTTTTCTCAGATGAGTTTTGGATTTTTTGAACATCGTTAGAAGTCTAACTGGATATCCAAAATAGTGAGTCAACACGATCTTGATTTGTCACATCGTCTATCATGTTGACAGTATCACAACCAGTATCAAGCATTCAATTTCCAATGATCCAATACGATCTCGATGCATTGCATCAGCTATTGTATCAACCCTATCGATGCGATGCATTGATCTATGCATTGTTGGGTGCATTTTTTTTGTAATTAAAATCTATGTCTAGAGGGTTATTTAAGTAAATTTCCCCACTTGATTCATCCCTAAAACACGAAATTAAGCTATCCTAAGGGCAAAATCACTCACTTTCTCTCAAATTATCTAAAGAAAAAAACCTTAGGCCATTCAATTTCAAGTCCAAGCTTTAAGAACACACCAACGATTTTCAAGAATATAATTACCAAGGTATGTTAGGTGTTCATTCTTGGGTTTCCTTCCATCCTTGGAGTTCAAAAAACATTTTTAAAGTACAAGTTTATTGATTTTATGATTTACATGTTTAAGTTGGATTGTATTCATATGTGTATTGTTATGTGGTCTTCAATCCATGATTAATTATAAGTTTCACAAAACTAAGATAGCATCTGTGATGAATTATATGATTCTCATGATTAATCCTTGAATTTGCAAGTTGAATGTTGTGGCCATGGTATTTATATATAGTTATTATTATGTGAAATAATCATGCTCCCCAAGTGTTTGTTAGAATGCCTATGTGAATTGAATAGTGAAATCATGACATGCCAGCATGTGTTCCCATTCATGTATAAGTTTATGTCTTGCAAGCGTTTGACAAAATGTCTCAATGAATGAATCATGACTAAGTGACTAACTAGTAGGTTTTCAGAGCTATGCCATGTTTTACTATTGATGTTATCGAGTGTTGGGGGTATTTAATACCTAAAAATCTTGCTATTTACCTAGAATTATAGTAGCTATAGAATAGTCTCAGTAGTGTTACGAATAGTAGTAGTCAGTCAGTTACAAAACTTAGTGAACTCAGTCCAGCTCAGTTAGTTAATATGATCTGTAATAGTTCAGTCAAGCCTCGTATAGTCTAGTGATCAGCTCAGTGTCTATTTAGTTGGGAGTAGGATTCAGCACCGAGCAGACCTAGGGATAGGGGCTTACCTTATAGTTAGGGTGTGACCTTTAGTAGCCGTCCCTTAGTTCCAAAACTACGTAGCTAACATAGGTTGAATATATCAATCTACCATTTGAGGGTTGATAAAGTGTTCACCTGCCAATTGAGGGTAACACATATCTCACCTGCCAGATGAGGGTGATTCTTTAGTGGACCTACATACCCGTTGTTAGTACCCATGGCACAACGTTAATACCCTTCCAACTAGGGTCACAGTTTGGACTCCAACTAAGTTCATAATCGGGGTATGTCGGTTAGATGAACACTCCCACAGTTACAATTTTAGTTTCAGACTCAGTATAGAATTTAGTTTAGTTTTATAGAATCAGGACTGTTAGAAATAGTTACCCAATTATTAGTAATATAGTTATCAGTAAACTCAGATATCAGTCACTCAGTTATCAGAACTTAGTATTCAGTTTCAGTATGATCTCAGATACATTGTATATATATAAATATGTAAATGCATAGTATTACATAATTAGCATTTACAACAGATTTAGTTATCCATGTACTCTCATTCAGTTATATACTTATCATTCAAATAGTTATTGTCCATGCATACGAACCCTTGTATATCAGCCTACCTCACTTAGAATTCCAGTACATTCAAAGTACTAATGCATACTCTTTTATTTTTCCTTATGATGTCTCATATCATAGGTTCAGATGCTCAAGTTTCTGACCATGCTTAGCCAGATTCAGTTAGAAGTAGCAGATTTAGTAGTGAGTCCTTATCCATCGAGGGTATTATTCTTTTTTAGTATATAGTAGATTCAGTATTTTACTAGTCGGAGCATGCTGGGGGCTTGTCCTATCAACTCCATATTCTGACAGATTAGTAGAGGCTTTTCAGACTAGATTAGTTTAGATAGTATTTAGTTTTCAAATGTTATTATCAGTTGCTATATTTATCAGTATTTAGATTATGAACCTTATGGCATTTCAGCCTATCTTACATATTATTTTAGTATTATTATTCAGTGTTCACAACAGGTACCAGTCATGGGTTAGCTTGTGGTCCTTATGGGTTGTAAGCACCGTATGATGTCCGGGGTGCAGACTCCAGGCATTATAAACTTGGTATCAAAGCCTAAGGTTAAACAGAGTCCTAGAGAGTCTGAAAGCCACATCAATTAGAGTCTTGTGCATGGGTGTGTAGCACGCCAAACTTATGGACAAGAGGCTTCAAGGAATTTTTAGAAAACGTTTCCCTTGATTCAGTATTCATCTCATGCGAGTGAGAATGAGCTCAAGTTAAACTCTCCATATAATCAAATTTTCCCTTCGATTTATAGAATATGACTCCTAAAAATACTAACGGAAGAAGAACTGAAAACTAGCCAACATCTCCGCCCATTCAGGCAGATCCCCTGGGTGAGCCTGTTTCTCACATAGAATTCAGAGCAACTTTTACCACTCTAGCCCATTTTGTAGCAGCCCAGAATAAATTTCCAATTGCTTTTTAGGATAACCCAGTGGACAATGCTGTTGTAGCTAGAATTTCGGACTTCACCCAAATGAACACTTTTTCATTTTCAAGGTCTAAGTCTGAAGAGGACTCACAGGAATTCCTTGACATGGTGCAAAAGGTCACAGATATGATAGAGGTAACCACTAATGAGAGTTTTGAGTTATCTATATATCAGTTACAGGATATAGCTTATACATGGTTTAAGTAGTGGAAGGTAGATAGTGCCACAGATGCAGGACCTGTATAATAAGAGGAGTTTGATACTTCCTTTCTAGATAGGCTCTTCCCATTTGAGTTGTGGGAAGCTAAGGTGTTAGAATTCATTAACTTAAAGTAGGACAAAATAACAATGATGGAGTATCTCTTAAGTTTACTCAGTTAGCTAGATATATTTCTCATGTGGTTGCTGATAATAGATCTAAGATGAGTAAGTTTATATCTAGGGTATCCAAAAATGTGGTCAAGAAGTGTAGGACCATAATGCTAATTAAAGAGATAGACTTAGCTAGATTGATGGTCCATGCTCAGCAGATAGATGAGCAAAAGACTAAAGAGAAAGAGAGAAAGAGCAAAAGGGCTAGAATAGGCAGCTTTAAATCTAATCAGCCTAAGTCAAAGGGTGGTAATCGTCCTTAGTTCCTCCCAAAATCTTAAGTACCAGCTTCGTCCTCATCCAATGCTCCAGTGCCTAAGTTAAGAAATGGTATTAAGGATAGGGTGCCAGGCTCTAAATCTCAGGGTAGTGTTAGCAGTGCTCAAACAAATCCTCTTTGCCAGAAGTATGGTAGAAACTATCAGGGTGTCTGTAAAGCTGGTAGCGATGTGTGTTTCAAGTGTGGTAAGCCCGGTCATAGAATCAGATATTGTCCTCACTCATGTTCCGAGGGTCAGTACAATCGTCCCCCAGCTTAGTCCGATCGCCCGAATCAGTAGGATGTTAATTCCAGTGCCACCAGTGAGCAACACCCAAATAAACTCTATGCACTTTAGTCTTGACATGATCAGAAAATTTTTCCTGATGTGGTCACTGGTATGTTACAAGTTTATCATTTACATATTTATGCTTTGCTAGATCCAGGAGCTTCTTAGTCTTTTGTAACTCCTTCTATAGCTGATGACTTCAAAGTCGGTCTCAAAGTCCTAACAGAGACCTTCTTAGTCTCTACCCTACTGGGTAAAAATATCATAGCCCGATGGGTATACAGGAACTGTCCGGTTATGGTATCTCAGAAAGTTACTTTAGCAGGCTTGGTAGAGCTAGAGATGACAGATTTTGACGTCATTCTCTACATGAATTGGATTTATTCATGCTATGATTTAGTTGACTATAGAAATAGAGTTGTCTATTTTTAGTTCCCTAATGAACCTGTCCTAGAATGGAGGGGTAGTACTTCAGTACTTAGGGGTCGACTTATTTCCTACCTTAGAGCGAGAAAAATGATATCCAAAGGGTGTATCTATCTACTAATTTGAGTTAAATACTCTGGCTCTGAGACCCCTAATCTTGAGTCAGTTTTAGTAGTATGTGAATTTCCAAATGTGCTTCCTGAAGATCTTCCTGGAGTACCTCCTGAAAAGAAAATATATTTCAGAATAGACCTTCTTCCAGACACTCAGCCTATCTTTATTCCGACATATAGAATGACTCCAGTAGAACTTAAGGAATTAAAAAAACAATTGAAAGACCTTCTAGATAAAGGATTTATCAGATCCAATGTTTCCTCATAGGGCACACCAATTTTATTCGTGTGTAAGAAGGATGTTTCTCTCAGAATGTGTATTAACTGTTGTTAGTTGAACAAAGTCACCATTAAGAACAATTTTCCACTTCCCAAAATCAATGACTTGTTTGACTAACTTCTGGGTGCCAATTACTTTTCTAAGATAGGCCTCAGATCAGGCTATCATCAGCTCAGAGTTTGAGAATGTGACATTCTAAAAACAACTTTCAAAACTTGGTATGGTCACGTTGAATTTCTAGTCATTTAATTTGGTCTTACTAATGACCCAAAAACTTTCATGGACTTGATGAACCGCATGTTCATGTAGTACTTGGACATGTTCGTCATAGTCTTTATAGATGATATTTTTGTTTACCATCTTATAATAGTAGCACAGACTCTCAAATCCCATCAGTTGTTTGCCAAATTCAGTAAATATGAATTTTTGCTAAGGTCAGTAGCTTTCCTTGGTTATATAGTTTTCGGTGATAGTATTAGAGTTGATCCTTAAAAGACTGAAACATTGAGAAATTGGCCTAGACCCATCTCTTCATTAGATATTAGGAGTTTCTTTGGTTCGGTTGGCTATTACTGAGGGTTTATTAAAGGATTTTCATCTATAGCATCCCCTATGTCCAGATTGACTTAGAAAAAAGTCAAATTCCTGTGGTCAGATTCCTCTGAGAAGAGTTTTTAGGAGTTGAAGACTCGACTCACTACAACCCAGTTTTGACTTTTCCAGATGGTACAAATGGTTTTATTGTGTATAGTGATGCTTCCAGAGTTGGTTTGGGGTATGTTTTGATGTTGAGAGGTAGGATTATAGCCTATGCCTCTAGACAACATAAGCCCCACAAAAAGAACTACCCCACTCATGATTTTGAGTTACCAGCTGTAATGTTTACCTTAAAGATTTATAGGCACTATTTGTATGGGGTATATTTTGATGTGTTCACGGACCACAAAAGTTTATAGTATGTATTTTCTCAGAAAAACTTGAATTTGTTTTAGAGAAGGTGGTTAGAGTTGTTAAAAGACTATGACATGAATGTTTTCTATCATCAGGGTAAGGCTAATATAGTGGTTTATTCTCTTAGTAGATTGTCCATGGGTATGTTGCCCACATTGAGGATGGTAAGAAAAAGTTAGTTCAGGAGGTTCATCAGCTATCCAGGTTGGGTATTCATTTGGTTGATTCAGCTGAGGGTAGTGTATGGGTGTAGACTAGTTCAGAATATTCTTTGGTTTTTGAAGTAAAAGAAAAGTAGGATAGAGATCCCAGTTTAGTTAAGTTGAAAGAGTCAGTCAGAGATCAGAAAGTAGAGGTTTTCTCCCAGGGGGAGATGATGTATTGCGTTTCTAGGGTAGGCTATGTGTGCCATATGTGGATGGCATGAGGCAGAAGATTTTTGCAGAAGCACATGGTGCGCGTTACTTGATTCACCCAAGAGCCACTAAGATGTACCACGACTTACGAGAAGTCTATTGGTGGAGTGACATAAAAAAAGACATTGCAGAGTTTATGGCTAAGTTCTCTATGTGTCAGTAGGTTAAGATTAAGTACCAGAAGCCTATTAGGTGTATGGAAGAGTTTAATATTCCCACTTGGAAGTGGGAGAAAGTGAACATGGACTTCATGACGGGTTTGTCTCGTACTTGTCGTCAACATAATTTGATTTGGGTCATTGTGGATAGGATGACCAAATCAGCCCATTTCTTTCTAGTTCATACCTCTTATTTAATCGAGGTTTATGCCAAGATCTATGTTAGAGAGTTAGTCAGATTGTATGGAGTTCTGTTGTCCATCATTTTAGATAGAGGTACGCTGTTTACCTCTCACTTTTGGAAAGCCTTCAAAAAGGGTCTTGGTACCCGAGTTCACCTCAGTACAACCTTCCACCCTAAAAAAGATGGTCAAGCAGAAAGAAACATTCCGACTCTAGAAGATATCATAAGAGCATATGTTGTTGACTTTAAGGGTAGTTGGGATGACCACTTGACTTTTATTGAGTTTGCGTATAACAACAACTGACATTCTAGTATTCAAATGGCTCTACTTGAGGCACTTTATGGGAGGAGATGTAGGTATCCCATTTTTTGGTTAAAAGTAGGTGAGGCCATAGTAGTAGGGCATAACTTTGTATTTGATGCCTTAGAAAAGGTTCAGTTGATTAGGGAGAGGCTTAAGATAACCAAGAGCTGACAGAAATCATATGTAGATATGAGGAGAAAGAATTGATGTTGGGAGTATTTACACGCCTAAACACCATAATTTACCCATGTTATAGCTAAGTTTTGAGGATAAAATATATAATTCCTGCACCTTTAGTCCATTTTCCTGTAAGTGACCTAACCTATGTGTTTAGCATATTTTTCAGGTATTAATGATGAAGATTTCATCACTTTGTGGACCTTTGGGCAGCAAAGGAAAACTTCACACATGAGGGAAGGCAGCTTTTGGAAGCTTGTGGACTGAATGTGATTCATGGAGAATTTGTCCCGGGGCAAAATCAGTATTTCTAAATACTTAGGAATGCAGCAGTAACTTAGTAGGACAAGGATGTTATAAAAACCTTATTTGCTGAATTTTTCAGAATTCATTCAACACTTTATCATTATTCAGTTTACCGATTCTGAAATTGTGGAATAGAGGAAACGGCTCACGTGAGGCACGAAAAAGGAGAATCACGTCATCCTTGTTTTGACGCCATAGCATCTCCATCGTGAGATTGTTCTAGTTTTGGTATGATGATGATGTCTACTTTGTTTTCCGTTGTGATCATGAGTAGCTAAACTTCTCTGTTAGGGTTATGAAAGCCTCGTAATATACTATCTATTGCTATGAGTTTGTGAATTCTTGATGTGTATGCTACTTATATCATTACTCTCTTCGTTTTAATTAATTTCTTATGGTTGCAAACATAAGGAACACGCCATTATACAATTAACTTGTTCAAGAGAAAAGTTACATGTATGGAAAAGAGAGTGTGACAAGAAAATAGGGCTTCCAACCCCTGTTTACACGTTAATGCCTTAACCGGATTAACTTTCTTGGAGAGTTCGTACCATTAGTTATACACTTTAGGATCGGGAGAGCTAAAGTGAAATAATCCTTGATGGTTGGGAAACACTTGGATTTACAATTAGAATACGAATCTCTATAAGTGTATGCATGTCGAAATTCGGCATTACTCATAGTTAATAGATACGTAGAACTTACAAGGTGGACATAACCCTAACTTATTATTCTCTGTGATTAAATCTTACAACACTTAGCATTTCAACGTTACTTTGATAGCAATAATTCACGCCTAAAACAATCCCCCCTTTTCCGTAGAATTTTCGACTAACAGTCTACTAATAATTGCAACACTTAGTGACCAAGTATTCCTTGTGGGATTCGACACACAACCCAGTTGGGTTCTATATTTGACAGCGACCACTTACACTTTCTAACGAGAGCTGTAGTTTGGGCGTTGTCAAATTTTGGCGTCGTTGCCGAGGAATACGGTTGTCAACTAAGTTTGTGATTGTTAATAGACCCTTTGGTCAAAGATTCTATACTTTTACTTTTAGTTGTTGTTTTTGTTTTATTCAGGTTTGTTTGAGTGCATGCCAAACACTCGAAGTTCAGGTCAGCCATTGTTACCCATAAACCCTGAACCGCAACTTATTGGCAAAATGGAGGCACAACGAGACATTGAAAGAAGGGCAGCTCAATAGGAGCAGGCTAGATTAGCTGCATTGGCAGCCGCTCAAGTGCATCAACAGAATATTGGTAACCCAGGTCGAGCAACAAATCCTGATAATGAGGACCTGGGTGATGATGAGTTACTAAACCCAAGGCGGGCTGATGAAGTGGCGGCACCTGTGAACAGGAGAGATCGTCAAGCTAGAATGAGACCTGAACATAGAGCTGTACAGATTCTTTTTGATGATGATGATGACGATCTGGATAGGGCTGGTGCCACAGGAGCTATTATTCCTCCGCCCTTGGCACTCGGAGCCAAGTTCAATATCACTAGCACCATGATTTAGCTATTACAGATCAAGGGATTATTTGGTGGACTTGCAGGCGATGATCCGAATATGCATCTGATCAATTTTATCTCAACATACAAGTCGTTTGACAATCCAAGAGTTGGATAGAATGCAATTCGGCTGCGCTTATTTCCATTGTCTCTATCTGGAGAGGCAACTCTATGGTTGAACGGGCTAACTCCTGATTCTATTACTAATTAGAGGAAATTGAAAGATGCTTTCCTAAAAAGATTCTTTCCGCCATCCAAGAGAGCACAACTGAGGGATGAGATCAGCAATTTTCGACAACTTCCAACTGAAGCTCTCCACGAAACATGGGAGAGGTTCAAGAAGAAGCTCATGCGGTGCCCAAATCATCATATGACCAATGCTCACTTGATGGAGATATTATACAGGTCTTTGAATTCGGTGACTAAGCCAGTGGTTGATAATGCTGCAGGAGGGTCATTCATGGACCTTACGTTTATTGAGGCTAGTGATATGCTAGATCGTATGACAAAGCAGAGTAGAGCTTGGTATACCAGGGATTCTAAGGTAGCAAGCTCTACTGTATCTATCGGTATGACTGCAGAACAATGGCTAAGAGAAGAGGAACGTGACCAGGATATGGCGCACATGAAAATGCAGATGGATCTTCTTACCAAGCATTTATTATCAGGGAAGACCGAAAAGGTTAAGGCCGTTGTATCACGGGGAAGAGATGAATCCGACTCTGAAGAAAAAGCGAATTACTTGAATAATCAGGGGGGTTTCCGAGGTAATGCCCAAGGAAACCAATGTCGGAACTATTATGATAAATCTGGACACAAGGACCGTGATCAAGGAAGTTGGAAGAATAAGACTGATAGGAGTGGTTTGTATGTTCCTCCTGGAAATCGTGAGGCCGCGGCATCTGGATCTGGGAAGATGTCTATGGAAGATATGATGGCTAAGCTGTTGAAAGGAGTGGAGGCAACCAACATGGGCGTAACTGAGGTAATGAATGATTTGTCCTCTATAAATCAATTGGTCGACTCGCATTCCACTGCAATAAAACAGCTGGAACAACAATTGAGCCAACTATCAGCGGCATTCAATCAAAGAAAAACTGGCACCTTACCTAGCGACACTGTGCAAAACCCAAGGAACAATGGATCATGTATGGCTATTACTACCAGGAGTGGTAAGGTGTTGGAAAATCCATCCAAAGGCAAATAGGTGGTTGATGATATAACAGAGAATGTTAGTGAAGCAGATTGTGATGATGCTGTTGAAGCTGAAGAGAACGTTCATGATGTTACTCCTAGATGTCACCATCCTGAAAAGAGTGATAATCGGAAGCAAGATAAAATGGAAGTGGTGGAGAAAACTCTTCCCCTTCCACCACCATATTTTCCTCAGAGACCGAAGAAGAAGGCTGATGACACTCCTGAAAAGATCGATAATCGGAAGCAAGATAAAAAAAAAGTGGTGGAGAAAACTCTTCCCCTTCCACCACCACCTTTTCCTCAGAGACTAAAGAAGAAAGCTAATGATACAAGGTTCAGTAAATTCATGACTATGTTGAAGTAGTTGACTATTAATGTACCTTTGGTAAAGGCGCTGGAGCAGATGCCTGGGTACGCCAAATTCATGAAGGACCTTTTGACGAAGAAGCGGGCAGCAAGCTAAAAGCTGGCAGATAATGTTCATCATTGCAGTGCAATTGCCACAAGGTCTTTAGTACAGAAGAAGGCAGATCCTGGTGCTTTCACTATTCCTTGCACGGTGGGATCTATGAATTTTGCTAAGACATTATGCGATTTTGGGGCTAGCATCAATTTGATACCGCTATCCGTCTACATAAAGTTGGGGTTGGGCGATCCGACACCAACCAATATGCGTCTTTTGATGGTAGATAGGTCGGTAAAATGACCTGTTGGTATCTTATATGATGTACTGGTGAAGGTTTCTACCTTCATTTTTCCTGCAGACTTTGTGATTTTGGATTGCGAGGTGGATTCTGAAGTTCACATAATCTTGGGACGCCATTTCCTCGCAACTGGAAGTGTGCTTATTGATTTAAGAGCTAATGAGCTTTTATTTCGGCTGAATAACGAAGTGGTCCGTTTTGATGTATGCAAATCGATGAAGCAGCCTAGAGATATGAATATGTTCTCTGTAGCTGATGTTTATCATGAGGATGAGAAAAGATTATCTGTAGAGAAGCAGCTTACTGTTGAGCCATTGTCTGCTGTGCTTTTGAATTTTGAGAGTGAGGATGTTGAAGATCATGAAGAAACTATTTGTGCTCTAACAGGAATAGGGTCCTATTCTCATGCCCCTAAGAAGTTGGACCTTGATCTTAAGAATCGAACTTCACCAACAGCGAAGACTTCCATTGAAGAGCCACCAGTGCTAGCATTGAAAGAGCTCCCCAGTCATATAAGGTATGCATTCTTGGGAAGTGGAAATACACTTCCGGTGATTGTTGCGGCTGATTTAGGTGAACAGCAAGTAGCGACTCTCATCTCTGTTCTGAAGAGATACAAGAGAGCCACTGATTGGACTATTGATGATATAATTGGTATCCCTCCTGGGATATGTATGCACAAGATTCATCTCGAAGAAGATTGTGTACCCACTGTTAGGCATCAGCGTCGTCTGAATCCATTCAGAAAATGAGAGCCACCATCTATCTCGATGAAGTCTGAGTAATCGAGGTAACTATGTCATGCCGCGACAATAAATCAAGCGCTACCTGGGAGGCAACCCATCGTTTTTACTTATTTTGTTTTACTAGGAGTTTGTTTTTGTTAAATAAAAATACAAAAACAAGAGTCGAGCCACGACCAAACCTAAGGCGCTTGATGGGAGGCAACCCATCTTTCTAATCGTTTTTGTTGTTTTTGATTAAGTGTAGGTACAAGATGTACAAAGGATAGGATTAATCCCAAAATTTTGATTTGAAAGTGAGCCATGTTAAAGGTGGTAAGTTAGGAATGAAGGAGCAAAGGCTATCGGTTAGGCATTGCCTATGCGAATCTAGGCAATGAACAAGGCAAGGCCTATGTCATTGCCTATGCTCACTGCCTCAACTAGGAAATGGACAAGGCAAGGCCTATACAAATCTAGGCAAGGCCTATGTCATTGCCTATGTTCACTACCTCAACTAGGCAATGGACAAGGCAAGGCCTATATAAATCTAGGCAATGGACAAGGCAAGGCCTATTCAAATCTAGGCAATACCATAGGGGCCGCCTATGCCCAACTAGGCAATACCATAGGCGCCGCCTATGCTAAGCATAGGCAAAGCATTAGGCGCCGCCTACTTATACATTTTTGTCTCCTAACCCAATTTTACATGGATAAAACCCGACCCACGGCTTAGTCTATAAATAGATCTTCAACCTTAAAACAAAATGCAATTGTTTGCTCAACATAGGCGCCGCCCAAGCTTCCCTATTCTCTCAAAATTTTTCTTTTTGTTCATCTAATCTTGCAAGCTCATCTTCCGGATCCATCACTAAGTAAGTTATTCTTTTATATTCCATAGTTGTTGCGATGCTATATGTATAATGATTTATTAGATTTCGAAGTGGTGTTTGGTGATAAAATAAATATGGTTGGTTTGCTATGATGAATCTCGTTGAGTAAGAGGATAAGTGTGGGCATTCTTGACTTTGCTCCAACTTGCATTTGATTGTTGTACATTGTCATATTTTTATGGAATCGAAATTGTGAAGGTAATGCATAATCTTGAATGTGAAAGATTGAATGTTTGAATGACTCGTTCATCGAGATACCGATCATGATTGACCACAAGCATAAGATGGTGTGATTATTTCTATATAACAACATGATACGATCTCTATGTGGTGGTATTGTTCAAAAAGTGCACTAATCCAAACATGAAAGTATAGTCAAGATTACATGAAAGTATGACTGTGCTAAACATGTTGTTGGAACATATCGCCTAAATGTATGTCGATGAAGTCTGAGTAATCGACATCACTCACTTAATTAGTCTGTGCCAACAAATTAAGTGTGGGGTGGTGCCATTACTATTTGTTTGTCGATTGAATCTTCCGAGATGAAGCTAACATGACTCTATTTTAATCTCAGGTAGAATGGCCCCAAAAGGACGACAAGGAAAAGAAAAAGCGTCCACCTCACAGAAAGGACAGAAAAGGTCAAGAAAGGAGCAAGCTGAGTCCTCCTCTCTACAAATACCTCAACGCACTTTTGGGATCCAGTGGGGTACATTTTGAGGAAACTCTGAGGATGACAACTCTGATGATGATTCCGACGCAGGGGGTATGACCCAGACATAGAAGAGGAGTCCGACTAATCAGGTTTTCCTTATTTATTTTCCACTGAGGGCAGTGTGTCCCGTCTAAGTGTGGGGTGCTAGTATTTGTATGTTGTATTGTACTTATTTGCCTACATTTATTCTTGTTTGTTAATTAGTCGTAATTAGTTAGTTAAATTTTAGTTTTTTTAGATTTTGCATGAAATTGTTCTGATAGACGGCATGGTGTTATAACAAGAGTTTGTGCTAAAGTCATTACTATTGAGACATTTAGGCTCTAAGTGTGACTCACTGTGTGATAATTGTGTGGTTTAATTCATTCATCTGTCGGGTCAAGAGTCTATAATGCTCCCAAGTAAGTTGACCATGTGCCTTGTGTGGGTGAGGATATAGTATATTTTGTGTTGTGACTGATGCTAGAACTTGCCTGGTGTGTGTGTGAAGTGAAATAAAGAGTGTGAGTTTAGAAGATGATTTAGGCATTTCTTTGGCAGCCTGTGATTTTTTACCTTCTTTTTACCTACCCGTGTACATTATCCTAGTTAACCCCTTTGAGCCTTTAGCTATTTTCTTTGACAGCCTCATATGTAGCCTAATCCATTTATTTTTCAAGACCATAATTTGATCCAAATTCCTAAGCGCTTTAAATTGTAGAGTCATGTGATAAAATAAGAGGAAATTGGGTGAGAGTAATGCCTCAGAGTGTATCGGTACTTGAAATTGTTGTGAAAAAGAGTGGCTATCATAGAGGTGTTTTATAAAATAAAAAAAAGAAAAAAATAATAAATAAATAAATCAAAAAGAAAAAAAAAGAATTAGAAAAATAAAAAGATAGTTGTGTTTATAATTGAATAACAAAATAGGTGAAAAGGGGTTGGTAGATGAAAAGAAAGTAGAGGGGTTGTTTAAAAGAGAGTGTCAATGGCATAACGTAGTGTATTAAAGCGCTTAGGGAACATTGTCACTATTTCTGGCCAAAATAGGCCTGCCTGTCCCTTAGCCTACATTACAACCTGTAAAGACCTATTTGATCCTAAGCTTAGCACTCTGATATTAGTAGAGCATTACACTAAGGGCAAGCCTATGGTCATCAGTTGCAACATATAAAAACTTTGTGAGAGTGAGAGCAAGGAGAATCTTGTACCCATGTTTCAAAAAATGCAAAACTTGTGAGTGATTATGGGTGATATCTTGTGTGAGACACACATGGTTGATGAGTTTTGGGTAGTGTTATATGATTCTTTGTGTCTTAACTTGTGGATAAAAATTGATCATCATCACGAGTCTATGTTGGAGGTTGAATTGTTTCTAGTAGTGATCAAGAAACCTACTTTTTGTTAATAATTGCCTTGCATGTCTTGTTGAACATTTTATGTTGCTATTGTAAAATTCTAGTTAGGTGTTTGCATGGACGTAATATTTTGTTCGAGGATGAACAAAGCTTTAAGTGTGGGGTGGTGATGTTGGGCGTATTTACACGCCTAAACACCACAATTTACCCATGTTATAGCTAAGTTTTGAGGATAAAATATATAATTCCTGCACCTTTAGTCCATTTTCCTGTAAGTGACCTAACCTATGTGATTAGCATATTTTTCAGGTATTAATGATGAAGATTTCAGCACTTTGTGGACCTTTGGGCAGCAAAGGAAAACTTCACACATGAGGGAAAGCAACTTTTGGAAGCTTGTGGACTGAATGGGATGCATGGAGAATCTGTCCCGGGCAAAATCAGTATTTCTAAATACTTAGGGATGCAGCAGTAACTTAGTAGGACAAGGATATTATAAAAACCTTATTTGCTGAATTTTTCAGCATTCATTCGACACTTTATCATTATTCAGTTTACCAATTCTGAAATTGTGGAATAGATGAAACGGCTCACGTGAGGCACGAAAAAGGAGAATCACGTCATCCTTGTTTTGACGCCATAGCATCTCCATCGTGAGATTGTTCTAGTTTTGGTATGATGATGATGTCTACTTTGTTTTCCGTTGTGATCATGAGTAGCTAAACTTCTCTGTTAGGGTTATGAAAGCCTCGTAATATACTATCTATTGCTATGAGTTTGTGAATTCTTAATCTGTATGCTACTTATATCATTAGTCTCTTCATTTTAATTAAATTCTTATGGTTGAAAACATAAGGAACATGCCATTATACAATTAACTTGTTCAAGAGAAAAGTTACATGTTTGGAAAAGAGAGTGTGACAAGAAAATAGGGCTTCCAACCCTTATTTACACGTTAATGCCTTAACCGGATTAACTTTCTTGGAGAGTTCGTACCATTAGTTATACACTTTAGGCTCGGGAGAGCTAAAGTGAAATAATCCTTGATGGTTGGGAAACACTTGGATTTATAATTAGAATACGAATCTCTTTAAGTGTATGCATGTCTAAATTCCGCATTGCTCATAGTTAATAGATACGTAGAACTTACAAGGTGGACATAACCCTAACTTATTATTCTTTGTGATTAAATCTTACTACACTTAGCATTCCAATGTTACTTTGATAGCAATAATTCATGCCTAAAACAATCCCCCCTTTTCCGTAGAATTTTCGACCAACAGTCTACTAATAATTGCAACACTTAGTGACCAAGTATTCCTTGTGGGATTTGATACCCAACCCAGTTGGGTTCTATATTAGACAGCGACCGCTTACACTTTCTAACGAGAGTTGTATTTTGGGCGTCATCAAGGATCTCGAATTTGAGATTGGCGACTTTGTGTACTTAAAAATCTCTCCCGTGAAGGGAGTGAAGAGGTTCGACAAAAAAGGGAAATTCAGTCCCCGATATGTTGATCGTTATAGAATTCTCATCAATTTTAGAAAGGTAGCTTACAAGCTTGAGTTTTTGTCAGACTTAGCTTCAACACACCCGGTGTTTCACATCTCCTTACTAAAAAAGTACATAGGTGACCCAACAATTGTAGTCCGTATAGAGGGTATAGATGTTCAAAACAGTCTCTCTTCTGAAAAAGTTCTAGTAGTAATCATTGATCATCAGATTCACAGACTGAGGAACAAAAAAGTCCCTTTTGGTCAAAGTTCTTTGGCAGAATTAGTCTGTTGAGGGATCTACTTGGGAAGCAGAAGTAGACATACGGACCAAGTATCCTTACCTCTTCTCCACAAAATCAGACACAACTCAAGGTAATAGTCTTCCTTAGATTTACTCAGTTCCATGCTTAGATTTTCTTTACAAACTTGATTTAAATTACCATTGCATATCATTCTTATGACAGTTATGCATTCGCAAGTCAGTTCAGTCATGTAATCATGTTTCAGTTATGCATGTTCAGTGTGTAAACTCAGTCTATCAGTATTCTCAACTTAGTCAGTCTTATTCAAGGACGAATGTTCCCAAACGGAAGATATTGTAAGAACCTACAAAGTCTCAGTCGTTTTAGTCATACATAGCATGCCAAAAGAGATCCCAGACTTAGAAAATTTCAGCTAAGTATTGACACTTAGTCTCATTTTTGGCCTCATTATTCCAATGACTTTATTTTCGGTCCTTACGACCTTAAAATGTTAATTTTTAAAATGATTCATGATCAGGGATGTCAATAGGTGTTCTCGCCTGAGTTTTGGATTTTTCGGACATCATTAGAAGCCTAATTGGATGTCCAAAATAGTAAATTAATGCGATCTCAATGCATTGCACTATCCATCGCACTGATAGTATCATCACTAGCATCAAGTATCCAATTTATAGTGAGCCAATATGATCTCAAAGCATCGCGTCGGCCATCGCATTAACCTTATCGACGTGGTGCATCAGTGCGCACATCACTGGGTGCATTTTTCTGTAGTTAAAATATTCATCCAAAGGGGTACTTAAGTCAATTTCCCTATTTTATTCATCCCTAAAACACGAAATTAAGCTATCCTAAGGGAAAAATCACTCATTTTCTATCAAATCCAGTAAAAAACAAAACCCTAGGTCATTCAATTTCAAGTCCAAGCTTCAAGAACACACCAATGATTTTCAAGAATTTAATTACCAAGGTATGTTAGGTGTTCAACCTTGGGTTTCCTTCCACCCTTGGAGTTCAAGAATCCTTTTTAAACTATAAGTTTATTGGTTTCATGATTTACATGCTTGAGTTGGATTGTGTTCATGTATGTATTGTTATGTGGTCTTCAATCCATGATTAATTACAAGTTTCATGAAATTAAGATAGGATATGTGATGAATTATGTGATTCTCATGATTAATCCTTAAATTTACAAGTTGAATGTTGTAGCCATGATATTCATATATAGTATTATTATGTGAAATAATCATGCTCCCCAAGTGTTTGTTAGAATATGCCTATATGAATTGAATAGTGCAATCATGACATGTTAGCATGTGTTCCTATCTATGTACAAGTTCATGTCTTGCAAGCGTTTGACAAAATGTCTCAATGAATCTATCATGACTAAGGCTGCATTTTTTTAAGATTCAAAGGTCTGAATATGAATGCACATCTTAATAATTAAGATGTTGTCTCTAGATCTGAAAACTGAATGATTAAGACTGTTTGTTTTCAACATCTAAATGTGCAAAAAAATTTCATTTGTGTATATAATAAAATGAAAAATATAATTCAAATAAAAAACTAATTATATATCAGAAAAGTATGTAATTTGATAAAACAAAATTATTATTTGATTGAAAAAAATATTTATGTTTGTTAGTGATAGTGGAGATGGTTTATAATGGTGGTTGCAGTGACAATGATAGATACTAGTGATTAGTAATGTTGGTGGTGATACTTGTGATGGTGGATATTGTAGTGACTGTTATGATGGTGGCGGTTAATAGTAATTGTGGTGGTTGTGATATGACGTTGCTTGATGTTAGTAGTTGGAGGTGTTGATTGTGATGGCTCAAAAATGAATGTATGGTGGTTTGACAATGTGTTGGTGCTAGTTGATGATGTTGTTAGTTGTGATGGTGGAGATAGTTGTTAGTACAAATAAATTATAGCGATGATAATGGTTGAAGTGATGGTAGAGGCGGTGTTACTAGTGACAATGATGGTGGCGGCCAAAGAATATGCTGAGGTTCTGATGTATTAGTGGTAGTTAGCGGTGGTTCTATTTGTGATAGATGAGTTGGTCAATAGTAGGGAATGGACGATAGTGGTTGGTGATAGTGGTACTATTAAATACGGTGGTGGTGGTGAATATAATTAGAATAATAGAGGTAGTAGGTGTGGTAGCAGTTGACAATAATGGTTGGTAACGGTATTTGTTGCTGATGGTGGTTGTGATGGTAGAGATGGATGGTGGTTGACAATGTAGAGTTGGATGGTGGTTGATAATGGTGGCGGTGGTAGAGGTGGTTAGTGGTGGTGATAGATGATTATAAATAGAGTGGCGGTGAATATTATCCAATACCATAATACCACTTCAGTCCTATTAAGACTTGATTGTAGATCTGAATGATTAAGACCTATTAAGAGCTAAAATCTTAATAAAAACAAATGCACTTAATGGTATGAAGTCTGAACTATTCAGATTAAGACCTCCATTAAGTGCAAACAATGAGCCTTAAGTGACTAGCTAGTATGCTTTCAGGTTTGCGCCATGTTTTACTATTGATGCTATCGAGTCCTGGGGTATTTATTACCCAAAAATCTAGCAATTTACCTAGAATTACAGTAGCTACAGAATAGTCATAGTAGTGTTACGAATAGTTGTAGTCATTCAGTTACAAAAATCAGTGAACTCATTCTAGTTAGTCAGTTAACACCATCAATAACAGTTCAGTCATGCCTAGTACAGTTTAATGATCAGCTCAGTGTCTATTCAGTTGGGAGTAGGATTCAGCACCGAGCGCACCTAGGCATGGGGGCTTACCTGCCAGTTGAGGGTGTGACCTTTAGTAGCAATCCTTTAGTTTCAAAACTACGTAGCCAGTGTAGGTTGAATATATCAACCTGCTAGTGGAGGGTTGATAAAGTGTTCACCTGCTAGTTAAGGGTAACAGATATCTCCCCGTCCAGATGAGGGTTATTCTTTAGTGTATCCATATATCAATTGTTAGTACCCGTGGCGCGGTGCTAACACCCTTTTAACTGGGGTTACAAGTTGGACCTCAACTCAATTTATACTCGGGGTATGTCGGTTAGATGAACATTTCTACAGTTATAGTTTTAGTTTCAGACTCAGTATAGAACTCAACTCAGTTCTACAAAATCAGGACTGTCTAAAATAGTCAACCAATTATTAGTAATACAATTATCAGTAAACTCAGATATCAGTCACTCAGTTATCAAAACTCAGTATTCAGTTTCTGTCTGATCTCAGATACAATTTATATATATATGTATATGCACAATATTGCATAATCAGCATTTACAGTAGTTTTAGTTATCCATGTACTCTTATTCAGTTATATACTTATTATTTAGATAGTTATTGTCTATGCACACGAACCCCTGTATATCATCCTACCTTACTTAGCATACAAGTACATTCAAAGTACTGACACATACTTTTTTTCTTGTGCTATGATGTCTCATATAATAGGTTCGGACACTCAGGTTCTTGACTGCGCCTAGCCAGATTTAGTTAGCAGCAACAGATTCACTAGTGAGTCCTCATCCATCGAGGATATTATTGTTTTTTAGTATATAGTAGATTCAGTATTTTATTAGTCGGAGTTAGTTGGGGGCTTGTACCATCAACTCCATATTCAGACAAATCAGTAGAGGCTTTTCAGACTATACTAGTTCAGACAGTATTTAGTTTTCAAATGTTATTATCAGTTGCTATATTTATCAGTATTCAGATTATGAAACTTATGGCACTTTATCCTAACTTCAGCATTATTTCAATATTATTATTGAGTATTCATAGCATGTACCAGTCATAGGTTAGCTTGTGGTCCTTTGGTGTTGCAAGCACCGTATGATGTTCGGGGTGCAGAATCGGGGCGTTATAGTCACCTTTTTCAAATAACTATAATCTATACACATCCGAAGAGACCCATATTTTTGGTGCACGAAAAGAATAGGAACACCCCATGAGGAAACACTAGGGCGAATGGACCCCTTATCAAAAAGATCTTTCAATTACTTCTTTAGCTCTTTTAATTCAGCTGGAGCTATTCTATAAGGAGGAATGCAAATGGGATAAGTATCACGTAGAAGATCAATAATTAAATCTATTTCTCTATTGGAGGAATTCTAGAAAGATCATTGGGAAATACTTTAGGAAGCTCACTACACATAGGACTGATTACAATGAATGACTTTCAGAGTCAGAATCTTTAACCCAAACTAGATTATGCAGAAACCCTTTGAAATCAATTCCTGAGCTCTAAGATAAGAGATGAACCTCTCTTAAGGAACTATGGAACTCCCCTCCCACTCTAATACCAGCTTATTAGGAAAGTTAAAATTGACCTTTCGGGTACTACAATCCCGAGATGCATAGCACAAATAAATCCAATCCATCCCTATGATCATATCAAAATCTACCATATCAAACTCAATCATATCCACCAAAGTCTTCCCATGGAAGATAGACACCACACAACCCCTATAGATCTTTTTAGTGACAATAGAATCACCTATCGGAGTAGACACAGAAAAAGGCTTTGAAATACTTTAGGATCAAAACCAAAATGCATATCTATATAAGGGATCATATAAGAAAGGGTAGACCCTAGATCAAGTAAGAAATATACATAATGAGAGAAGTGTTGTATCATACCGGTGACAACATCAAGAGATGCCTTAAATTCCTGATGGGTAGCAAGTGTGTAGAGATAATTTTGGCCAATGTCTATACTAGAAGTAGTGCCCTTTGGAACGAAAGCTGAAAAGGTAAAAATTGATACATTATTAGCTTTCATGTCAACTTTATCTACTAGACAATACTGCTGCATATGATCAAGGTGACCACAATTATAACACTGACTCCTTTCTTCATCACACTGACTGAGGTGAAGCTGTCAAGAAAATTAATAAGGAGGATATAATAAGGCTGACTGAGCTCTACTATCCTAAGATTGGACACTCTATGCCTTAAAACCACTGATTGCCTCAAAAGGACAATCACCATATGGATTAGGATAAGGGGCACTAGCCAAAGAATATGAACTAAAATTTCCCCAAGTCTTGTTCTTGCTCTACTGCCTACTATCTCTTCTAATATTCTACTGATTTGCACCCTGCTCTGAATACCTAAACTTCTTACTCTACCTTTCCCCAATCTCTGCCTGTCTCCTTTTTTAATCCTCCACTTGGTGCATATAGACCACAAGTATAGAGATGTCTATGCCATTGTTCAATATTGTAGCCTTACGTTCCAATACTAAGTAATGGGAAACCCCAAAAGCAAATTCCCTTATCTTCTCCCTCATAGAAGACACCAGCTCCAGAGCATAATGAAACAACTACTGAAATTTTAGGGCACACTTGTTCACATTCATCTTTCCCTCTTCAAATTCACAAACTCATTTGCCATGACTTCCTTTATCTTCCGAGGAAGAAAATAATCAAGAAAGTCACCTGAAAATTCATCCTAAAAAGTAGGATCTACATCATCACCTCTCAACTGCTCCAACTCATTATACCACTGATAAGCTACATCCTTCATTGGTATATAGTAAACTCCATGCCCTCAAAGTTGGTAGCATTCATCATCATGAATATCTTCTCCATCTCATCCACAAGCCCTTAAGTATCCTCTTTAACCTTAGAGCTAGTATAGGTTAGGGGATTCAATCTCATAAACTGGCCAACTCTAGTGATCTCAGATAAAGGATCAACAGAACCATTACGATCTGACTGACAAGACTGAGATGTTACCAAGTGAGTAACAAAATGAATAGACCAACAGAATTCTACATTTGAGATATCATCTTAAGGTGTTAGGTCATGAGTATCATCATCCTGGAATCTTTAGGGGTGGTACAATCTAGAGTAAAGACTCTAGACAGGGTCTGCACTTCATACACAGGGCGAGTCCATTCTATATGTTTCTTAGGTAGGATAGAGTTCCAAGCAGAGTTTCTACAAATATCATATTTTTAGAGAGGCATGGCCTAAAATATAAGGAAGCTAGGAGTTTGAGAAGTTTCATAACAATAGATTCTATAGACTTAAAATAGAACACAAGAAAGAAAAACATTCCTAAATGTCTTGTAGTCTTTTCCTTATAAGTGTGGCATACTTAATACCCATAAAAAGGACTCCAGTCGATATGGTTTTATGGAAACCAAATGACTATAAACTATGCTCAAATACCAAGCTTGTCATGACCCCAACCACGTCCTGGCCGTGATGGGTATCTTAAGTCCACCATGGATCAGAGATCATCCCCTAAACCCAACCTTAAGAGAACAATTTAAGGTTTTTACATTATTGAAGATATGAAATGGGAATTTGATTTAGACATAGCCTACATAAAGGCATGACATTCTAAAGAACATGTTTTAAAGGTATTGAAAGGTGGATCAGCTAATGGATACAGAAAATTCCCACCTGCATATGGATGTTGAACTCAGTTTACCCTAATTCATGAATACAGATGCAATTGTCGTCAGAAAATGAGTTTGTGTATTTATTCATAGTGCTATATTCATTGATGAGAGGATTTAAGTATTGTAGACCTGTTATGGTAGTAGACGGCAGTCACATAAGTGGGCCATACAAAGGAACATTTCTTTCAACTAGCACACTTATTGGGGTAGGTATTGGCCCTAGTAAGTAATAATTCCTTCTAAATGATGATAAGTGACATATAAATTAGACATAATTATTATTTCCTATTTCATCAATTTAAATATGCCTATGTTGAGTCCAATAATATGTGTATTGTTTCAGATTTAACTGATAGAATAATCAAGGGTGTTAGTATAGTCTATCTATCTTTACCACATTTTGCATGTATTTAGCATCTATGGAATAATGTTTTCATAAATTATAGAAAAAGTAAGGACAAGTTGACCAATGAGTTTTTTTCCATGGCTAAAGCATGCAATCTAGATGATTTTATGAGCTTATGCGTAAAGTAGGAAAGATTGGCAATAGAGTAAAGAAAAATCTCATAAAGACTGGATACAAAAAGTGGTCACGAGTTCATGCTCTAATAAATAGGGTATGGATGATGACTTCCAACATTGCCGAATGTATCAACTCTCATTTTGTTTAAGCACATGAATTGCCTATTTTAGACTTTCTTGAAAATTTTAGAATCTTATTTGATGCTTGGAATTGCAAAAATAGAGATAAGTCAAGTAATTTTGCTAAAAGCACATTGGGAGGTAAGTTTCTGCAAATTCTTAAAATAAACGAAGCAAAGTATCATGTATGATGATAAGTTATACACATATTATGTAATTGTCCCTCTTTTTTAGACTGTTTGTTTTCCAAATGTTCTAATTATTTATAATATTTTTATAGGTTCTGATTAATTTTATGATATGTATCATAAAGATATATCTGAAAATCTAGTTCATTACATAAAAATCTTTCATGATACATATTTATTGACTAACTTTTATCATTCATATTCTCTGACGATTAACGTCTGTATGAATTTAAAAATATTTTTCAGGTTAAGGCATCATCTACCTACATTTACAACGTCTAACTAAAGTAGACGATACATTGTTCGATTGTATAATAGAACATGTAACTACGGTCGATTTTATCTTGACGAGATACCTTGCGTACATGCTATTGCTATGTTGAAAATAAAACATGTAAAGGAAATAAAGACATACTGTTTTCATTACTACAAAATAAAAATTCTATTCAAATTTTATGAAATACCACTTGTCCAATGCCCGACAAACTAAATTGGCATATACCAGCGGAGGTGTTGGAAGATGTGATTTTGCTTCCAAAATATAAAAAGACCACCATAAAGGTCAATGAAAGGAAGGCAAAAAATAGTGAAATATTTTATTAACCTCAAATTGTTGTGGAAAGTGTAGGCGTAAAGGTCATGACATACGCACCTGCAACTACTTCCCAAAGGAGATGGGAAATTTTAATTAGAACAAGAATATAAAAATTTTAGAAAATTTAATATTAAGAATACAACGTTTTGCATTAATTTCTCAATAGTACATAGCATGAGATATCAAATAGTTGTTCGTAATTGCCTTTTACATTGTTAAGATATGTTACAACTTACACATATTATTGTGCCAACTATATAGCAGGAGTTATGTGTATCAATTAAACATATAACATATTTAGATGAATTTGCATAAGTGAAGGATTTTAAAAGTATAATTGTGTTTAAAAATGTGTAGTATTATATTTTAAGTCAAGACTTGACACATATTTTGTAGCTATGTAATACATTTATAGTGCTTGATAGTTGTGTGATTCATATTTATAGTATCTAAATTATTTTTAAAAAATTGTGATTCATCTGATGTTAGGTGAGACATTTATAGTGCCCGACAGTTATGTGTTTCATATTTATAGTGTATGAGTTATTTAAAAAAATTTATGATTTAGCTAAAGGTTATGAGATTCATATTTATAGTGTATAAATTATTTATTAAAAAATTTGATTCATCTGATGTTGATTCATAAATAGTTTCTAATGCTTGTGATTCATCTGCATGTTATGTGATGCATTTATAGTTCCTAAAAGTTACGTGATTCATAATTATAGTGTATAAATAATTTTTTTAAAAAAATTAATTCATCTGAAGGTTATGTTATACATTTATAGTGTCTGAAAGTTATGTGATTTATATTTATAGTGTCTGAAAGTTATGTAAGTCATATTAATAGTGCCTGAATTAGTTTTAAAAAAATATAAGACCTATCTGGTGATGTGTTATCGTAATATAGCACTTTCAATGCTTAAAACGAGAAAAAGATGAAAGTTTATGAGGTTATTTTGTTAGATATGATGGTTTTTGGGTATGTTTTGCAGGAAATCATGTTTTGTATGCTAAGTTCATGAAAAAGGTGTTTTGGCAACTTTTTGGAGAAATTATGGATATTCGAGATGTTTTCCAGTTTGTTTGTGATCAAAGCATGTTTGAGAATCTAAGAACAGATGAAAAGACAACTCCAGGCACTTACCAAGTCAACATGTGGCTGCATGTAGGACCTACAGATCACATGTAGGCAAAGAAAGTACCAAAAGTCTAGATTAATAAGAGTTGAACTTGCAGGATTTTCGCTCTCGTACCTGCAGTTCATACCTGCGCCTAGTGTCAGGACCTCAGGTACTACCTGCACCCAGGGCCAGACCATGGGTACAGACCACATGTAGCCAACGATCCAGTTTTCTCTTATTTTATTTAGGCCTTGGTTTTAGGGCTTCCTTATGTACTGTAAACACCCTTTATGTACTTTTTAGTAGGAGTTACACACTTTTGATATTTACAAACATATTTTGATTCCAACATCTGATTTTGATCTTGGGATTTTCTTGTATTGACTTTGGTTCATTAATTCAGTTATGATTGTGGGTTTTATTACATCTTACCATTGTGATTTCATCTATACTTTTGAATATGAATGTTATTGATTTCTTCACAAGCATGAGCGATTAAAATCCATAGCTAGAGTTGTGGAAACTCTGGCTGATTAACGAAGTAGGGGAAGTGCTTTCTTTGTTCAGAACCAATACCCATGCATGTATTGCTTTAAATTCTCTATGATAGTTTTCTTAAAGGGTGCACATTAGGATCTCACCTAGATATTGTCTCATACTCCAAAAGAGGAATAGTGACTAGGAAAAGATAAAGACAATATTAATTTGGAATTTAACTATCAATCCACGCTCCTAGGTTCTATTTTAGTATGATGGTTAGGTTTAATCTAATAACTAGAGACACAAAAGGTAATAGTTAAATAGGATCAAAATAGGGGTTAGTAAGGTGACATCCTGAGACTTAAAAGGTAAAGCGTGAAATCCTTCAGCTCATTAAAAAGATTGCTGAAGGTACATGACTTATAGATTCTGCATTCAAATAATAGTTTGGTTCAACAAAGCTCAATAAAACTTTGAAGTTGAGAATCCAGGGGGAACACAATCATAGTGTTCACCTAAACTAATTACAACTGATGTAAATACAGTTACTTACTTGATATTTATACAGAAAACCCCCCATTTACTTTTCTTGTTCTTCCCATTTACTACAATTGCTAGGATCAGCAAAGCCATGTGTTCCCTTGGAATTCGACCCCAACCTTTATTGGGTTACTATATTTTGACAACGACTGTATTATTATCTAATAGGAGGTATTGTTTAGACGTTAATTAAAATTTTGGCGCCATTGTCGGGGATCACAATGTTGATTATGATTTAAAGTTATTACAGTTTTTGAATTTTTCTTTTTGTTCTTAGTTGGGCATATACCGGTGTATGCCTGGCACACAGATTAAATAATATTCCTTACTCCCACTGAATTCGAATCTAAAGAGGATTCTATAAACACCTGGTATGATGTCTGAGCATAAAAGAGATTAACCTCCTAATGTGGTTTGTAGTTTTATACCTCCCACTCCTTCCGAAAAGATATAGGATATTGTTGATCATCAAGCCCATAAGCTATAAGCTCAAGATAAAGCTAAGAGGAGGGCGACAAAAGAAGCTTTGCGGGTAGCTAGAGAGGCAAAGTTAGCTGAGTAGATAAAAGAAGCAGTTAGCCAAGCAACACTCGATGGAAACCAGAATAGAGCTAGAGGTTCCCGTGTTTAATTAATCCCAGCATGTCAGTATGTACAACCATATATAGATGACGAAGAAGACTTGGTATATTTTGAGTCGATAGAGATTTGAGCCATAGTTCCTCCTATTTTCCCCTGACATCAAATTCGATATCATGAGCACAATAATCCAACTTTTAAATCTAAAAGGTGTGTTTGCAGGTCTGCCTACAGATTTTGCAAATTTCCACCTTGACAATTTACTCGTGATTTATAGTTCGTATACAAATCTAGGGATAAGCCAGGAAGCACTTAGACTGAGGCTATTCACCTTCTCACATATAGGAGAAGCATCATTATGGTTAGGGGAATTGCCAAGAGGCTCTATTACTAAAAGGAATGAGTTGCACAAACAATTCTTGAATAGGTTCATTCCTCTATCTAGAATATTACAGCTTAAGTAAGAGATTTATAATTTTAAGAAGTTGTAGTCAGCACCCATGTATGAGGCTTGGTTCAGGTTCAAGAAGAAGTTGAGTATGGTGCTAAATCATCGGTTGTCAGAATAACCTTATAGAGATAATATAAAGAGCCTTGACCATCAGCTCAATAGCTATCACAGACATCATATCTAGATAAGCTTTTATGATACTACATTGGGAGGCAGCTTCAGAGATGTTAGATCAGATCTCGCTTACTAACCGAGGGTTGTTTAGATGTTAGATCAGTTTTACCATGAGGTTAAGTATCACTATTATTAATGATGAGACACCTACTGATGAGACCGCCCCCACCTTATCCTCAGAGATTGAGGTAGAAGAAAAAGAAAGGTTAGTTTAAGCAATTCATTAATATACTGAAAGAATTAAGCTTGAACATACCTCTTCTAGAGGCGATAAAGCAAATGTATGGATATGCCAGGTTCCTAAAATATTTGGTCATATGGAATAAAGGAGTGGCATTTGAAGATATTGATGGTATGCACCACTACAGTGCAGTCATGACTAGTTCTTTGGCACAGAAAAAGGGTGATCCTGGTGAATTCTCTATACCATGTACTATTGGGTCATCCTAATTAGCTAGAGTCTTGTGTTATTTAGGGGACAACATTAATTTGATGTCACTGGCTGTATTCAAGAAATTGGGCTTGAACCCTCCAGAACAGACTTCGATGCGACTATTGATGGATGACTGCATAGTGAAAAAGCTTGTAGGAATCTCTTTTAATGTTATTTTGAGGATGGATAATTTAATATTTCTGGACTTGGTCATCTTGGATTGTGAGGTTGACACTGATATGCCCTTTATATTGGGAAAACTGTTTATATACACAAGTAGAGTTATGGTTGACATTGAGAAAGGTAAGCTAAAATTCATAGTAAACGTGAGGAGGCTACATTCAATATTTGAAAGTCAATGAAGCATCCAACCGACATGAGTGTAGTGTTGGTGATTGATTGCAGTGCTGACCCTGGAGGATATTCCTATGGGTGTCTTAGTCAATTTTGAGTAGTCAAGATACCCACGTCATGCCGCAATGTTAAATAAAGATCTACATAGAAGGCAACCCATGGGCATGTTGGTGAATTCTAAGCAATCAACATAGCCACTCCATGCCACGACGTTAAATCAAGCGCTGAGTGGGAGGCAACCCACATTTTTTAGTGTTCAAATTTTTGTTGTTTTTGTTTTTTGTAAGTTTTAGCTCATGGAATTTCTCGGAATATGGTAAAAAAATTACTACATTCATCGATTCTAGGTAGGGGTTATGTGATCAAGCCATCATGGTCATAAGTCTCGCACAGTAAGTTGAGTAATAAACCAAAAAGTTAAAATTTTGAGGAAGTACAAAATATGTAAGGTTGTTGATTTTGGCATCCACTTTTACTTTTGGGACCTCAAACTTAAGTTACGGGACCATAAGTAGTTGGAAAAATATCAAAACGACAAGTCCGGACAGCAAGAAAGCGGGCCAAAATTTTTGGCCCAGCACATGCGCCCAGCACCTATTGGCCGTAGGTGGTACATGTACCCACAACCTAAGCATAGGTGAAGGCCGCAGGTAACTGCCATGGGTTGGTAAATTGTTGGACCAATTTTTAATTTAAATTTTGGGGCTTCCAACACTAATATATGACCTAAAATTACCCCCTATACTTAAACAACATTAACCCCATTTTAAGTCATTCTAATCCTCAAAACTTTCACTTTTCTCTTTGAATTGAAACTCCCTCTTAAAATAACAACTAACCTCACACTTAAGTAAAGGCTAAATTGTCATTCGTTTGAGATACAAACTTATTCCAACACGCTAAAAAAATGTTCCAACATTGGTTTGCTTGACTTCTTCATTTTTCTCGTCTGATTCTTCAAATAAAAAGGTAACTTTCTCGTCTCCTATTAGTTATGTATTGATAAATCTATTGTTTAAACAAGTTGATATGTGTATTACATTACAAAATATATAGAAACTATCATGCTCATATGTAGGATCCTTGAAGTAGCCTAAAAACTTAATGTTGGATTTTGTTTTGAAGAAAAAACTAAAGTTAGGCCCTAACCGGAAGTTGAACATGAATGAATATAAGTAATACCAATAGTTGAGCCTGTTATTTTTCTTTGAAATCTATGATTTTTGATAAGTGTGGGTACATTGGACTTGTTGGAATTTCAAATAGATTATAGGGGTGTGGAAATTGAGGAAAAGTTTGAACTTTTAGAATTTTGAGTTTTTCTTCAATTTTTGTTATCCCTCACTTTTGTTGGAAAATAACAACCAGATTTTCAGGTACAGATGACACCTAAGGGTGTGAATAAGATGAAGTCCATTACTTCTAGTAGATAGGTAGATTCTCCCAAGCCTAGTAGTTTAGTGGAGGAATACCCGAGCCATCAACGTAGAGATGCTGCAGTTGAGGTGCCATGCAAAGTTACGAGAGGACAAACTCGTCAGACTGCTCAGTCAGCTGCAGCCCGACTGAGGATGAAATCAGACAGGATATAACCACCACACACTCCTCCACCTAATGATGATAGTGATTAGGAAGAGGAGTTAGAGTCCGAGTTTGTGATAATGCTCAAATCACTTCATAATTAGGGATGAGGCGGTCGTTGTCAAGTAACCTAATTTGAATTGGGGTCGAATCTTGAGGAGTGAACTATAGACTTTAAGCCCTATGGGTTCTTAAATTACTAAGAGATTGCCAGAAATGTTGATAAAAATGACATGAGAAATAAAATGGGGGGATTTTCTTGGGAACTATTTGTACGATGTTTAGCAAATGATCAAGTGACAACAATTCTATTCTAAACAATAATGATAGGAGAAATCTTAGGATTATGTATACCTAAAGGTAAAAGTATGTGGGTTAAAAATGGTTTGGCATGAAATTTAGTTGTTAACTAAAGGATAGGCTAGGTCTAAGATAATTGGGGTCAATTATTCTACAAAACCCCAACGATTTTACCCATTGGTTCTTTCGAGCACCTAACAAATGTGGAGTTTATATAACCACCCAAAATCTCAACCAAGCATCCCTATTTCTAGGATGATTCTCTTGACATGATTCACACTCCCTAAACATTTATGTCTAAGATTGCAAAGGGTAGTAAACCATAGGCTTAGTTGTTCACCATTGCTTTGTCCTCCGATAACCCTCTTTTGAAGATGTTATGGATGACTGAATATTTACCTAAATCCCTCTTTCAAGGATGACAAAGGGTTTCTAGAGCTTGGAGCTTTCACTCATCAAACCCATTAGAAGATTTGGAGTTTTCACCTAACAAATTCCAACACATTAGCTCAAGCAATGGTGAAATCCATACTTAACAACTAAAAATCCATGCTAACACAACAATACCCACACACAATCATACTATAGTTCAACATAATCCCAACACCAATTTACTTATATAATCATGAATAAGGTAAAGATAAATATACCATATGGGTCATTCAAAGCATCCATTCTTCACCAAGAAACTAAGAAGTTGAGCCTCAAAAATTAAGTATACACTTGCCGAAGATTAGGGTTTCAAGTCTTCAATTTCAATATATCTTATAAGCTAAGCTATCCTAAAGAGGAAGTGTTTTTTTCTTTAATATGGCTTAGGATGTGTCTAAATTCTTTTATAGATTTGTCCCTGGGCCTATTCCTGCTTAACCGCGATCATAGACATCTCTCCACAACCGCAACCTCGCGACCGCAGTTTTATGCTTTGATTGTATTTCTCTGATCATCTTGATTGACCGCGACCGCGGATAGAGTACCACAGTCATGGTAACCGAGAATGATGTAGTCCAGGTCTTTAGCTGCACTCTTCCTTGTCTTTTTTATCATTTTCAGCTCCTATCCACATCTTTTGGTATTCTCAACTTTATTCCCATAAAGAGTGGATATTAGTGCATCTATCCATCGATGTTGTCTCATTTATTTATTCAAAACAAGGTAATGTACACAAAAAATAAGTGCAAATGAGTGGTAAACTCACCACTCATCAAGCCCCCAACTTAAGACCTTGATTATACTCAAGCAATGCTACCACTTATTATGAGACAATTTCATATGTACACCCTCTTACTATAACTTTAATTATTATATAGACTTAAGCTTGATTGCGACCACCAAAGGCTTTTCGCTCATGGGCAAATAGACTTATAACGACTTCCCTCATCCTAAAATAGAATAGTGAAGGGTGCAAAAGACTTTGGGGAGAAACTATGTAAAATATGATAGCACTCTAAAAATGACTCACACGTCGACTACAATCATTCTATACTTCCACTTGTATCATTGTGCGAAAGATGAAAAAATCACATGCCTCAACTAGTTCACATGCCTCCTCACTAGAAAGGATAAATTAACACTCCTAGGTACCAATCATGAAATAAGGAATTTTAAGTGCAACCACTCACTCTTTCCAGAAATTCTCCATGTTAATAAGTACTATGCAAGTCTGGCCCCTATTTTCAATCGTCACTGACCACACTTGGTTGGAAATCACATAGGTCTTTCTGATCTAGTAATGTAGGTTCAGGATAGGGTAGGATAACAATTTCATACAATAAGGCTATACCCTCCTTGAACTTCTACATCAAATTCTCATTACCTTTTGCTTATTGGGCCACTTCTTTTCACTTTACTACTTCACCTACCTTTGATTTTTCTTGGCTTTCCCACTTTTCTTTTTTTCTTTTCTTTTACAACTTTTTTATATTCATATAGATAAAGCTTTCCTTTCCTTTATGGGATCATTTCTTTATTCAAATCCAAAAAGATTCACTTTCTCGAGATTGTGGAGACCTTGTTAAGAATTCGTGGCCCAACTATACTTCTTTCTCTTTCCACCACCCCCAACTTAGGTTTTTAGCCTCTATTTTATTCTCAAGTTCAAGGAGGATAGGGTTCAAGAGCGGATGAATAAAAGGGTCACGACTTGTAATGCATTTGCCAAAGAAAGGTCTAAAGGCTCTAAGAGGGAGATTAGGGGTAACTCTTATCGCCAAAAATTAGATTTGAAAGACTAAGAGGGAAAGTTATAGATAGTACAAGTACATATGAGATGGAGATAATTAACCTCACACGCATGGCATGCGAATGTCATTAAAGAGATTTAGTTATTCTACCCACTTGAGACAAAGATAAAGTATTCATTGTTTTTTCGAAGTCAACTTTTGGAGTCATAAAAAGAGGGAAAAATTTTGTCACAAAGTTGTTCACGCCCATGCCTTCGAATATTTCAAAATTTTCAGAAGGAAGGGGGGAGGGGTTGTTTGGTTTTGCATTTACACCACATATGATTTGGTAATCATGGAAACCATCCAAGTTATCATCTCACATTGAAGTTCATAGTATGGGTGAACCACCATATGGTTACTCCAAATTCGCCAGGGATCTTAATGCAACCTTAAATTGGCAATGCTATAGGTACTCAGACTTCCCTTGCATTCTAAGGTCGTGATTCCACGGGTACTCAGACTTTCCCTATACCTATGGTTGGAAACCCAATCACGAAGGCAAAGTACGTCTAATGAAATTTAGGCTGAAATAGCCAACTAAGAACAAAATAGTTAATCCATGCGAATGTGAACACCATCAGAATGACCGAATATACAACCCAAATAAAGATCATAATAAGAATTATCCAAAAGAGCAGAAAAGTGTGCAACAATATCAATAATACAAGCCCAAAAAAAATGAATAATGAAACGCCCACAACTAAAAAGTTTGTAGTGTCCCTAATGTATTAATAATCAAAGCCAACAAAGAGATAAGTGTGCTCCCTGAAACTCCATCAAAGGTCGCTATTATTTTTAGACTTTGCACCATTACCAATTATCTTGAGATTAGACCATTCCCGCATACAAGAACTTGAGCAAGAGTGTGAGGAAATTAGGAAGATAGTCTATGATGTAACTAGCTTCTATTCCTCTGATCGTAGCAGACAAAACGCGATCGCAGACAAGTGGGTAACTGCGATTGCACCTGCGGACCGCGGTCGTGATAACGGAGGACATGTCCACTCCCCTACTTTTCCTCTGTGTAGCTTTTCTTCTCACTTGAAGCCTATTACTTCTTTGATTGTATTTCACCTTAAATTATGCACACTTCTTTCTTTCTAAGCTTATGCAAAACTCTCCATAGTGTCACACATGCATGAGTTATTCATATGTGAAAACTAATCATCAAAACTATAAAAATATGATAAAAAGATACGAGCCATCCTCGTGGCATTTGTGGGCTGCCTCCCACACATCGCCTTTGTTATCATTGTGGCACGACATTAGCATGTATTAATTTATCAAGGAGGGTCCACAGGACCCCACTTATCAAACTTTCTTTCATTAGTTAACTGTCCAACAATGCTTTCCACCTCTTTATTCTCTTTGTAGATTAGACTTTGGGACAACCTCTTTTTTGATCAGGCTTGAGCATTTTTCTACCTAATTCCTCCATCATGTGCTCTTCCTTTATCTTTTTACCCTCAGTATGCATCACAAAGATTTGATCATCATTTTGGAGGTTGGAGATTGTGCCACTAGTAGTTTTTTCCTTAGGTTTAACATATAGACGTGCGATGACTAGACCCATTTGATTTTCTAATTCTTTAATAGAGACCAAATAGGAGAACACTAATTTAGAGAGTGAAATAAATTCCTCTTTTAAATCACGAACTATTTTGTCCGTTCACTCAACTTTATTCAAAAAATTTGCAAGGAGATCCTCTATTCTACCTCTTTCGACGTCAATGGAGCTTGACTCTATGTTAGAATCTTGATTATGATGAGGCGCGAAATAGAAATCTTCATTCTCCCATTCTCTTCTAACTCGACTACCAAACCAATTTATCCAACCTTGATTCCCACCTTGCCTATGGTAGGTCGGGTGGGAATCCTCCGAATGGTTTACTAAATGCCAAATTTCTTTGTCATCCTTGCCATGGGATTTTGGTGGAACACCCATGACATACTTGGTTAGGAGCTCAAGTTGAATCAATATATTTGCCAAGGTTTCCTGTTGCTCGTCACCCCGCTTTTGTTGTTCTTTGCTAACCATGGGCTTAAGTGAAGAACTAGTGGAGATGTTGTAATCTAGGGTATGCCATTTCTAATTTTGATTAGTTACTTCTCTCAACATTTTTGTAGCCGCATTGAAATGCAAGTTTAGGAAAGATCCTTCCACCGCATTGTTTACCACCATTTAGTTCAAAGGCTCAAGTTCCCGATAGAATATTTGAAGAAGTGTTCTCCTTGAAATCTCATGGTTTGGGCATTAGGCTAACTTTTGGTGAAATCTCTCCTGCACTTCGTGAAGTGGTTCCCCACTCCTTTGTCTAAAATTCACAATTTCATCATTTGGTTGATAGACCTTGGAATGATGGGATTATTGGTCTAATAAAATCTTTGTGAGTTCACTCCATGAAGTAATTTAATTCGTAGGGAGTGAGCGGAACCACAACAATGCTTCACCCGTTTGCGAGAATGGGAATAGACAAAGCTGAAAGGCCTCTTGAGTGGCTCATGGAATGTTAAATGGTGTGCACAACTCCAAAAAGTTCCTTAAGTGAAAGTATGAGTCTTCATATGCTTGACTCCCGTATAGCTCTTTTATTGCAACACATGAAGCATGGTACTAGTCACATGGATCGTACCGCCCCTATGATAAGGTGGGATATGGTTTTCACTTGCATGACCCCTATCATTTAAGGTGTTATCTCCCCAAGTATGATCAAATGGTTCCACATAATTAGGGCATTCACTCATGGTTCTATTTATGCTATAATTACCTACAAAATATTCAAAAACAACAAGGAAAATAAAGTGTGACACTTTGGATGCTCCAAAGTAAGAATAACACCACACAAGTGAAATCTATACTTCACTCCCTAACAATGACGTCATTTTGATAATGCTCAACTCACTCCCATAATTATGGGTGAGGCGGTCATTGTCAAGTATCCCAATTTGAATTAGGGTTATATCTCGAGGAGTGAACTATAGACTTTAAGACCTATGGGTGCTCAAATTACAAAGAGATTACCAGGAATATTAATAAAAATGACTAAAAAATAAAATGGGGGAAATCTTGGGAACTATTTGTACGATTTTTAGCAAATGATCAAGAGACAACAATTTTGTTCTAAACAACAATGATGGGGCAAATCTTGGGATTATGTCTACCTAAAGGTAAACGTATGTGGATTAAAGATGATTTGGCATGAAATTTAATTGTTAAATGAAGGATAGGATAGGTCTAAGATCATTGGGGTCAATCTTTCAATAAAACCCCAACGATTTCACCCATTGGCTCTTTCGAGCACCTAAAAAGTGTGGAGATTATATAACCACCCAAAACCTCAACCAAGCATCCCTATTTCTAGGATGATTCTCTTGTCTTGATTCACACTCCCTAAACACTAATGTCTATGATTTCAAAGGGTATTAAACCATAGGCTTAGTTGTTCACCATTGCTTTGTCCCCTGATAACTCTTTTTCGAGGATGTTATAGGTCACCAAATATTTTACCTAAATTCCTCTTTCGAGGATGACAAAGGATTTCTAGAGCTTAGAGATTTCATTCATCAAAACCATTTGGAGATTTGGAGTTTTCACCCATCAAATTCCAATACATAAGCTCAAGCAATGGTGAAATACATACTCAACAACTAAAATCCATGAAAACACAACAATACGCACACACAATCACACTCTAGTTCAACATAATCCCAAGACCAAATTACTTAGCTACTCATGAAGAAGGTAAAGAGAAATATACCATATGGGTTATTCAAAGCATCCATTCTTCACCAAGAAAATAAAAAGTTGAGCCTCCAAAATTAATTGTACACTTTCCCAAGATTAGGGTTTCAAGTATTCAATTTCAAAATATCTTATGATCTAAGCTATACTAAAGAGGAAGGGTTTTTTCTTAAGTATAGCTTGGGATGTGTCTAAGTGCTTTTACAGATCTGCCCCTGAGCCTATTCCCGCTTAACTGTAATCGCAGACATCTGCTCGCGACCAAGACCTTGAAACAATGATTTTGTGCTCATATCGACTGACCGCGAATGAGGATAGAGGATTACGGTCATAGTAACTGAGGCTGATGTAGTCCTGGTCTTCAGCTGTACTCTTTTTTTCTCCCTTTTTATCAATTTCAACTCCAATCTATATTTTTTCGTCTCATAACCTTTATGCCAGGAAAGAGTGGATATTAGTGCATCTATCCGTAGATGTTGTCTCATTTATTCATTTAGAACAATGTGATGTGCTCAAAAAATAATTATGAATGAGTGGTAAACTTATCACTCATCAGTCTGCTCCATAGGTTTTTGCTCAGGACCCCAAGTCTGAGGAGGGGTTTCAAGATTCATCCAATGAGGTAGAGAAGGTGGAGCCATTAGTGGTACCCCTGTCTGATGAGGGCATCACTATATATATACAACAAATAGATGTACCTAAGTTTGAGGAAGGTATAGAGAAGGCTACCTAAGATGAGTCCATACTGCAAAGGTAGAGTCCTACTCGCTCACATACTTTAGATGCACCTCCCAAGGAGGGATATCAGAGGTGGTATGTGCAAGGGATGCAAGAAATCTTTACTATTGATAGTCATATTTGAAAGGCAGGTCACAGTGCCCAAGCACAAACGTAAGTGCACGTGGTCTTATCAAGTAATAAAGTGGCCTAATTAAAGTCAAGTATCGATCCCATAGAGACTTGATTTAACAACGATTTAATTCTAGTTTAACTTCTACGATCAATTTAGTGCGAGAGTAACCGAAAAGAGAGTTTGAAAATTAGTAATTAAAACTAAAATAATAATGCGTAAATAAAAGTACTTGGAACAATCAGTAGAGTAAAGCTTAGAGTTAAAGCACTTTGAACAATCATACTATGTTATTGAACTTCATTCGCTAATTTGCTTATCTTGGTTGTTGATTCGTAGGATTAATTACATGATCATGGTTTTCCAACCTCTAATCTTTTACCTAATAGAGACATTAAAACTACATCATTGAGAGAGGATGTAATAATCCAATTAAGTGAATTAAAGTTATCATCCTACGTTTGAATCAAGTAAGGCATATAAGTACTTCTTGTCCTAGATGCTAAGTTTAATTCTTTATTTTATAAAAGAATAAAAACTCAAACTTTGTTTATTCCCATGTTAATCTCCCTATTCCCTCTCCCGAGATCAAAAGGTCGATAATATATGTATTTTATTGCTTATCAATCCATCAGATAATTAAAATCATAATAAACAAACAACCGAGTATTATAGGCAAATCTAACGAAATTAATTCAAAACAATAATATTTATATTCTTGACTTTATCCCCAGAAAGATAATTTTTAATCGATAATATTCATAATCACGATTCAAATAATTGAATACATGATATGAAAAATTAAAATATAAATAAAAAATATTAAAACCTCATATGAGTAGTGGCAGCCACCGAATTAAATTCCCCCGTCACCTGCACGTGTCCACCGAAAATAATATTGTTCCCTCCTTTCGTGTCCAGCTGTCCATGTGTATATATATATATATATATATATTATTTATTACACATCCCAAATCTGGTGAGATTAGGAATTAGCACGGGTTCCCATAAAAGATTTCCACCATTCTTTATTAAATATGCCATGTAATTTAAATTGAAATAGGAAAACACTCCCAGCTGTTGTCGGCAACCTTTAAATTGGTGAAGTATTGCATGTGTCGCATGGTTTAGTTCACCGAAATGGAGCGTGCGACGCACGGTAATTGCGTGCACCCGCTGAAATTTAATTATCTTTAATTTTCTATGGTAGTGAAGCATTTAAATACAGCATGTGATGCACGAAAATTGCATGAACACACTGAAAGTTACGTTCACAATTTTAATTAAGTCTTTATCATTCCATCTTTCATCCTTTGTATTGTGGTATTTTTCACATGGATTTTCAGCCTTTATATCATTAATATATCCGTATTAAGCTTACAAAATTTTATATAGCATCACACACCACAAATTAGAGATCAAAACAACACAATATTCTCAACGATGAATCAAAAGAAGAGCTAAGATAAGGCAAATTCGCAATGATCTTCACTTTTATATTCCGTCTTTTGACTTAACCAAATTGATCTTTGCACATTCCACATAAGATATTCCATTCATAATTACACATTTAAACCATTTGGAACAAATTAAATACATTCAAATCCAATGAAGCCAACTCGATACACACCGAGCTCAAGCTAGTAAAACTAGTTTTCCGAGTTGAACTCTAAATGACTTAATTAGGCACAAACTAGTTTGCAAAATACTTTGGACATTGTAAATACACACTTGGACTCTTAAATTCTTATTTATATCAATATGAACATGTTAAGAACACGAATTTCTCTCAAAATAAGGCTAAATAAGCTAGAATAATGACACAAAAGAGTATAAAATTACCTCAGATCATCACCTCACACTTAAACTCTTGTTCGTAATCGAACAACTCTTTACTCTAAGCATCAAAAGCTGAGGTGACGCTACACTTCTACTAAAATAAAGACATTCAAGCTAGTACTACAATGACTACACGGAATGCAAGTTTCTACATAAAACATGTTATTTACACCATTGAAAGCTCAAGAATTCTACTTCGAAACATCCTAACCTCAAGAATTGACTCAACAAGTGGCAAACTCACACATATTGATCAATCAAATACATCATACAAATCATCCACATTCATCAAATATGTACCTCTCACAATAAGAGCGATACCCATAATTGCTCACAAAAATGCAATTTACAATGTAATAGGAACAAGAATCAAATTACGCTCACTCTCACAAAGAATTCACAAGTTACACACAATGAACCACAAGCTTTCCCTTAGTGTAGTGCTCCATTAATATCGGAATGATGTACTTAGGATCAATTAGGTCTTTTTCGGGTTGTGATGTAGGATAAGAGACGGGTAGGAACTATTTGGGAATAGTGACTAACCTCTCTAAGTGCTTTAATACACTACATTATACATTTAAAACCAATCTCCAACAATCAAATTACACTCTTTCATCAACCCATATCTTTTTGTTTTTTCCCTATCTCTTTTAAGCACTTTCACAAACACTTGGTGGACACACAGTTTACTACCATATGAATCAATTTTTATCATTTTCACAACCATTTCAATATTTTTAGCATAAATTACGTCATAACCATACACTACAAATCAATTATAAACACCAATAACTATTACATTGGGGCATCAATTTCAACTTTTTCTTGTTCAATTTCTCAAACTTTTTACTCTATTAATTTTTCATTAAAATACTTAAGAGCTTTTTGGATAAAATTATGGTCTATCAAAGAAGGGATTAGACTACTTATGATATTGCCAAAGAAAAAGCTAAAGGCTAATGGGGGTTAACTAGGATAATGCACGAAGGGTAGGACAAATAGAAGGTATAAAACAAGGCTATCAAAGAAATGCCTATATCATCTCCTAAACTCACATTCTTTATTTCGCTTTACACATACACCAGGAAAGTTCTAGACATCAAATGCAACATGGAATATACAAAATACCTCACATCACACATGGAACATGCTTGACTCACATAGGATCATCATAGACTCCCAACCACATAATAGCATGAATTCAAAATTAAGCCAACAAATACAAGAGTCATAAACATGAGCTTAAGTGTCTCAAAAGTAGTAATTCATTATTCAACATGCTTTTACAAACAAACCCAGTTGCATCATGTAATAAAAAATAACACCAACAAGAATATCTTACACCAAATTTTTTTAAATTGAGCCAAAACTCGAGAATTTTCCCACCCCACACTTAAAAATATACTTTGTCCTCAAAGTGAAATTTAAAGTAAGAGATAGAAATACTCCCTGAAGCCTCAGTGCCTAGCTAGTAGAATGTTTATATATAAAAGAAATCTTTGGGAACCCACACTCAGTCTTTGCCATGCTCCTTAGCTCAAGCTTATGGTACTCAGACTTCCCATTAACCCGTGACTCAACGAAAAACAAAATATTCGTGAAATAGAACTTAAAAAATTGATAATAAAACATACCTAATTAACTTGGATTGCCTCCCAAAAAGCGCCTGATTTAGTGTTGCGGCACGATCCAACTCAACTCAACCAAATTCCTTCACCCTTTTACTCTCTATTGAGAGCCATTTTTTCATTTGTTTTTGACCTCTTGAAGTTGCACTCTCAAGCTCAACATCTCTTTTAACTTTAACCCTCATCATATTGGGAAATGATGGATTCAACTTGGTATTTTCTATCAGGTAATCTGAAGAAGTCTTTGGTGGATTAACCACCCCACACTTATCCCTTTCAATCATATTGATCTCACATAAATCTTTAATTTGGGATCTTATGATGGTTTTTTTGTAAACATCAAATACCACCTCTTCATCATCTACCTTCATTTTAAGCGTGCCTTCTCTAACATCAATTAAGGCCCCTCCAGTTGCTTAGAATGGATGCCCCAAGATAATTGGTACTTATTCATCTACCTCAAAAATCAAGAACCAAAAAGTAAGCAGGTATAAAATGAATTTACCAACCTTTATGAGAGCATCCTCTATTACTCCTTTTGGATACATTATGGATACATCTGCGAGATGCATAACCACTTGTGTCAATTTAGGCTCTCCCAAGCCTAATATTTTAAATAATGATTGGGGCATCACATTAATGCTCGCCCCTAAGTCACTCAATGCATGGACCGTTTTATTCCTAATTTGAATAGGGATGGTAAACTTCCCTTGATCTTTTAATTTCTTTGGGATTTTTGTGTAATCACAGCACTACACTCTTCAGTGAGTGTTATAGCTCCCACATCCTTCAATTTCACCTTATTACCCACCATATCCCTCAAGTAATTTACATACTTGGGCATACTCTGCAAAACATCTAAAAAGGATAAATTAATATGAAGCTCTCTGAATGTGTCAAAGAACTTCTTAAATAGTGTATCCTCTTTCACTTTAAATTGACTTTGTGGGAAGAGTAGCGGCAATTTCTTCTTCACTTCTGGTTAAACTTATTCTTTTAAGTACTCAGATTTCTTTGAATTTTCAGCAACTCTGTCATTTATCTGTTGGGTCACAATATCAGAATCTACCTCCTTTGTTGACCTGGGAGGTTCTCCTTGAAGCTCTTTACCACTTCTCAAGGTAATTTCCATAACCTTCTTTGAATTTTCTGTATCTGTTGGCAAATCACCTTGTGGTCTACTATTCATTACTTATGATAATTGGCCCACTTGCAACTCTAAACTTCTTGTGGCTTTTTACTAATTTTTCAATTATGCTTGTTGACTTTACATATCCAAAACTATTTGTGCTTGACCAGCTAAGTGTTGTTTTAACATCCCTTCTATGTTGCTAGTTGACTGATTTGATTAGGCCTGTAGCTTTGGTGTATTCCATGGCTGATTTGGTAGCTGAGTTTGACACTTAATGTTGTAGGTATTACCATAATTTGGCCTTTGAGCATTGCCTACATACATCATAGATTTTGGATTTGAAGCACACATGGTAGCCACATGACCTCTATTTCTGCATATTTCACACCAAACTGCATTTTGTTGAATGGCATTGACTGTGGCTGCAGGGTATGTTGCTCCCAACTTCATGCGGCTATACTAAGTATTGATTAAATTCTATAGTGTAGAAACCTGTGCTGATAAGGCTTTGAATTGGTCCACCTCAAATATACCCGCAATTCTTTTTGTGGCACTTCTAGAATTTGAATGTCATTCTAGATTTCCTTATGCTATACGGTTCAGTAATGTATACACCTCATCATAAGTCAATTCTGGCAGTTGAATACCTGCAGTTGAATCTAACAAAATCTTCGTATTGTAATCAAGAGCTTCTACAAAAGTATGAGCAAGTACCTCATTGGACTATTGGAGGTGTGGACAATCCCTAAGTAAAGCCTTGAAGCATTCCCAAGCGTGATAAATATTTTCATCTAGCTTCTGTTTGAAGCTCACTATCTCACTATGAAGTCTCGTAGTCTTGGCTGGTGGAAAAAACTTGATGAGGAACTTTCTGGCTAAGTCATCCCATGATGTAATTGAATTAGTCGGCTCTGCATTCAACCATCTTTTAGCTTTCCCTAAAAGTGAATAGGGAAACAGAGTTAGCCTCACATAATCTGAACTCACCCCCATCAAATCAATTTATCTGTAAGCTCAATAAAGGTCTACAAGTGGACTTGTGGATCCTCGTGTGAAAGATCTGCAAACTATCCATTGCTAATAAAAAGCTACACCATGTTATACTTTAACTTGAAATTCCCCCCAGCAGCCGATTTTGGAATTGGGGAAGTCAAGTAAGTCAAAAGTGGGATTGCCAATTCCCTAACTAGCTACGTGCTTGTTGTTCTGCTGCCATTATCGCAGGATTCTCTTGGTCTTCTTAGATTTGAGGAATTCTAGGAAGAAGGACTGCTACTCTCCTACATTGGTGAAAGTCTTGCTTGGGTTCAGGGCTTGATTCTACCAACTCCGATCCCTTGCCAACTTATCAACCTAAAAACATGATTCTTGCAACAACAAAACCAAGACCAAACATAAAAACACCAAATAAAGTGTCCTAAGCACACATGCAAGTGTACGTGTTCTTATCAACTAGTAAAGTGGCCTAACTAAAACCAAGTATCGATCCCACAGAGACTTGATTTAACAACAATTTAATTCTAGTTTAACTTCTATGATCAATTTAGTGCGAGAGTAACCAAAAAGAGAGTTTGGAAATTAGTAATCAAAGATAAAATAATAATACATAAATAAAAGTACTTGGAACAATCATTGGAGTAAAGACCAAGGTTAAAGCACTTTGAACAATCATACTATGTTATTGAACTTTATTTTCTAATTTGCTTATCTAGGTTGTTGATTCGTAGGGATAATTGCATGATCATGGTTTCCGAACCTTTAATCGTTTACCTAATATGAACATTACAACTACATCATTGAGCAGGGATGTAATAATCCAATTAAGTGAATTAAATCTATCATCCTACGTTTGAATTAAGTAAGGCATCTAGTACATCCCTGTCCTAGATGCTAAGTTCAATTCTTTATTTTATAAAAGAATAAAAACTCAAACTTTGTTTATTCCCATGTTAATCTCCCTATTCCCTCTCCCGAGATCAAAAGGTCGATAATATATGTATTTTATTGCTGATCAATCCATCAGATAAATAAAACCAGAGTAAACAAACAATTGAGTATTATAGGCAAATCTAACGAAATTAATCCAAAATAATAGTATTCATGTTTTTGGCTTTAACCCCAGAAAAAAGGGTTTTAGCCGATAATATTCACAATCACGATCCAAATAATTGAATACATGATATAAAAAATTAAAAGGTAAATAAAAAATATTAAAACCTCATACTGGTAGTGGCAGCCACCCAATTAATTCCCCCCCCCCCCATCTTCTGTACGTCTACCAAAAATAATATTGTTCCCCCTTTTCGTGTCTAGCTGTCTGTGTGTATATGACCCTAGTATGTGATATTCATGTGATTTTCATGATATACCCTCTTCAAGTTGCTTGTTAAGTGACATGTTCATGTCAATTAAGTGTAGAAAGTGTTGAATAAGCAAAGCATACTCCCCATATGTTTGATAGAATGCTTATGTGAAAGAATTAGAGCCAATATAGCATGTTGACTAGAAACCCCAAATTGTGTGCAAGCCCATGCATTCCAAGTGTTTGTTGAAAAGCCTTAGTGAATGAATTGTGACATGATAGCATGAAATTCCCCAATTATGTGTTCTTTAATGCATGCTAAGTGCTTGATACGAGACTTTGTTAAAAGAAGTATGAGCCAATAGCTTGTCTTCCTGTGTTATTACGTGTTTATGATGCTTAAATACTTGAAAAGATGCTTTGGTGATGGTGATGGTGAATGAATGTCCATGGTCTTGATTATTCAAGAATGGTCATGTTTTACTTTTATGTTATCTAATCTTGGGGGTATTTATACACGATAATTTAGCTGCAGTCTAGAGCTAGTGTTAGTTTTCACGATAATCTCAGTCAAGCCACGATTCTCAGAACTCAGTGTGTAATAGAACTCTGTACTCTCAGACAAATATAGAACTTAAGAAATCTCAAAAATCTCAATAATCTCAGTATCGCTAGTATTCTAGCCTCAGTTCAGTACTCCGCTCATATCTAGAAGTATTCAAGTATTCAATTCGTAACTCAGTATCATGTAGTTAGATAATGAGATTCATTAGTATTCTGTCAGATACAAAACCTAGTGAATTCAGCGGAACTCAGTCAGATCATTTGAGAAATATGATCAGTAATACATTCAACTCAGTTTAAGTTTAGTTAAGAATCAGTTATGAGTTTTTTCAATTGGGAGTAGGGGATAGCACCGAGAGAGTGCAGGGATGAAGGCTCCCTATTAGAGAGGCAGAGTAATTAGGAGAAATACCTAAACTCCAGAACTGCGTAGCTAGCATAGGAGCAGGATTCACCCATTAGAATAAGGCTTGACATTATACTTCCTTAGGCTTGACTTCCTGTAAGGGTCACCCAATAGAGAGGCTTGACCAGAGTAGAGGTCTTTAACCGTGGGAAGCTATTGACACCCTTCCACCTGGGGTTACAGGTTGGAACCCGTCAGTTCAGATTTGGGGCATATCAGTTAAGTGAGAACTCCCACAGTTGCAGTTTCAATATCATTCTTCAGAGTAGAACTCAAAAATTAGGACTGTCAGATATAGTCACCTATATCAGTATGGAACTCAGATAGTTCCATTGATTCATGGACCACTCGCTAGATAGGCATTGTCTCACATAAAGTAATTCAGTATCAGTATTATCAGATCCAGAGATCACCCGTTAGATAGGATTGATCTTAGTCTCAGATTCAGTTGAATAATTGATAACGCTCAAACTATAGCTCTCGTAAGAGTGTAAGCGGTCGTTGTCAAATATAGAACCCAACTGGGTTGGGTGTCGAATCCCACAGGGAATACTTGGTCACTAAGTAAGCAACGATTAGTAGATTGTTGATCGAAAATTCTACAAAAAGGAGGAATTGGAGTGTGACGTTAAGTAACAAAATAGTAGAGTAAAAACGAAAAATAGAGGAGTAAAACGGAGTACTTGGTAGGTTTTAATCAATGAGAATTGAGAGTTAGGGTTATGTCCACCTTATGAGTTATACGTATCTATTGACTATGAGTTATGCGGAATTCAGACATGCATGCGCTTATAGAGAATCGTATTCTATGGTAAATCCAGGCGTCTTTCGACCATCAAGGACTATTTCACTTTAACTCTTTCGAGCTTAAAGCGTATCTAATGGTACAAATTCTCCAAGAGGTTAATCCAGTTACAGCACTAACTTTTAAATAGGGGTTGGTGCCCTATTTACTTGACATACTCTCTTTTCCAGACATGTAACTTGTCTTTCGAACAAGTTAATGCTATATTGGCGTATTCTATATGTTTGCAACCACAAGAATTTATATTAAGATGAAGAGAAGAATGATATAAGCAGCATACGTGTCAAGAATTCACAAACTCATAGCAATAGATAGTATCTCATAAGGCATCCATAACCCTAACAGAGAAGTTTAGCTACTCATGAGTGCAACGAAAAACACGATAGACATTATCATCATACCAAAATAATCACAAACTTATGAAAAGTCTGTCTTGGCGTCACTTGTGACGTGATTTCTGTTGCTAGTAGCATTTCTCTTGTTGTGAAAATTAAAAGTCAAATAGATTGTCAGAAATAAGAATTAATTGAAAGAGAATGAATGCTGAAAAGTTCAGCAAAATAGGGTTTTTATAACACCCATATCCTATTCCTACTAAGCTACTGCATACTTATCCTAATCCTACTAGGTTACTGAATTCTTTTCCTAATCCTACTAAGTTACTGCTGGTCCCCAAGTCTTTGAAAATGCTGCTTTTGCCCGGGACAAGTTTTCCATGCGTCACTTTCAGTCCATAGGCGTCCAAACGCTACTTTCCTTCTTTCATGAAGCTTCCTTTGGCGTCAAGTTATCCTTAAAATGCTGAAATCTTCATCATTTATACCTGAAAACTTGCTAATCACGTTGGTTAGCTCACTTACAGGAAAAAGGACTAAAAGTGCTTGAATTATATATTTTGTCCTCAAAACTTAGCTAAAATATGGGTAAATTAAGGCGCTTTAGGCGTGTAAATACGCCTAACATCAACACCCCACACTTAAAGCTTTGTTCGTCCTCGAACAAAATATCATGTCCATACAAACGTCTACTTAGGATTTAACAGTAACAGTACAAAATATTCATCAAGACAGGCACGACAATTATTAACAAAGAGTAGTTTTCTGACCACTACTAGAAATAATTCAACCTCTAATTTAGACTCGTGATGATGGTTAATTCGTATTCAAAAGTTAAGGCACAAAGAATCATACAAGACTACCCAAAACTCATCAACCATGTGTGTCTATCCTAAGATATTACCCATAATCACTCATAAGTATTGCATTTTTCGAAACATGGGTATAAGATTTTCCTTGCTCTCACGCTCACAAAGAATTCATATGTTGCAACTGATGACCATAGGCTTGCCCTTAGTGTAATGCTCTACTAATATCAGAATGCTAAGCTTAGGATCAAATAGGTCTTTTCAGGTTGTAATGTAGGCTAAGGGACGGTAGGACTATTTTGGCTAGAAATAGTGACTATGTTCCTAAGCGCTTTGATACATCACATTATGCTATTAACACTCTCTTTAAATCAACCTTTCTACCTTTCTTTCATCTACCACCCCTTTTCACCTATTTTGTTATTCAATGATAAACACAAAGATCTTTTTATCTTTTTCTTTTTTTTCCTTTTGTAACATACCTCTGTGATAGCCACTCTTTTTTTTATAACGAATTCAAGTACCCATTCACTTTAGTGCACTACTCTCACCCAATTTCCTCTTATTTTGTCACATGACTTTACAATTTTAAAGCACTTAGGAATTTGGATCAAATTATGATCTTGAAAAAAAATGGATTGGGCTTACATATGAGGCTGTCAAAGAAAATAGGCTTAAGGCTCAAAGGGGGTTATCTAGGATGATGTCCATGGGTAGGTAAAACGAAGGTAAACAATCACAGGTTGCCAAAGAAATGCCTAAATCATCTCCTAAACTTACACTCTTTATTTCGCCTTACATAGATACCAGGCAAGTTCTAGCATCAGCCACAAACACAGAATATACTATCACCTCACACACACAGGGCACATGGTCAAATTTATTGGGAGTAGTATAGACTCTTGACCCAACAGATGAAGGAATTGAACCACACACTTATCATATAATGAGTCACATTTAGAGCCTAAACGTCTCAATAGTAATGATTTTATCACAGACTCTTGTCACAATACCATGCTTCCTATCAGAACAATTTTATGCAAAGTTTTAAAAAAAAAAATTTACTACTAAAAAAAATAAAACAAATAAACATAAATAAGAAAATGCAGAGAAAGAAGTATCGCCTACAAATACCAGCACCCCACACTTAGATGGGACACAGTCCTTAGTGGAAAATAAATAAGAAGAACCTGGATTAGGCGGACTCCTCCTCTATGTCTAGGGTCATACCCCATTCATCGGAATCATCATAGGAGTCATCGTCATCCGAATTCTCCTCCACGTCGGAGTCTGGCATTCAGCGATCATCATCGGTTGGCACATCATCATCAAGAGGTTCCTCAAAAAATACACCTACTCCACACATCGCCCTCACATGCTCATTCATTGGGTAGTCATAATCCAGCTGTTAGAGCTCTGCAGTAGTTGGAACACGACCCCCGCTCATCATGGTAAACCTCGTCATGAAATATAAATGGCAGAAGAAGCTTTCATTCCGAGCATGACGTTCTGCCGTGGTAAGGTTGACGCCATGCATGATTGTAGCATCTTTAACCTTTGTGAGGTCAACCTTCTTCAGGTTGTGTGGAAGCTTATGATCAGCAGGTTCCTCTTCGATGTCCTCCTTCCTCAATATTGCAGTCAACAGATTGTCAAAGATGAAGTGGGACCTCTTGTGCAGCCTAGCCTTACGCATTGTAGATCGAATAATTGCCCCAATGTTGATAGGGACATTCGCCATCAATGCGTACACCAAGCACACTCTATCTCATGTTATCTTAGTGTACTGTGTCCCTGGAATCAGGCAAGAGTTGACTATCCGCATCCATACCCGTGCTTCTCTATTCAAGGAAGCATATGGGTAGGTGTTGTGCCGACCGGTGTCCTTGTGTCTACTCCAACGTGCCATGGATCTTGTTCCGCACAATGTGTGTCTAATGGCCCTGTACGGAGGTCTGTTATATAGCTCTTTGAGTGGTGATGGATCAACAGATGGCAAATCCAGAAAAGAGTTGAAGAACTCCACATTTAGTTGTAGAACTTGACCCCGAATCTTTACTTCACTCCCTGTAGTTTTCGTTGACCAGTTGGCATAGAATTATCTGTTAGATCGAGATTGCATTCTCCCATATCTCGTAAGATGAAATCAAGATGTAACGCCATGATCTTGGCCAACATGGGAGGTTCTTTCTTTGCTAGGCTTTCCTTGTGTATCAACTCCACATGAACATATTTTTTCTCTTTATTGTTCCTATACCACTTCTTTTCTTCCTCCTCTAGGACCCATTTAATTCCAAACATGCGGCGAGGTATTTGTAGCGAGGAGGATTCACCTTGCTCTTTACGTCCCCTTTTGTGGCCTTTTTGTGAGGTGGTCGCTTTATCCTTTCCTTGTCGTGCTTTTGGTGCCATTGAACCTGAGATTAAAATACTAGTCATGTTAGCTTCATCTTGGTGGATACAATCAACAAACAAGCAGTAGTAGCACCACGCCACACTTAATTTGTTGGCACAAACTAGTGACGTGAACGATGTCGATTACTCAGACTTCATCGGTATACGTTTAGGTGTCATGTTCCAACAATATAATCAGTGCAGTCATACTTTTCTTATCATCTTAACTATCCTTTTTCAATTCTAGTTCATGTAATTTTGATAATGCTTTCATGCTTTGGACTAATGCATCACTTTTGAATAAAACTACTACATAGATATTGTATCAATTTATGGCTTGGAATAATCACAACATCTTATGTTTGTAGTCTACCATGATTTTCATCTCGATGAACAAGTCATTCCAACATGTAATCTTTCTAGTTACAAGATTATGCAATTTTCTTGACCATATCAGTTCCGCAAAAGTATGACAGTGTATCAAAATTAAATACAAGTTGGAAACACGTCAAGATCATCTTTACGTATTCTTTCACTCACTTAGTTGTATCACAACAAATCAACCAAATTCAAATTACCAACACTACTTCAAGATTGAACAATTCATTATAGGCGTAGTAATGTAGTACTTACGGAACATAAAAGAAGAGCAAAGAAGTACTTACTTGGTTGATGGCCTTGGAAGATGTTCTTGCAAAGTTCAACGAGCAAAAGGAAAAATTTTGAGAGAATTTGGAGAGGTAGGCGGCACTTAGGTTGAGTTTGCAATGCATTTTTGTTCTAAGACTAAGTTTTTATTTATAGGACAAGCTTGGGTCGGGTTTTGACCCATTTGGAATCGGATTTGGAGACCAAAAGTGACCATAGGCGGCGCCTAATGCTTTGCCTATGTTTGGCATAGGCGGCGCCTTTTGCAAAGCATTATTGAGCATAGGCGGCGCCTATGCTATGGCATTGTTAGGCATAGGCGGCGCCTATGCCATGACATACTAGATTCAGAGACAAAAGGCTTTTGCATAGGCGGCACCTATGCTATGGCATTGTTGAGCATAGGTGGCGCCTATGCTATGGCATTGTAGAATCCGAAAACTTAGGCCATAGCATAGACCTTGCCTTGTTCGTGGCCTAGATTTACATAGGCCTTGCCTTGTTCTTTGCCGATATTTTCATAGGCAATGCCTAACCCATAGCCTTTTGCTTCTTTATTCCTAACTTACCACCTTCAACCTGAACCGCTTCCAAATCAAAATTTGAAACCAATCTCCTCCTTTACACCTCTTGTACCTACACTTACTCAAAAACAACAAAAACAATTAGAACGATGGGTTGCCTCACATCAAGCGCCTTAGTTTTGGTTGTGGCTCGACAAAATCCAAGGAAAATAAAAACAACAAAAGCAATTAAAAACGATGGGTTGCCTCCCATCAAGCGCTTGATTTATTATCGCGGCACGACATAGTTACCTCGAGTACTTAGACTTCGTCGAGATAGATGGTGGCCATGCATTTAATCAAATCAAGAGGACCGATATATGTCTTTACTTTTTGTCCATTTACCTTGAAAATGACGCCCTTATTGTCTTCTAACTCAACTACTCCCGACGAGTAGACTTGGCTAATTTTGTATGGACCGGACCATTTGGACTTTAACTTACTTGGGAATAGCTTCAGTCTGGAATTGAAAAGAAGTACCATATCACCTTTTTGAAAGTTTCGTTGAACAATCCGCCGATCATGATACTTTTTCATCCACTCCTTGTAGAGGTCTGATCTTTCATACGCATGTAGACGGAATTCATCCATCTCATTCAGCTGCTCCAATCTCAGACTCATAGCATCATCCCAATTCAAATTTAGTCGCTTCAGCGCCCACAATGCTTTATACTCGAGCTCAATGGGTAAGTGGCAAGCCTTCCCATAAACTAGTTGGTACAGGGACATGCCAATTGGCATTTTGAATGCAGTCCTATAAGCCCATAGTGCATCGTCCAGCTTCCGAGACCAATCTTTCCTATTAGCATTTACAGTTTTTGCAAGGATTTACTTGATCTCTCGATTGGAAACCTCTACCTATCCACTAGTTTGAGGGTGATAAGGCATGGCTACCTTGTGTTGCTTGACCCCATATTTCACCAACACGGATTTGAACAGCTTGTTGCAAAGGTGTGATCCTCCATCGCTTATGATGGTACGTGGTACCCCAAAACGAGAGAAGATATTTATCTTTAAGAATGCTACAACACGCTTTCCTTCATTATCGGCCAGCGCTACTGCTTCGACCCATTTGGATACATAATCGACAACAACTAGGATGTATTTCATTCTAAATGAATTTATGAATGGGCCCATGAAATCAATGCCCCACACATCAAACAGCTCTACTTCAAGAATTTTTGACATGGGCATCTCATGGTGTTTCGAAATAGTGCCTTGTCTCTGACATTGGTCACATCTTCTCACAAATTAGTAGGCATCTCTAAATATCGAAGGCCAATAATATCCACTTTGCAATACCTTCCTTGTTGTCCGACCACCTGCATGGTGTCCACCAACTTGGGAAGCATGACTTGCTTCCAAGATACTTGTCACCTCCACATGAGATATGCATCATCTGATCACACCATCCGCGCATCGTCTAAACAAATATGGCTCATCCCAGTAGTAGTGTCTCACATCGTGCATGAACTTCCTCTTTTGATGAAATGATAGATTCGCAGGCATCACATTACTTACCACAAAGTTTGCAAAGTCTTCATACCATGGTAACTCTTCCATCATCGTGGCGAAGATCTCTTCATTAGGGAATGCATCATCAATCTCTAGATCAGGCTGCACTATATGCTCGTTCTCGAGTCTAGATAGATGATCAGCCACTTGGTTTTCGCAACCTCTTCTATCTTTTACCTCGAAATCAAATTCTTGTAGCAACAATACCCATCAAATTAGCCTTGGTTTTGCATCTTTCTTTCTCATCAAATATCTCAGAGCTGCATGGTCTGTATGAACTACCACTTTGGTTCCCAACAGATAAGAACGGAACTTTTCAAAAGCATACACAACCGCTAAAAGCTCTTGTTCTGTGACAGTATAGTTCTTCTGGGCTCTGTTCAAGACTTTGCTCACATAGTAGATTGGATGGAATAACTTTCCTCTTCTCTGGCCAAGTACAGCACCCAAAGCTACCCCGCTAGCATCACACATGACTTCAAAAGGTAGAGACCAATCGGGCGCTACAATGATAGGAGCTTTAATTAGCTTCCTTTTGAGGAATTCAAATGCCTTCAAGCAGTCTTCACCAAAGTCAAACTTTGCATCCTTCTCCAAAAGCTTGCATAACGGACTAGCAATCTTGGAAAAATCTGTAATAAACCGTCGATAAAAACCTGCATGCCCGAGGAAACTACGAACTCCTTTGACCGAAATTGGGGGTGGTAGTTTTTCGATGACTTTGATTTTAGCTCGATCCACCTCAATTCCTCTTTCGGAGATTTTATGCCCAAGAACAATACCTTCTTTTACCATAAAGTGGCACGTCTCCCAGTTCAGCACTAGGTTGAATTCAACACATCTCTGCAACGCCATACTTAGATTTGCCAAGCACGATTCAAACGACTCACCCACAACTGAAAAATCGTCCATGAATACCTCCAGAGTGTCTTCCACCATATCAGAAAAAATGGACATCATACAACGCTGAAAAGTGGCGGGTGCGTTACATAATCCAAATGGCATACGTTTGAAGGCAAACGTACCATATGGGCATGTAAACGTTTTCTTTTCTTGATCCTCAGGAGTGATACAAATCTGATTATAGCCGGAATAACCATCTAAGAAACAAAACCATTCTTTCCCTGCTAATCGATCAAGCATTTTGGTCTATAAATGGCATTGGAAAGTGATATTTAAGTGTCCACGAATTCAGCTTATGGTAGTCCATGCATACTCTCCATCCTGTGACAGGTTTGAGTGGAATTAAATCATTCTTTTCATTCGCAACTACCGTCATGCCACCTTTCTTTTTTACACATTGTACCGGGCTTACCCATTTACTGTCGGAGATTGGATACACAACCCCTGCATCCAACCACTTAATAATCTCTTTCTTCACAACCTCTTGCATAGGTGGATTTAGACACCTTTAATGCTCAATAGTGGGTATGAAATTTTCTTCAAGCTGAATCTTGTGTGTACAAATCCCATGCGGAATACCAATGATATCAGGGATGGTCTAACCGATGGCTCTCATGTACTTTCATAGAACTGCTATGAGAGCTGCTACTTGCTGCTCACCTAAATCTTCCACCACAATAACCGAGAGTGTGTTACCGCTTCCCAAGAATGCATACTTTAAATGACTAGGCAGCTCCTTCAATTCTAATGTGGGTGGCTCTTTAATAGATGGTTTGGCTGGTGGTGTAGGTCGATTTTTGAGATCAAGGTCCAGCTTCTTGGGAGGATGAGGATATGACCCTAATCCTGTTAGAGCACAAATCGTTTCTTTATAACTTTCAGCATTCGTACGCTCAACATTCATAAGAACAACCGCCAATAGGTCATCAATAAACTGCTCCTCTATAGGTAATTCTTTCTCATCATCAAAATAAACATCAGCTACCGAGAACACATTCAGATCTTTGGGTTGCTTCATTGATTTACACACATCAAAGCAGACTACTTCATTATTCATTCGGAATAGAAGCTCATTGGCTCTTAAATCAATAAGCACACCTCCTGTTGCAAGGAAACGGTGCCCCAAGATTATATGAACTTCTGAGTCCACCTCACAATCCAAGATAACGAAGTCTGCCGGAAAGATGAATGAGGACACCTTCACCAATACATCACATAAAATACCAACAGGTCATTTTACCGATCTATCTTCCATTACAAGCCTCATATTGGTTGGAGTAGGATCCCCCAACCCCAACTTGTTATAAATAAATAGTGTCATTAAGTTGATACTGGCTCCTAAATCGCATAATGCCTTGGCAAAATTCAAAGGTCCGACAGTGCAAAGTATAGTGAAAGCACCGGGATTGGCCTTCTTCTGAACTAGTGATCTGGTAGCGATTGCACTACAATGATGAACAGTATCTGTCAACTCATAACCTGCTGCCCGCTTCTTTGTCAAAAGATCCTTCATAAATTTTGCGTAGCCAGGCATCTGTTCTAGTGCTTCTACCAACGGAACATTAATGGTCATCTGTTTCAACATTGACATGAATTTATTAAACTTGGTATCATCAGCTCTCTTCTTTAATCTCTAAGGAAAAGGTGGTGGTGGAAGGGGAATGGTTTTCTCCACAACTTTCTTTTCCTCTTGCTTCAGATTGGCGATCTTTTTGGGCTGTGGACGTTGAGGGGTAACGTCCTTGACGCCTTCTTCGGCATCTTCTGCATTATTTGTGATATCATCGGCCACTTGCTTACTTTGGGCTGAATTTTCCAGCACCTTACCACTCCTGGTAGTAATGGCCATGCTTGTTCCATCGTTCCTTGGGTTTTGCACTGTGTCGCTAGGTAAGGTGCCCGCTTTTCGTTGATTTAATGTGGCTGAAATTTGACTCAATTGTTGCTCCAGCTGTTTTATTGAAGTGGAATGCGAGTCAACCAATTGCTTCATTGAGGCCAAATCATTTATTACCTCGGTTACTCCCGAGCTGGTTGCCTCCACTCCTTTCAACAGCTTAGCCATCATATCTTTCATGAACATATTTCCAGAACCAGATACAGTGGCGTCACGTCTTCCAGGAGGAATATACACGCCACTCCTATTAGTCTTGTTCTTCCAACTACCTTGGTCACAGTCCTTGTTTCAAGAATTATCATAATAGTTCCAACCTTGGTTTCCTTGGGCATTGCCTCGGAAACCCCCCTGATTGTTCACATAGTTGGCTTCTTCTTTAGAACTGGATTCCTCTCTTCCTTTTGACGCAACTGCTTTAACTTTTTCGGTCTTCCCTGATAATAGATGCTTTGTAAGAAGATCCATCTGTGTTTTCATGTGCGCCATATCTTGGTCGCGTTCCTCCTCTCTTCGCCTTTGTTCTGCAGTTATGCCAATAGATAAAGTAGGGCTTATTACCTCAGAATCCCTGGTATGCCAAGCTCTACTTTGCTTTTTCATTCGGTCTAGCATGTCGCTTGCCTGAACAAAAGTGAGGTCCATAAATGATCCTCCAGCCGCATTATCCACCACTGGTTTAGTTACTGTATTCAAGGATCTGTATAGTATCTCCATCAAGTGGACATTGGTCATATGATGATTTGGGCACCTCATAAGCTTCTTCTTGAACCTCTCCCATGTTTCGTGGAGAGCTTCAGTTGGAAGCTGTCAAAAATTGCTGATCTCATCTCTCAACTATGCTCTCTTGGATGGCGGAAAGAATCTTTCTAGGAAAGCGTCTTTCAATTGCCTCCAATTTGTAATAGAATCAGGAGTCAGCCCGTTCAACCATAGAGTTGCCTCCCCAAATAGAGACAATGGGAATAAGCACAGCCGAATTGCATTCTGTCCAACGCCTGGATTGTCGAATGACTTGCATGTAGAGATAAAGTTGACCAGATGCATATTCAGATCATCACCTGCAAGTCCACCGAATAATCCCTTGATTTGCAATAACTGAATCATGGTGCTAGTGATGTTGAACTTGGCTCCGGGTGCCAATGGCGGAGAAATAATAGCTCCTGTGGCGCTAGCTCCATCCAGATCGTCATCATCATCATCAAAGGGAATCTACATAGCTCAGCGTTCAGGCCGAAATCTTGCTTGACGATCTCTTCTGTTTGTCGGTGTTGCCACCTCAGCATCACGCCTAGGGTTTAGTAACTCATCATCACCCAAGTCCTCATCATCAGGATCTGCTGCTCGCCCTGGGTTATCAATATTCTGTTGATGCACTTGAGCTGCAGCCAACACAGCTAGTCTAGCCTGGTCCTGTTGAGCAGCCCTTCTCTCAATGTCACGTTGTGCATCCATCCTTCCAATAAGTTGCGGTTCAGGGTTTATGGATAATAATGGTTGTCCCGAACTTCGAGTATTTGGTATGCACTGAACAAAAATATGCAGAAAACAAAAACAACAACTAAAAGTAAAGTACGAGAATCTTTGACCAAAGGGTCTAGTAATTATCACAAACTTAGTTGACAACCGTATTCCCCGGCAAAGGCGCCAAAATTTGATAACGCTCAAACTACAGCTCTCGTAAGAGTGTAAGCGGTCGTTGTCAAATATAGAACCCAACTGGGTTGGGTGTCGAATCCCACAGGGAATACTTGGTCACTAAGTAAGCAACGATTAGTAGACTGTTGATCGAAAATTCTACAAAAAGGGGGGATTGGAGTGTGACGTTAAGTAACAAAATAGTAGAGTAAAAACGTAAAATAGAAGAGTAAAATAGAGTACTTGGTAGGTTTTAATCAATGAGAATTGATAGTTAGGGTTATGTCCACCTTATGAGTTATACGTATCTATTGACTATGAGTTATGCGAAATTCAGACATGCATGCGCTTATAGAGAATCGTATTCTATGGTAAATCCAGGCGTCTTTCGACCATCAAGGACTATTTCACTTTAACTCTTTCGAGCTTAAAGTGTATCTTATGGTATAAATTCTCCAAAAGGTTAATCCAGTTACGGCACTAACTTTTAAACAGGGGTTGGTGCCGTATTTATTTGACATTCTCTCTTTTCCAGACATGTAACTTTTCTTTCGAACAAGTTAATGCTATATTGGCGTATTCTATATGTTTGCAACCACAAGAATTTATATTAAGATGAAGAGAAGAATGATATAAGCAGCATACGTGTCAAGAATTCACAAACTCATAGCAATAGATAGTATCTCATAAGGCTTCCATAACCTTAACAGAGAAGTTTAGCTACTCATGAGTGCAACGAAAAACACGATAGACATTATCATCATACCAAAATAATCACAAACTTACAAAAAGTCTGTGTTGGCGTCACTTGTGACGTGATTTCTGTTGCTAGTAGAATTTCTCTTGTTGTGAAAATTAAAAGTCGAATAGATTGTCAGAAATAAGAATTAATTGAAAGAGAATGAATGCTGAAAAGTTCAGCAAAATAGGGTTTTTATAACACCCATATCCTATTCCTACTAAGCTACTTCATACTTATCCTAATGCTACTAGGTTACTGAATTCTTTTCCTAATCCTACTAAGTTATAGCTGGTCCCCAAGTCTTTGGAAATGCTGTTTTTGCCCGGGACAAGTTTTCCATGCGTCACTTTCAGTCCATAGGCGTCCAAACGCTACTTTCCTTCTTTCGTGAAGCTTCCTTTGGTGTTAAGTTATCCTTAAAATGCTGAAATCTTCATCATTTATACCTGAAAATTTGCTAATCACGTTGGTTAGCTCACTTACAGGATAAAGGACTAAAAGTGCATGAATTATATATTTTGTCCTCAAAACTTAGCTAAAATATGGGTAAATTAAGGCACTTTAGGCGTTTAAATACGCCTAACATCAATAATCTCATTATCAGATCCAAAGATCACCCGTTAGATAGGCTTGATCTTAGTCTCGAATTCAATTGAGTATTCTTATTATCAGATTCAGAGATCTTCTGCTAGATAGGTTTGATCTCAGACATATTCATTTTTTATCATTGATAGTAGATTCAGGGATTATCCATTGGAACGGTTTGATCTCAGATTCAGTCAGTTGTGAGTAGTAAGCTCAGCTTTCAGTCATTGATGTGAGTAGATTCAGTTAATCAGCTTTAGTATCATCAGTTTCTGAGATCACTCACTAGATAGGACTGATCTTAACTTCAGTACTCAGTTATTGATATCAGAAGATTCAGTTATTCAGTTTCTCAGTATTAGTAGTGAGTTTAGATGACAGTAAAGTAGTATTCAAGTTTCAGTATTTAGAGTCATGATGATTTCAGTTATGGTTGGTGCATTCATACATATGTCCTCATTCAGTACTCCCCTGATTATTTAGTTAAGTAATTGTTCATGCATAAGCCCTTGTATTTAGCCTTACCTCATCTTTATACACATTATATTCCTACATACTAACGCATTTGTGCTATGGTGTTTTATTTTACACCATAGGCTCAGAGGCACGAGATCCAGAGTACCCTTAGCAGCTCATCCCAGTCAACAATAGTAGACGTAGTAGTTAGTCTTATTCATTCAAGGATTATCCTCATTTTATTATCATATCAGATTGAGTTTATTTTTAGTAGATGGAGTTAGTTGGGGTCATGTCCTATCAAATCCACAGTTTAGATAGTTTAGACATTTTTCGGGCAGATGTATAAGTATTTAGTTTTCAGTTTTGAGTATTTTTAGATGTTTTGAACCTTATGGCCAATTTCTGTATTTATTATATATATATTATGTAGTTCTCAGGTACAGATATCAGTAGAGGTTTAGATTGTGGTCCTTTGAGAGCATGAGCACCGTGTGAGATTCCGATTCCAGAAAGAATTGAGTCGTTACAATGATATTGTAGGGTTTTGACTCATGTTTGAAATTACATATTCCAATGATTGACCCTAGGATGTGGTGATTTGTCTAATAATCATGATAAACCCTTAAATTTATACGTTGATTGATGTATTCATGATTATTAGATGCGTTGATGATTGTATAACCAAACTAGGCTCCCTAAGTGTTTGATTAAATGCCTATATGAAGGAAGAGTGCCCTACTAGCATAATAATAAAAAATCCCCATTCATGTACAAGTTCATGCATGTCAAGTGTTTGATGAAATGTCTTAGCCAATGAGTTATGGATGTATGTGTTGCCATTGTGGTGCTTTAAAACTTGTAATTCATGAATTCTCCCACTTATTATATTATGGATTGTTGATGTGGTGATGTATTCAAGAAAGTCATGCTTTGTCAGTTTCTTCCCATCGAGTCCCAGGGGTACTTGTACTTAAAAAAATTTCTGTGTGCCTAGAATCAGTTTCATGTTTTCAAGATACTCTCAGTCAAGCTAAGAACCATAAAATTTAGTCAGTTTCATGACTCAGGAAAACTCAGTAATCTCAGTAGTATTCCATCAGTCAATGGAACTTAGTTAACTCATTCCAATCAGTTCAGTTAATCATGTTCAGTGTCTATCCAGATGGGAGTAGAAATTAGCACCGATCAAACCCAAGAATGGGAACCCACCAGTTATTGAGGACTGATTCTTACAAGCAATCCTTGCGTTACAGAACTACATAGCCAGCGTAGGTTGAGACATCATAGCCTGTTATATGAGGGAAGATGAGGTGGTTTAATCTGTTATATGAGGGCTACAACTGTTCTCACTAGAGTCACATGTTATATGAGGGTTACTCACAGATTATCCTTACCAGTGGTGCGGTGTTGACACCCTTCCAATTGGGGTTACATATTGAACCCCAACTGAGCTATATTGTGTTATTTGGGGCATGTTAGTTAAATAACTACTTCCCACAGTTTCAGTTACATAATTAGGAATGTTAGATACAGTCATTAAGTCTCAGTAATGGAACTCAGATAGTTCTACAGAATTTAGGACTGTCAGATACAGTCAACTTAGAACAGCATGGAACTCAGCTAGTTCCATCAAAACCTAGGCTTCCAGATACACTTGCTCATATTAGCTATTTCAGTTATATAATTATGAGTATCTCATGTTATCAGTACTCAGGCTCTGTAATCACGTTATTATAGAACTCAGTTATAGTTATTATGTATTCAGAAAGGAATTCTCACGTTCATATTATCCAGTCAGTTAATATAGTTCATTCATGTGAACCTTTTGCATTCAAAATATCTCACATGTTTACCAGCACAGTAAAACGTACTGACGCATTTGTGCTATGGTGTTTTATACCATAGGTTCAGACGCAAGAGCTCCAATGCATTAATAGCATTCCAGTCTCAGCAGTCGGAGTTAGCAGTGAGTCCTCATCCTTCAAGGACATGACCATTACTTTATTATCTTATTAATTAATTTATTTCAGTAGTTGGAGTGAGTTGGGGACATATCCCATCAACTTCTTATTCAGACAGTTTAGAGGCTTTCGAACTAGCATGTTCACACAGTTATTTCAGTTGTTTTGGGTATTTCATACCCCCCTCCAGATGTTATGTTTTATTAGTTATGTTATAGTTTTGAACCTTATGGCCTTTCAGCCTTTATTTCCATATTTATACAGTATATTATGCAGTTTACAGATATTAGTCATATGTTAGCTTATGGTCTTTCAGGGTCATGAGCATCGTTTAGCATTTTGGGTTCCACACTCAGGACATTATAATAATATAGTTAATAAATACGGAAAAATGCCATGATACGCAATAACTGTACCATGTGCTCTTTCTCCATCCATATCCATAAACCTTGTCCGGATTTAAATCAGTCTTCCAAACAGAAATCAATGATAATATAGGTTCAAAATTAAAGTGGCTAAATATAAAATTAAAGATTAAAATCAAGTGCCTAAAATTGAACCTGATCTAATTAGTCCATTTTTTCTTATCGAATTATTGGGAAATTCAATTTTCAAGTCGAAAATAGTGCTTTTAGGAAAATGCCATTATGCGAAGGATGTAAAATAAAAAATGTATAACATAGTGATCAAACCAATCAAATGCAAATAATTAGTCCACTACTATGCAATCTAGGTGTTTTATAGTCATCAACAAAAGGAAAATAAATGTTATCCTAAGGTGACTTATCATAAAGAAGCGGTAAAACTAACTACAAGCCCCAAGAAACCCGACATAAGATAAGAAGCTACCCGAGACTAATCTAACACATTTGACTCTAATTCCAAGGATACTATACACGTCAAGTCATGTCTAAAAGAGAATTGACTACCAAGACTGAGGATTTAAAGGCAAAATTCTACTCTAAGTCCCCTAAACAAGTTATATGGATCATACATACCTAAATAGTGCGTTCAAACTACAATGTTCCACTAATAATTAATAAATTGTCATAGAAATACCTTAAATAAGCAAAGTCTAAGAGTGGATAAGTCATAACCTACCTAGATACTAAAGAATGCACGCACACTCACTAAATAGTATTTTTTCCTTTCTAGAAAGCGTCCGTCCACTGCCACATTAAAAAAATAATAATCTAGAAGTCAATACAAGAAGAATGGTACTCATACTATGAATTTACATTTGGGATTTAAAATTGGATTAAAAATCATCTGTGAGACCCAATTATCAAATTCAAAAATTAAATCAACAATTGTGTCCATGATGGGACAAGGATCATGTGATTAAAATTTAGGCATGACCAACCCTTATTTGAGTCCTAAGTATCCCTCAAAATCAAGAAATCAAGAATTCCCAAAACTAGAATTTAAAAGAATAAAGTAAAGTATCTTAGGAAGAATTACTAGAAAGTGGTCATGGAGAGTATAGTAGGCTTACCTCAACTGGATAGGATGAAATGTCCACAGTTTTCCTAACGCAATAGTTCAACTATGGAGAAACAAACATCAAGAAAATGAGCATAAATTGTTAAAGACTAAGTTTATATAGTACCAACAATGACAACTTAAGTGGTCAAATTTACTGCTAAAGCATCTCTATTAAAGCTGACATTGACCACTAAAATGACTCTTGACGCACTGGCTAGCTCCCACTAAAGTGGTTCCTCATCCACTTAAGCAGAGAAGGGGATGCTTAAGTAGTGTACACTAATTTCATCAGCAGCTCTGCTTAAGCGAGAAAAGGGTTGCTAAAGCAATTTCACTAGATATTTTACACCAAAATTTTTAGCTAAGTTTAAAAGCCCCGATCAGGTGTTGGAGATTTATTTGAAATCTCGTGCATGCAAATAAAATATTCTAACCCTACTAAAAAAGACATTCCAAACATAATGAAACAGTCAAAATTCCCAATAGAGGTCGTTTCGATAAAATATGGGCTACATACGTACTGTTGTATTTTTTAATCAATTTTTACCCTATAATACCCCGTAATAATTTAATCTCGATTAAACTCTTAGTTCTATTCTTAAGGGGTCCAAGGCTTAAAATTTCACTAAGTGTTCAGGACTTTATTAGTTTCAAGACCACTAAACTTTGTGAATTTTTAGGTTGGCCTTCCCGACCCAAAAATATTGGTTTTTAAGTAGACTCATGGTTAGAGAGGTTAAAAGTATGCCTCGGGTGAGTTTCAGGATTTTTGGACAAGGTACAGGCTGTGTTTGGATAGCCAAAACAATAAGGCAACACCATTGAGCTATGACGCATTGCTCCCTCCCATGGTGAGGATCTTTGCAGTGCATTGCTCTCTCCACTACAATAATCTATGTGGCACATTGCTCTCTCCCATAGAGTGAGAGGCACAACGTGTAGCTTTTTCCCGTGCAGTGTCATTGTTTAAGTTCCCAAGGGGAATTTGGGTCATTTTCCCTCATCCTATTTGGTCTATAACACGAATTGGGGCTTCCAAAAGGGCATTTTCTTGCCTCTTTCACCCCAAATTGCTCTTAAGAAACCCTACTTCTTCCCCAAGAACAAACTCAAGCTTAATTCTCAAGAAATCAAGAGTTCAAGCTTTCCATCCAAGAAATCTTCAAGAATTCAGTTGTTAAGGTATGTGGGATGTTCATTTGTGGGTCCCTTCCACTCATGAAGACGAAAAACCCTCTTTTAGTTTAATTTATGAGTTTATACATGTTCAAGATGAAATAAATCCATAAATCTATTGGTAATTCAATATCAAGTTATGGTTACAAGTGTTTTCAAGTGGAATAAGTCATATTATGTTTTAAGTATTGTGATTCCCATGTTATGTTCAATTGATTTCAGAATAAACCCCCAAATTATGAATTTAGCCATGTAATCATATCGTTCCTCATGTTTAAGACATTCCTATGTACAAATTTATGATCGTCAAATGTTTGATGAAATGTCTATACTTTAAGTCTTTGAATCATGATTTCTTACTACAATTTTAAGCCTTAATATTGTATTTCATGATCATTTAGTGTCGGTGGATTATGAACACCCGATACCTACGTGTTTTCATGCTTTTAGATCTTTCAAGTAATAAATCGGTGAAATCATAAGTCTTGCGATTTACTCAGATATTTATGATCGTGATGAGCACTCTCAATTATCAGAAGTAATGTTCAGTTAAACTTAATTCAATTCAATACTAGTGTCAGTTCAGTTGGGAGTTGGATTTAGCACCGAGCAAATACAGGAATGGCTATTTCCACGTTAGTTAGGTAGAGTTGTTAGTAGCAGTCCTTGTATTCCAGAATTACATAACCAGCGTAGGATATGAGGGTTCACCGGTCAGTTTAGGCTTGACTTTCTATCAGGGGTCACCCGTTAGTTTAGGCTTGACATCCTAATCCTTTGGGATATTAGATTATAGATCCATAGAGACAGTGTTAGTACCCGTGGCATGGTACTGACACCCTTCCAACTGGGTTACAGGTTGGAGCCCGATTTGCAAAGATTAGGGCATATCGATTACATGATACCTCCCACTGTATCATTACTTCTTTTTGTGTATTTCGGTTTAGGTTTGCTTGACCAATGTACAGATTTTCAGTTATACATGTTCAGCTTTTCAGATTACAGATTATATCAGAAACATTTTTATGCTTTGTCTTGAATTCTCATATCTTACATGTTCATGTATTTATAACAACCATATTTTTGGTCTAAGGCCACACTAAATCTGGACAACACTTGTAAAGTGTTGCCTAAAATTTTTTTGGGCACACTTTTAATATAGCCTTAATTTTACACTTTAAACCACGATAATTTTGACAACGCTTATAAAGTATGATCTTTAATGCTATAGGCTACACTTTATAAGTGTTGCCATATCATATATAATTGGAACCGCCTTTTACAAATAAGGTTACACTTTAAAAATGTGTTATTTCTATTATTTTTAAACAAAAATTCATAAGTGTTGCCTTATAACTTATCAAAAATTTACACAAAAATATGATATTCCCTTTTATTATTTTAACACTAAAATGTTATATTCCCTCCAATTTTAATCACCAAAAGAAAAAGAAATCATAAAACATAAATTTTAACTTAAAACTAAGAAAATAATTCTTGCATATTAAAAAAACTCTCAACTCTCAAAAACATTTACCCAAAATGACACACACAGATTATAGAACCAAAAAAAATGTTAGCCTCAACCATAAGTGGGTTTAAAATGCCAGTATTACCACGTTCTTCACCTATTTACCCTACCGCATTCTCCGGCGAAGCCACCACTAAGTTACCGGCTGCGCAAATGGAAATTGAGTGTTCATCGTGGCCACAAAAGAAGGCTACAACTCACCATAAGAATATTCTACCTTGGTATATACTACATAGAACCACTGTGTATCATCCCATGCCAATTTTTCCACCGGAATGGTTATTTGCTACTGATGAATCAGAATTGGGTCAACTTGCCCCAAACCAACCACCTTAAACTAACTAAACAAGAGATAACAAACGTGTTAGAGTTCAACACTTTCTCAAAATCTTTTTTTTTCTTTTGAAAAGATCACCGAACCCAAGAAGGGAGCCTATGTATCTCACTCCCAAAAGAGGAGAATTAGGTGTGCATAGTTTGTGAAGTTTGACCAAAAAATGGCCAATCAAACTCTCTATTTTTTTCTTTTTCTTGAAATTTTAAGAAGAAAAGAAAATAATAAATTGTCAAAAGAATTGTTGAAAATCTTTTTGAATTTTTCAACTTCTTATACAAATGAAACTTATGATTACCAAAGCAAAATCTTTTTGGATTTTCAATTTTAAATTTTATACAAAAATAAAACATGAAACTATTAAAGGAAAATCTTTTTGTAGTTTTCTTTTAAAGATTTATATGGAACACCTACTCTAAATGAAGAGTGAAGAAAGGCTTTTTCGATTTTTTAAATAAAATCACCGAACCCTAAAAGGGGTTTCTACATATCTCACTCTCGAGAGAGGCGAATCAGGTGTGCGTAGTTCATTCAGATTGGACAATTAAACAATAACGGACAGAATGAACCACGACTTGAGAGAAACGACAAAGACTAACGATGAAAAACGTCAATAAAATCTTTTTTTAGTTTTCAATTTGACACTTCACATAAAAATGACACCAACAACTATAAAAGAAAAATCTTTTTAGTATTTTTGTTATATGTAATGTACAAAACTTCTACCATCTTTTTGAATTTTCCTTTTGTAAAAATCTCCTTTTGCAAAAAATCTTTTTGGAGTTTTCAAATTGTGAATGCTTACTAAAGAAACAAAAGAAAAATCTTTTTGATGTTTTTTATTTATTGAAAAATGAGTGCAAAACATAAAAAATCTTTTTGAATTTTTGTATTGTGGAAAACAAAAGTCATAAAGAACTCTAAAATCTATGAAACTCTTTGTTTTTATTTACCTTTTCTTTCCTTTGCCTAAACACACGCTCCTTTAATTCTAACACATGCTTTTCCCAAATTAATCCATCAAATTACCCTGTTATCCTCAAAGATGCAACAATTAGCACATAAGAATTCTTTAGGGGTGTGTCTCCTACAAAGGACCAAGTGGGTCCCGCTAGGTCTCAATATGATGCAGATAAGCATGATCTAAAGGTTGACTTAGGATGGAGTTCACTAACAAGACTGTTCGGGGGAGTGTATGGTCGATATTGGCAGCGAGAGCTTTCCACCAACTTCATACACCCGACGGATCCCCCTCGTAAAATAAGGGTGACTCAACTAGAGGTCGTGTACACAGGTGTACTATGAAACTTGTTGCAAAAAAGTAAATTGGGTTATGCACATGATGACAGATATAAAGCGGTAACATATAAGAGAAAAACTATAAACACGTAGCACATAAGCACTCAACAATGATAAAACACAAACAAAAACACAAACAAGGCATCTATACACCTATAGTGTCACAATAAGCCGATACAACTCAAAAATAAGCTCGAATTCGAAAGAATCCCCAGTAAAGTCACTGGAGCTATCACACCCATTTTTCTAACCAAAAAAATTATGATTTAAAGTTTGAAAGGTTTTTTATTATTAAGTGACAAAAGATAAATTTATTTCAAAAAGGATTCTTTTTTATTTGAACTCAGAGTAGCCACTCGGTATAAATCTGATGTGTCAAGTCACCGTTGGAAATCCTTTTTCAGAATGATTTGACTTTTTAAAAAAACTGATCCATGAATAGAGATTTCGAATAAAGAAATTCTATTGACCGAGGGGAAGTGTTAGGCACCCCTCGATCCTGTGGTTCTACCATAGTTGCTTCGTAGAGTATATCAGCTAGTAGACACTATGGAATGTATAAACTAACAAAACACACAAAACAAGAAAACAAACAAACCAAACCCAAACAAGTCTAAAAAATAGTGTCCAGTCCAATTATTACAGTCTGAAATAAAAAATACTGAAATAAACCTATACTAACCCTGAACTATGCTCTACCCAACGCCTTTGGAGCATTCCCCTGTGAAATAATACAAATGACCTTGGGCATTACCCAACTAAATGAAGATATTTTTTAATGCGATAAAACAAAATCATTCAAACCATTCAAGCATTCAACAATCATAATTCCTAAATTTGCCTACCCGACCTACATTTGCCTATCTGTTTCAACCCATCATGACACTATTGCATTTAACAAGGTCAATACTTATTTCAAATTAAACAACTATTAATGAATTAAAATAACCAATATTCAACTTTGTCAATTTTCAATTCCTGCCCCACTTTTATTTTCAAATTACCGATTTCAAATCTCAAACAAGATATCATTTTATCACACCATACATTACCAACAAAACCAATAATGAATCGACACCAATCAATTATTCACTATCAACAAGGATCAAATAACACACAAACATTCAATCCATAACACCGAGTATCATAAACAAGGAAATAAAAATGTCAAGATTAGAAATGGACCTCCATTTGTAGCTTTATAAAATGTTGCTCGACAAAATATATAATCCACTTCCGATAACCTCAACTCAAACCTCAACAACGAACACTTCTAACTAGAAACTGAGAATCGCGAAATAGAGAGATCCAAACCAAATTCTGGAGAACCAGTGGGGTTGTTTTAGTTGGAGCTGACACCGGATTTCCCGCCGAAGATCCAGCGAGCTTTGCTCACCGGTGAACCTCTCTTTAATCTCTCCCTCTGATTTTTCTCTTTTTCTACTCTCTTTTCCTCCTAATTCTCTCTCTCTCGATCTCCAATCATTCTTCATCCACCTCATTATTTTCTATCTCTCCCCCCATTGGAGTTTGCTATTTTTGTTTCCTACTTCACTGTGTGCGTGAATCCATTGATGGTGAAGGGAGATCTAAGGTAGGTCAATGCTATGCCAGTGTGCATTTTTCCTGTCAATTTTGTGTGCACATTTTGGGTGAGCTGCGTGTGTGTGAGTTTTCAGTGAGCTATACGAGTATATTGGTGGCTTCTCTGAATGTACTGTGTACCTATATGCTTTGTGTGGATATTTATTATTGCTGTGAGTATGTGTATATGAGAGGTGAGTGTGTAGGTGAGTTTTTGGGTGTGAATGTATATTCTGTATGTATTTAATGGAAGGATCTGTGTGTATTTTATTAAAAGGGGAAGGGGCAAAAACATGCTTAGGGGGTAGGATAAGGTAGGGGGTATGGGATGAGATGGGGGTAGGGGTAGTGGTTGTTATTTTTATTTGGGCGAGGTGTCAAAAGTGGGGTATTTTTGTTAGGTTAGTTATTTTTTTTATGAGAAAATTAAATGGGTGAGGGTGTATGATAAGGTGAGGCAAAAATGGATAATTTAGATTTTCAAGAGGGAAAAAATTACGTGTCTACAGTGTCAAAAGATGTTGAAGATTGCAATGAAAGGTCAAATCTCACAATGCACGCCATAAAGATAATGCCTCAAAATCTTAAAAACAAAAACTACTGCCACCGATCCAAATCATGAGAGGTGTAGTTGTGTTCGTGCACCTTAAGTCGTGTAGATGCATAAGCAATAACATGACCCTGCTGCATCAATACACAACCTAGGCCAACCCAGATGCATCACAAAACACAGTGAATCCCTCACCCTCAATAGAAAGATATCAAACTAGAGCTAAAATAAGGAAGTTCTTGAGCCTTCCGTAGATTGACTTGCACTCCTCAAACTATCAGAAAGTAACTTCCTTCCAAGTAAATCTTATCATAGGTGCTGAAATAGTAGAAAAACTCTCGACGAACTGACTATAATAACTTTTCAAACCAATAAAGGTACGAACCTTAGTTGGAGATGTAGGTCTAGCCCAATTACAAATTGCCTCAATATTAGCTGGATCTACTATAATCCTATCCATAGACACCACATGTCCAAGAAATGTCACCGACTTAAGCCAAAACTCACACTTAGAGGACTTGACAAAAAACACATGATCTCTCTAAGTTTGGGTCACAATCTTCAAATGTTGTACATGCTCCTATCTACTCCTCAAATACACAAGGATGTTGTCAATGAACACGATCACAATTGAATCCAAGTAAGGCCTTAATACTCGGTTCATCAAATACATGAATGTGGCTGGGGCATTAGTCAACCCAAATGATATCACTAAAAACTCAATATGACTATAACAGGTCCTAAAACCTATTTTTGAGATATCCTCAACCCGAATCCTCAATTGATGATAACCAAATCTCAAATCAATCTTAGAAAACATTATTGATTCCTAAAGATGGTAAAACAAATCATCAATTCGAGGTATAGGATAGCAGTTCTTCACCATCACCTTATTAAGCTGCCTATAATCAATACACATGAACATAGGGCCATATTTCTTCTTCACAAATAATATAGGAGCTCCCAAAGGTGACATACTCAGTCTAACAAAACCCTTACCAAGAAGATCTTAGAGCTAAGAATTCCACTCCTTAAGCTCATCAAGAGCTATACAATAAGGTTTCATAGAAAGAGGTCGGGTGTCGAGCTCGAGAGAAATAGCAAACTCAATCTCACAGATAAGGGATATACTAGGCAAATCTGTAGGGAACATATTAGGAAACTCAAAAACAATAGGAACAGAGTGAATCGACAGACACTCTATGCTAGTATCACAAATATAAGAGAGATAAACCTCCTCCCATGAACATAAGAAATAATCTTGGTTGGTTCACGGCTAACCGTTCCACGCCACATGATAGGGGGTACGCCAGGCATGGCTAAAGTAACGGTCTTGGAAAAATAATCCATAAACGCATGATAGTAGGATAACAGTTCATGCCCAAAATCATATCAAAATCCACTATATCCAAAATAATAAGGTCAGCATAAGTATCGATGTATCTAACAGTCATAACATATGATCTAAAAACTTGATCCACTACTAAAGAATCACCTATAAGAGTAGATACGCATAAAGTCACAGATAATAAATCACCAGACAACTCAAACTATGGTGCATAATAAGCAGATATATAAGAATAAGTAGATCCCGAATCAAATAAAATAAGGGACAATGGGAGGTATACAAAAATAATACTTGTAACAATAACAACCAGAGTATTAGCCTCAGGTTTAGTAGGTACTACATACAACTGACCATGTTCGCCACCTGGAAGGGCATCCTACCGACATCCTATCCTACCTGCCTGAGAACCTTCTCGAGTACCCAGGAAACCACCCCTACGACTATGAGAACCACCTTTAGTTAAGGAATGAACTGCTCAAATAGGGGAAGCATCCTAAGCTGAAACAATAATTGTCCCACAACTAGGGCAATCCCACAAATAGTGACTAGAAAGTCCACAAGTAAAACATAAAATATGAGTTGAACCAGAACCAACAGATCCGAATGACATAGAATAACCACCACGTCTATAATAACCAAATGATGAACCTCTCAAATATTGACCACTACCTTTATTAAGGCAATCACTAACACATGACTGCCCTCCATCAATAATCTAAAGCACTGCTTAAACACGTAGACTAGGCTAACTCTAAGACTAATAGAATAGACACCGAGGATATCACTTTGAGAACTACTGGATTTGGTTCAAGAACTATGATGGCTCCACTGAATCTTTCCTAAAAACCTAGGCCTCTTATCATGGACCTTACAACCTTCTCGATATATATTTTCCATCACCCAAGCATGATCTAAAACCTCAGTAAAAGGTCTACCCGCAACAACTAAACTCTTCGTAATCATATGAATGGGAAGTCTCATCCCATTAATAAATCATCAAACTCTTTCATACTCAGTATCAAGAATAGAAGTCACAGGCCTATCCAATTCATGAAAACAAGCCTCATACTCTTCAACTATCATAGATCCCTGATCCAATCCAGATAATTGATCCCTCAAAGTACCTCTAAGTTTGCGATGCATATACTTCTCCAGGAACACCTTAAAAAATTGAGTCCATGATAAAAGAGAAGATCTATCTAGTATAGAATTCATATAACCTATCCACCAATGTCGAGCAGCCAAGTCAATTAAAATATGGTGTAATCCACACCACGAGTCTCAACAAGGCCTAAATTTTGAAGCCTATCCTCACAAGCAATCAAAACCTCATATGCATTCTTGCCCGGAGCACCAGAAAACCTAGGCGGAGCCAACCTTAAGAATCTACCCAACATCTTCTGCTCATCAAAAGACATGGTTGTCTGAGCAACCATTGGATACCCGTGAAAATTGGCTCTGATACTAATTTGTAGCCTGATTTGCGAGTTATGATGGCACCTACTAAATTCCACAGTAGGTAAGACAAACCATAACCTGGAGCTAACCAATGGGTTAATTTGGTGGAAAATGCCCAACATAGAAAAAAAAATTAAGAATATAATTTATAAATAAAAAAGGTTCTAGATAAAATAAATAGTCAATATAAGAGCATCTAATAGTATCAAAACTACTCAAAGTCTAGAATAGTCAATACATTTATTGTGAAACAAAATACTAAAAATAAAGATAGAGGGAAATGGGTGACTCGAACTCTAAAAGCTCACCCTATATCCAAAAATCAATCACTACATAAACAACAATCAATGGTGACAGCTAGTACTAGAATATGTATAAAAAATATACAGAAGTGTAGTATGAATACCAAAATAATAGGTACTCAATAGGCATCATCGGTAGACTAAGATAAATCATTATAAAATGCAAGATGTACATAGTAAGTGACTAAACCAAAATAACAATATAACATAGGGTATTAACACATGCCAATCATCGCTTGAACATAATAAATAAATAATTCAGAATAATAACATATCATGAAGTATCAACATAAGCAAAACATAAAAAAATTGGCTCCCATATGCAAATTGGTATAGAAAAATAAAGAACTCATCATAGCCCCCTTATATGACTGGAGAGTACACCTAAGAGAAGAATAAAGCCATAAACCAATATTATAGCTAACTTTCATCGTCATTTAACCATCATCCCACAATTATCCTCAATCAATAATTTATCGACATTTCACAATTTACCAACATTTCACAATATGCCCATATTCCATAATTCTACCATCATTTAATAAAATCATCGTCGATACTCACTAGTTACCGATTTATGAGCTAACTATATCTTATTAGCTAATTCCCTTAATTACAAGTCATTATATAGCCTTTAGTCATTATTTAATAACTATTCTCCACATATCCACTAATTATCATATATTAGATATCAATCATTTATCTACCGACAATATTTATCCACTAACATCATTTATTAACTAATCACCATTTACTAACTAATCCTCGTTTATTAACTAGCCATTATTAGATGCTCAAACAATATCCACCACTAATCCATATTTAATACTAAACATTAACTATACCACTTTAAAAAAATTTATCACTTACGAATTATAATAGCATCAATAATATCAACAACACCCCCAAATTCATATAAGTAGATATAAGCATATAGTTTTCATACATAGGACTTAGCCGAACTAGAACTGATAGATGTACACATAGGCATATCAATATAATCACCCTTCGTCTTTGTCGAGTATTAATGTATCATCATAAATATTCTCTGGCCTTGTCGGGTATCAATATCATCATAATCATCCTTCGGCCTTGCCTGGTATCAATATCTTATCATAATATCCTCTGGCCTTGCTGGGCATGAATATCTCATCAAAATATCATCCAGCCTTGCTAGGAATCAATATATCATCATATTATCCTCCACTCTTTCCAAGTATCCATATATCATCACAATATCATTCGGCCTTGCCAGATATCAATACATCATCACAATATTCTCCGACCTTGTTGGGTATCAATATCATCACAATATTCTCCGACCTTGCCGGGTATCAATACATCATCATAAGAGGTGGAAAAATCAACATCATGAGTTTTCATACAATCAAACATCATTATTTCTAGAATACTTACTAGTATAAATTTTCCTTTAATCAATAAGCATGACTTTTAGCATCATTAGCACTGTAATTTCTAATAGAATCAATAAGAATGATTTATAGCATGATTTATAGCTTAATTATTAAGCATGAGCAATCGCATAGTCAATTGCCCAAATAATAGCCTAATCAATGGCTTAATCAATAACAAAATCATGGGCTTATTCGATAGCATATTCAATAGCTAATCATAGCATAATTAATAATCTAGTTAAATAATCCATAAGCATTACTTCCAATGGAATCATCACCATAATTATTAAGTTCCAAGCTTCTCAATATGAAATCAATGAACATTACTAAGTATTCAACAAGCGTATAAGGGTTACAAGAGAACTAATCATCAATCTTGACTTAAGGTAGGTCCAAGGTCTCACTTCTATATCCCAGAATATATTCTAGGTCAAATTCTACCCTGGACTAGGCTAAGGTATCTAAATCTACTCTTAGATGTATAGTAAGCCACAATTAGTGCTAAGTTAGAGATTCTACTCAAGCACTTTAACTAAGCCCAATGGAACTAAAGCAACCTTAATTAGTATAAGTAATTAAGGTTAAACTTACCCTAAGCATGATTAACTAGGCATTTTACTTAGTTTAGATCAAACTAAGGCATTCTCATATTAAACATAAGTAATAAAGTCCAATTCTCCTAAGGTATAAGGAACAAGCTGAGTAATCCAACTCTACGATTACAATTTAGCCTAAATGGTCCAACAAAACCTAAGACTTATATTTCATCAATCCAACACCTAAATCATCCCAAATCCAATAGAATATCATAAGAATACTATGACATAGCTCAATCTAACAAGGGATAAACCTAGCTTACCTCAGCGTCGAAGAAAGATTAATGAACTGCAAAACCACCATTTTTTCTTTTCAGGGAGCCACCTCAAGATGCGAAGCTATCAAAAATACATTATACTCATCAATAAGATAAATTCGATACCTATATTGCACCATTGTTCTTTGGGTTCAAAAATTACCTCAAAAACCCCATGTAGGTCCTAATTATGGAATTTGAGTTTCCGATACCAACCCAACATTCTCATAAGCTTAAGGAATCATTACCGTTAAAATGAGTAGAAACCAAGCTATATATGGGATAAAATCAAGCCCTAACGGTTTTGGGGTTATGAGCAAATAATCAAGAAACTTCACCAAGAAAAGGGTGAATTCCTACCTCAAATCGGAAGTTAATTATGAAAATAATTTTTCCTCAAGCTTCAATTTCACTTAATCTCATTTTTAGGTTTTATGCTCTCAATAATGAGTGAGAAAATAGATAAATTTGCAACTTTGGGGTCTATTTATACCCATACCAGGTCTTTTGGTCTCGCTACCATAGACCTAGACATATGATCACAATACCTTGGTCCTACATAAATGGGTCGCGATTGTTACTAGGGCCTTGTGATCATAGAACATTCAATGATCTGACCTATCATGATCGCAGTGGCACCAGGTACCAGGTGCACCAGATTTTCTAACTCTAAGAATGGATTGGTTCAGGTGCTCGAGATTCATTTGAAATCCTGTATACGCAAATGAACTATGTAACTATACAAGATTTGATGTTCTATACTTGATGGTGCACTCAGAATTTCTACCCAAGGTTGTTTTAACCAAATATGGGTCATACACCCATATTATATTTTCTTAACTTTTTGACCAATATGTCGATATGAGCTCGGGGACCTGAACCAAAGGTCTACCTATCCTAAAATCAATATTCCAGAGCTATTATTATAGTCGGAATTTAAATATGAGATTATTTTACTAATTTTTTTGTCAGGTGGATATTTGGAATTAGCGAAGACTTTTAAACAGGGAATTAGCTCTGAAAAACAAACATACTACCCGATAATCTAACTGTCAGTCCTAGCAAGTTATTTTGGGTCAGCTATAGAATAGTTCTAACGGTGAAAATAAAAGGAAATATAGAAAATAACCTGAAGAGTCATTACACTAAGGCTCCAAAAACTTACTATAAGGCGCTAATTAAGCCTCAATAAGTTCTAAGGTAGCTATTTAACACAAAGAATTGGTAGTTAGGTCATTCTGCCTAAATGCAGCTCACTAACTAGTTAAACAATCCAAATTTCCCAAACTATACAATCAAGTTATAAATTCCCAACATAGGACTAGCATAATATCATATAATAAGCTAAGCGCAGAGTAAGCCTAGCCTACCTGGATGCTGAAGAATGCCCAATAAAGTCTGCTAAATTAGAGATTTTACCTTTTGAGAACCCTCTGCATGCTTCTACGGTATCAAAATAATGATCTACTCATTAATTCGAGAACAATAACACCCATATTGCATGTTAATGCTTCGGGTCTAAAATTGAATCAAAATCCCATATTGGTCCCACTTGCTGAATCACACTTTCAAAGCCATCAACAGATCCCACAATGCTCAAGGGTTATTTACCCTCAAGAATGAGTAAATTCGAGCTCAAGCAATACCCAAATCAATCCACCAAAGAACTAGGGATTTAAGACTAAATCAAGAGATTTAAACTTATAGGCATTACAATAAGGAAATGACTTTCCCGAGCTCACTAACAAGCCACAATTACCCTAGGAACAATCCCTTCAATTTTGTAAACTCTCAAGGGTTTTATGGCTCTTGACACTAGATATAAATAGGAGAAAAATAGGGGAGACGGTTACCTCTTTAGCATTCACTTGAACTCTTAAGCAGTTACTGCTAAAATGGCACAGAGCCATTTAAGAAACTCTTGAACCTAGCTAACCTTTGCTTTAGCGGACAACACATCATTTCAGAGTTATTAGATTCTTCCCTTGTTTATATCCACAAATGTCACATTAATCAAAAACTACATACATTGCATTGCTTACCCTATTTGGCTTCACTGAATACAAATTGATTTACATAGCAACCTAGTATTAATAATTTGATATTAGCAAAACTATCTCCTGAGACTCTTTGTCCTAATTCAAAAATTTAGGAATTCTCAACCCATCCTTGTCTAGGCAAAATTCTAGCATATAAATAAATACTTTCAGCTAGAATAGAATGATTCATGGAAGTTAATTTATCAGCCACTTGATTTGTCTCTCTAAAACATTGATGAATCACTACTAAAAAAGTAGGAAAACCGACCACATATGGTTGGTTTTTTATTTTTAAAGAAAAAAGAATTTAAAAAAAAACGACCACATATGGTCGCTTTTATATTTGAAAATTTCAACACAATCATTTCATTAATTTTTATATTAATTATTATTTCTTTTACAGAAAAAAAATGACCACTTGTGGTCAGTTTTATTTAAAAAATAAAAAAAGAAAATAATTTAAAAAAATCGACCACTTGTGGTCAATTTTTAATTAAAATAAAAAAGATAATTTTAAAAAACCGACCACTTGTGGTCAGTTTTGGAACTAAAAAAATAAAAAAGTAAATAATTTTATAAAACCAACCACTTGTTGTCGGTTTTGTTATTAAAAAAATATTAACAAAAACACTTAGAAAACCGACCACTTGTGGTTGGTTTTTATTAAAGAATAATTATATGTATAATCTAATATATTATTTTTTAAAATTTCTGAGTGCTGAATTCTTTTGAAAAGCTGAGGTGACTTGAGTGATTTTTGAAAAGCAGATGTGATTTGAGTGCTTTTTCTTTTTGAAAAGCGGGTCCTTTGGCTATCCTTTGGCTTTTGTCGAATGGAAAGCAATTGGTTCATAGATTCCAATTAGGAACAGCGAATTGCCTCTTCAAGAGATAATTCCGGTTCTTTGAACCTCTATCTTTTGAAGGTTCATTTCCCTATTCTTAATAGGAGTCTAGGTAGGCCAGTGCAATCCCTTTGGGATTTAGCATGTCTCCATTATTATCGCTACTTCCTGTAGAGGAAGCTTCTTCCAGAAGCTGTAACACTTCTTCCTTATTAGCTTCTTGGCTTTCCATATCTTGCAAAGCCTTTTTCAATTTTTCTTTAAGCGCCTTCTTGTTCTGTGAGGCGCTGGTTGATGATGCAGTACCTTTTCCTTTGTCAGGAGTTTTTGGTTCTGCTCGCTTGGGAGTCCAACCTTTAACTTTTATCTCCTTGGATAAATATTTAATCCTGTCCATCTCTACTTTGGCAAAATTCCAAGAGATGATGTAGGAGACTCTCTTCTTAATGAAGAATTTACACATTTGAATGTGCTCTGGGAGAGTTGTATATTCTTCTTTGGCGCAAAACTCAATAAACCGATTAAGAAATTGTTGGGGGAGGATTTCTCTAATTCCTCTGAAGTATATCCACCATTCATAAAACCATCTCGGTATAATGGAATCTACCATGGCAGGACAATATTTAACGAACCAAGTATGTCCTGGGCGAACATATAAAAAATTGAACCAAGAAAACTTGTAGTCATACCAATTGTAGGTCTGTGGCCGATGTGGCATAGATAAAGCAGAAGGGGTATGCAGATGATCTGCATACCAGTTGAATGGGGTTAATACCCTTTTAATGGTGAACCGAGAATAATCAATATATTCCGGATTCCTTTCATTCATTGAGTGTTCAACTTCAATGGAGTTAGTATCCACTAAAATGCTTCGTAATATCGTCTTGTTTTAAGTAGATTTTCTGTATCCACAAAATTTCTGTCATTGTAGACCGGCTTAATGAGCTGCTCTAGAGGGTATCCTTGGTATTCCTTGTCTAGAGCCATAACCGGCATCACCTAAGTGGTGATAAATTTGAACTCTTCCTTGATAGGCGATGCTTGTGTTGTTTTAGCCACTGAAGGGTCGACGGCTTGTGCAAAGGTCTTGGGGGCCTTCAGAGCATAACTTTGTTTTGTTTGAACAGACGAACTGGCTGATTGTCCTTTGTCAAAGGGTTTGTTTGTCTTTAAGTCTACCAATTTGGTTGGCATTGGCGGTGGGAGCTTTGGAAATTCTGCCAAAGCTGAGTATTTGTTCTGGAGCGGAGATTGTAGTTCCGCCTTGAGTGTAGGCCTCTGAGGGACTGTTGGTCTCAATGGATTTGCAGATGCTGAAGGAGGATCAAATGGTCTTGCCATTCTGGGTTGTTCCTATTTGTTGCTTACTGGGACTTTCCCCAGAGTTGTTGGTCTCATGGTGGCCCTATAAAAATTCTCTTGTTAGAAAATCGGGGAGGGAATTATTTTCTCCTTTGATAAATTCAGTTTGAAAGTCAAAGCTAGATAGGAGAGCTTGCCATTTAGCAAATATTTGTTTTGAAACTAAGTTTTTTACATCCTTTTGCAAAATTTCTTTAGCTGATTTGCAATCAACTCGTAATAAAAATTCTTTGTTTACAAGATCATCTTGAAATTTTGTGATACATAGCACTATAGATAAGACTTCTTTTTTAACAGTGTTGTAATTCTTTTGTGCTGGGTTCCATAACCCAGATGTAAACCTGACTAATTGTTCAGGAGAGTTATCATCGATCTTTTGTTTTAAGATACCTCCATACCCTATATCTGAAGCATCCGTTTCAACGATTATGAAGGCTTCAGGGTTTGGAATTCCTAAGCAAGGAAGGTTTTTAACCAAGTTTTTGACCTTAATAACAGCATTGGTTTGATCAGAACTCCAAGGGACTGGGGTCTTCTTGAGTCTTTTATAAAGAGGTTCACAGACCTATCTGACATTAGGAATGAAATCTGCAACATAATTAAGGCTTCCTAAGAACCTCTGGAGCTGGGTCATATTAGTGATTTCATTGGGAAATTTGGAAGAGAACTCAATGGCTCTACAGATAGGCTTATAACTACCTTGGTAAAAATCATGCCCTAAAAATCTTATGGATGTTTGGAAGAGCTTCATCTTTTTTGCACTAACGACTAAACCATTAACTTTAACAATCTTAAAGAAAGCATTTAGATGTTTAAAGTGTGAACCAATATTTTTAGAGAAAATCAGCACATCATCAATATAAACAATTGACATGTAAGTATAAGGATTGAAAATATGATTCATAATGTTTTGAAACTCGGAAGGAGCATTCTTAAGGCCAAATGGTAAGACATTCCATTCATAGTGCCCAAAAGAGACGTTGAAGGCTGTCTTATATTTATCCTTTTCAGCAATTTGAATTTGCCAGAATCCTGACTTCATATCAAACTTACTGTAAAGGTTGGCTTTGAAAGTCCTTTTTATAAGATCTCTTTTGTTAGGAATCGGGTGCCTGATCCATTTTAGAACCGCATTCAAAGTCTTGTAATTTATTACAAGCCTGGGAGTTCTGCGCTCCTTTTCTGCACTGTTGTTTACATAAAAGGCAGAGCAACTCCAAGTCAAATTAGAGGTCCTAATAATACCATTTTTAATGAGATGGTCAATTTCCTTTTTGCAAATTTCCATCATCTTATGGTTCATTTGAATGGGTCTGGTTTTAGTAGGAATGTTATGTTCGCTAAAACCAGAGACATAAGGAAGTTCTACTAAATGTCTTTTTCGTTCCCAAAAGGCATTAGGAAACTCAGAACAAATTTTGTCCTCGAACTTCTTCTGGAGAGTAGTAATCTTAGTAACCATCTCCGGGGGTTTTAGGGTTTGCTCAATCTGCTTGAGCTGAATGTCTTGCTTAAGAAAGCAGATATGTGAAAAAAGTTTGTTAATTTTAAAAACAGTTCTTTCTTTGATAAGGTTCCCTTCTTCTTGCGAGAGGGGCCTTAATAAAGGGAAGAACAATTCTTGGCCTAAAAGAGTTGTTCGAATACCATCGTAATTGCTCGAGCAGGGTCAAATTTTGTTGATGAAAGGTATTCCTAGAATGATATCTTCAGTCATATCTTCAGTGATGACGAAGTCATTAACAAGGCAAATACCATTGTTGCAGACATGAGCTTTGGAAAGCTGATAATTGATTTTCATCTTTTCTCCAGTGGCAGAGTAAAGACAAGAGGCGCTCTTTTGGAGATATTTTGTAGGTACTAGGCCTTTAACGATACAGTTACTATCAGCTCCTGTATCAAAGAGTGCGACTCTGTTAAGAACAAAGTCTTTATTTATGACAATTTTTACGACTATGTGTTCGCTATAAGCTTTTATAGCCGTAACAGCTTTGTCGGATGTACAGGGAGAATCGGAACCGGGAAAGGAACTAGGCTCTGGCTCTCGAAGATGATCATTCGGGATGATCGGGGAGGCTTTAGGAGACTCTGGTGGAGAAATCTTTTCTGGGAAAGAAATATTTTTTAGGACTTGATCCGTAAGAACGTTAAGTTCTACTTGGTCAAGTCTGAGTTTGAGATTTCTGATTTCTCCTTTTAGGGTATATATTTCTCCTTTGAGATCAGCAATAGATAGTTCAGCAGGTTTATCGAACCTAGACATAACCTGTTTCATACTGAAAGGCTGAATAATGGGTTTGGGGGGCTTTTCTTCATGAGAAAGCATCAATCGCTTTAGTTCTAGAAGATACTTATTTAGAGCCTCATCATCCTGGATGTGTTCTATAATGTTAAACAGGATTTCTTTAGGATTTCCCGAGATGACATTAATAGTCTTTCTGGTGCAAGTACAGAAAGTACCATTACAAGCACATTCTTGGCCTGACTGGGATTGATCAGACTCATAAGTGGCGTTGATGAATTCTTCGCTGCTGTAGTCGTCACTGGAAGAGGCATAAGAGTCAGAGGACTCAGGTGAATCTTCCATTACAGAGAATAGTTTTTCCCTGGCTTCTTCAAAGAGATCTAATTGGTTTATTTTCTTCTTCTTGTTTGACTTGCAATCTTTCACCCTATGGCCTGTCTTGCCACAAGTCCAACAAGTATCTTTGTTCAGAGGTTTTCCATCTAGTTTTTCTACTAGGCTTGTAAGACTCCTCTCTAAAGGACTTTTTACTAGGAGTGGTTCTCTTGTGAGGTCTGGAGGACTTCTTCTTATGCTTTTTATTAGGGGATAGACTAGTGAAACCGTAGTCTTGGCAGAAGGTTCCCAGCCCATATTTGGAAGTACTATCTTTCTTAAGTTGTTTCTTTAGCTTAAGGTCCGTGCAGAGATCTATCCCTACTGTAGAGATGAAACTTATCAAGTCTCCATAGGTTAGGATTCCATAAGGGATTTTTCCTTCGAATCTATCTTTTATTTTGGTTCTAACCTTTTCTGTGAACAGATGGGGGAGACCACTAATGAATTGTTCCTTTCAGAAATTATTGTTGCAATCCGGTCTGATCATGACCTTTACTAAAAAGGTATCTTTGTACCACCTAAAGTCTGCTAGATCTTTGCAGGTGAGATTGTTGAGGATTTCTAGGCTCCTATCTTGAAACAATTTGGGTTCTCCTATAAAATGTCTAGCGATATGGTATAGGAGGGTGGCACAAGCGTCTTCTTTTGCGACTTGCTCAAGAACTTCTTGGCCATTTTTATTTTTGACAACCGTTTCTATGGACGTGGCATCATAAATAAGGTTTTTAATGTCCTCAGTGAAATAGTTATCCCACCAGTGTTTTATCATACCAGTGAAGCCTGATATGATCATAGTAGCAGCTTCTTTATCAGTAGCTCCTCTAATCTTATAGGCCGTAATAGATACACCCATTTCATGGAGCTTGTTGTAGATTTGGTGTTCAGCCAAACCGTCATCATTCCATTCAGTTATTCCCCTACCATCATGGTTGAAAGTTGAAAGATAAGGATTTTCTTCAAACTGGACATCTGGAGGAGAAGGTCGTTTGTAGTAATTTTTCTTAGAAGAAAAACGTTCATTGGTGAGCTTGGAAAGGGAATTCTTTTGGTTACTAGATTATCCTTTCTCAGTGATTTTAAACTTGGAAAGTTTTTCATTGATTTGTTCCAAGATTTTTCCTGAAACCTTAAAATCTTCGCTGAGAGTAGGGAATTTGTCCTTTTGAAACTCAAGGATTTTAAAGATAGGGTTGGTAATAGGGCTAGGGTTTGGAGTCTCTTTATCAGCAGTGGGAGATTTAAAAGGAAGAGTTGTACTCTTAGTTTCTCCTATTTGCTGGGAGATAGTGTGGAGAACCTGATTAGTATAATTGTTTTGTTCAATTATCCTATCTAGGTATCTGTTGATGGGGTTTGATAAAGGTCTGTCAAGCTTCTTCTTGAAAGGGGAAGCATTGAGGACTTCATTAGAATTAGGAATTTTTATCCCTTCGAGAGGAGGAGTAACGGATTCAATTACTTTGTTACTCTGGGTATACCATTTATTAATGATAACGTTAAGGGATTCATTTTGGTTTTCCATTCTTTCGGTGAACTCAAACCATCGAAAGAATTCTATGTCGCATCGGATTCTTTTCATATCGGCTATCCATAGCCGACCAAACTCCTTTTGTTGCTCTTTGGAATAGGTACTGGTGTACCATTTCCTTTTTATTGCATCCTTAGGGAGGTACCAGTGGACTTTAAGAGCTTTAAGGTCAGGTGTATACTCTTCATCAGATTTGATGACCAATAAGCTAGGGCCAGTCCTAATTTTTTGATGAGGTATGAGAGGGGGAGGTTCCATATCCGAGGCTGTGGGGCTACCTGGATCATAGGGATTTTCGGGTTCTACGGGTTCATGGACCCTTGTGTGTTGTTGATAATAAACTTTCGGGACAGGACCAGAGAAATCAACTTCTCTAATCTTTCCCTTGTCATTATCATTATGTTCTTCACTTCCCTCGTGTGTTTTTGAGGTAGAAGCTCTGTGTGAGATAGATCTTCGAAATGAGGAATGATTGGAGGCTTCAAAGCCTAGAAATTTTAAATCGATAGATCCATCGGGGTGTTGAATAACCCTTTCGATTTGGGATTTTTCCGGGTAGGTACGGAGGGGTTGGGTGATAGCATCAAAGTGCCATTCGTTGTTACGGATGATATCATCCCAGACTAGAGCCTTAGGAACAAAGACATTGCTTCTGTCTTTGTTTGCCTCCATTAGAGTGGTGACACCCCTGGGGCTTGTGAATCTAGCTTTGGGGGATAGAGTTGTACCCATTAGGCGATAATATACTCTGTATATGATCGCTATTTCTCTAGTATTATACTTACTATTCATGTTTTTTGTTTTAACATTAAGAGTTAAAACATCCATGATGTTAGGATCATTAATATCTACAGAGAAATTTGGGTAGCAATTAAAGTATACCGGGCCGTCGGCTAGGTTACTTTGAATTACTCCTAAGAGTGAATCGTCAAAGTTTAATAGATAAGCATTTCTTAGGATAGCACAGACAGGGATGTCAAGGCCTTGCCTAAAGAGTGGCTTGATGGCCACTTGGACAAGTCCGATATGAAGATAATGAAATTGATTTTTAAATCGGTTTATATCAATCTCATTTAATAATTGAATAATTTCTAAAGAATTATTAATAGCGACAGTAGACTCAGAGGTCTTTATATTATGTTTCTTTAAGAAACTAAATTTACCGATTTTATAAATCGTTTTAAAAGGTTCTTCTGGAATACTCCAGTTTTGAAGCTATTTTCACATAAAAGGTATATTACTTTAATTATCTATGATAATTCTTCTAATAAATTATTTTAATATATCTTGTCTTATAATGGGATTTTCCTTAAGTATGGGGTATTCTCTCTAAGTGTTTGAAGGAACCGATTAATCTCCGGTCTTAGACGTTCGTCAGCCTGAAAGTGTGGTCTCGGCTAAGGTAAGCGTTCGACCCTGTTGGTAGTCCCGTCACTAAGATAACACTAGGAGAAAATGTTGTAAAGCCATTAAGACTTGTTAGATCCCATAAGCCATTGATGTATTGATAAAATTTATTATAGGTTGAATCATAGTTGATTATTTAAGCCACAATTAGTGCTAAGTTAGAGATTCTACTCAAGCACTTTAACTAAACCCAATGGAACTAAAGCAACCTTAATTAGTATAAGTAATTAAGGTTAAACTTACCCTAAGCATGATTAACTAGGCATTTTACTTAGTTTAGATCAAACTAAGGCATTCTCATATTAAACATAAGTAATAAAGTCCAATTCTCCTAAGGTATAAGGAACAAGCTGAGTAATCCAACTCTACGATCACAATTTAGCCTAAATGGTCCAACTAAACCTAAGACTTATATTTCATCAATCCAACACCTAAATCATCCCAAATCCAATAGAATATCATAAGAATACTATGACATAGCTCAATCTAACAAGGGATAAACCTAGCCTACCTCAGCATCGAAGAAAGATTAATGAACTGCAAAACCACCATTTTTTCTTTTCAGGGAGCCACCTCAAGATGCGAAGCTATCAAAAATACATTATACTCATCAATAAGAGAATTTCGATACCTATATTGCACCATTGTGCTTTGGGTCCAAAAATTACCTCAAAAACCCCATGTGGGTCCTAATTATGGAATTTGAGTTTCCGATACCAACCCAACATTCTCATAAGCTCAAGGAATCATTACCGTTAAAATGAGTAAAAACAAAGCTATATATGGGATAAAATCAAGCCCTAACGATTTTGGGGTTATAAGCAAATAATCAAGAAACTTCACCAAGAAAAGGGTGAATTCCTACCTCAAATCGGAAGTTAATTACGAAAATAATTGTTCCTCAAGCTTCAATTTCACTTAATCTCATTTTTAGGTTTTATGCTCTCAATAATGAGTGAGAAAATAGATGAATTTGCAACTTTGGGGTCTATTTATACCCATACCAGGTCTTTTGGTCTCGCTACCATAGACCTAGACATATGATCACAATACCTTGGTCCTACATAAATGGGTTGCGATTGTGACTAGGGCCTTGTGATCGTAGCACATTCAATGATCTGACCTATCATGATCGCAGTGGCACCAGGTACCAGGTGCACCAGATTTTCTAACTCCAAGAATGGATTGGTTCGGGTGCTCGAGATTCATTTGGAATCCTATATACGCAAATGAACTATGTAACTATACAATATTTGATGTTCTATACTTGATGGTGCACTCAGAATTTCTACCCAAGGTTGTTTTAACCAAATATGGGTCATACACCCATATTATATTTTCTCAACTTTTTGACCAATATGTCGATATGAGCTTGGGGACCTGAACCAAAGGTCTACCTAGCCTAAAATCAATATTCCAGAGCTATTATTATAGTCGGAATTTAAATATGAGATTATTTTACTAATTTTTTTGTCAGGTGGATATTTGGAATAAGCGAAGACTTTTAAACAGGGAATTAGCTCTGAAAAACAAACATACTACCCGATAATCTAACTGTCAGACCTAGCAAGTTATTTTGGGTCAGCTATAGAATAGTTCTAAAGGTGAAAATAAAAGGAAATATAGAAAATAACCTGAAGAGTCATTACACTAAGGATCCAAAAACTTACTATAAGGCGCTAATTAAGCCTCAATAAGTTCTAAGGTAGCTATTTAACATAAAGAATTGGTAGTTAGGTCATTCTGCCTAAATGCAGCTCACTAACTAGTTAAACAATCCAAATTTCGCAAACTATACAATCAAGTTATAAATTCCCAACATAGGACTAGCATAATATCATATAATAAGCTAAGCACAGAGTAAGCCTAGCCTACCTGGATGCTGAAGAATGCCCAATAAAGTCTGCTAAATTAGAGATTTTACCTTTTGAGAACCCTCTGCATGCTTCTACGGTATAAAAATAATGATCTACTCATTAATTCGAGAACAATAACACCCATATTGCATGTTAATGCTTCGGGTCTAAAATTGAATCAAACTCCCATATTGGTCCCACTTGTTAAATCACACTTTCAAAACCATCAACAGATCCCACAATGCTCAAGGGTTATTTACCCTCAAGAATGAGTAAATTCGAGCTCAAGCAACACCCAAATACACCCACCAAGGAACTAGGGATTTAAGACTAAATCAAGAGATTGAAACTTATACGCATTACAATAAGGAAATGACTTTCCCGAGCTCACTAACAAGCCACAATTACCCTAGGAACAATCCCTCCAATTTTGTAAACTCTCAAGGGTTTTATGGCTCTTGACACTTGATATAAATAGGAGAAAAATAGGGGAGGCAGTTACCTCTTTAGCAGTCACTTGAACTCTTAAGCAGTTACTGCTAAAATGGCACAGGGCCATTTAAGAAACTCTTGAACCTAGCTAACCTCTACTTTAGCGGACAACACATCATTTCAGAGTTATTAGATTCTTCCCTTGTTTATATCCACAAATGTCACATTTATCAAAAACTACATACATTGCATTGCTTACCCTATTTGGCTTCACTGAATACAAATTGATTTACATAGCAACCTAGTATTAATAATTTGATATTAGCAAAACTATCTCCTGAGACTCTTTGTCCTAATTCAAAAATTTAGGAATTCTCAACTCATCCTTGTCTAGGCAAAATTCTAGCATATAAATAAATACTTTCAGCTAGAATAGAATGATTCATGGAAGTTAATTTATCAGCCACTTGATTTGTCTCTCTAAAACATTGATGAATCACTACTAAAAAAGTAGGAAAACCGACCACATATGGTTGGTTTTTTATTTTTAAAGAAAAAAGAATTTTAAAAAAAAACAACCACATATGGTCGCTTTTATATTTGAAAATTTCAACACAATCATTTCATTAATTTTTATATTAATTATTATTTCTTTTACAGAAAAAAATGACCACTTGTGGTCAGTTTTATTTAAAAAATAAAAGAAGAAAATAATTTTAAAAAATCGACCACTTGTGGTCGATTTTTAATTAAAATAAAAAAGATAATTTTAAAAAACCGACCACTTGTGGTCAGTTTTGGAACTAAAAAAATAAAAAAGTAAATAATTTTATAAAACCAACCATTTGTTGTTGGTTTTGTTATTAAAAAAATATTAACAAAAACACTTAGAAAACCGACCACTTGTGGTTGGTTTTTATTAAAGAATAATTATATGCATAATCTAATATATTATTTTTTAAAATTTCTGAGTGGTGAATGCTTTTGAAAAGCTGAGGTGACTTGAGTGCTTTTTGAAAAGCAGATGTGATTTGAGTGATCTTTCTTTTTGAAAAGCGGGTCCTTTGGCTATCCTTTGGCTTTTCTCGAATGGAAAATAATTGGTTCATAGATTCCAATTAGGAACAGCGAATTGCCTCTTCAAGAGATAATTCCGGTTCTTTGAACCTCTATCTTTTAAAGGGTCATTTCCCTATTCTTAATAGGAGTCTAGGTAGGCCAGTGCAATCCCTTTGGGATTTAGCATGTCTCCATTATTGTCGCTACTTCCTGTAGAGGAAGCTTCTTCCAGAAGCTGTAACACTTCTTCCTCATTAGCTTCTTGGCTTTCCACATCTTGCAAAGCCTTTTTCAATTTTTCTTTAAGCGCCTTCTTGTTCTGTGAGGTGCTGGTTGATGATACAGTACCTTTTCCTTTGTCAGGAGTTTTTGGTGCTGCTGGCTTGGGAGTCCAACCTTTAACTTTTATCTCCTTGGATAAATATTTAATCCTGTCCATCTCTCCTTTGGCAAAATTCCAAAAGATGATGTAGGAGACTCTCTTCTTAATGGAGAATTTACACATTTGAATGTGCTCTGGGAGAGTTGTATATCCTTCTTTGGCGCAAAACTCAGTAAACCGATTAAGAAATTGTTGGGGGAGGATTTCTCTGATTCCTTCGAAGTACATCCACCATTCATAAAACCATCTCGGTATAATGGAATCTACCATGGCTGGACAATATTTAACAAACCAAGTATGTCCTGGGCGAACATATAAAAAATTGAACCAAGCAGACTTATAGTCATACCAATTGTAGGTCTGTGGCCGATGTGGCATAGATAAAGCAGAAGGGGTATGCAGATGATCTGCATACCAGTTGAATGGGGTTAATACCCTTTTAATGGTGAACCGAGAATAATCAATATATTCCAGATTCCTTTCCTTCATTGAGTGTTCAACTTCAATGGAGTTAGTATCCACTAAAATGGCTTCGTAATATCGTCTTGTTTTAAGTGGATTTTCTGTATCCACAAAATTTCTGTCGTTGTAGACCGGCTTAATGAGCTGCTCTAGAGGGTATCCTTTGTATTCCTTGTCTAGAGCCATAACCGGCATCACCTGAGTGGTGATAAATTTGAACTCTTCCTTGACAGGCGATGGTTTTGTTGTTTTAGCCGCTGAAGGGTCGACAGCTTGTGCAAAGGTCTCGGGGGCCTTCATAGCATAACTTTGTTTTGTTTGAACAGACGAACTGGATGATTGTCCTTTGTCAAAGGGTTTGTTTGTCTTTAAGTCTACCAATTTGGTTGGCATTGGCGGTGGGAGCTTTGGAAATTCTGCCAAAGCTGAGTATTTATTCTGCAGCGGAGATTGTAGTTCCGCCTTGAGTGTAGGCCTCTGAGGGACTGTTGGTCTCAATGGATTTGCAGATGCTGAAGGAGGATCAAATGGTCTTGCCATTCTGGGTTGTTCCTATTTGTTGCTTACTGGGACTTTCCCCAGAGTTGTTGGTCTCATGGTGGCCCTATAAAAATTCTCTTGTTAGAAAATCGGGGAGGGAATTATTTTCTCCTTTGATAAATTCAGTTTGAAAGTCAAAGCTAGATAGGAGAGCTTGCCATTTAGCAAATATTTGTTTTGAAACTAAGTTTTTTACATCCTTTTGCAAAATTTCTTTAGCTGATTTGCAATCAACTCGTAATAAAAATTCTTTGTTTACAAGATCATCTTGAAATTTTGTGATACATAGCACTATAGATAAGACTTCTTTTTTAACAGTGTTGTAATTCTTTTGTGCTGGGTTCCATAACCCAGATGTAAACCTGACTAATTGTTCAGGAGAATTATCATCGATCTTTTGTTTTAAGATACCTCCATACCCTATATCTGAAGCATCCATTTCAACGATTATGAAGGCTTCAGGGTTTGGAATTATCTACTCATTAATTTGAGAACAATAACACCCATATTGTATGTTAATGCTTTGGGTCTAAAATTGAATCAAAATCCCATATTGGTCCCACTTGTTAAATCACACATTCAAAACCATCAACAGATCCCACAATGCTCAAGGGTTATTTACCCTCAAGAATGAGTAAATTCGAGCTCAAGCAACACCCAAATACACCCACCAAGGAACTAGGGATTTAAGACTAAATCAAGAGATTGAAACTTATACGCATTACAATAAGGAAATGACTTTCCCGAGCTCACTAACAAGCCACAATTACCCTAGGAACAATCCCTCCAATTTTGTAAACTCTCAAGGGTTTTATGGCTCTTGACACTTGATATAAATAGGAGAAAAATAGGGGAAGCGGTTACCTCTTTAGCAGTCACTTGAACTCTTAAGCAGTTACTGCTAAAACGGTACAGGGTCATTTAAGAAAATCTTGAACCTAGCTGACCTCTGCTTTAGCGGACAACACATCATTTCAGAGTTATTAGATTCTTCCCTTGTTTATATCCACAAATGTCATATTTATCAAAAACTACATACATTGCATTGCTTACCCTATTTGGCTTCACTGAATACAAATTGATTTACATAGCAACCTAGTATTAATAATTTGATATTAGCAAAACTATCTCCTGAGACTCTTTGTCCTAATTCAAAAATTTAGGAATTCTCAACTCATCCTTGTCTAGGCAAAATTCTAGCATATAAATAAATACTTTCAGCTAGAATAGAATGATTCATGGAAGTTAATTTATCAGCCACTTGATTTGTCTCTCTAAAACATTGATGAATCACTACTAAAAGAGTAGGAAAACCGACCACATATGGTTGGTTTTTTATTTTTAAAGAAAAAAGAATTTAAAAAAAAAACAACCACATATGGTCGCTTTTATATTTTAAAATTTCAACACAATCATTTCATTAATTTTTATATTAATTATTATTTCTTTTACAGAAAAAAAATGACCACTTGTGGTCAGTTTTATTTAAAAAATAAAAAAAGAAAATAATTTAAAAAAATCGACCACTTGTGGTCGATTTTTAATTAAAATAACAAAAATAATTTTAAAAAACCGACCACTTGTGGTTAGTTTTGGAACTAAAAAAATAAAAAAGTAAATAATTTTATAAAACCAACCACTTGTTGTCGGTTTTGGTATTAAAAAAATATTAACAAAAATACTTAGAAAACCGACCACTTGTGGTTGGTTTTTATTAAAGAATAATTATATGTATAATCTAATATATTATTTTTGTAAATTACACTGATTACATGTAGTTGATAACCAATATAATAATAATAAAAATCAATCTATCTTAGATTTTGTGAAAAAAATTACACTAAAAATATATATCAAATAAAATAAATAAATTACATTAAACATAATCTTTATATTTTACTTATGTTTCAATATATAAAATAAATATTTTCCTTTGTATATACGTTAAATGACGTTAAACATGCATAATCTTTGTATAATGAATAAGTGTGTATATATATACCATACTCTTGGATAATGATATTATGCTACTATTGCAGTCATAATAATGTAATATATAACCGATAATTTATTAGAATATAATGAATGTGTTCTATTATAAGGTAATATACTTGTGGATGTGATATATATAGTATGCATTTAAGAGTTCATATATATAAATATCTTTATATATATATATATGATGTAATGATCGATTGATGAACGATGTATTCAAAACCAAGTACAATTTATCAAAACATATTGAATACCATAATTTGAAACGACAGAAGTAATAATATACTGTAAGTTGAAGTTATATTAATGTAAGCTAATCAAATTAATCGATCACTCATTAGAGTATGTGTATGAAATACGTCGCATTATATTATTGGAGAATATACTCATGTACGTATGTGATGTATATAGTACGTATTTAGAACTTGATATAGTCGATAGTGCGTATATGTATGTGTATGTATAGGTATTGTAACACCCCAATTTTCTGAACTGGAATGCTACACGGTGATTATGACCTTGAAGGACCCCAAGCTAACCCATGACTAATATCTATACCTGTATACTGCATAATATAACATAAAAATACGGAAACATGTATTGAATGGCCATAAGGTTCAACTGAATAAACATCTGATAAGAACAATATTTGAAAGTGGTATAACAATACCAAACCAAATCTAAAATAACTATCTGACATGCTATAGTCTGGAAAGCCTCTAACCATCTGAATAAGGAGTTGATGGGACACGTCCTCAACTAACTCCAACTACAGAAATAAACTAAAAAATTGCAATAGCAATGAAATCATCGTGTCCTCGAAATATGAGGACTTACTTCTAACTCTGACTGTTGATACTGGAATCTACTGCTGATCTGGAGCTCGTTCCTCTGAACCTATGGTGTAACATAAGAGAAATAACCATAGCGCAAATGTGTCAGTACGACTAAATATACTGAGTATACGAGTGAGGTAGGATAAATGCGAAGGGTTATATGCATGAACAATACAGACTGATATGAACGTGAGAATACATACATACATGAGAAACTATAACTAAACTCGTGATGATACTGACTACTGAATCTGAATACTGACATCATGACTTTATTGATAATCACTAATAAGTAAGGAACTAACACTGTATTACTAAATACTGAGGGACTAGTGCTATGTTACTGATATATGAATAACTGTGTATGACAGTCCTGATTATAAAGGACTGGTCCGGTCGACTGTATCTGACAGTCTAATTATAAAGTATTAATCTGATTGACTGTATCTGGCAGCCATGAATATGAGGAATAGATATGCTTGACCGTGTCTGACAGTCATGAAGATGGATACTGGTAATATAAGTTCCGAGAACTGGTAATAATGATAACATGAGTGACTGTATCTTACAGTCTTGAATATGGTGGAACTAGTTGAGTTTCGTATTGTATCTTAGTCAACTGTATCTGACAGTCCTGATATTTTGAAGAACTATCTAAGTCTATTACTAAAACTGAGACTAAGACTGAAACTGAGACTGTGGGAGGTAATCATCAAATCGACATGCCCCGGAACTAAACTGGTGGGTTCCAATCTTTGCCCTAATTGGAAGGGTGTCAATACCATGCCACGGGTAGAGACAACATGTGAGTAAACTCTATTCTATTTTGGAGCTCATTCCATCTGCCATGCTATCAAGTAAACTCAAAGGAGATGAATTAGCCCTATGGGTAGGGACATCTGAACCTACGCTGGCTACGTAGTTCTGAAATGCAAGGATTACTTCTAGGAATCACACCCTCTGACTGTGATAGGTGAGTCCCCATCCTTGGGTTCACTCGATTTTGAATCCTACTCCCAACTGAAAGACACTGAACTGATTTGCAGAACTAAACTAATTAACTAAACTAATGTTAGTGGGATTGTTTAGCAGAACTAAACTGAGTTTATGTGAGCATTGATCTTACTGAGTATTGAGTTCTTGAAATTTTTGAGAGTACTGAATTACGAATATTACTGAAGTTACGGAGAACACTAGAATTTCTGATGTTTTCGATATCACTGAGATTACTGAGATTAGCTGAGATTAACTGAGTTACTAAACTTTCCTGAGTCACATGACTGACTGATTTCTATAGAACATGGCTTGACTGAGATTATCGTGAAATCACGACATGGCTCTAGGCACACAGCTATATTTTTTGGGTACAAGTACCCCCAGGACTCGATAAAAGGAAACTGACACACATGACTGACTTGATCATGAGAGTAGAGTCCAAAATTCATAATATCATAAGTAGGGGATTTCATACTATACATGATGCTCAACTTCTTATAAATGGAATGGAATGCATACAACATGTATATACTTGCATATCTTCAATATCATGCTCATTCCATATCACAACAACAACACATAACAATAACGTGAAATTCATGTGAAATCATAGAGCATAGAACTTGGACTTGTCATTTAAGCACTATTGAATCATAGGACATGAATTCTATCATCCTAGGCATTTTATCAAACACCGTACATGCACCACTTTGGGTATAGGTCTATTCATGAATTCAACAATCCAGATCACCCAAAGTTCATATATTTCAACTAACATGCCATCCTAGTTTCATACAAACCCATAAAGATTCTATCTTGACATCATTCAACACATAAACAAGATCAACAATCAAATCAAAACATAACAAACATGATATATAGTTTAAAATAGGATTCTTGGACTTCATGGACGAAAGGAGTCTATGAATGAACACACACATACCTTAGTTCTTGATTTAGTGAAGATTGACGGAGAAATTCTTGGAATTTGATGGTAGAATTCGCTTGAACTTGAATCCCCCAATTGAAACCCTAATGTGTTCTCGAGAGGATTTTTATAAAAAAAGAGTATATTTTGGTGAAATAATGGCTTAATTTCATGTTTCGAATCCTATATAGGGGTGGGAAGATGACCCAAATACACCTTTAGATGCATCTTTTAATTTCTGTAAAATCTTCCCGATTTAGGCCCCTGGCGCGACGCGGAGACATCGCGTTTCCACTTGTTTATGACCTGAAAACTCACCGCGATGTGGTGGAATTAAGGAGAGACACTAGAAATTGACAAACGTCATTTTAGCTTATGGCGCGACGCGCCACTAACTGAAATGACACTACTAAAACTTTAAATCATCATAACTTCTTCACTGGGTGTCCGTTTTAGGCGAATTTTGTATCGACGGAAAGCTTATTCAATTATCTAAAATTTGGAGGGTATAAATATACCAAAGTAACACCTATAAACCAACTTATTCTCGTTCAAATATGACCTATGTGAAATCATACACAAAAATTTGGTGGATTCAAAAGTTCTTAGCTTGGCTTACTCTAAGTGACTCTTATAAACATACTTAACACATCATAAGCTGTATTATCACTAGGATACTCATCCTAATTCATGTACTCAAACATGAATCACAGGATAGGAGGTTTCATGTATAGGAACAATGGTTCATTTTTTAGCTTAGAAATTATGGGGTATTACAATATCTCCTCCTTGGGAACATTCGTCCTCGAATGAGACTAACTGAGAGGGAAAATAATAAGCTGAACATAAACTGAATATGAATGACGGAAACATGATCTCATGAACGATGTGACTCATAAAATGATTTATACTGAACTTGCATATCTGATGCATGGGTAGTTGATTTATGAATGAAAGACTGAGTGTTCTGATGAACTAAGTTTCTCAGAATGATAATGCATATTTGATGCAGAGATTAATAAGATGAATCTATGTGTATCTGATACATGATTATATGACTGACATGATACATAAATGCATGATTTAAAGTACTAATAAGTTGATTACGCATATCTGATGCGTGAGTACACGACTAAGCTGACTCATGAACATGCGACTTAACATACAATGGTAAAGACACCAAGTTTGAACTAAAAACTGAGCATGGAATGGAATACCAAGTTTGGTACTGAAATCTGAACATGTGAACAAGTAATATCAAAGAAGACTACTAACTTGAACTGAACATACTGATGAGTTTGAGATTAATTACTCAATATGCATGAGCGGAAACATAAGAACATAACTGAGTCTGGAATGTGATACATAAACTAAACCAAGTCTGTAATGCATGACATGGATAGAGTATCTTATCGTGGACTAAATTGAACTGTTGAGTACAAGGTTATGACTGAGATTTAGAGCTAGAGAGTCAACTTATGAGTATCCCTACTCTAAACTGGATTCATTGCGTGAGAAGATAATAGGACGCTTATGTTATGAAAGTTAAGGGGATTATAGCATAACTTCCCCTTGGGACACTAGGTCCCTCTAGGAATACTGTCTTAGCTAAGCTACTAAGGTAAACTGAGGTGATGCGCAAGGCACCTAGGAACTAAATCATGACTGATTATCTGAGATCTGAAACTTGAGGCCTGATACATGATCTAAGATGAAGCAACTAAACTTCATACACTGTAACTAAGACAACTGAAAGATTTAAGACGTGTTGAGCACGACTGTATGAATATACTAACTTATCTGAATAACTGATAGCTAAATACTGGGTATGTGAGACTTGTCTGTACTTAGTCCGAATAACTAGACTAAGGCTGTAGAATATTACACATAGGAGGTAATGATTGACTGGATAACATGAGGTAACTGAGCATGAATGAGCAAAACTGTATCACCTCAAGAATGCAAGGCTAGTCATATAACATAATTTGGAAACATCCTGTAGACTGAGGTACTGAAATACTACTGACTGAGTAACTAATAGTTGTAGCATGGGTCAAGCAAGTCTAGAACTGAACTGAGTTTCTGATCTGATTACTAAACTGAAGTTGGCACTAAAACTAAAACTGTAACCGAGATTCTTACTGGAACTAAATGTTGGGTTTTGATAACTGAATATTGATAACTGAGGTTCAGGATGATACTAAAATACTGAATTCTGGAACTGAACACTGATTACTGGGTACTGAATACTAAATTTGTAACTAAGATGGCAACTGAGTTTCCATAGTACACGATGGGGATTGACATATGTCAAGGATCTAAATATACATTCACACTCTGTACTTCCCCATCTTCTAAATACAACCTCATGATAACCACTTACTTGCACACTAACATGGTATTCAAGCCTATCTTCGTAACTATCCCCTCATATACAGAAAGCATGCCACAATCTTCTCTTAACATGAAGCACTTTCTATCTCCCATCTAAGCAACTGCTCATCAATACAATGTTCTATAAGGAAAGCTTACTGAAGAATTATATCAGGAGAACCTAAAATATAAATTGCCACTGACTGAACTTGACACATGACTGAAACCTGAGGAATAGAATGTCAATAGCATGGATTTACCAAAAAGGTCTGAACTGAGGATATACATGACATAGTCTGAATTTATCTTATCTGTAGGGGCATAGTATGATTCATGGAAACTGGATATACTGTAAGGCGTGACATGTGTACATGATTCATGAGCTGCATGACCTGAGTCTAAAATTTTTGAATTCGTGGGACATGATTTGTAACACTGAGGAAGATGAAAGTCCTTATGCGGGGAACTGGGAGAGCATAAGATTCTATGAGAAACATGTAAATATAAGTTGTGTTCATCGAACTGAGTTATGAAATATGTGCAGGCATCTTGCTGATTGAAGTAAAAAAATTGTACAAAGATAAGAATGGATCGAGAATCATCTTCCCTTAATGATCCTTCTACACATACTAGCACTACTACTTGAATTCTGAGAGCCTAACTTGGTTACTTGATCTATCATCTCCCCCTTGACCTTAATCCTTCATCTTATGTTTGTGAACACTTGACTAAAATTTGAACAGAACATTAATCATAATCACATACTTACACCCTGTCAAACACATGCTTGCCTTACTAAGCCCATTAGCTACTTCTATTGCTTCATATACTACTAATATTATATCACACCTTCATACTTAATTCAAATCAATCAACTTAAATTCTAGCTTACATTGTTCAAGCCTACTGATTTACTTTGGTACAACTATCCCCATGAATACATAATTTGATCAAACTGGATAATACTATCCTAACTCTATCACTATTAACTCCTGAGTTCATGCTTACAAATTCTAGGTCTACAATGTTATAGGATTCTGAGAAAAGATCTGATGACATATGTAAATTGAGTTCGTGAATGATTTCTCATGGTCATGAATAAAATCTGTACGACTTGGAACATAACAGGATTAATAAGGTATTTTTGAGTCTGTGGGAAATCCCATAATTGTATGCTGGGACTGGTTGAGGAAACTCTATCTCTAGAACTTTGAGCTTCACTATTTCTGTTACCTTGAAATTAAGGTGGAGTTAACATGTATGGAGCATGACGAGAATCTATATGATTTTTTTTAGAAAACTTTTCTATAGCGCGATTTGAGACATGAAATAAGGGAAACTGTTTCTGAAACATCTCATAGCCTCCTGCACATAAGTGTGGTGCACAACACACACATGTACAAGACTCTACTAGATGTGAATTTTCAGACTTCCTAGGACACTGTTGAACCATAGGCTCTGATACCAATTTTGTAACACCCCAATTTTTTGAACCGGAATGCTACACGATGCTTATGACCCCGAAGTACCACAACCTAACCCATGAATGATATTTGTACCTGTATACTACATAATATAACATAAAAATATAGAAACATGTACTGAATGGCCATAAGGTTCAACTGAATAAAAATCTAATAATAACAATATCTAAAAACGGTATAACAATACCAAACTAAATCTAAAATAATTGTCTGACATGTTATAGTCTGGAAAGCCTCCAACTGTCTGAATAAGGAGTTGATGGGACATGTCCCCAACTAACTCCAACTACTGAAATAAATTAAAAAACTGTAATAGCAATAAAATCATCGTGTCCTCAAAATATGAGAACTTACTTCTAACTCTGACTGTTGATACTGGAATCTACTGCTGATCTGGAGCTCGTGCCTCTGAACCTATAGTGTAACATAAGAGAAAGAACCATAGCGCTAATGCATCAATACTACTAAATGTACTGAGTATACAAGTGAGGTAGGCTAAATACAAAGGGTTATATACATGAACAATACTGACTGATATGAATATAAGAATACATACATACATGAGAAACTATAACTGAACTCGTGATGATACTGACTACTAAGTCTAAATACTGACATCATGACTTTACTGACAATCACTAATAAGTGAGGAACTAACACTGTATTACTAAATACTAAGGGACTAGTGCTATGTTACTAATACATGAATAACTATGTATGACAGTCCTGATTATGAAGGACTGGTCTGGTCGACTGTATCTAACAGTCTAATTATAAAGTATTAATCTGATTTACTATATCTAGCAGCCATGAATATGACTAACTGATATACTTGACCGTATCTGACATTCATGAAGATGGATACTAGTAATATGAGTTTAGAGAACAGGTAATAATGATAATATGAGTGGTTGTATATTACAATCCTTAATATGGTGGAACTAGCTGAGTTTTGTATTATATCTGAGTTGACTGTATCTGGCAGTCCTGATATTCTAACGAACTATCTGAGTGTATTACTGAAATTAAAACTGAGACTGAAACTTAGACTGTAGGAGGTAATCATCTAACCGACATGCCCCAAAACTGAACTGGTGGGGTCCAATATTTGCCCTAATTGGAAGGTTGTCAATACCGTGCCATGGGTAGAGACAACATGTTAGTAAACCCTATTCTATTTGGGAGCTCATTCCGTCTACCCTGCTATCAGGTAAACTTAAAGGAGATGCATTATCCCTATGGGTAGGGACATCTCAACCTATGTTGGCTACATAGTTCTAGAATGCAAGGATTGCTTCTAGTAATCATACCCTCTAACAGTGATAGGTTAGTCCCTATCCTTGGGTTCACTTAGTGCTGAATCCTACTCCAAACCGAAAGATACTGAGCTGATTTATTGAACTGAACTGATTAACTGAACTGATGTTAGTGGTATTGTTTAGCAGAGCTAAACTCAGTTTATGAGAGCATTGATCTTACTGAGTATTGAGTGCTTGAAATTTTTGAAAGTACTAAATTACAGAGATTACTAAAGTTACGGAGAACACTAGAATTTCTGAAGTTTTTGATATCACTAAGTACTGAGATTACTGAGATTAGCTGAGATTAACTGAGTTACTAAACTTTCCTGAGTCACATGACTAACTGAGTTCTATGAAACATGGCTTGACTGAGAGTATCATGAAATCATGACATGGCTCTAGGCATACAGCTATATTTTTCGGGTATAAGTACCCCCAAGACTCGATGGAAGGAAACTGACACACATGACTAACTTGATCATGAGAGTAGAGTCCAAAATTCATAATATCATAAGTAGGGGATTTCATACTATACATGATGCTCAACTTATTATACATGGAATGGAATGCATACAACAAGTATATACTTGAATAGCTTCAATATCATGCTCATTCCATATCACAACAACAACACATAACAATAACGTGAAATTCATGTGAAATCATAGAGCATAGAATGTGGACTTGTCATTTAAGCACTATTGAATCATAGGACATGAATTCTATCATCCTAGGCATTTTATCAAATACCTTACATGCACCACTTTGGGTATAGGTTTATTCATGAACTCAACAACCCATATCACCTAAAGTTCATATATTTCAACTAACATGCCATCCTAGTTTTTTACAAACCCATAAAGATTGTATCTTGATATCATTCAACACATAAACAAGATCAACAATCAAATCAAAACATAACAAGCATGGAATATAGTTTAAAATAGGGTTATTGGACTTCATGGTCGAAAGGAGTCCATAAATGAACACACGCATATCTCAGTTCTTGATTTAGTAAAGATTAACGGAGAGATTCTTGGAATTTGATGGTAGAATTTGCTTGAACTTTGATGATAGGCGAATTTACGCGCCTATATCAATATATTTTGCCCATATTTTAGCCTAGTTTTGAGAACTAATTATCTATTTCATGCACTTTTAGTCCCTTTTCCTGTAAATGAGCTAACAAACATGATTAGGAAAGTTTCAGGTATAAATGATGTAAAATACAGCATTTTATGGCTTACTTGACGCAAAAGAAAGCTCACAAACGAAGTAGAAAGGAGCTGGACGCCTAAAGGACCAAATCTGCTGCATGGAAAATCTGTCCCGGGCTAAAACAGCATTTCTGAATACTTTGGGGACTGCATGGAAAATCTGTCCAGGACTAAAACAGCATTTCTGAAGACTTTGGGGACTTACAGACACAAAGCTGGATTTTGACAATGATACATTAACCTAGTACAATTGGGTTATGTATTTCATTAGTTTATTTGGATTAGGAGAATGTTACATTAACCTAGTACAAATGGGTTAAGTATTTCCTTAGTTTAGTAGGATTTGGTTATTTATTTCATTAGCATAGTAGGAGTAGGATAGGAGTATTATAAATACCCTATCATGCTAGAGATTTTAATCAAGTCCTCCCTTAGTGGAGGCAACTCCTCCCTTAATTCAAGAAATTCATTCTTCACTTAATTCAACAATTAATTTTCTTCCATCCCTCTCATCTTCCACCACAAACACTTCTAATCTATTCTTCTATTCTTAAATTCCACAACAAGAGAATCGTTACTTGCTAGGGAATCACCAAAACCACACGCCAAACACCTACTATTCACTCCATCCACCATGCAAAACGTGATATCCTTCGCATTCATGGGTAACTAAACCTCTTAGTTGGGGTTATGGAAGCCGAATGAGTTACTATCTATTGCTATGAGCTTGTCAGTTCAAGACACGTATATTGCTTATATCATTATTCTCTTCATCTTAAATCTACATTCTTTGCGGTTACAAACACAAGAACACGCCATTCTAACATCTAACCTGTTCGAGAGAAAGGTTATTTGTCTAGAAAAGAAGACGCAAGAATACGCCAGTCTAACATTTAACTTGTTCGAGAGAAAGGTTATTTGTCTGGAAAAGAGATAATGTCAAGGTAGTAGGACACCCTTTCCTATTAAAAAGCTAGTGCCGTAACTGGACTAACCTCTTGGAGAATTCGTACCGTTAGACACGCTTTAAGCTCGAGAGAGTTAAAGTGAAATAGTCCTTGTTTAGGTCGAGAGACGCTTGGATTTACCATCGACTACAATTCTCTATAAGCAATTGCATGTCAAGACTCTACACACTCATAGCCAATAGAGACGTATACCTCTGAAGGTGGACATAATCCCAACGCTTCAATTCTCATTGTTTACAACCAACGTGACAATCTTTCTCTTTTTACTTTATTATTTTCAGCTTTTATTTCATTACTTTGGTTACTTATTACAATCCCCCCTTCTTACGAGACTTGCACCAAAAGTCTATTAATTTTGCTTACTTGTTGACCAAGCTATTCCCTGTGGGATCGATACCCAACCTAGGTTGGGTTCTATATTTGCTATCGACCGCTTTACACTCCCACGAGAGCTGTAGATTGAGCGTTATCAAAAATTGGCGCCGTTGCCGGGGAATACGACTGTCAATCAAGTTCGTGATAATTACTAGACCCTTTGGTCAAAGATTCTCGCACTTTTACGTTTAGTTTTTGTTTTTGTTTATTGCAGGTTTTTCTTTTAGTGCATGCCCCATACTAGAAGTTCTGGTCAACCGTTATTACCAATCAATCCGGAACCGCAACGAATTAGAAGAATGGAAGCACAAGCTGAAATCGACAGGATGGCTGCTCAACACGAGCAAGCAAGATTAGCTGCTCTTGCCGCTGCTCAAGTCCAACAACAAAACATTGATAATCCTGGACGAGCAACAAATCCTGACGATGAAGATTTAGGTGATGACGAGTTACTGAACCCTAGGCGTGATGCTGAAATTATAACACCTGCCAACAGAAGAGGTCGACAAGCTCGGTACAGATATGATCGCCAACCTTTGCAACCAGCTTTTGACGATGATGATGATGATCTTGATGGTGCCGGAGCCACTGGAGCTATAATTCCACCACCATTAGCGCCCGGAGCCAAGTTCAACATCACAAGCACCATGATTCAGTTATTGCAACTCAAGGGATTATTTGGTGGACTAGCAGGCGATGATCCGAATATGCATCTCATCAACTTTATTTCTACATGCAAGTCTTTTGACAATCCTGGTGTTGGTCAGAATCCTATTCGATTACGTCTATTTCCATTGTCTCTGTCTGGGGAGGCAACATTATGGTTGAATGGGCTGACTCCTGATTCTATTACAAATTGGAGGCAATTGAGAGACGCTTTCCTAGAAAGATTCTTTCCGCCATCCAAGAGGGCTCAATTGAGAGATGAAATCAGCAACTTTCGTCAGCTTCCATCTGAAGCTCTTCACGAAACATGGGAGAGGTTCAAGACAAAGCTAGTGAGATGCCCAAACCATCACATGACTAATGTTTACTTCATGGAGATCTTGTATAGAGCCTTGAATTCAGTAACTAAACCAGTGGTGGACAACGCAGCTGGAGGTTCTTTTATGGACCTCACCTTTGGTCAACCAAGCAACATGCTAGATCGTATGACGAAACAAAGTAGAGCTTGGCATACCAGGGATTCTGAGATAGCAAGCCCCACTTTATCTATTTGCATGTCTGCAGACCAAAGAAAGAGAGAAGAAGAACGTGATCAAGATATGGCGCACATGAAAACCCAAATGGATCTTCTTACAAAGCATCTATTAGGGAAGACTGAAAAAGTGAAATCTATTGCGTCAAAAGGAAGAGACGAATCTGATTCGGAAGAGGAGGCCGACTACTTGAACAATCAGAGGGGTTTCCGTGGGAATGCCCAAGGAAACCAAGGTCGGAACTATTATGATAAATCTGGAAGCAAAGACCAAGGTAGTTGGAAGAAAAATAATGAAAATAGTGGTTTGTACGTTCCCCCTGGTAGACGTGATACCACCACATCTAATTCTGGGAGTATGGAAGACATGATGGCTAAGTTATTGAAAGGAGTGGAAGCAACGAGCGCAGGAGTTAAGGAGGTGATTGATGATTTGTCCTCCATGAAGAAACTAGTTGATTCTCATTCCACTTCTATCAAGCAAATAGAGCAGCAATTGAGCCAACTTTCAGCAGCATTTAATCAAAGAAAGGCTGGCACTTTACCTAGCGATACCGTGCAAAACCCAAGGAATGATGGGTCATGCATGGCCATAACTACCAGAAGTGGTAAGGTGCTGGAAACTTCAGCAAAAGGCAAGCAAGTGGTTGACGAAGTGGTACGGTTTGATATATGCAAAACAATGAAGCAGCCCAGCGATATAAATGAGTCATCTGTAGCTGATGTTCATTATGAGGATATGAAAGCATTATCTATAGAGAAACAACCTACTGTTGAGCCATTGTCTGCTATGCCACTGAAAGTTGAGCATGAAGATAATAAAGGTTATGAAGAACTTATGAGTGCTCTAACAAAAATAGAGTCTTATACTCCTAAGAAACCGGATTGTGAACTCAAGAATCGACCAACAGCGAATACTCCCTTTGACAAGCCACCAATGCTAGAATCGCAAGAGCTTCCCGATTATCTAAAGTATGTGTTCTTGGAAAGTAGAAATATACTTCCTGAGAGAGCAGATGATTTAAGTGAATAGCACGTAGAAGCTCTCATCTCTGCTCTGAGGAGATACAAGAGAGCTATGGGTTGGACTATTGATGATATAATTGGTGACTCTCCGGAGAAACGTATGAGCCAGCTCGAAAAAGATCGCATGACCACAGGTAAGCCTCATTGTCGTCTAAATCCTTTCAGAAAACGATCCATCACTTACCTCGACAAAGTCTGAGTACTCGAGGTAACTACGTCGAGCCACGACAATAAATAAGGCGCTAGATGGGAGGCAACCCATCGTTTCATCATTTTTTCGTTTTCTTTCATTCTAGTACTTGTTCTGTTTTATGAAAAATCCAAAAATAAGAGTCGTACCACGACCAAAACTAAGGCGCTAGGTGGGAGGCAACCCATCGTACTAATCTTTTTCGTTTGGTTTTGAGCAAAAATAGGTGCAAGAAGTATTCAACGAGGAGATTGATTTCAATTGACGATTTGGACGCATTGTATGGTAAAGTTGGTGAGTTAGGAATGGTGATGCATAAGGCTATGGATTGAGCCTTTTCTCACGTCATAATAGGCTTCGAGGAAGGCTAGGCCTTGGTAAAAATAGGCCACGAATGATGCACAACCTATTCTATAGCCTAAGGACTCGGAATCTAGTGTGCAATACACTATGCGCCGCCTATTCCTAGGTGTGCTTTTGACTATGCGCCGCCTATGCTATGGCATTTGAGATACTGAGACCAAATGCCATAGACTATGCGGCGCATATGTCTAGAAATGCCATAGACTATGCGGCGCATATGTCCCATTATGCCATGGACAATGCGCCGCATATGTCATTGATATGCCAAGGGATATGCGCCGCATATGTGGTGATTTTGTCTCCAAAACCGATTGTAAATGGGTCATAACCCGACCCATACTCTTCCTATATAAAGGGGACATAGTTTTACAACACAACCACATTAGAAAACACCCCAAAGGCGCCACATAACCTTCCAAATCTTCTCAAAATTTTCTTCTTTTGCTCTTCTAATTCACAACACCGTCTCCACAAGCTTCAAGCAAGTAAGTAATCTCTTATTCTTCATTTATACTTTGTAAGTACTACATTACTACACCTATTATGAATTGCTAAATCTTGAAGAAGCATTGGTGATAGTCATGTGTTTGAATTGTTGATACACAACCAAGTGAGTGAACATATACGTTAGGATGACCTTCACTTACTTCCGATTTGAATTTGATTTTGATGCATTGTTATACTACTTGCAAAATTTCTATAGTCATGAACATTGCATAATCTTGTCACTTGAATACTTGCATGTTGGAATATCCCGTTCATCGGGATAAGACTTATAGTGCCTACCGACATAGGAGGTTGTGATTATTGAAAGAATAACTATTCCATGTGGTTACCCCTATGTAGTAGTGTTGTTATATCTAACATGAAAGTAGTCCAATGGCTGCAAGTAAGTGATGCATTGCTGATTTTCTTGTCGGAATACAATCCTAAAACGTATGTCGATGAATTCTGAGTAATCGATCACTTTCACCTCACTAGTTGGTGCCAACAACCTAAGTGTGGGGTGGTACCCCTACTGTCTATGTATAGATTGTATCCATTGAGATTGTGCTACCATTAACACTATTTCAAGTTTCAGGTACAATGGCACCTAAAGAGAGACAAGGCAAGGAAGAAGGCTACCACTTCCCAAAAGGGCAAGAAAAGAGGCCGCAAGGAGCAAGGAGAACCCTCCTCGCTGCAAACACCTCGACTCACGCTTGGAATTAAGTGGGATACTTATGCGGAACTTATGAGGATGATGACTCTTATGATGATCCCAACGCAAGGGGTATGACCCCAGACATAGAGGAGGAGTCTGACTGACCAGGTTCCTCGTATTTATTTTCCACTGAGGACAGTGTCCCGTCTAAGTGTGGGGTGGCATTGCATGCTATACTTCTCTGTTTGCACCTATGTTTGTTTGGTTACTTTGTTTATTTGAGTTCGTTTTTTTTTGTTTGTTTCGTTTGACGTTTTTTTTTAAGTTTTTTTAGGAGTAAAATTTTTCTAGCTTCGCATGAAATTATTTTGATAGGCAGCATGAGATTATAACAAGAGTATGTGTTACAATTGTGACTATTGAGACGATTAGGCTCTAGTTGTGACTCATTATGTGATATTGTGTGATTCAATTCCTTCACTTGTTGGGTCGAGAGTCTATATTACTTCCAATCAAGTCGACCATGTGCCTTGTGTGTGTGAGATAATAGTATATTCTATGTGTGTGGCTGATGCTAGAACTTGCCTGGTATGTATGCAAAGCTAAAATAAGGAGTGTAAGTTAGGATATGATTTAGGCATTTCTTTGGCAACCTATATTTGTTTACCTTCAGTTTTACCTACCCATGGACATCATCCTAGTTAAACCCTTTTGAGCCTTTAGCCTATTTCTTTGACAACCTTGTATGTAAGCCTAATCCATTTTTTTTCAAGACCGTAATTTGATCCAAATTCCTAAGTGCTTTAAAGTGAAAAAGTCATGTGACAACATAAGAGGAAATTGGTTGAGTATGATGCTTTAAATTGTAATGGTGCTTGAATGTGTTATGAAAAAGAAAGTGCTATCATAAGAGGTATGTTGTGAAAAGAAAAAGGAAAAGAAAGCTGAAAAGTGAGTTGTGCTTAAAATTGAAAAACAAAAGATGAGAACAAGGGTGGAAGAATAAAATAAAGAAAGGTTGAAAGAAAAAAGTGTCAATGATACAATGTGATGTATTAAAGTGCTTAGGAACTTAGTCACTATTTCTGGCCAAAATAGCTGATCCTACCCGTCCCTTAGCCTACATTACAACCATCAAAAGACCTACTTGATCCTAAGCTTAGCATTCTGACATTTAGTAGAGTACTACATTAAGGGCAAGCCTATGGTCATCAGTTGCTACATATGAATTCTTTGCGAGAGTGAGAGCAAGGATATGTTGAAACCCATGTTTGAAAAATATGCTATACTTGTGAGTGATTATGGGTACTATATTGTGAGACACACATGGTTGATGAGCTTTGGATAGTTGTATATGATTCTATGTACCTTAATGTTTGCATGTGAGTTGATCACCATCACGAGTCTATGCTAGAGGTTAAATTGTTTCTACTTATAATCGGAAAGCTACTCTTTGTTGATAGTTGTTGTGCTTGTCTTGAAGAATGTTTCGTGTTGTGGCTGTAAAAACCCTAAGTTGATGTTAGAAGGACATGATATGTTGTTCGAGGACGAACAAAGCTCTAAGTGTGGGGTGTTGATGATAGGCGAATTTACGCGCCTATATCAATATATTTTGCCCATATTTTAGCCTAGTTTTGAGAACTAATTATCTATTTCATGCACTTTTAGTCCTTTTTCCTGTAAATGAGCTAACAAACATGATTAGGAAAGTTTCAGGTATAAATGATGTAAAATACAGCATTTTATGGCTTACTTGACGCAAAAGAAAGCTCACAAACGAAGTAGAAAGGAGCTGGACGCCTAAAGGACCAAATCTGCTGCATGGAAAATCTGTCCCGGGCTAAAACAGCATTTCTGAATACTTTGGGGACTGCATGGAAAATCTGTCCAGGACTAAAACAGCATTTCTGAAGACTTTGGGGACTTACAGACACAAAGCTGGATTTTGACAATGATACATTAACCTAGTACAATTGGGTTATGTATTTCATTAGTTTATTTGGATTAGGAGAATGTTACATTAACCTAGTACAAATGGGTTAAGTATTTCCTTAGTTTAGTAGGATTTGGTTATTTATTTCATTAGCATAGTAGGAGTAGGATAGGAGTATTATAAATACCCTATCATGCTAGAGATTTTAATCAAGTCCTCCCTTAGTGGAGGCAACTCCTCCCTTAATTCAAGAAATTCATTCTTCACTTAATTCAACAATTAATTTTCTTCCATCCCTCTTATCTTCCACCACAAACACTTCTAATCTATTCTTCTATTCTTAAATTCCACACCAAGAGAATCGTTACTTGCTAGGGAATCACCAAAACCACACGCCAAACACCTACTATTCACTCCATCCACCATGCAAAACGTGATATCCTTCGCATTCATGGGTAACTAAACCTCTTAGTTGGGGTTATGGAAGCCGAATGAGTTACTATCTATTGCTATGAGCTTGTGAGTTCAAGACACGTATATTGCTTATATCATTATTCTCTTCATCTTAAATCTACATTCTTTGCGGTTACAAACACAAGAACACGCCATTCTAACATCTAACCTGTTCGAGAGAAAGGTTATTTGTCTAGAAAAGAAGACGCAAGAATACGCCAGTCTAACATTTAACTTGTTCGAGAGAAAGGTTATTTGTCTGGAAAAGAGATAATGTCAAGGTAGTAGGACACCCTTTCCTATTAAAAAGCTAGTGCCGTAACTGGACTAACATCTTGGAGAATTCGTACCGTTAGACACGCTTTAAGCTCGAGAGAGTTAAAGTGAAATAGTCCTTGTTTAGGTCGAGAGACGCTTGGATTTACCATCGACTACAATTCTCTATAAGCAATTGCATGTCAAAACTCTACACACTCATAGCCAATAGAGACGTATACCTCTGAAGGTGGACATAATCCCAACGCTTCAATTCTCATTGTTTACAACCAACGTGACAATCTTTCTCTTTTTACTTTATTATTTTCAGCTTTTATTTCATTACTTTGGTTACTTATTACAATCCCCCCTTCTTACGAGACTTGCACCAAAAGTCTATTAATTTTGCTTACTTGTTGACCAAGCTATTCCCTGTGGGATCGATACCCAACCCAGGTTGGGTTCTATATTTGCTATCGACCGCTTTACACTCCCACGAGAGCTGTAGATTGAGCGTTATCAAACTTGAATCCCCCAGTTGAAACCTTAATGTGTTCTTGAGAGGATTTTGATGAAAAAGAGTATGTTTTGTTGAAATAATGGCTTAATTCCATGTTTGGGAGCCTATATAGGGGTGGGAAGATAACCCAAATACCCCTCTAGATGCGTCTTTCAATTTCTGTAAACATTTCTCAATTTGGGCCCCTGGCGCGATGGTAAGACATCGTGTTGCCACTTTTTTATGACCTGGAAAATCACCGCAACATGGTGGAATCGCGGAGAGACACTGGAAATTGACAAACGTCATTTTAGCTTATAGCACGATGTGCCACTGACTGAAATGACACTGCTGAAACTTTAAATCACCATAACTTCTTCAGTGGGTGTCCGTTTTAGGCAAATTTTGTATCGACGAAAAGCTTATTCAATTCTATACAATTTAGAGAGTATAAATTTTCCAAAATACCACCTATAAACCAAGTTATGATCATTAAAAGATGACCTATGTGAAATCACACATGAAAATTTAGTGTATTCAAAAGTTCATAGCTTGGCTTACTCTAAGTGACTCTTAGGAACATACTTAACACATCATAAGTTGTATTATCACTAGGATACTCATCCTAATTCATTTACTCAAACATGAATCACAGGATAGGAGGTTTCATGCTTAGGAACAATGGTTCATTTTCTAGCTTAGAAATATACGGGGTATTACAGGTATATGTATAGTATATACATATTATATAGTGAAGTTATATTAATGACATAAGATAAACTAACCGATAATTCATCTGAGTATATGTGAAATATATTGTATATTATTATGGGATCATAAAATCGTGTATGTGATGTTTATAGTATGTATTTAAAAGCCAATAGACAATTAAATATATGTATATATATGTGTATCTCATGTAGTGACGTATGCAGTAATCGAAAGCTAGATAACAGAATATATATATCAAAATATTTTGAATAACATGTTGATATCATAATATAGAGGAAATAGATATATAATTTTGTGTCAATGCCGACACGTGTATGTTGTTGAAGTTGTAAAAAAGAATAAGTAGAGAGGGAGAGATTTATTGTGAGGCACCGAGCTGTGAAGGAGAGACAAACTCAACATTACCAGTTTTTTGAGTTTGGCAAACATTGGCTACCAATCTCAACAATTTGTTGAGCATGAGGCTTTAAGTAATTAGGCAGAGAGTGATAAATGTAAGTAGAATTAACCCCCTCTCTCTCTCTCATATATATATATATATATATATATATATATATATATATATATATATATATATATATATATATATATATATATCATAATTTGATTATCGTAATTTGCAAAATTCATTGTTATTATCATATGATTGAAGAAATATACTACTCGTGTTAATGTGATGATAAAATAACTAATTATCTTATTTATATATATACATTGCATTAAATTATTTGGATGTTGCTATAAATATTATACAATTTATTAAAGTTTTATTTTTTTTAATAAAAATCGACCACAACTGTTCATTTTTTGAATGATATTTTTAAAAAAAAAAAAATCAACCGCGTATATTGGTAATACCCGTTAATGACCCGGCCTAATCCAATTTTAATTTCCCTTTTCCATTTGTATATTATATATAATATCGTATTTAAAAGCTAATTAACCAAAAATTCAACCTAATTTGCAAAATGCATTGATATTATTATACAATTGAGGAAATATAGTACTCGTGTTAATATGATGATAAAATAACTAATTATATGGTTTAACTTTTTAAAAAATGTTGACCACATCTGATCATTTTCCTATAGTAACTTTTTTAAAACTAAATCAAACTCTTATATTTTATTTTGCCAATAATTTTCTTAAAACCAACCACATATGGTCTGTTTTCAAAAAAAATCCATGTGGTCGACTTTTAAAAATATTTCTAGCGAACCGATCATATGTGGTCGATTTTCTAGAACTTAATTAAAAAAAATTATTAAATTAATTAAGTCCTACCCGACCCCCCACCCGACCCGAACCAACCATATAATTCAATTTCCCAATTAAAATCGCACCCTAACATACACAAACACAAAAATTGGTTTTCCACACAACCAAATCCATCACCGCTGCGGACTGGCACCGCCGCCCAGGTACCAACACCCATTTTAATAATTTCCTTTTCCATTCTTTCCTTTTTCACTCATTTTTAGCATTTTTAACAACACCCATTTTATCAATTTACTTGTCTTTGTGAGTTTCTGTCAAACGTGTTCAATTTTTGTCCTCTATCTTTAGCCTATGGAAAACTCTGCAACAAAAAATGTGGACGTTTTTTGAAACTTTGGCTCCCTTTTTGGAACTTTCTTTTCTTGATTTCTCCTCCAATTATCCAAAAATAAAAAACCTTTGAGCTGCCCATTGGTTGGTGTAAAGATAGTAGTAATTATATTTGATATTTAATTCTTATATAATTAATTTTTTTAAACCCTTTTGTGGCAGATTTTTTAACTGAGAAAGTCAAACTAATTAAAACAACAAAAGAATAATAATGAATGGATCTGGAAAGGTATTATATTGTTGTGAGTGACCAATTGGATGATATGTAATGGTGGAGAGTAATTAGCTAAAGTCTTCATCCCTTTTCCCTTATTTTTGTGTTTGTTTGTTGCAATGGTTGTGTAGTAGTGATTCAAAGTTAGTTGTGATTTCTTGTTTCACAGTTTTCTTAGTCTGTTAGTTGTTAGATGTGTTTTTTGTCTTTAACTTGTAAGTTGTTAGATTGCTTTTTTTCTGACTTGACTTCTTTTTTGTGTTTTTGCTTCAATGGTCTTGGTTTCTGTGTAGTACTGATCCAAAGTTTATTATTTTAATTTTTTGTTGTTTGATAAATTTTAATATTTTTTGCGTAGTACTGATCAAGATTTCTCTTATTTTGTGTATTACTGTTTAACAGAATTCGATTCGAGAAAAGGATTGTTGTGTTATTTTTCCGGTGACCGCTTATCTCTTTCTCTTTAGTTTAGGCCAAGCAAAGGTAAGTTGATTTCTCTCTATTTTCTTATAGTGAAGTGTTCAAATGTAGTTTAGGTTGGGATTGTTCGTTGTAGAAGGCTTTGAAAGCCATAGGAATTTTGTGATGATTATATGGTGTGAGAGGGACATATGACGCCTCTAGTTATTTGCTTTGTTACACTTGTTCAATTGTTTGACTTATACTATAAATGAATATGTTACTTGAAAATGATTTAGTGTAGTTACTTGAAGGTGAACTTTTATTTTGAATTTTGTTGAAGCGTAGGTACTTGAAATGTGAACTTTTTATTTTGAATTTTGTTATGCTTGGTAATTTGGGAGGCGGCTTAGTGACTTGAAAATGTTGAAGTGTAGGTACTTGAAAGATGAATTTATCATTTTTAAGGTAGTTTAGTTTATCTTTTTTGGAGGTGACTTAGTGACTTAAAAACAATGAAGTTTAGGTACTTGAAATGTGAATTTTTGTTTTGAATGTAGTTTAGTTTAGTAACTTGGGAGGTGACTTAGTCACTTAAAATTGAGTAAGTGTAGGTAATTGAAAGGTGAATTTATCATTTTGAATGTAGTTTAGTTTGGTGACTGGGGAGGTGACTTAATGACTTCAAATTGATTAAGTGTAGGTAGTTGAAATGAGATTTTTTGTGTTGAATGTAGTTTAGTTTGGTGACTGGGGAGGTGACTTAATGACTTCAAATTGATTAAGTGTAGGTAGTTGAAATGAGATTTTTTGTGTTGAATGTAGTTTAGTGTGGTAAATTAAGAGGTGACTTATTCACTTGAAATTGATTAAATGTAGGTACTTGAAAGGTGAATTTATCATTTTCAAGGTAGTTTAGTTTAATTTTTGGGAGGTGACTTAGTGACTTGAAAATGTTGAAGTTTAGATAGTTGAAATGTGAATTTTTGTATTGAATGTAGTTTAGTTTGGTAACTTGGGAGGTGACTTAGTCCCTTGAAATTGATGAAGTGTAGGTACTTGAAAGGTAAATTTTTCATTTCGAATGTAGTTTAGTTTTTTTTCTTGGGGGGGAGGTGACTTTGTCACATGAAATTGATTAAGTGTAGATAGTTGAAATAGCATTTTTTTTTAACATGGTTTAGTTTGGTAACATGTGAGAGGACTTAGTCACTTGAAATTGACTAAGTGTAGGTAGTTGAAAGGTGAATTTTTGTTTTGAATGTATCTTAGTTTGGTAATTTGTATGGTGACTTAGTGACTTAAAATTGATTAAGTGTAGGTACTTAAAATGGGATTTTTTGTATTGAATGTAGTTTTGTGTGGTAAATTGGGAGGTGACTTTGTCACTTGAAATTGATTAAGTGTAGGTACTTGAAAGGTGAATTTATTACTTTGAAGGTAGTTTAGTTTGTTTTATGGGGAGGTGACTTAGTAACTTAAACATGTTGAAGTTTAGGTAGTTGAAATGTGAATTTTTATTTTGAATGTAGTTTAGTTTGGTAACTTGGGAGGTGACTTAGTCACTTGAAATTGATTAAGTGTAGGTACTTAAAAGGTGAATTTATCATTTTGAATGTAGTTTAGTTTGGTGACTTGGAAGGTGACTTAATGACTTGAAATTGATTAAGTGTAGGTAGTTGAAATGGAATTTTTTGTGTTGAATGTAGTTTAGTGTGGTAAATTGGGAGGTGACTTAGTCACTTGAAATTGATTAAGTGTAGGTACTTGAAAGGTGAATTTATCATTTTAAAGGTAGTTTAATTTGTTTTTTGGGAGGTGACTTAGTCACTTGAAAATGTTGAAGTTTGGGTACTTGAAATGTGAATTTTTGTTTTGAATGTAGTTTAGTTTGGTAACTTGGGAGGTGACTTAGTCACTTGAAATTGATTAAGTATAGGTACTTGAAAGGCGAATTTTTCATTTCGAATGTAGTTTAGTTTTTGTTTTTGGGAGGTGACTTAGTCACTTGAAATTGATTGAGTGTAGATAGTTGAAATGTGAATTTTTGTTTTGAATGTGGTTTAGTTTGGTAACACGTGATATGACTTAGTCACTTGAAATTGACTAAGTGTAGGTAGTTGAAAGGTGAATTTTTGTTTTGAATGTATTTTAGTTTGGTAACTTCCTCATAAGTACCTTTTCATTTTGAATTTGACCATTTGAAATGTGAACTTTTGTGACTTGAACTAATTACTTGAATCTGATTGATTGTACAGATGGAACCTGATTATAGATGGATATATCAACAGAATAATGATAATAGAATGGGTCTTAGAGGGGAATTTGTTGAAGATGTCAGATGATTTGTTGAACATGCTAAGACACTTAATGCTTGGTCACATTTTTGGGCTATTCGTTGTCCTTGTGTTAGATGTGATGCTGCAAATATTTTAAAAGAAGAAGTTGTAAAGGAACAGCTTTATAGAAAGGGGTTTCATGAGGACTTTTTAAGATTGCATACTATTGATGGTGATGTTGAGCAAAATAACTTTGTTGTTGGTGAAAGTAGTAGGCCTACAGGGCATAATGAATATCAAGATACTAGGATGACACAAATGGTGCACGATGCTTTTGAGATGTAACACGACGACGACTTTAGGCAAAATGTCAAAGATATTCATAATAGAGAAGCGGGCCATTTTTATGAACAACTGCATGCTGCAAGTCATCCTTTGTTTGACGGGTGTTCGCATTCTCATTTGTCTATTACTGTTAGATTATTAAGTATTAAATCTGATTGAATATTTTTGAAGGAGGAATGGACTCAATGATAGACCTTATTAAAGAGTTAGTTGACCCCTCCATAGATGTTCTTGATTGTTTCTATAAGGCAAAAAGATTAGTGTCAAAGTTAGGTCTCTTCTCGGTTAGAATTAATTGTTTTGAAAATGGTTGCATGTTATACATTAAGGAAGATTCTAACCTAGAGTCCTATAAGTTTTGTCAGCACCCTCGATATAAGCATGGTTGTAATGGAAATAAAATTGCTATTAAGGCAATGCATTATTTACCTCTAATACCAAGGTTGAAGATGTTGTATGCTTCAAACAGCTCAGCTCTTCATATGAGATGGCACGATGAAAATAGAAGGCCCACTGGTGTTATGTGTTATCCATCTGATGGAAAGGCTTAGAAGAATTTTGATACAACTTATCCGGATTTTGCAGCTGAACCACGAAATATTCATTTGGGAATATGTGCGGATAGCTTCTCACCTTTTTCTGTTGGTGTTGCGCCATATTCTTGTTGGCCTGTATTTATCACCCCATATAATCTTCCTCCTAAAATATTGATGACTAGTCCATATATATTTTTGAATTGTGTTGTTCCTGGCCCACATAATCCAAAAAGCAGAATAAATGTCGATTTGCAACCTTTGATTGATGAACTTCAAATTTATGGAATAAGGAGGTTGAAACTTGGAACATTTTCCATAAATAAAATTTCAATCTTCATGCATATCTAAGGTGAACTATTAATGGTTTTCCTACTTATGGAATGTTGCCTGGGTGGATGACAGCTAGAAAGTTGGCTTGTCCATACTGCATGGAAAAAACAAAATCTTTCACATTGAGACATAGCGGGAAAAATTCTTGGTTTGATTGTTGTTGTTGTTTTTTGCCACCTGGTCATGAGTTTAGAATACTCAGAAATGCATTTAGAAAGAATAGAACTGAATAGGATGTTCCACCTCCAAGGTTATCAGGTCATGATATCTGAAGATAGTTCAGGATTTGCCTAAATTTAGCGAGGAACCATTGTATAGGCTTGATGGATATGGCATTTCACATAACTAGACTAAGCAAAGTATATTTTAGGAGTTAGAATATTGGCCAAATAATTTATTTAGAAATAATGTTGATGTCATGCATACTGAGAAGAACTATTTTGACAACTTGTTCAACACAGAAGGTTAATCCCAAGGCCAGACTTGATTTACCAAAATATTGCAAGCGTAGAGAATTACACTTATAGAAGGGCCCCAATGGCAATGTTCTTAAGCCCAATGCTATTTATACATTCAAGTTGGACCAAAAGCAAAAAATATGTAAGTGGGCCTAAAGTTTAAAGATGCCTGATTAATATGCCTCAAATTTAGGAAAGAGGATTGATATGGCACAAGGAATCTTACATGGAATGAAAAGCCATGATTGTCATATTTCATGGAACAATTACTTCCAATTGCTTTTATTGGTTTACCTGAAAACATATGAAAATCAATAGAAAAGATTAGTTTGTTCCTTAAAGACTTATGTGCCACCATATTAAAAGAAGAAAATCTGGCGCGAATGGAAAGTAATATTGTTGTTATCACCAACAAGTTAGAGAAGATTTTTCTGCCAAGGTTCTTCGATGTGATGGAACATCTTCCCATTCACCTTGTCCACGAAGCTCGGCTAGGTGATCCAGTTCAAACTAGGTGGATGTATCCATTCGAACGGTAAGCAATTACAACATATTTAAATTCATACATATATTTTTTAATATAGTAAACATCTAATCTTAAGATTGTGCAGGGCAGTTAAAAAATTGAAAAGGAGTCCCAAAAATAAACATAGGGTGGAAGGCTCTATAGTTGAGGCATATCTCGCACGATAAACATCTTAATTTTGTTCATACTACTTTGGTGATGAAGTTGCTTGTTCAAGAAATAGATCGAATCGTCATCAGGATGATGATAATGAGCCTCATTTATAACCGATGTCAATTTTTATTCAATCTACTAGTAAGACTAAAAAGACCATATTTCGTCGGCTCACTACCATGGAGCACAAATCAGCAACTTTGTATGTCTTGCTGAATTTCCCAGAGGTTGAGCCCTCTCTGAAGTAAAGAGAATAAATATTAACATATCTTATTTATTTACTCGTTCCCTGAATGAAACTAATTGTGTTTCGCATGTTAGATCTTCAGTTCATTTAAGACTCAATTCCACGAAAATCAAGTATATGTATCCTTTGTAACATGGTTTACATATGAGGTTCGTAAGTGTACTAATATTTTGTACAAATTTTAAACATTTACACATTCTTCAACTAACATATATATATATATATATATATATATATATATATACATATATATATATGTGTGTGTGTGTGTGTAAAATATTTTTAGGTACACCAGTCACCAAATGCAGCCTCATACGATCAGTTGTTGAGAGATACTTCTTTGGGACCAGTTGAAGCTCATACAATGTCCCATTACACAGTAAATAGGTTTAAATTTTCCACCGAAGAACACTCCAGAACAAGAAAAACAAACAATAGTGGTGTTTGGGTTAAGGGTGATGATGATGTTGATTACTTTGGAATCATACAAGAGATCTTAGAATTGGAGTATGCTAGTTTCCCAATAAAAAAATTATCCTCTTTCGTTGTAAGTGGCTTGATCCAAGCACAAGAGGCACAATAGTACATAAGGAGCATAACATCATTGAAGTGAAGCACAATAGGTCGTATCTTGTTTACGATGCCTTTGTTCTCGCATAAAATGCTAAACAAATGTGTTATGTTCCTTATCCGTTGCGCAGTGATAAGTCTGATTGGTGGGCTGTAATGAAAACAAAGCCTATAGGACGGGTGGATGTTGAGAATGTGTTGGAGACTGCGTATCAAAATGAAATGCAGATTAATCACCAGTTACTGGATATTGATTTAATGGATAGTTTGAATCACCCAAAAATTATATTTAAAGAAGTTAATATTGCAAAAAAAAAGGTTTAGGGGGTAGGAGATGAGGAAACTTCCAAAGAGGGTAAATGGTTTAGTGAAGAATCTTCAAGAGAGGAGGATTAGTTTGTGTAGGTTGTATTTATTATGTACTGATGTCTTTTTGCTTTATACTATTTACCTTTATGTTTCTTGTTTAAGATTGATATGTAATATACTGTGTAAGATTGTTGTTTTCACTTTTACATAATTAATGTAGTAATAAAAATATTCTTGTCTATCTCATGTTGTTGGAGCGATTTGGATTGTGAATTAGTAACTTGAAATTAGTTACTTGGAATGTTTTCTTATATATTCATTTTATAAGGACTAACTACTTGTTAAATTTACATAATTTAGATGGCAGGTAAAGGTGGCAAAGGTAAGAAAAAAGTTGATCCTACAAAAACAAAAACAAAAAAAACCTCTGCCTTATATACGGCCGACAGGTATTCATATATATGAGGATCGATTTACTAACGCGCCAGCACGACCCTCATATTCTAGGTCGTTGGAACATTCAGTTACTGCTCCTACACATGTGAGTCCACTTCATGGGTCTAAAGTGACTCATTCTGCTCCCATCCATGTGCCACCGCCATCACAGTACTATCAGACGATCGTTGGCACATCCAGGCATCTACCGTCGTCTGCAGTGCCCTCTACTAGCAGTCACCCACATTCTCACAGTGATTCTGTTGGATCTATTGGGTTGATGGATCTTCATATTGGAGGCACTCCATTCGGTGCTTTAGATCCGCCCACACCAGTGCATCCACTAGCACTTGTTCTACATCCAGGAGACAGAGATGAATATTGGAGGCGGTATATTATTCTATATGAAATAGGGTAAGATTTTTAAATATAACAACACTATTTATTTTTCATTTACTATATTATTATGCTTTATGAAATTACTGTTTGATCTAGTGTTGTAGGTTTAAGCCCGATGATGGAGTTGGAAAAATTACAACTAAATGCATTAGTCGAAACTTTAACGGCTATTGGACAGTTGGCAAAAGGTTTCAGAATATGACAGAGAAAAAATGTTTAAAGAATTTCATGTAAGGATTTAACTATCAACTACTTAACACATTGTTAGAACAAAAATTTGAATATTATATTTTTGTTTTTATTGTAGAAATATTTCTTGTGGGGTGATGCGCATGAATGTGTTATACGGAGGAATTTTTATAGAAGAGCTAGATCCAGAATAAATGGTCTGTTAGATTATGCCAGAACGAATAGGGTACGACCAGGGTTTATACTCGAACCCATGTGGCAAGATTATCTTCACTATTGGAATAGCGAAGAATACCAACTGTTGAGTGAGAAAAGAAAGAAAGTCAGGGCATCATCCAAGGGTAGCTCTCTACATACTGTGGGTGAAGTTAGTCGGATTACTATGGAGCAAAAAATGGTACGTAACTTTTACAGTTTTAATTGTTTATTTCTATTTAAATTTTTAGTTATGTGAATATTAATAATTTTATCATATTCAGGAAAAAAATTGGGTAGTAAGGTAAGACACGATGAGGTATTCGAGGAGACGTATGTGAGGAAGAAAAAGAACCCAATTGATGAAGATGTTTGGGTTGAGCCTCGTGCAAAAGCTTCCCATGTAAGAATAAAATTTTGTATTTATGAATCTTTTTCTCAAAGTTGATATTATTCAAGTACAAGTAGTTTAATATTTTTTTACTATTAATTTTAACTTTACTTTGAATATAGGACAAATATATGCAGTTCGTTAATGAGTATCGTAGTACTCATCCTCTTGAAGGTCAAGGTGACACAATACCTGAAAATGTAGAGGAGGAGTTATGGCAAGAAACTGGGGGTCCTCTAGTTAGAGGCCAATACTACGGATACCACAGAAAGTATTTTGGCAAGAATGTTAGGTCTTCGTCCGGCCCTACATCCTATCCCTCATCAGTTGATAGAGAAACCATTGAATCACTAAGAAATATGGTTTCTAAACTCACTGAAGAGCTTGTTGCACAAAGAGAGAGGGCGAAGGAGAAAGGGGAGGAAACAACATCAAAAATCAGGATGTTGTAGCAGCAGTTCAACTCTTTTATTTGATCTGCAGGGATTTTTCCTCCATATCCTGGTGATGCAGTTTGGGTGGCAAAAGTCTAGGCCCACTGAATGATATCAGCACAGATGAGGAATTATATCCTCTATGTGCGGATGAGGATGCGGATAACGAAGATGTGATGATGAGTGGTAGTTTTTTTACTTTTGTATATGTTGTAGTTTGGATTTGGAGATGAGTTGTAATTTTTACACTTTTGTATGTTTTGTATGTTTTTAGACTTGTATTGTATGTTAGTTGTTTGAATGGAATGAAGAATATGGTCGGTTTTTGAAAAAGATTTTCAAAAAACCGACCACATGTGGTTGGTTTTCCTGGTAATTTTACAAAACTGACCACAAATGGTTGGTTTCTTAAAAATAAATAAATAAATTTAAAAATAAAACCGACCACTTGTGGTCAGTTTTTTAAAATTAAATAATTAATTTAAGTAAAAATACCGACCATAGGTGGTCGATTTTTTTAAAATTAATTAACTATTTTATAAATAAAACCGACCATATGTGGTCGGTTTTGTTAAAATTAATTAATTAATTTAAAAATAAAACCGACCACATGTGCTCGATTTATTTTGAATTTTTTTTATTTTTAAAATCATTTTTTTCTGTTTTAAAAACGCTACCACTTTCTTACCAACCACATATTTTGGTCAGTTTTGTGGTCAGAAATGCAGAAAAATGACCACATGTGGTCGGTTTGTGTGGTCGGTTTTCCTATTTTATTTAGTAGTGAAAAGACCTGTTAAATCCATCCATTAACCCTCTCATTAAGTGTGGAGCCACTTCGACATAACGGTGGTCTAATGCACACCCTTTGCCAAAAATTTATGTGAGTACAGAGGTTAAATATTAATTTTTATGAGTGAATATTTAATTTTATACACCTTAACATAATTGATAAGAAAATTTGCATATCATTCCCTAAATTCCTAATTCCACCACGGTCTCATCTCCTTGATAATTTTCTAGTACCTCATTTTAATTGATAACATGCCATACACATAACACATGGGCTGAGCTATTTTTTCAAGATTGGAGTTAATTTGACGAGGAAATGAGATCTCTTGCCCTCTTAAAAAAGGAATAAAAGAAAATAATATTTTCAGATTTTTTGTGTAAAAATAAATATTTTTTAGATGTAGAAGGTGAAGATTACTTATCAAAACACCATCACCACCACCAATAACAACAACATATGCAGTTTATTCCCACCTAGTTGGGTCTGCGGAGGGTAGAGTGTATGCAGTTCATACCACTACCTCAGGTGAAATCAAAAGGTTGTTTCCAATAGACCCCCGGCTTAGAACTAATAACAATATAACAAACATAAAACATAAACGTATATAAACTAAAAACACTAGCCACAAGATAATACTAAAACTATAAATCTGAAACCATAGACAACACTCAACACCACAAACAAGAAACTAAAGACATAGATAAAGAACACTCCCTTACTGTTACTGACGCACTCCCACCCCCTAACCCTCTACCATAATTCGTATCCTCCACACCATTCTACCAAGGATCATATCCTCCGTAAGTCGTAACTACTCCATATCATGTTTAATCATCTCCCTCCAATATTTCTTCGTCTTACCTCTACCCCACCTAAAACCATCTATAGCCAGTGACTCACACCTCCGCACTGGAGCATCAGAACCCTTCCTCATCACGTGTCCAAACCAAAGTAACCCCACTTCTCACATCTTATCCTCCACCGAAGTAACTCCCACCTTTTCCCGAATAATCTCATTCCCTACCCTATCTTTTCTAGTATGACCACACATCCATCGCAACATTCTCATCTTAGTCACTTTTAACTTCTGGATATGAGATTTCTTAACTGGCCAACACTTTGCTCCATACAACATAGTTGGTCGGACTATCACTCTATAGAACTTACCTTTAAGCTTCAGAGGCACCTTCTTATCACATAAAACTCCCTAAGTGATCCTCCATTTCAACTACCCTGCCCCAATAGGATGTGTGACATCCTCGTCAATCTCATTATTTTCCTGAATCATAGACCCAAGATACTTGAAACACTCCCTCTTTTGAATGGCCTGAGATTCTAGCTTCACAACCACATCAGCCTCCTGCGACACATCACTAAACTTATACTCCAGGTACTCTGTCTTGGTCCTACTCAATCGAAATTCTTTAGACTCAAGGGTATGCCTCCAAATCTCTAACTTATCATTAATTCCACCATGAGTCTCATCAATCAATACCATATCATCAGCAAATAACATACACTAAGGAACCCCCTTGAATACGTTGCGTCAACACATCCATCACCAAGGCAAATAAAAAAAGGCTAAGAGTCGATCCCTGGTGCAACCCCTGTCAAAAGACCATAAAACTAAAAACAAAAAAAATTAAAAGGAATAAGAAACAAGTTCTTCCGTTAATTAATATCTTGCGAGAAAATTATATTATTGCAGTTTGTTTGCTTTTAAAAATAGAAAAATGGTCAAAAATACATTTAAGCTATTAAATTTTGGGGATCTTTCAGAAACAGCGGCACTTTATTGTAAAACTCACCTTCCACAACCATATTTTACATAATTACCTTTTATAGCCATTGCATTCAGTTTACACCAGCTGTATTCGATTTTATCAATAGTCTGTATTCATATAAAATATAAATACAGTACCTATTTAGCTGCAATATTCGATTCACAGCCGTTGTATTCACTTCTACTCAGTGGTCTGTATTCATAAAAAATATAAATACACTATATATTTAGTCTCACCAAAAACACTACCCTTTTTTTCCTTTTTTATATTTTTTCTTTTTCATGTTTTCCTCGCTTTTTCTTCTTCTTTTTCTATTTTTCTATTTTTATTGTTTTCACTTTTTTTTTTTGTTTTTTTCATCTTCTATCTCTAACTTCTATTTCTCTTTCTTTTTTCTTCTTCTTTGATTTTTTTGTTTTCTTTTTTGTACTTATTTTTTTGGTTCTATTTTATACTTTTTGTATTTTTGAAAAATATGACTATTTCAGCATAAGTCATGGATGATAATGTAAATACCATAATTATTTTATCGTATTTGTAGTCACACCGTCATTTATGTATTTGTATTCGTTGATACAGTTGTTTTTGTAGTTATATTTTAAAGTCCGCGCTTGTGTTTGTATTTCTCATTTGTATTTATATTTTATAGTTCCCAGTTGTATTTGTTAGTTCGCACCATCATTTATATTTTATATAATTCACACTTGTATTTTAAAGAACTGTTTTGTATTTGTATTTTATAATTGACTGTATATTATATTAGATTATATTTGTATTGTGATTTTATTGTGTTTGTATATTTAGATTATATTGGTATTTGTATTCTATTTTTCTATGTCTTTTTATTCTTAAAGAATTATTTTGTATTTGTATTTGTAAGTTTATTTCATATTGCATTTAGTCGTGATTATAAATAACTTATCATTTGTATTTGTATACAAACAAGTAAATTCATTAATTGTATTTTCTTGATTCCACAATATATAAATATGTAATGTATCATTTGATATAAATGTACCGTTTTGTATTAGTATGTCAAAATTATCATTCATATTTGTAAATAAACAAATATCTCTTGATACAAATACAAATTACAAACAAATGAAACAAATGATTTTACTAATACAAATATAATAATATTGTATTTATATAAAAATTGAATTATAGTTATTTGTACCAATAAATACAACTCGTATTAATAAATACAAACAAGTATTCATAGAAAGCAAATCAATCGTTCTTTTTCAATAATTAAAAAAATACAAATGATAGTTTGCATTTGTATTTGTATTTTATAATTTGCACTGGTATTTGTACGTTATAGTTCATACTTGTATCTGTATATTATAGTTCGCATTTGTATTTGTATTTTATAGTTCGCACTTGTATTTGTATGTTATAGTTCCCATTTGTATTTATATTTTATAGTCCGCACATGTATTTTTGTTTGCTAGTTCACACAGATGAAAAGAAGAAAAAAATAAAAAGGAAAAAAGGAGAAAAAATGAGAGAAAAAGAAGGAGAAAAACTACAAAAGAGAAGAAGGAGAAAAATCAAAAATAGAGAAAAAACGAAGAAAAAAAAAGGAAGGAGAAAAAATGAAAAGGAAAAAAAAATGGGGAAAACGAAAAAAAGTGAAAAAAAAAAAAGGAAGAGAAAATAGAAAAGGAAAAGCAAAAATGCAGAAAAAAGGTAAAAAAGAAAAAAAAGAGTAATAGAAAATAGAGATAATAGAGAAAAGGACAAAATACATGAGAGGGGCTATGAATTGTAATTAGGATAATTAATAGGTAAGAAGGGACTATGAATTGTAATTAATTGAAATTTAGGCTAAATAAGATAATTAGGAGTCCATGTTTGCTAAGTTATGTAGTTATCCCTTAAATTTTTGTGTAGTTATTCCCTTTTCTATATAAACTAGACATTAAAGGCCCGTGCTAGCACGGGCCCAATATATGTTATTTTTTTAATCTCAATTAATGTGACACAAATATAATTTAAATAATTAATTATTAAAATAATTTTAATTATTGTGATTTATAATACTATTTCTTCTATTTCAATTTAAGTGACACTGATATAATTTCAAAAGTTAACTTATGTAGAAGTAATATAATTTCGATAGTCAATCAAATGTTTTATATTAACTCATCATTTTGTGTCTATTTTATGAAATCTTATTAATTTTCTAATGCGATAATAATAAATAATTAGGGGTGATATAATAAAATTACGATTGAAGCAGTGAAAAACTCATGTCTTAAATGACTTATAAGAACTAATTAGAAGTAATATAATAAAATTATTATAAAAAAACACTTGTGAAAAAAGCATAAATAGGCATCATATAACACATCAAGTTAATTTAAAAAAATAAAAGTTAATTTAGTATTTTTTGTGAATTTTATATTTTTTATTAAATAATATAATTTTTTTAATACTTAAATAACTTATAGTAATTAATTTGGAGTAATCTAGTAAAATTACGATTGAAGTAGGCAACACAAGTAGACATGTCGAATATTTTATATTTTTATTTGATTTCTCAAATTTTTTAATACTTAAATAACTTATAGTAATTAATTAGGGGTAATCTAGTAAAATTACGGTTGAAGCAACTGAAGCAAGCAGCACAAACAACCACGTCTTAAAGTTAATTTAGCATTTTTTTGTTAATTTTATATTTTTTATTAAATATAATAATTTTTTTAATACTCAGATAACTTATAGTAATTAATTTGGAGTAATACAGTAAAATTACGATTGAAGCATGCAACACAAGTAGGCATGTCGATTATTTTATATTTTTATTTGATATCACAATTTTTTAATACTTAAATAACTTATAGTAATTAATTAGGGATAATATAGTAAAATTACGGTTGAAGCAGCTGAAGTAAGCAGCGATACTTATTATATATAGTAATATCACAAAATTTTTAATGCTTAAATAATTTATAATAATTAATTAGGGATAATATAGTAAAATTACGGTTGAAACAGTTGAAGCAAGCAGCACAAGCAGGCATGTCGAAGACGTACCTGCTTATTGATACTTATTATATATAGTAAAGTCATTATCGCTATTTATGTATTTAAATAAATAAAAGTGTATTTTCACAAAAACAAAGACTAACATAATAAGACAAAAACAAAATCCAAGCACCACCCAATTTGGACATAATGCATTTCTATTTTTTTAATCCTCTGTTTCCCGTTAAAATATTATATTTTTTAAATATATTATTTGGAAAACATACAAACAAATAAGTTAACGAAAATTATTTCTGTGGCTTAGGTTAAGTACCAAAGTAGCCCACCCAAACTGACCTATTACATCAAAGACACCTCAAGGTATAATTTGGTTCATTTAATATATATATATATATATATACAAGATATGCACGGCCGTGCTAGCACGGGCCCAATATATATTTTTTTTATTTAATTTATATGATGTAAATAGAATTTAGATAATTCATCATTAAAATAATTTAAGTTTTTAATTATTATGGTTTATAATATTTTTTTTCCTATTTCAATTTAAGTGATAATGATATAATCTCAAGATCTAACCAAATATTTTATATTTTTAAATTTTTAAAATTGTTAATTATCTAATTTATAATTTTTTTTACTTAATTTTTCAATAAGATGTGACTACTTTCTTCGTCCCAATATATGCGACACAGATAAAATTTTGACAATCAATCAATTTTTTAAATGTTTTTCTTAATTATTGTTATTTACAGTACTTTTTAATTCATTTTCAAATAATATATGTTGCTTTATATCTTTATCTGTTCCGTCTCAATTTATATGACACTAATATAATTTTGATAGTCAATCAAATTTTTTATGTTGACATATAATGTTATTCCTAATTTTCTAATATATAAATGACTTATAATAATGGATGGTGTAGTAAAATCATCGTATGAAGGACGATAATTTAATTTAAAACATCATGAATTAATTTTGCATTTTATATCTATTTTATGTTTTTATTAAATATTATTTATTTTCTTAATACCTGGATGACTCATAATAATTAATTAAGAGTGATTGATTATGTTACTCCTATAAAAATTAACTTAATTTTATCAAATCCAATATTAATCATCGATAACTCATCGAAGTAGTATATAATTAAATATGAGATGATATATTTTGCATATACAAAATATGATATTATTAAACACTATTGGATAGTATATTATGTTTATCTCTCACAATAATAAAATTTTATTATATACTTTTCTTTATTTCTTTTTTACTTAATTCACATTGATCCAACACAAATCTTAAGAAAATATTCATTAGGAATTTATTTTATTAAATTAAATTTATTAATTTTATACTTTAAAATTTTAAAGTTAAGTTTAAATACTAGTATTTCTATATAATAAAAAATAATTTTAAAATTTAAATTTACTAAATAATTAAGTAAAACAATTAACTTTGAATATGAAAGTCAATTAAAATAATTAAATTGATTTAATTTAAATATTTAGTTACAATTAAATAAGATAAAATTATTATATTATTAAATTACTTAAATTTAAGATGCTATATTTTGCATATAAAAAATATGATATTATTAAACATTATTGGATAGTGCATTATTTTTACCTCTCACAATAATAAAATTTTATTATATATTTTTCTTTATTTCTTTTTTACTTAATACATATTGAGCCAACACAAATCTTAAGAAAATATTCATTAAAAATTTATTTTATTAAATTAAATTTATTAATTTTTTACTTTAAAATTTTAAAGTTAAGTTTGAATATTAGTATTTTCATATAAGAAATAAATATTTTTATATTTTAAATTTACTAAAATAAATAAGTAAAAATAATAATTTTGAATATAAAAGTCAATTAAAATAATAAAATTGATTCACTTTAAATATTTAGCTGCAATTAATTAAGATAAAATTATTATATTATTAAATTACTTAAATTTAAATCTATGCAAAGTTGAGGGCAATCTTGTAAATAAATAGAATAAATTGGACTTTTTTAACGGTATGATCTATAAATAAATGAAAGATTGTGGACATTTTTTTAAGTTATTAATAAGGTACAATTAACATAGCACAAAAGATAAATTCTTTAAGCAGCTTTTTCTTATGAAAGGACTAAAATGTCCTCAAAATTGATTTTAATGTTTGCAAGCAGAAATGTTGAAGGTCCCTTTTCTCTCTCTCTCTCTTTATATATATATATAGAGAGAGAGAGAGAGAGATAGATATATATATTTCATGCAAAGAAGAAAAATTACACAAACTTTTGCTAGTGTTTGGCCACAGATTTTCGAATATTTTTGACAAGTCATTTTCGGATGAAATTTCATTATGTGTCTGGTCATAATATTTGGGAAACATATTTTACTTCTAAAAATTCACAAAATTAAGATTTTGTTCAAATACTAATATTTTCAATTATTTGAGAATTTAAATTATTTATCAAATAATAACAAATTATATTGTCAAACACTATTTGCTAAGATTTTTCCAAAATATTACATGGAAATTAGCTTTCAAGTTTCTCCGACAAAACAATCAGAGACGAAATTAGCATTTCGGATTTTGAATGCATAGGATTCTAAATTTTGATGTTTAAAAAAAAAAACTAAAAATTACTCAAATACACAACTTATGTTTCCAATATTACAAAAAATTTTAACTCGCTAAACATATTACAAAAATCTCAACATATACTAGCTTATGTATATTAATAGGGAGAGAGAGTAAAGTAATTAAAAATATGGGAGAAAGTGTAATTACTTCCAAAAGGGTTGATATTTATGTTATTTATACTAAAAAAAAAATTGAGTTTATATATTGAATTCTTAGTAAATTCTTTTTGCATATTAAAATAACTTTTTAAACATAAATACATGATTATATTGGGGAAGCTCTAGCTCCATTCCGTGTACACCCCATAGCAAGAATAATGGGGCTATAAGTATAGAGTTTAAAAGCTATAATTATATTGCATTGTACATCAAGATTATCGTAAAAAATCATGAATAATCCCAACAAATTCCCATAGTATGCTCAAGAAAAGAGGTTCATGACAAGCAAAAGCTCTTCCCAATTTTCGTGTAGTACAAAGACAAAAAGGAGAGCAAAATTCTTATTGAATTATCCCGATACACAATATACTTGATTTTGAAGTTTGGGGGTACAAATAAAGGATCTAATGTCTATTCATAAGAGCTCTTCTATCTATATTCTTGAAAGCTAGTAGTCTTAGCTTCATATAAATATGAAAAACCAAGACCAGCTAAAGGAGAAGAGATAATACATAAATATGACTATAAACTTGACATCAAATTATAACATTGACATTAAATTTTGACAGAGCACAAATATGACCTTTAACTATTCAACACTGCACAAATATGACCTCCGATCCTACGTGGCAAAACGCGTGTTCAACATGCAAAATTGGGCACGTCCAACTTAAAATCTAAGGGCATAATACATAAATATGACCTTAAACTTTGACAGTGCACAAATATGACCTTTAACTATTCAAAAATGCACAAAAATGACCTTGAAATGACTTTTCACTATTATTTTTTCATTATTTTCGGCTCAAAGATGAAACTGACATCTAATTTCTTTTGTCATCACGGAAAAATAGCAATATTGAAGATTTATTAATTAAATGGGTCAACCTCATACGAAAAAATCGCATGGGTATGTATATATATTATAAAGCAGAGGGCGAATTTAAGTTATATAATATATCTAAATATAATTTATTTAAATATTAAATTAAAGATGAAATTATACTAATAATAAATAAATTATAGTTTTAATAAAACGTTATTAAATTAACGCTAAGGATAGTAGTAGTATATTAAATTAACATTATCAAATTAACGTTATTACAATGTTATTAAGCATTATTAAATTAATGTAGGGGCAGACCTACGTGGTTGTCATGGGGTTCACCCGAACCCCCTCGGTAAAAAAGTTACGTTATATGTATAAGATAGAAAATCTATATTTATGTACGTATATTAATGTTGAACCACATGAAACAAGGCACTTAGATAGCCCAGTGGTGTTATTTGTTATTCTTAGGCGCTTCCTTCAGCCTACTGCGCGGGTTCGATTTTATAATTAAAAAAAACTAGGTGTTGCTGCTATAGAAATAATAATAATAATAATAATAATAATAATAATAATAATAATAATAATAATAATAATACTATAGAAATAATAATAATAATAATAATAATAAAGAAAAAAAATGATGACTTTTTAACACAAAAAATAAAACTTTGACAGTGCACAAATATGATCTTTAACTATTCAAAACTGCATAAATATGACCTCCCTCCAAGTCAGCCCTTTTAACGATGTGGCACCGTCTGATTGGATTACCTTTCCATGTAGGTGCGAGTGAAACTCACACATGGGGTTGTAAAATCGGAGGTCATATTTGTTCAGGTTTTGAATAGTTAAAGGTCCTATTTGTACACTATCAAAATTTAAGGTCAAAGTTATAATTTGGTGTCAAGTTTAAGACCATATTTATGTATTAACTCAAAGGAGAAGCACAATAAGTTTTAGTAGTACTAGATGTCTGCACACATATATATACATACATGATTCCAAAGAGTCCCAACCAATTTAACATAATGGCCAAACACATCGATAGGCCCCTCAACTTGGCATCATCTTTCAGTTTGGCACCTCAAGTAGACCGTATTCATTTTAAACACCTAAATCAGCTATTTATTGGGTCATTTTGACACTTTTTTTTTACAATCAACAGATTTATCAAGTGTGTGTAATACACACGTTGCTGACATGGCATACCACCAATTAACTAAAGGCATGTGGCGTTGTTGTGTAAAATAATAATTTTAAATAAATTATAATTTAAAAAATTAATTTTTAAATAATTAACTTAAATTATTAAACAAAAAATCAATAAATAAATAACCTCCCCCCTCCCCACCCAACATCATCTTCTCCAAATTATACCACCGCCCCACCACCACCCAAGATTACCTTCTCCAATTACCCTACCCTTTGCTGCAGCAACCCTCACTCCTCCCTTTCCCCCCTCCCACCACCACCCACAAATTAATGCTACAACAACGCAACCCTCCCCCACCCCCTTCTCCCTCATCCTCTTCTCCAATACCTCATTTCAAAAATTATTTTCTTCAAAATTTCTTCAATGACAATGGTCATAAGTGAATGCAATAGCAAAATCATCATGATAGCGTCACTTTTCTCTTTTGCTTTGTTCAAAATACAGTAAATCTGAGCCTTCAGTAACCCATTACTGTAACAATAACATACCCATAAATGGGGTCTGTGAAAAGTGTTTGCAATATTATTCTTCAATAATCAATTCGGATTGAGAAATTCATTATGAGTTTGCATTGAAATTTTTAGCTCTGAAGAATGAGGCGTGGGAGAAATTGAAATTTTCTGTAATGGGAGTTGTCCATCTCTGCCTTGTCAATGAATTAACCATTGATGACCAAGGAAAAAACTTTCAATGTTGAAATATCTACAAAAAAATAATTATGAGCAAAATGGTCCAAAAAAAAAAAAAGAAGAATGAGGCTTCGAAGAAATTGAGATTTTCTATAAAGAGTTGCTCATCTCTGCCTTGCCAATGAATTTGCCATTAATGACCAAGAAAAAACTTTCAATGTTGAAATATCTACCAAAAAATAATAATGAACAAAATGATCGAAAAAATTAAGAAGAAGCATAGTTTTTTAATTTTTTTTTTTGATAAATAAGAAGCTTCATGCACTCATGGATACTTGACATGCCATGTCAGCGAAAAGTGTAAAAATGACATAGTTAATGATTGATTTAGGTGCTTAAAATAAACACCGTCCACCTAAGATAACAAAGTGTAACATCGTGCTAAGTTGAAAAGTCTCCCGATGTCTTTGGCCTAACATAATTGTACATCAAAATATTCCAATGACAAAGATTCAACCTTTACCGCTTGGCCTCGTAAAAAGTAATTTAGCAAATGGCACATGCATTAGGATTCTCTTCTATGCTGTGATGAACTTGGTAATACGTGTGGATAGGAGGATGATAATAAGGTCGATATGGCATTACCATGCCTATAGGTACCATTGGCTTCTTCTCTTCTTGCTTTTTTGTCTCTTCTTTCTTGTCTTCTTTTTCTTCTTCTCCTTCCTTTTTAGGCTCATCCTTCTCCTCTTTTTCTGGTTCTTCTGCTTTTTTTGGTTCCTCTTTTGGTCCTACTGACATTATCTCTGCCACCCAGAACTTGCGTAATTTGCTCACTGCGGTTACGGGATCAACTGTCCCTATAATGGTTAACGTCTTACTTTTCATATCTATTGTCATTTCATCAATCCCTGCAAAATCTCGCAAAGTCAAATTTAAAATTCATGATCTTGAAGTTTAATTTCGAAATTCGAATAGTGTTGTGGTGGGACACAGGGAGTATTCTTCAATGAACACCATGCAAAAAAAAGTTTTTTCTTTGATTTGATACAATAACTACGTGATCGAAGGTGATTAATATGTTGACAATCATCTAAGCTATGATACGTTACTCACCAGACTCGTCAAAAAAATAGAAAGACTTGAAGCTTCAAAATAAACAGAATTATGCTTCTTTTCTTTTTGAGAAGAGGGGCGAGGGGGAGGGTCTTTGGGGTTGGAGACTTAAAAGATTTCACGTATAGTATGTAAAAAACTTAAGTCTTGACCGAGTCCAACATATTACTCGCGGATTACGTTGATTGAATTCTTTAAAATTACCTTCAAGTACGCGTTGAATTCTTTAAAAGTTTATGAGGATGCAATGCGGAGTGTCGGAAGTTTTGCAAGATCCAAACAACATAGCTAACGTTCATCATTCTTTCTTTTAGTAAATTACTAATTCATTTTTACATTACAGCAGATACTTTTTAAAAATAATCTCATAGATTATTTAAAAGCAAGCCTTTTAAACTCTTTGAATGAATTATTCAGATAATCGGGTAGAAAGCACGTTGTTTCTTTTATTTATTTAAGAGTTTAACTTGTGTGCACTCTGTCAGTGTACTAAATTTCTTACACCATTAGCTAATTTTAAAGATAATTAACCACAGTAACTTTGATAACTAATAGTTATTTCCGTATAATTGTACTTCAACATAAAAAGACATTAAAGTCAAGTAGAATTCTATTTATCTGCTTATTAAATTTATTTCAAATTTTAAATTTATTTGTATTTTTGATAATTTAATTCTCAATATTATCATCTAAATCACTAATAAAATTTTTTGATCCTTTGTTTATCATGAAAATATAATTAGGTTCTAAAAACTTCTTGATTATAAGTCTTTCTTGGTTTGAATTAAATATATCATTTTTATTCCATAACTTCAGTTTAATCTAATTCAACAAACTATATGAATATCTATTATGTAGAATTGCAGATTGAATATATGTGAATTTGGAGAAAAAGGACCAACCTAAAATCATATTATTAAGCTACTAGTTTAACTGCACATGTTTCGCAAGTATAATATTTGATTATTTAAAATTAAATGACTTTATCTATTGAAAAGATTTTTAATAAAGTGTAAAAATTCAAATCACTTTTCAAAAATCTTTCACACTTTAATATAATAATACAAACATAAACATATACACATATATGTTTTAATAGTTTCAAGTGGTTGATGGATCATCACTTTTGCGTTTGCGTAGCTCTTAACCTTGTTATCACATGCTAAGAGAGACTTATCAATTTAAATCATATTTGTGTTACGATTTTTTTTATATTTAAAATCTATCCTTATTTTTAAAGTTAAATCTTTATAAATTTATTGATTACATTCTATTACATACTTAAAATATTTAAAAATCTGAAAGTTCTTAATTTTTTCTTATTCTAATAGTTTTAAATTTATTTTTAGATTTTTCAAATCTTCTTAAAATCAAATTTAGTTGATTTAGAATTCTTAAACTAATAGAAAAAGTATCAGTTGTCATTAATTTTAACGACTTCTAATAAGAAAAGCTTTTACCATAAATATATTCAATTAATTTTCAAGTCTTAAATTAGAAAAAGATAAAGAAATTTTGATGTCTTCTAATAAGAAAGACGATTTTATCTAAAGCGGGGACTTTTAATGAAGGGCAAAAAGTTCAATTCACTTTTTAAAGGGTCTTCACACTTTTAATATATCATAAATATAGATGTAATTTGTTGAATCTTTATAAGAAAAATAATCATATAACAATTAGTCATCAATATTTCAGAAAAACATTATATACATGAGACACGTGACAGAAAAATAGATGGATGATTAAATCATTGTAATTTGAAAGAATGAGGAAGATGTAGGTTGTGAGAGAGCAATGGGGCGGGTGGGGCGGAGGCGACGAGGGAAGAAGTAAGAAAAAATAGAGTTTGTGATTTTGAGAAGGAAAAAATTTTACTTTAGTGAAAAAGTAATAACCTGCTATAACAGGTCACTACTATCTGATGGTGTATAAAATCTATACATTAAGGGTGCATATAAGCCATTTAGAGGACAACTTGTAAGCCATATAATTATAGGCACCCATTTGTCGTAAGGGTGTTAAGTGGGCCGGGTCGAGTCAACCCAAAACCGGCCCGTTAAGTTTAGCCGGGTTGTGGGCCGAGTCGGGCCAGGTTGTAATTAAGTGGGCTGGGTCAGATCCAGGTTCAACAGTAAAAATTTTAAAAACAACTCTGAATTGGCCCGCATAGCCCAACACGGTCTAACCCACCTAAACTCGGTCAAACCTGATTAAAAATTTGGTCAAAAACAATTATTATATTTTCAATGTACACTATATATACCCACCTATATATATTTTAAATACGTTAAACAATATATATACATTATATATATAGTATATACTACAGTAGAATTTAAAAAATATATACACATATACAAAATTACACATATATACGTAACATTCAATACATACGATTATACATACTACTTTAAATAAAACATATACTACAATATATATATATATATATATATATATATATATAGTTATATACTAATTTATAAAACATATACACATGTATACATTAAATATATACGTCTATAGAAGATATATACACATATATATACACCATTCAATATATATGTACTACGTTAAATAAAACATATAGTGTAATATATATATACTACAATATATACACACACTATATATATAGTTATATACTAATTTATAAAACATATACACATGTATACGTTAAATATATACGTCTATAAAACCTATATTGCAATATATATACTACAATATATACACACACTATATATATATAGTTATATACTATTTCAAAAAACATATACACATGTATACGTTAAATATATACGTCTATAGAAGATACATACACATATATAAGTACCATCAATATATACGTACTACTTTAAATAAAATATACTACAATATACACACACACTATATATAGTTATATACTAATTTATGAAACATATATATATATATACATGTATACGTTAAATATATACGTCTATAGAAGATATATACACATATATACGTACCATTCAATATATACGTACTACTTTAAATAAAATATACTACAACATATACACACACACTATATATATAGTTATATACTAATTTATAAAACATATACACATGTATACGTTAAATATATACATCTATAGAAGATATAGACACATATATACGTACCATTCAATATATAGATACTACTTTAAATAAAATATACTACAACATATATATACTACAATATATACATACACTATAAATATAGTTATACACTAATTTATAAAACATATACAAATGTATACGTGAAATATATACGTCTATAGAAGATATATACACATATATACATACCATTCAATATATACGTACTACTTTAAATAAAATATACTACAATATATACACACACTATATATATAGTTATATACTAATTTATAAAACATATACACATGTATACGTTAAATATGTATGTCTATAGAAGATATAGACACATATATACGTACAATTCAATATATACGTACTACTTTAAATAAAATATACTACAATATATACACACACTATATATATAGTTATATACTAATTTATAAAACACATACACATGTATACGTTAAATATATATGTCTATAGAAGATATAGACACATATATACGTACCATTCAATATATACGTACTACTTTAAATAAAATATACTACAATATATACACACACACTATATATAGTTATATACTAATTTATAAAATATATACACATGTATACGTTAAATAAAATATATTACAATATATATATACTACAATATATACACACATTATATATATAGTTATACACTAATTTATAAAAAATCCCCTTTCTTCTTCACCCCCCACCCCTCCTTCTTCTTAAGTTAGATCCCCCGCCGCCCTCGCCCCGCTCTTCAATCCCCCATAGCCATTTTTTTCTTCTTCTCAAACCATTCCCCCACCCCTACTCCCCGCCCCTTTCTTTCTCCCCTTCGAACCCCCACCCCTGCCACGAAAAAGCCTTTCCTTTTATTTTTTTAATTTTTTTCCCTAACACCATCAAGAGAACAACCATAAAGACATTAATTTAAGATTTTTCCTCCATTAAAACATTATTTCAACCTTCAATTCTAACTCCCTCAACATTTTTAACAACCAACATTAACAAGGATGCAATGTGTGAGTAAATAACTTTTTTGAAAAAGATTTCATCATTCTAGAAACGATTTCATCATTCCAGAATAACTTTTTTAATCAAGACTTTATAAATTCTTTATCTTTTAATCAAGATAGTATTTCAGAATTTTGGATTCAACCACCCTTCGGCTCCATTTTTCATGATCGAATTTTGGGTTCAACTACCCTTGTCAAAAGGCAAAATAAAATTACTAAAATAACAAAGTTGTCAACTTTGAGATAATTTTGACAAAAATTTTCTATCAAGTACCATAAATTTCACAATTTTTTAACTCAAAAACATAAAAGTTTCAATTCAAAAAACTTCTCAAAACATTGAATTTCACCTTTTACGAAATTTTCCATGGCTTCGCCTCATATGAAGAAATGGGGTGAATAGGGGTGGCGGGTTACGAAAAAAATAGAGAAAAAAACGATGTTGTGGGGTGGGGTGGGGGTGATGGAAACAGGAGAGGGGTTTTGGAAAAAATAAAGAAGTTGGTGGATTTGGAAAAGATAAAGAAGATGGTTACTTTACACACACACACACACACACACACACACACATATATATATATATATATATATATATATATATATATATATATATATATATATATATATATATATATATATATAATAATTAAAAAAAGTGCACTCGCTTTTTTTTTTGCCACGTCAGCCATAGAGGGGGAAATTAATTCACTTTAAAGTTGTTAAGGGGGTAAATAATTACCCGATTAGTTTAGGGTCTATAGTAAGTTTTGGTCATAAGTTCAGGGGTGTTTCGATGTATTATCTCTTACTTAAAATCCCATCCAACTAAACTAATTACAAAAAATTTCTTTTACTCAAAATAATTGCCTCTTTTCTGATACATCTAAAAACCCACCCATATTCCCTTATTGTGCCGCAAATCAAGCCCCAAATCAGGAAATATATCTCATGATTTTCTCAACTCACCTATTTTGAATTTCGATCATGTTCTCATCTTCATCTTCTACTTCAATATTCAAGTTACAATTTCTATTAACTTTCTTTTGAATTTCCACCATATTCTCATCTACTACTCAATTAGATCTAACAGCTCCATCTTTCCACTATTAACTTTTCTCTTTTAATTTTCACCATTTAATTATGATATGAACGACATTGATTTTTGTAAAAATAGATTGAAATATCAAAATGACCCGACTATGATGAAGAAGTTATTGATTATTGCATCTGTAAAGAGGAAGAAGTAAGTTACAAAAAATTAATTTTCGTGACAATGCATATTTCTGATAAATCATAAATTTTACATGTGATTTTGTTTCTTTATAGATATGATATATTCAATATACCGCGTCTGATACATAAATTCGAGGTTAATGAGTCCTTGCATGCTTTATGATACATAATATAACATATATGTGATTATGGTTCAGTTTTATACTTGATACATACAAGATACTTATTATGATACATAGATCTAATTTTGTCGAGATTTTAGATTTATATGATACATTCTAAAAATTGTATGTGAGTTTTAGTTTGTTTTATACCTGATACATTAAATATTATGAGTATGATACATAAGTATGATATATATATATATTTTGATGCAAAATATCCTCAAAAGAGATGCACAATATTCTTATGAAATTATGGCATCGTTAATGCTAGGAAAGGATATGCCAGCGACAATGAAGATTCTCAAAAAAAAATAATAGAGATAAAAAGAACTTGAAGAATTTTGATTGAGGAAGATTATTTTGGTGATTCAAATTTGAATTATGAATCTGTTACTAATTTTTAGGGATTAAAGAGATGTATCTCAATCAGAATCACATTAATTACTTCGTTATTTAATCTTTTACTGTTATTTTCTTTTTTTATAGTCAAATAATTTGGTAATTATGTATCAAAAATAATTTAATAAGTGAATATATATTTTTTAAAAATAATATTGATACATATATTTAAACTCAACACAGAATTACTTATAAACTCTGTCCTTTCATTTTTACTTGGCACATTTTACTTTATAAAATTAATTTGACTAGTCTTTAAAATTAAATTTAAATTAAATTAATAAAAAAATATTATAAATTATATTTTTTTATATTAATATAATGACAAAATATAATTAAAATATTAGTTAAAATTTAAACAATTTGACTTTCAAAGAAAAGTTCTCTCACACACACAAGAAGCATTAACTTTTTTTCGTTTTTTTTTTCTTTTTTTTCTGTTATTCCTTGAAATCTTGAGTAGATTAAATGATACAGAGAAGGATCGTCTAATATTACCTGGAAGAGCAGCCAATGTCTTCAAGGCCTTCCTTTTTTCTCTATCTTCCAAATCCAGTTTCACGATAAATTTCTACGCAAAAAATAAAAGTAGAAAAAAAAAGAAGTTTCAAACTTTAGAAATAATGAGACCTGCAAAATTCCAGACACAGTTAAAAGGATCAAGGAAAAGAATGTTGAGGAATCAAAATCCATATGTTTAGAATTCAAGGAAAAAAGTTGAATATTTACTGCTATATTCCTTATGTGGAAGAAGTAAAACACGTGTGCAGCGAGGGCAAAGCCACACGTAAGTCACCGATTCGGTAATTCAGTAATTTTAGTTTAAACTGTATAATTATGTTGAAAAATTCATTTGATATATAAACAATAAACTCAGAATTTTCTAACGGAAAAACAATGATCTAAAAGTCACAAACTAGAAGTACTAACTTGATCAGTTCATATATGGATATATAATTTGGCTAGAACTCATAAACTATAAGTACTAACTCAATCAACCAATATATGGATATATAATCTAGAACTCATTAACTAAAAGCACTAATTCAATCAAAACGAATTCATTAACTAAAAATATTGACTCGATCAAACCATACATGAATGTACAAAGAAGAAATGAAAAAGGCTGAATGAAGAATATCATACCTTCATTGTGAAATAGGCTATGAATGGAATGAGAAGAAAGAACAACTAGAAAAGGGAAAAATATAATGGCAAAGTAGTAAGGGATGAGAAAGAGACATATATTTGTACAACATGTATATTATATGGTGTGAAGTGACGGTTGAGAATAAAAGACATTGTTCTTTTGAAGTTGTATTTCTCTTGTAGGCTTATTTTCAGCCAAGCAAGTGTTTCTGCTTGATTGCTAATGCATCGTGGCATGCAATAGGGTCCCCACCCCGTCCCTCTCTTTTCCGATTTTGTTAAGAGCATCACTATATTAAAATTTTGAGATTACATAATTAAAATTTGAACATAAGAACTTGAAGATAAACGGGGTTGTTTAAAAATGAACAGAAAAGATGTCAGCTCCTAAGAAGAGAAAAAGAAGCATAATTTTTTTGTTTTTAAAATTTATATTTTTAAAAGCTGCATAAAAAAAATTATACATTATAATAATTAGCATTCTAAAATATTTTAAAGATATACTTGGTTAACTCTTGCAATTTTAAGTATGCCATATAAATTAAATAGAGGGAGTATTATTTTGAAATTACTTAAATTTATCTTCTCCCATCAAATCTTTGTATAGTATTTATCTTCTACGACAATATTTTAATGTAGTAATCTAAAAAATTTACACAATAATTACACTGTGTATGAGATCCGAATATGAAACTCATATTACTGTTCATAGATTCTTTTCTTTTCCTATATATATATAGAAGCCTTCATTTGTTAGGAAAAACAGAAGAAGAAAAAGTTTTTTTTTAGAATTCTCTCTCTACTTGTAAATTGCTTTCTTATTTTGGAGTGTGAATGAAGATCATTGTTAAATACTATTTCGGTCTTGCTTTTGGCCATTAAAGATATTTTATTTGTTTGTTTATTTTAAGTTATTTACTTACTCTCTCTCCCTCTCAGGTCGTGATTATGTCCGGCTAAATAGTTTTCATATATATGTTGGAGATCTAACTTCTCTTACATAATAATTATTAAAGATCCAAACTCTATCAAAATATAAAGAAATTCCTCTATAGTTTCTTGGCTTGGTTCCGAGATGGTGGTACAATCGAAGTTAGTACCGCTTTTGTTGGCTTTGTCTTAGTGACTATGTTTAGCAAGTCGTGACTCTTAAGCCCATTAAAGTTGAAGAAAAGGGCATTCTTTTTCATGGTTAGAATCACTAGAAACATGAGCTCAACTCAAGTATGTATTAAATTCTGACAGACCCTTTACCCGGGTAAAAGATTAATACTTAAATATAGTCAATAAGCTGTGAGAAATTCTCGTATATTTCGGTTCTTCCAATAATATAGGTCTGAATGGTCGCGCGGATTACCGCCAGCCCCTTCAGATTCTATCAATCCGATGGATTCAATTGAATCAACTGTGGCCTATGGTCTAATTTATTTCAATACTCAGCCAAATTTGTAATTATCTTTGACTGATGTGAATATACTTGATGCTTTAACATTGAATGTAAAAATACATGCTTATAATTATGCGTCTGGATCTGAACTTATATGTTTATCATACAGGATTTATTATAGATTGTTGTCTACTTTAAATCCTCGATGTAAGTTATACGATACATCAGATCAGACTATATTAGTCGAAACTAATTTTTCAAGGTTTAAGGTCACTACTAGAAGACCTATTAAACGAGATGAAATTGATTTTTTTACTACATGGACCTTAAATCCTGTTATATCTCCGAATCAGGTTACAAATGACCTAACAAATAGCGACCTTTTGCATGTTATACAGGATTCGAATGGGCGAATATGTATTCAGTTTGATGATAAGTCTACTGTTTATATTAGACTTTCATTTTCTATGCCTAAATTATTGCTTGCTATGCATCATATTTCTCCTGTAGAATCATCATATGGTTCAGTTGAAAGTCGTATTGCCTCTTTGCATACAATTGATTCTATTCCTACAAGATTTGCAGAAAAAATTAAAATCAATCCCCGAACAAATATTGTTCAAGATAATGATAATATCTCTGATAGAGATATCCCTACTGCTTCTGAAATGAAGTTTGATTCAAACGATATTTGATGATTCCGCATCAAATTAATTTTAATCCTGGATCCCAGACAAGAAATTATATTAAAACAGAAATTTTTAATAAAAAATGAAACCAGTTTAGAATTTGATTTCTTGAGACTTATAGTCTCGATGAATTACATAATATTTCTCAAGAATTCTGTAAATTTTGTGCCTTGCATAAACAAATTATGCATTTTATTCCTTGATTTATAACCACTTATTTACCTTTATACATAAATGTTTTAGAACGATCTTATAAAGATATAAGCAATAATATTGTTAAACCTATTTACCCATCACAAGCACCTTTCATTTTACCTAATAATACAGGTATCACTTTCTCTGCTTTTTAGAAATTTATTGATAATGAAGTTGCAAAAGTAAGCATCACCGAAATTAATAATCTGATTTCTCAAAATAATTATTTGAGCTTATATGTTAAAGTCTTAGGAGAACATATCAATTCTCTTGATAAAAAACTTGATGAATTAACTAATTTGGTTAAAAATTTGAGTACTAGTTCAAAATCAGCTGATATTTCCTCTTTTTCAGGAAGTAAGTCAAAAGATTTAACAACTAATACTAGTATTCAAGACGAGTAAAAGGATATAAAGTAGTAGTAAAAAGTTTTTCAAGTATAATTGAAGGGTATAACTTATTTTTCATTAAAAAAACAAGAAATGTGAAATGCATACTTTATTTTGATAAATATAAGCATTTAGTAATTTATATTCTACATCAAGAGCATGTCCAGATGCAGATTAACCATATGAGTAAGATTTAATGATTTTAAAGAAATTTGAATCATTTCAATATGCATAAAATTATAATAATTTTTATGTAAATCAATATCACGTTTATTTAACAAACGAATCGTCTGCTCAGATGAAGCTGTCTAAATAGCTTTAATTCATGGCTCCAGAATTGAGATTCACAGAAGAAGAGATCCCTTATCTATACAGGATATTTTATAATAATTTTTGGGCCAAACTAATGATGACAGATCCTAAAAGAAAAATTTTACATGGACAAAAATTTTTGGACTCTATTAAAATTAAAGTTCAGAAATATACAGCAACTCCTCAAAAGGATATTATTAAGGACAGTGCGATTAAACACATTGCTAGAAGGATTTTCGTGCAAGACGGAGATAGAATTGAAATGATAGAAAAATATTTGAAAGAAATAAAAGAAATCTACTTCAAACCGTTAATCAATATGATAAGTCAGACACTTTAATAAAGAGTGTCACCAGCGATTATATCGCCGAAGAAGATATTCAGGACTATCAACTTATTCCCTCAGATAAGACACTATCTGACTATGTAATTAGATGAACGGAAGAATTCCTTAGGACATTAAAAGAAAAAGATAAAATATAAGTTATACTGTTTACACAATAATTACACTATGCCTGAGACCCGAATATGGAATTCATATTACTGTTCATACTGTTTACACAGTAATTATCCTGTGCACGGGATCCAGATATGAAACCCGTATTACTGTTCATAGTTTCTTTTCTTTTCCTATATATAGAAGCCTTCATTTGTCAGGGAAAGCAGAAGAAAAAAGTTTTTTTTTTTTAGAATTCTCTCTCTACTTGTAAACTGCTCTCTTATTTTGGAGTGTGAATAAAGATCATTGTTAAACACTATTATGGACTTGATTTCAGCCATTAAAGGTATTTTATTTGTTCTTTTATTTTAAGTTATTTACTTACTCTCTCTTCATTTTCGACTGTGACTATATCCGGCTAAATAATTTTCATATCTATGTTGGAGATGTATCTTCTCTTACATAATAACTATGAAAGATCGAGACTCTATCAAAATATAAAGGAATTTCTCTATAGTTTCTTAGCTTGGTTCCGAGATGGTGGTACAGTCGAAGTTAGTACTTCTTTTGTTGGCTTTTTCTTAGTGACTATGTTTAGTAAACCGTTACTCTTAAGCCCGTTAAAGTTGAAGAAAAAGACATCCTTTTCCACGGTTAAAATCTCTAGACACATGGGCACAACTCAAGTATGAATTAAATTCTGACAGGCCCTTTGCTTGGGTAAAAGATTAATTTTTCCATATAGTCAATAAGCTATGATAAATTCTCGTATATTTTGGTTCTTTCAGTAGTATAGGTCCGGATGGCCTTTCGGATTACCGCTAACCCTCAGATCCTATCAATCTGATATCAGAGCCTAGGAACTTTCGTAGTGATTATGTAATAGATCTAAACTATTTTGCATAGATCTGACTATCTACTCATGAAAATAGGAGATGTGAATATTAAGAGTACTGGACTTAAAGAGGTAGATAGATCTCAAAATATTAACTTGTTAAACAAGTGGACTATACCAAAGGTTGATATAAAAATCATTTATGATTATGGTAGGTTTGATAAAGTTCTTTCTAAACAAATAATAAATATGACTGAAGTTCTCTCTAAAAAAATAATAAAAATGACTAAACAGTCTTAAGCATTCAATTCATTTGATCAGATGATTCGTTTGTTAAATAAATGTGATATTGATTTAGATAAAAATTATTATAATTTTATGCATATTGGAATGGTTTAAATTGCTTTTAAACCATTAACTCTTAAAGGGTTACCAGTGACAATTTTATCAGCTCTTAGAGATGCTAGAAATTTGAATTTTTGACAGTCTCTGATGGGTTCAATTGAATCCATTATGGCCTATAGTCCAGTTTATTTCAATCTCAGCCAAATCTGCAATTATGTTTGACTGATGTGAATATACTTGATGCTTTGACATTAAATATAAAAATGCATGATTATAATTATGCGTCTAAATCTGAGCTTATATGTTTATCATATATGATTTATTATAAATTGTTGTCTATTTTAAATTCTCGATGTAAGTTATACGATACATCAGATCATACTATATTAGTCAAAACTAATTTTGCAAGGTCTAAGATCACTATTAGAAGACCTATTAAATGGGATGAAATTGATTTTCCTACTACATGAACCTTAAATTCTGTTGTATCTCCGAGTCAAGTTACAAATGACCTGACAAATAAAGACCTTTCACATGTTACACAGGATTCAAATAGGCAAATTTGTATTCAGTTTGATGATAAATCTACTGTTTATAATTGACATTCATTTTCTATGTCTAAATTATTGCCTGCTATGCATCATATTTCTCCTATGGAATCATTATATGGTCCAGCTAGAAGCTGTGCTGCCTCTTTGCATACAATCGATTCTACTTCTACAAGACTGGTAGAAAAAATTAAGATCAATCCTCGAATAAATATTGTTCAAGATAATGATAATATCTTTGATAGAGATATCCCTACTACTTCTGAATGAACTTTGATCCAAATGATATTTGATGATTCCACACCAAATTAATTTTACTCCTGAATCCCAGAAAAAAAATTATATTAGAACAGAATTTTTTAATAAAAAATAAAATTAGTTTAAAATTTATTTTTTTTGAGATTTATTGTCCTGATAAATTGCATAATATTTCTCAAGAATTCTATGAAATTTATGCCTTGCATAATCAAATTATGCATTTTGTTCCTTGGTTTATAACCATCTATTTACCTTTATACATAAAGATTTTAGAATGATCTTATAAAGATATAAGCAGTAATATTGTTAAAGCTATTTACCCGCCACAATCACCTTTCATTTTACCTAATAATACACATATCACTTTCTCTGCTTTTCAGAAATTCATTGATAATAAAATTGCAAAAGTAAGCATCATCAAAATTAATAATCTAATTTCTCAAAATAATTGTTTGAGCTTATATGTTAAAGTATTATTAGAACATATCAGTTCTCTTGATAAAAAATTTGATGAATTAGCTAATTTGATTAAAAATTTGAGTACTAGTTCAAAATCAGCTGATATTGCCTCCTCTTAAGAAAGTAACTTTGAAAATTTAACAACTAATACTAATATTCAAAGGCCTCCTGATATTCAGGAATTTCAAATCAGTTCGCCTTTAAAAGATTTAGAAGAGCTTATTGATAAAAAGCTTTCTGATTTGAATATTAAATCTATTGATTTATCAAATGATTTTGTTGATCAATTAAAATCAACTTCTGATTTGAAAAGTCAGACTAAATCAGAGCTTAATAAGTTCAGAGGGATGATTAGAAAATAACTGGGTAAAAATTTCAAATATATTGATTTACTCCGTATGTAAACTTATTACTATCCAACACCGACTCCTCAAGATGTTCTGATATAGGAAAAAATTGGAATCAGACTATTACGTCTTTAGTGGTTCTGATATATATAAATGGAATCTAGATGGCGTAACTGATAGGTAATTAACTATTCTAGTGCACCGCCTGATGATGTATTCAACAATATGCAGTGCGACTAGTGAAAGGAACAAAAATAAAATTATCTGTAAAATGATAATTAATTTTTTTACTAGCCAACTTCGTGGCTGGTGGGATAATTTTCTAACTACTGAACAAAAGACTGATATGGTCAATGCCAAAGCTATTGAGGAAAGGGTTTATAATCTAGGTAGAACCCTCCCAGCAAATAGGGAAGATGCTATTTATACTCTCGTTCTTACTATTTTAGAATATTTTAATGGTAGATTCATCAATCAGTATGAAACTGTCCGACCCCTCCTAAACGGTCTTAGATGTAAAACTCTGAGAGAATTTGGGTGGTAAAAGACACCTTTATGAGTCGAATTATGAAATTACCCAAAAATAGGTAAGCTAATTGGAATACTAAGTTTATAGATGAACTTCTTCCATTATTTGCTGAAAGGGTAAGAAAGGCTCTTAAGAGGTTCTCACGGTGAAATTTCATGGGAAAAATATACCTATGGTAAATTTATAAGAGTTTGCACACAAGAAAGATTGAATTTGTGAAGTGAACTAAAGCTATCTAGATAGCTTAATATTGATAAGCTAAATGAGCGATCTCAATTAAAAGATTTTTGTACTCAATTTGGTGTACCCGAACCAACCTTTTCTAAGAAAAGGAATCATAGATATTCTAAGGATGAAAAACCTTATAGGAAGAGAAGATCTAGATATAGATTCAAAGAAGAGCGTGAAGCTAGGAAAGATTATCGCAAATCTATCAGATTTATGAAAAATAGATCTGAGCGAGATCTTGCTAAATTAAGTCTTACAAATGTGGTAAGTTTGGGCATATTGCTCCTAACTATAAACTTAAAAAGCTAAAGTCCTTAGAACTTGATGAATACCTTCATGATAAAGTTTATGGATTGTTATACACCTCAGGATCAGATCTGATTATAATTCTGAATCTGAATTAGATAATGAAGTCGATTTGCTTGATTTATTTGATAGTGATAAAAATATTGATACTATTTGTTCTGATTGTAAAAGGCATACCTGCACTTGTGATGATGCAGTTTATAAATTGCAATCCCAATTTGAAGATTTGAATATAAAAATTATTACTTCTGGTAATGTTTTGAAACTCTTTAAAGAAGTTTCAGATTAGAAATTACGTGATAAAATTATTAATTTTCTTATTAGTTTAAAATCTAGTACGTCTAAAACTACTGGTAGAAATATTTTTGAACCAGTGAAATTTTTTAATTATTTTACGCCCTATTCTTTAACAGAGGTTAATAAGTATTTTACAATGAGTTCTACCCCGCCCCTGGTAAAGCTATTTCTCTTGATAATTTAAAAACTGAAGTTGAAAACTTGAAAAGAGAGATTAAATCTCTTAAATAAAATCAAATAATTTGTGATCACGGAATTTCACTAATTGAGGAAGATATTTCTCCTACTGAAATTTTTAAAGGAAAAGAAAAAGTTTCTAATGAAAATGAGGAAGATGATATTCTTCAAAAATCTCTTGATTTAAAGAATGACTACTTTCTAGTTATGATGCAAATTGTTACTGCTCATAAATGGTATATTAAATGTATTATTTTAATTAATAACCAATTTTCTATAACTAATATTGCTATGATTGACAGTGGAGCGGATGTTAGCTGCATTCAAGAAGAGTTAATTCCTACTAAATATTTTCAAAAGACTACTCATATGGTTAAATCTGCATCTGGATATGCTCTTGATGTAGAATATAAATTACCTAATGCTCATATTTGTCAAAATAAAGTATGCATTCCGCATTTCTTCTTTTTGATGAAAAATCAGTTATACCTTCTAATTATACTTAGAATTCCTTTTACTACTACTATATACCCTTTTACTCATCTTGATTGTAAAGAATTTACTGCTAAATACAAGAATAAAGAGATATCTTATTCTTTTGTTTCAGATCTCGTAACTAGAGATATAAATTCTTTAATTTATATGAAGCAAAAACATGTTGATTCTTTACAGTTTCAACTTCTTAGCATGAGTATTTGCAATACAATGAAATCTGCTAAGATACAGGAAAAAATTAAATTAATTTTTGAATAAATGACTGTTGATATTTGTGTCGATCACCCTAGTATTTTTTGGGATAAAAAAAAGTACATTTTCACTCTTCCATATGAATATAACTTTTCTGAGGAGAATATCCCGACCAAATCATAGACTTGTCAAATGAATGTCGAATTGATTGAATTTTGCAAAAAAAAATATTGATAATCTGTTACAGAAGGGTTTAATAAAACCTTCAAAATCTCCTTGGTCTTGTACTGCATTTTATGTTAATAAAGCTGTAGAAAAAGAATGTGGTGTTCCTAGATTAGTAATAAATTACAAACCCTTGAATAGATATTTGAAATAGATTAGGTCTCCTATTCTAAACAAGAAGGATTTGCTAACAAGATTATATAACGCCAACATATTTTTAAAATTTAATTTAAAATCTAGTTATTGGCAGATTCAGGTGTTTAAGAAACATACTTACAAAACTACTTTCAATGTTCTTTTTGGGCAATATGAATGAAATGTTATGCCATTTGGTTTGAAAAATTCCTCTTCAGAATTTCAGAAAATCATGAATGATATTTTTAATCCTTATATGGATTTCATCATATTTTATATTGATGGTATATTAGTATTCTCTAAGATATTTGAATTACATATTAAGTATTTAGATATTTTAAAGAAAATCATGATACAAAATGGCATAGTGATATCTAAATAAAAAATAAATTTATTTCAACCAGATGTTCAATTTTTAGGAGATAACATTTCTCAAGGGAAGATTACTCCCATACAACAATCAACTGATTTTGCATCTAGATTTTCTGATGTTAGTATTGATATAACTCTATTGCAGAGATTCTTGAAAATCTTGAATTATATTTCTCTTTTTTATAAAAAAATTATCTCGTGACTTAGCCCCTTTATATGATAAGCTAAAATCTGAATACTTGATAAGATTTTATTCAGAAAAATGGATTGAAGCCCAGAAAAAATATGCTACTGTGGCTCATGAAATGCTTACAATTGTAAAGTGTATTTTGAAATTTCAAGATGATTTATACAATTAAAAGTTTTTAATAAAAACTGATGCTCAATCTGTAAATACATGTTTGATAAAGACTTTAAACATGATGCTTCAAAATTGATATTTGTAAGGTGGCAAGTTCAATTAGCCCTTTTTGACTTTGAAATTCATTATAAAAAAAGAGAATTGATAATTCCCTCCCTGATTTTCTATCTAGGAAATATCTAAATTAAAAATAATTTTTTATACTTATTTTCTTACTGAAAAGACCATGATCACCATCTTAAGATTAATACCGTTATATAGAGATTTACAAAATCTTAAATTGAAAAAATTATCTATGATATGGTGGAAGAAGAATTTTATGTCTGTGATTATGAAGAGGTCAGAGAAATGTTTGACCTGCATTGATCCGATATATCTACCTAAAACTAATTATTTTATTTATAGTATGGATTCTCAATGGTAATTGACTAGAGAGAGAGAAAGAGGCAAATCAGGAGGAAGAAAATCCTCGGGGGAAAGATCATCCCCAAGAAGATCATATTCTCAAGGATCGTCATACGGATCCTCATCTAATTCTCCAGTTATACAAATGAAAAACAAGAGTTTGATAAACTCTAAAATAATGCAGAAAGGCGAATAATCATCATCTCCTTCAATTTATCTGGAAGATATTTCAGAGGATAGTACATCATACGGACAATTGCAGAAATACTTAGCCTCGCATAATCGAAGTGATACATTTGCTTCTATAGCTAAAAAGGAAGACAATAATGATATAAAGTCCTATAAAAAAATAGAAAACAAAAAAATGATATTTCTTGTTGAAAACTCTGAGATTTAGAGGAGAGATGAGCCATGGAAGATACTCCAGATATATCTGCTGAATAACTTATATTTCTTGGGTTAGTCATATAAAATTCGTACTTATTAAGAGAGACTATTCTCACTTTTACAGGTAGTGCAGATTTTGAGTACTTTACTGGGTATAATATAGAAGAGAATGTTTATAACTTCTCAAAACTTATTATTAAACGAATTTTATCCATAGAAGATTGGGGGATGAACACAATGACCGAAAGGTAGATCAGTCTTAAAGGATTTCGTATAAATTTTATTTATTGAGATTATATCCAGGCCTTTGATAAAGTTCTTTATTATAATAATAATGGATATAAACATACTTGGTTTATGAAAATATGTGCAAAAATATTTGCAGAATCAATTTCTAACTGGTTTTTGAACTGGTGGTCATACTACGGTCCAACTATCAAGATTTGTCGGATCAATTTCTTAAGTTATGCAAAGAATGAATCCAAGTTTCTCCAAAGTTAAACAAGCTATATCACGCAAATCATATCTGCAATCTTGAAAAAATCGATCAAATCTACTTCTTTATTGAATTTTCAATTTCATGGAAACACAAATGGGCTCTAGAATTGGGATTCACAAAAAAGCAGATCCCTTATCTATAGAGGGTATTTTATAATAATTTTTGAGACAAACTAATTAGGACAGATCCAACAACAACAACAACAAACCCAGTGTATTCCCACATAATGGGGTCTGGGGGGGGTAAGATGTACGCAGGCCATACCTCTACCTCTAAAGAAGTAGAAAGGCTGTTTCCGATAGACCCCCGGCCCGAGACACGAGATACTACACAAATACATAATAAAGCATAGAACAAGATGTCATAACATAAATTAGGACAGATCCCAAAACAAAAATTTTACTTGAACAAGATTTTTTGGACTCTATTAAAATTAAAATTCAGGAATATGCAGCAGCTCCTCGAAAGGATATTATTGACGACAATGCGATTAAGCACATTGCTAGAAGGATTTTCGTACAAGACGACTATAGAATTGGAATGATAGAAAAATACTCGGAAGAAGTTAAAAGAAATCTACTTCAAACCGTTAACCAATATGATAATTCAAACACTTCAATGAAGAATGTCACCAGCGATGATATCGCCGAAGAAGATATTCAGGACTCTCAGCTTATTCCCTTAGATAAAACACTATTTGACGATAACATTAGGCGAACGGAAGAATTCCTTTGGAAATTAAAAGGAAAAGATAAAATATAAGTTATACTGTTTACACAGTAATTACACTGTGCATGGGACCTGCATGTGGAGCTCATATTACTGTTCATACTGTTTACACAGTAATTACACTGTGCATGAGATCCAAATGTGCGACTCATATTACTGTTCATAGATTCTTTTCTTTTCCTTTGTATAGAAGCCTTCATTTGTTAGGGAAGGCAGAAGAAAGAAGAAAAAGTTTTTTCTTTTTAGAATTTCCTCTCTACTTGTAAATTGCTCTCTTATTTTGGAGTGTAAATAAAGATCACTGTTAAATACTATTTCGGCCTTGCTTTTGTCAATTAAAGGTATTTTATTTGTTCTTTTATTTTAAGTTATTTACTTACTCTCTCTCCCTCTCCGGTTGTGACTATGTTCGGCTAAATAGATTTCATATCTATGCTGAAGATCTAACTTCTCTTACATAATAACTATGAAAGATTCAGACTCTATCAAAATATAAAAGAATTTCTCTATATTTTCTTGGCTTGATTCCGAGATGGTGGTATAGTCAAAGTTAGTACTGCTTTTGTTGGCTTTGTCTTAGTGACTACGTCTAGCAAGCCGTGACACTTAAACCCGTTAAAGTTAAAGAAAAGGATGTCCTTTTTCACGGTTAGAATCGCTAGACACATGAAATCAACTCAAGTATGTATTAAATTTTGACAGACCCTTTGCTCGAGTAAAAGATTAATACTTCCATACAGTCAATAAGCTGTGAGAAATTCTTGTATATTGTTGTTCTTCCAATAGTATGGGTCTGAATTGCCGCGCGGATTACCGCCAGCCCTCAGATTTATATTATATTATATTATATTATATTATATTATATTATATTATATTATATTATATTATATTATATTATATTATATTATATTATATTATATTATATTATATTATATTATATTATATTATATTATATTATATTATATTATATTATATTAGTTTGTTAGTTCCAATTCCAATATAAGAAGGTTCACAAACCTTTAGCTAGCGAAAACAACTTATGAAACAACCCCAAGAAGACGTCAAGCATAGACACAGGTATTCACACGAATTCTAACTTCTCATACACCCCACATAATAGGTATATAAGTTAAAAGTATATAAGTTAAATTTCATGTTTCTTCTATTTATAATGTAGAATATTAATATTGATTTGAGAGTCAGAATCAAACTTTACAAATTAAACTTACATTCAATGTTACTTGGTCATTTGGATTTTGTAAGCTACTTAAACAGTAATGTAGAACAAGTATTTATCAGTTTATATTAATTTGGAAATAAGTAATTAATGTTAAGAATAAGTATGAAAAAAAATAATTATTGTTTTCTAGTATGTAAAAAGTAATAAAGAAAAAAAAATTATTTTTGTTATAAATGTATTTACACTATAGTGAATGTCTATCAAGATCTATCAAGATCTAGTTGATAACTATCAGGATATGAAGTATCTGTCTTTTAGTCAGAAACTAGGAGTATTTTTCCCTATAAATAGAGGGATTTTGTTCATTGTAATCTCAATCTATGATCTCTCATCCCTCAAGAGAAATAAAGAAGTCACTCTTCTTCTCTCTCTATTTATTTTCTTCTTTATTCTTAGTTATTTCATAACACATTATCAGCACAAGACTCAGCCAAACAAGATGAGATTATAAATCTAAAGGTAATTTCAAGGTTAGTGATTTCTTATGTTATCTGTCTTTTGCTACTACAAATATAATTATTATTAGATTTGAGGAAAAATAATTGGTTTGAAATCATTTATATTTTAAATTTATACCTCAAGAACAATATTATCAAAAAAGATGATAATATGTTGGGTTCAAGTCCCATTGGTTTACGCCTAAGACGCCTTTATATGGGTAAGACGTTGATTTTAAATCTCAATGCACCATATTGATGATATTATGATGGCTAAGAAAAAATAATGTGTTTTTGATGAAAAATCATGAAACTTGTCCATTGAATTTGCTCCATTCCAAGAAGTGAGTGTGGTAGCAATATATGATAAGTTTGAAAGATGACAATTTGTTCCATTCTTGTAGTGAATGTGGTAGCAATATAGATAAATTCTCTCTATCATATTTATATCTCGATTTGCTCTCGAAGTAGCAATATCATAAAAGAGGTTATAAGCTATCATAATTTGATAGGCTTAAGGCGTGATTATAATTTATTCCTGGGGAATGAGAAACTTATTAATGCAAACATGCACTTGATTGTGATGGTATCACAACTCACTTCCGAAAGAGGCTGAATAATTGAGAAAAGTTATTTTGAAATCTACTTATGAAGTAGTAAATCTAAAATTTATTCATATAATAGTAAATCTGAAATTTTCTAAAGCAAAAACACATGTCATGGTAAACTTGGAGTTTACTAGATTAAAAGTTCATAAGTTGACATGAACGATTGCGATATCGCGAAGATGTGCATACTGAGTATTAAACATATATTGAAGAATTAGAAAATTCTTCATGAACTTTAATGTTGCTTGTTCTCATGATAAGTTGGTTGGACCAAATAATTTTGGGATTGGATCTCCCAAAATCTGAAAAGAATAAAAGGTGAATAAGGGCCCGTTCACCTATCATGTGATATGTTGAAAATATGTATCAATAAGATGATCACATGTACATTCATGGTCAACCTACGTATGACATTCATAAAATTACTTGTTCAATATAAATTGAGCATAATTTTTAGATTATATAATCAAAATAATTCATCTTGATGATGATAGTTTAGCATTGAATGCCTTCGACAAATAGTTAAACCATTACTAATGAGAACAAAGCTTCACGCGTTGGTCTAAAATATGATATGTTGCATACAATAGCCCTTGTATGCATTAGATCTATAAATTATGTTTATTTCTTCCCTCTCAATTGGTTCAAGGTCAGGAACCAACTATTCTATTTAATAGTTTTGATGTGCAGTATACAATTAATAAATATACCATGATGTACAAAGATGGATTCCTCAAAGAAGATGAAGGATGTATGATAGTTTTTCTAACATAAGGGGGAGATTATAAGAAGCTATGAAATATGTTAGAAATTATCATCAGATCCTCATTCAAAAGATAATTCAAGTCAAATGCCGAAAGCATCTCATATTTAAGTGCTCCTATTTTGTGTCCTTGAAGGACAAAGTCTATGCATGCATGAAACATGGTAGACTAATCGGTTCCAAATGAAACAAGGAGCAAATGATCATAATAAAAAGCCAATGTGCTCTTAAAGAGCCGACGACATAACACTACATAAAATCTTATGATAGGTTCAAGTACCTAAAAATAATGAAGTGATGAGATCTTAAAATGTTATGTCACATTGTGAACCATTACTAAATGAGAAATTGTCGACGATATCTTTGATACAATATTGGCGTAATATTGTGAAACATCATGAGGATCTAAATTCTACGTTAATTTAAGCATGCTGGTGTAGAAACATTTATCAATTGACCTAAAATGATGCATTTTGGTAAGTGTAAAACTTATTGGATTTGCAGTCTAGATACTTGAAGATGTCACACTTGACATGTTGGATATTGTTACTTAAAAAAAATCCATATGAATATCCCAAAAGGATTCAAAATGCCTCAAGCATGTACAGTTTCTAGAAAACTTTTTATTATCGTTATAAGAGATAATTTGATGATTTGAGTATCATTGAAACTCTTGGAGAGTTTTTAAAAGCTATAGATTGTTTACTGACATAAAATATATATCGAATTGAATTGGTTATGAAATATCATATCCTAGTGCAAATGGTGCACCAGTGTATCTTGCAAATACTACAAGGCCTGATATAGCCTTTTCAGTCAATTTGTTAAGCAAGACATATTTCTACTCCTACTAAGAGACATCAAAATTGAATAAAATACATGAGTTTATTTTATTCTAAAGATTGTAGTCCCGATCTTATTGGTCATGCTAATGTTGGGTACTTATTTAACCCGCATAAATCTCGATCTCAAACATGCAATCTGTTTATATATGGGGACACTGTCATATCTTTGAGATATACAAAGAAGTGTATCTAGCCACTTTATTGAACCATGATGAGATAATATCTATTCATGAAGATAGCTAACAATGTGTATGATTGAGGTCCATGATACATCTCATTCAAGAAAAATGTGGTTTGAAATGTGACAATGTACCTACAGTTTTATACAGAGATAATGCAACATGCATAGCACATCTTAAGGGAGGATTCATAAAAAGAGATATAACGAAGCACACTTCATCAAAGTTTTTCTACATACACAAGCTACAAAAGAATGGTGATATCAACGTGCAACAGATTCGTTCAAGTGAAATTGTGGCTGATTTATTCACCAAGTTTTCTCCAATTACAGCTTTTAAGAAGATGGTGCACAAGATCAGGATGCAAAGGTTCAAGAATGTTATTATTAGGGGGAGTTAATATGCACTGTAATCTTTTTCCCTTACGAGGTTTTGTCCCACTGGGTTTTCCTTGTAAGGTTTTAATGAGGCAGCTAATATGCGTATTGTTAGAGATGTATACTTTTTTTTCCATCACTAAATTTTTTTTCCTACTAGATTTTTCTAGTAAGGTTTTAACGAGGCACATTATCTATCTAGACATTCAAGGGGGAGTGTTATAAATGTATTACATTATAGTAAATGTCTATCAAGATCTAGTTGAAATATATTATTATTTGAAGTATCTGTCTTTTAGTCAGAAACTAGGAGTATTTTCTCCTATAAATAGAGGAGTTTTGTTCATTTTAATCTCAATCATATGATCTCTGATCCCTCAAGAGAAATAAAGAAGTCTCTCCTCTTCTCTCTTTATTTAGTTTCTTATTTATTCTTAATTATTTCATAACAATTTTAGTAATACTAGATATATAAAAGTGATTGAATAGAGAAACTAGTATCCAAGATTATTCCAACTCCATTTTTATGTGAAAAAAGTTAAAGATAATTTTTTGAAATATCATAGAATCTTCTAGAATATCCTAGTGTATGTCTTGAATAAACAACTTGTAGAATTATCTAGATATTCTAGAGTAGTGTCAAAGATAAAGTTCACTAAAATTTTCTTGTAGAAGTATCTAGAAGATTCTCTAGAACCATCTATGAACAAGTATAAATACGGATAGTCATTTACATTTATAACCAACAAAAAATAAAATCAATTCAAGTAGTCTTCTTCCATTTCAATATCTTTCTTCACCTTTCTAGCTTCTTATTATTAGTTGAATCTCTACATGGTATTAGAGCCAAAGATATAGATTGACTTGTGTTTATTTCAAGATGGGGTTAGTGGTCGATTCAACTGGCTTGTCAGAATAGATTTTAGCAGTTGTGGTAATAGACTGGGAATGAAGTTGTTAAATCAGTCTAATTATAAGGTATGGAAGACATGTATGGAATCATATCTTATGAACGAGGACTTTTAGGATATTGTCAATGGAAGTCACACAAGTCCTTCTGTTGACAGACCAGAAAAGGATGGTGCATATAAGAAGTGAAAGCAGACTGATGCGAAGCTGGAGTTCATGTTGAAGAGATACATATCCTCTAGTTTATTCGATCATATTATAATATGTAAATTAGGTCATAAAATATGGAGGATCCTTCATCAATTATCCAACAAAAAGAATGAAGTTCATCTACAGATACTGGAGAATAAATTGGCTAACGCCAATTAATGTAATCTTTCTATTGTTGAGTATTTCTTAAGGATTAAGAATTTATATTTTGAGATCTCTTTATTAAATCCAAATGAGGCTATCTCTGATTCACAAATAAGAAGAAATATTATTCGTGGCTTAAAGCCAAATTATATTCTCTTTATTACAACGATTCAAGGATGGGATCAAAAACTATCTTCGGAAGAGTTTGAAAATTTATTATCAACACTGGAGTTACTAGCAAAATATATTGTTGGGGTATCAATCAAAGAAGGGGAAGTAAATACTCTTGTAGATAGCAAGAGGAACTTTAAAGGAAAAACAACAAGAGATATGTTGCGCTCTCAATCTACAGGTGGTTCAAGACCACCAAGAAAAGAAGAAGAGTTTACTAACACCTACAAGACTCTCAAATACTATCGGTGTGGTAAAAAAGAACACATAAAAAGATATTGTCGAGCCAAAGAGAGTAATATAACTCAAACCAAGAAAGTTGTTGAAGAAGAAAAATATTGGGAAAGTGTTTTGTAGCTTAGAGCCGAGCAATTGGCGCCATGACTTCCATTAATTTTGAAAGAGACTAGATTATGGAATCAGGATGTGGGCATCATGTCACTGGAGATAAATCTAAATTTTACAACTTTCAAGAATACAATGGTTGTGATGTCATTATAACAACAAATAATATGGTTCATCACATGGATAAGTAAGGCACATTCATCATTAGCGATAAATAAGAAGACTTAATCACTCTTAAAGGTGTGTATTTAATATTCCAGGGATAGGGAAAAACCTATTTTCAGTTGCAAATTCCATAGATGCATGAATTTATCTCCTATTTAGCCCATATGTCTTAAAGTTCCTTTGAAATATAAAAGAACTCAAGACAGATATCATTCATACCAATAAAAGAATTAATGATTTATATGTCTTATCTCTCTCTAACTTATATATAGAGAAACTAAGTAGTAATGATACTGCATATCTATGTGTAACACCCTGGATTTTTGTCCCTTGGAAAATTCTTTGATTTTGATCTTACTGCCTGATCTACGACTCACTCTATAAGTCGTAAGGTATAAAAATACCTTGGATTTTGGCCCTTGGAAAATACTTAAGCTTTGAGCTCACTATCCTAGTAACAACTCATTATATGAGTCTTATGGTATGGGTGCGGGTCAGGTGACCCTAGTTTTTAGGTGTACAATGGGTGGTGGTTGGGTTTTTGATCTATGTAACGACTTGGTGGTATGAGTTGTTAGGGGTGGTGACAAGTCGTTAGGACGATCCTTAATCAAATTAGTAACTTAGAGGCTCGTCTTGGCTCTAAGTACGAGTGGCTCACTAAGGGCCATAAGGATAGTTTACGAGTGGTAAGGATGAGTCGTATATTGTCTAGTGTCTAATCCCTTGGGTTCAGTCTTGGATACGACTAGATCATATGAGTCATATGGTTAGGTCATGAGTGAGATCATGGAGACGTCGAGTGGATAATGTATGAGTGTCCAACTCACTGTCTTTGTGACTACTCAAGGGTACGAGTCATAGGTTGTGGTCATAGGTCAAGGGGTTTACTCGAAACAACATGTGAACCTTTTACAACTTTTAAGTTGGGGGCATTCTGGACATTTCCCACTTTATGTCCCTTTAATACCATGACTTGAAACATCCTTTGGGACTTTATTAACACATTATTCCCATTAAAACACTGTCAAATTCTATCTAAAACTTTCTGTTCAAGCAAAGGCTAGGGTTTCATCAAGTTCATCAATTAAGGCTCTTAAGGGAAATTTCTCTCCATTCTTCTTGGTGTCTAAGGCATATTACTCCCCCCTCATTGTTATTTTACTCAACACATATGTTTTTCATGGTATTGTTATGGTTTTGAAATAAAGGTTGGGTTATTTGGTTGGTCATGGATGAATGTTGTTCTCATGGTTTAATTATGGTCTTTCCTTATTTTAATTATGGTTTTGAATATGTGGTTGCATTGGTATGGTTGTTGAAATTGATAATGGTAAATTGCTTTAAAATTATGATTCTTTTAGTGGTTATAACCCTAGCCTTGTTTTGTAAAACTGGTTAGTAGTTATGAGAAAGGTGGAAATTTGAACTAGGGGTACAATGGAATCCCTAAAATGTTTGGTTTGACTATTTCTTGAAACTAATTCATGGAACAAAAATGTTAAATGGTTAAGTATGGTTTTGAAAACCTTATGGGGTATGAAGGAATCCCTTATGCTGTAAGGGCCGAGTGGGTGTTAGCTGTACGGACAAGAGAGTAATCATACATGCACATACACCAAAGGTGACTCGGACACCCGGTGTTATATATAGGGTGACATGAATACCCGATAATTTAGTAAGGGTGACTCGAACACCTAGTGATAAAGAAAGGTGACTTGAATACCAGGCCATTTAGACCCCCGTACGCTGGCAAATACGGTTTTGTATATTGGTCCCTTGGGACCTCCACTTTCACGGACTAGTTACACAACCCCCTTTAAATCCAATTAAAACAAGTTTTACACATTCCCATTCATTGAACCAATGATACATGTTAGGCATACACTGTTGGTATCGTCATATCAACTATACTTGCAAGATTATAATTATGCCATTTTAATTCCATCAACCAGAATGAATACCACGACCCTCTTTGTTCATTAAAACGAGTTGGGGGAATACCACGACCTCCTTTGTTCATCTAATAAAATTTGGCTCTTTAGCCTTTTATGCTATGCAATAGTACCAAAAGTATTTCAATGTGCACATGCTCATGTTCAAATCCGATTTCATAAGATTTGGGTTTAGGATATCACCAATTCAATTATAAAAATTCATATAATTAGGGGAATCCACGACCCCTTAGTTTATTCACCATGCCCATACACCCCACACGTTCAAAACCATCATTAAAGCATGAAAATTTACATATGAACCGTGGGAACACCATTTAAGAAAACAATTATTCAAAACCCTCAACCCACATTCCAAATTCAACATTCAAAACCACTTAAATAACAATTTTAAAAACATGCCCTAACAAAATAAGGTTTGAGGAAGAGTAACATACCTGAGAAATCAAGAATAACGGAGAGAAATCACCCTTGATAGCTCTAATTTATCATCCTTGAGAAATCCTAGGCATTCTTGACTTAGGGATTTGAGAGTGTTTAAGAGTTGTATTTGATTAATGAAGGGAGGAAATAGGGTCCCCATGGTGCTTTATTATTGTGGGTCTTTAGTGGGGAAAGAGGGAAATGTCCAAAGTGCTCTTAATAAAAAAGCTGAAAATTTATATCCCTCGATGATAGGTCACCATACAACTCGTGAGCACATATTACGACACACCACCATGAGTCGTAGTCTGGACAGTATCATAAGGCACCCACTCTGTCTTACTACGAGTCATACCCTACAACTTATGCTCTGACCTTATGACTCGTGAGCTTCATTCACAGGCACATAAAAAAGGGACCATTGCACTAGTTTAGCCACGGAAGGGACACTACGACTCGTAAAGAGTCCACATGACTCGTTCCATCCCATTCATACTCAGGTCAAAGACTTTGGGTAACATACTATTCACTCTATGATTTGGGGTCCTATGACCCATAATGACACCTTACGACATGTAAGGTGAGTCGTAGGTTGGGATGTAAGATCAAAATCAAGGAATTTTCCAAGGATCAAAATCTGGGATGTTATATTTCCCTCCTAGGATCATTCATCCTCGAATGATGAGTCAAGGTATTCGTTAGAATGATTTAACACAAAAACACAACCACAATTACCCTTAATAAAGTTAGAAAACAAAGATGTTTAAGAATACACATACCTTAAGCACGATTATCCAAAATGGGAAATAAGAATGGATATTTGGACTTTATGTCCTCTTCATCTTCCCAAGTAGCCTCTTCAACCTTATGATTTCTCCGTAGAACCTTTATCAAATCTATATCCTTAGTCCTTAAAATATGAACTTTCGTGTCCAAAATCTCAACAGGGACTTCAAGTATGGATCCACTTACCGAGGACCACAGTTTCTCTTTTTTCCAAATCTCATCACTCCCTTCATGGGAGACACCTTCAAGAACACCCAATCGCCAACATCAATCTCTTACTCCCTGCACCTCAATTCTACATAGGAGTTTTGGCGAATTTGGGCATTTTAAAGCCTATTCGAATCACCTTCACCTTCTCCATCAACCTATGAACTAAGTCAGGACCATAATCTAGTCTCACCAATCTCAAACCACCCATTAGGAGAATGGAATCTTCTACCATGCAAAGCCTCAAAAGAGCCATCTAAATACTAAAATGATAGTTGTTATTATACACAAACTCTATGAGAGGAAAATGATCAACCCAACTACCACCAAAGTCGATCACGCAAGCCCTTATCATATTCTCCACCATCTAAATAGTCCTCTCTGCTTGTCCATCTATCAGAGAGTGAAAAACGCTTCTAAGGTTCAGCTTAGTTCCCAAACACCTTTGAAATGACCACCAAAAGCTCAACGAGAAGTGCGTGCCTCGATCAGATATAAAACAAATAGTCACACCATAAAACTTGAAGATCTCCTGAATTAAATGCATAGCATAATCCTCCACAGAATAAATTAATAATTATGGGAATGAAATTAGCAGACTTGGTCATCCTATCTACGATTAGCCAAATCAAATCAGACTAACTTTTAGACCGCATAAGACTAGTAACAAAGTTCATGTTAATTACTTTCAACTTCCATACGGGCAACTCAATCCCTTAAGACAAACCACCAGGTCTCAATTGATCCACCTTCACTTGCTCATAAAATAAACACTTGACCACAAAATTGACCACATCTATCTTCATATTTTTCCACCAATAGATCTCTTTCAAATTATGGTACTTCTTCGTCGAACATACAATGCACGTTCACTTATGAACCTCAACCAAGAATCTCTCTCGTAGCCCATCAATATTAAGAACACCCAATCAATATTGGTACCTCAATATACCATCACCACAAATCTCAAAGCCATAACCTTCTGCTGACCCACATCATCCTTGACCTTTATCAAAATAGGGTCCTAAAACCTGCTTTTCCTTCACCTTTATACCAAAAGAGGCCTTCACCACCTCTTGTACAATCACACTCCCATCCTTAGATTCTAGAAGATGGACTTCAAGATTATCTAAACAAAGAACATGCTTTACCAAACCTTGCTTCTCTGCATCAATATAAGATAATCTCCCTATGGACAACCTTCTATGAGCATCGGCAACCACATTAGCTTTACCTGGGTGGTAGTGGAGACTTATGTCATAATTCTTGAGTAACTCAAGCCATCTTCTTTTCCTGAGATTTAACTGCTTCTGGATGAACACATATTGCAAACTCTTATGGTCTAAAAAGATATCAACATGAACTCCATATAAGTAATGATGCCAAATTGTTAGAGAAAAAATCACAACCAACAACTCCAAATCATGAGTTGGATAATTCTTCTCATGTACCTTAAGCTGCTTAGAAGCATACGCCATAACCTTACCCTATTGTATCAACATACAACCATACCCACATAAGATACATCTTAGTACACAACAAAACCATCGGTACTAAAACACCTAGGCTTTGAACCATGAGAAGAGTTTTTTCATTTGATGTCATTGAGCAAGGTACGACTAGGGGTATGAGTCATTCCTCTTAGATACAATTTGTATACTTCTCTCACTCCCATATCGTATAATAGGCAGTGTGGTGAGGGTTATTTATTATCCTAGGTATGAGTGGGACACCAACCAATCATTCTTTAAGGCACGAGTTGTACCAAGACCAATTATATTGAGTGATACGTCGATCAAAAGTGGACTATTTTTGGTACGGGTGATGTGTACGAGTTAGTGCATGAGTAGTACCCTTTGGATACAACTCAAGGGTGTGTAGTCATACCATAAATAGTACAAGTGACCTAGGAGAATCCTAGGGTATGAGTTAGGGTTCCACTCGTACCCTACGATATGGTTCCTTAAGTGAGTCATAACCTTGCATGGGCTTATTCTTCAGCTATTAACTAAATAACTTATGATCATTTCCTATACCCAAAAACCTAAGTCCCCTCACTATATAAGTGTTTGTAGCCTCATAAACATCCATTTTTGATGTATCAAACACCGTAAATACTCTCTCAAACTTATTAGTGAAGAATTGGAGGCTAGGATTTCACGGGTGATCTTCAAGGGAAAAGTGAAGTCAAGAATCTTGGTGAATCAGGTTTTGTAAGGTAGGTAACTCTTTACCCTGATGAATAACTCTAAAACCATGTATTTTACTCTTAGATTAGTAAGTGTACATGGTGATTTTGAAATCAAATGGAAAGGGTTTTGTTGTCTAATGATGAATAATGTTGACTTTTTCTTAGATTTGTGTTTATACATGTTATTGATTATGATTTGAACATGTGGGTGCTTGTTGTATATGGTATAACATGTGGGTCTTGAGTAACTCTATTCTTGATAATTTCCACCATGAATTTGGTCTTGATAAAGGTTTGCACATAAGGTATTTGTGAAAATGTCTAAATGAAATATCTTGTTACATGTGGATGATATTGTGAACTAGGGCAATGGACCAATGAGTATGAATAGTTGATGAATGATTTGATAAAGATATTGTTATCCATGTTATGTGTTAAATTATAACCATATTGGTTTGATGGCTAAGAAAGGGGTCCAAGTCCCTAAGCATGAACTTGAATTGTGTGTGGAACTAAAGTGTGATATAGAAAGGCTAATGAAGCTTGAATGGCTTGTTAGGGTCTTGATGACTATAATTTGAATTGAATGAAGTCATTGGCCTAATAAAGTGGTTAATCGATGAATACTCCCATGAAGACCTTAAGGCCCCGTATCGTGTTAATGTGGGTAAATGGTTCAAGTCCTTAAATGTAAAATGGATTGAATAGATGTTAATATATGAACTAAAAGGGGTTAAGAGTTCAAATGTCACCTAATAATAGTAATGTAATGACTAGTGGTTTAAGTCCCTAGTTTGATGAATGGCTTATGGTTCGAGTGCCTTTCCTAATGAAATGGCCTGTGGTTTGAGTCTCTTGCCCAATGGTATGGCTTGTGGTTTGAGTCCCTATCCCAATGAAATGACTATTGATTTGAGTCCCTAGTCGAATGAATGGCTTGTGGTTTGAGCTCCTTTCCTAATGAATTGTTTGTGGTTCGAGTCCTTTGCTTAATAAGAAATGTTGAATCTATAAGTGTAGAAAGTCAGAGTCATTCACCTCGTGACATGGGAATGAGTGAAATGAGAATGCTTGCTAAGTATTATTTCCTTTGTGGCATAATATGAACATATTGCGTATGTCTATATGTATGATTATGTATTTAAGAATGTTGATTGAAAATGATGTAATGACTTGGCTTTAAATGATGATATTATTTTATCCTTATCCTTGAGTTACATACTAGTGCTCCAACCTCTAACCTCTCTGAATGCTATGTCCCCACGCGACATAGGGACCAGAGCATCATCTTCTCATCCTGCGTAGTGATTAGGTGATCGAATCGGTTCGTGAATTGACTGAGTGGTGAGCTTCCTTACTTCGAAAGACATTCCTTTTTGGTGAGCTTTCTATATTTATACTTGAATTATTTTGACTTGGTTTGGCTATTGTCGGGAGCTTATCCCGACATATACATTTCTAAACATCAGTTTATATAAAGGTATTGTGGACGGCTATGGACTTTGGTGTAATGGCTAGTTTGATAAATCTAAATGAAGTGTAGACATGTTTAAGTTATGACTTGTAGTATGCATTCTGCTATCTTATCTTTTGATTAAGATACGTCCGACCCTTGTGATTTATATTGATGATTAGATTGGGTTATCTGGGCGACCTACAGTTTATATGGGTTTGAGGTGACCATACAACATAGCCCTGTTTTGGGTCGTGTCAGGTACCTCGGGCAGGGTTAAAATAGGAGGAGAAGTCAATGCATCATTTTACTTTTCAAAACTACCCTCGTAAGTATCAGACTATAGAAACCTCTCCTTTTTTGTGTCAACTTAGTCAATGGGGATGCGATAGACGAAAAACTTTCCACAAACCTTCTATAATACCCAGCTAAGCCTAAGAAGCTTCGAATATCGATTGGAGTCGTGGGTCTAGGCCACTTCTTAACTGCCTCAACCTTCTGTAGATCCACCATGATCCCCTCACTAGAAACAACATGACCCAAAAAAGTAATGGCATTCAACAAGAACTCACACTTCAAAAACTTAGCATAAAATCACTATCCTTAAGAGTTTGCAACACTATACGGATGTGGTTGGCATGATCCTCCTCACTCTTAGAATATGCCAAGATATCATCAATAAACACAATGATGAACAAATCTAAAAGTTGCATAAGCACAAGATTTATAAGATCCATGAATGGCACCGGAGCATTAGTCAACCTAAGAACTCTTAGTGACCATACCGAGTATGAAAAGTAGTCTTAGATATATCCACCTCCCTGATCTTCAGCTGATGATCACCCTACCAAAATATAAATCATAAAAAAGTACTAAGATCCTTGAAGCTAGTCAAATAGGTCATCAATCCTAGGAAGAGGATACTTATTCTTCACCATCACCTTATTCAACTGCCGATAGTATATACACATTCGAAGGGAACCATCTTTATTACGCATGAAAAACGTAGGAGCACCGTATGGAGAAACACTGGGCCGAATAAAACCCTTATCAAGAAGATCTTTAAAAAGCTCCTTAAGTTTCTTCAACTCAGCCATAGCCATTCTATAAGGAGTAATAGATATATGAAGGGTACTGGGGAGAAGATCAATCCCAAAATCTATTTCCCTATCGGGAAGAATATCAGGAAGATCATTAGGGAACACTTCGTGAAACTCATTCACTACAAGGACAAATTAGAAAGGACTTTCAAAATCAGAATCCTTAACCCGAACTAAATGATATAGACACCCCTTGGAAATTACTTTTCGAGCTCTTAGGTAAGAAAAAAAACCTTCCCTTAGGCACTAAGGAACTCCCTTCTCACTCAATCACCAGTTCATTTAGGAATTGGAAATTGATCGTACAGGTTCGATAGTCTAGAGACGCATAGCATGAATGGAGCTAATGCTTCCCCAAAATCTAACATATCCAACTCTATTAGATCCACCGTTGTGTCCCTACTATAGAAAGATACCACACAACCCCTATGACTTTTATAGCCACAACAGAGTCACTCATCGAGGTAGACACAGAAAAGGGATAAAAATACACTCAGGACCAAAGCCAAAATAAATAGCTACATAAGAGGTCACATAAAAAAGAGTAGACCCAAAATCAAGCAGACAATACACATCATAAGAGGAAAGTTGTAACGTACCAGTCATAACATTAGGAGAAGCCTCAGATTCCCAATGGGTAGCTAGAGCGTAAAGATGATTTCGACAAGTTCTGATACCAGATGTAGCACCCTTTAGTACTAAAGCTGAAGATGTGGCAACTAGTACTTCATTATCCCCAGAAGCAACTCTTGAAAGACACTCCCTTTGTATGTGACCAAGCTGATCACACTTAAAGAACTTATTCATCCCTTCATCATAAACTATATAAGGCATCTATCCATAAAATCGACAAGGGGGATAAGATGGGGCTGTCTGGGCTCTACTAGCTTGAGATTGAGCACCTTGTGCCTTAAACCCACCATCAACCTAAAATCAACGATCGCCAGAAGGCTTAGGATATAGAGCACTAGTCACAAAATAAGAACTAGAATTTCCCTTCTTCTGCCTGCCATCTCTACCATATTTTGCTAGCCTTCACCCAACTCAAAATACCTGAATTCCTTACTTTTCCTCTCTCCCATACTACTTTCTTCTTTTTCTCATCTTCTACCTGTTTCATATACACCACAAGACTAGAGATATCCATGTCCTTGTACAACAAGGCAGCCTTGCACTCCAACACCAAGTCCCAAGATAAACCCAAAGTGAACTTCCTTATTCTAGCCTTCATAAGAGATACCAACTCTGGAGCATAACGAGATAGCTGATGAAATTTCAAGGCATACTTCTTCACAAATATTTTTACTTGATTTAAATTTAGAGACTCCTCAGACTTTACCTCCCTCAACTCCTGGGGGAAGAGGCAATCTAGAAAAACATCAGATAAGTTATCCCACATAGATGGCTTAAAATTATCTCCTCTTAATTGTTCCCACTCCTCATACCACTGATATGCCACCTCCTTTAACTAATATATGGCAAACTCCACATCCTCAGTTTCAGTAGCATACATCACTCTGAATATTTTCTCTATCTCATCAATGAATCCTTAAAAAATTTATTTAACCTTAGAGCCAGTGAACGTCGGAGAACTTAACTTATGAACTGTCCAACCCATTTGTCCACCAAAGAAGGAGTGACAAGAGTAACACATTAAGACTGGCATGAATGAGAGGCCACAAACTGAGTAAGCAAATGAATTGACTAGCAAAACTCAGAATTAGACATATTACCCTGAGGCATTGAGGTAGGGGTATCACCAACTCGAGAAGGACTAGTAAAGATCGGTGGAACTCTACATGGGTAGTTAGGAGTGGGGACCCTAGACCGGGTCTGCACCCCATAAGCAGGATGAGTTTCATTCATGTTATCTTCAGATGGGACAAAGGAGTTTCCATGAGCATCAGATCTTTAGGGGGATGATCTAAAATATGATCAAATAAAATTTGATGATATTCAAGACCTTAGACTCTATAGCCCAAAAATAGAAAGAAAGAAAGAAAAACATTTCTAAATGCCTCGTAGCCTTTCTGTTATAAGTGTGGAGCACTACACACCCATAAAAAAGACTTTACTTGACATGATTTTTGGATACCTAATTGACCATGAACCTAGGATCTAATACCAACTTGTCATGACCAAGACTAGTACCTGACCGTGATGGGTATCCCAAGTCTGCCGAGGTCCAGAGATATCCCTCTTTGCCTTGTCAAAATAGAACACAATACAACTACAAGCAAATAAATTTTGAACATATAACAAGATAGGATGAGTTCCAAACATATAACAAGATAGGAAACTCAACTAGCTCAGAAAAGAAATCCAGGAATTTCAATAACCATGCAATCAACAGTAATCCACGAAGCCTCTAAATAGACCAAAACCAATCTAAGTATGGATACACCCCCAACAATAGACAAAAGCGTCTAATAGAAGTAGTCTAAGACATAAATAAAATAAGACTTTAAAATGATAGCCCTTCCAAAGAATGAAAGCTTACCACTTTAAAGATGACATTGACAACCTAAAAATTCTATCATTGTGTAAGAAAAGTAGAAGTGTCACCAGCTTTTGTATCATGTGAAACATCATCTAGAGATGATTAGCTGGGTAAGAACTAGCATGTAACTTAGGGAAGGGAATAAAGTAATGCTGTGAAACAACTATTCAAAATTATTTTGAGCCAATGCATACAACCATATGTATATACATATATATATTTATCACATATCGAGATAGAGAATAAGACTTAGAATGAACTTTAAAACTATTAGTCTGTACTGTATAGCTTAATCATCATATAAAGGCACCCACGAGCTATATGGGCTCAGCTTCTCCTGCTAAAAAGTCCTAGTATGTGTTAGCAGCATGAATAAGAGAATAATCATATGTGCACATACACCAAGGGTGACTCAAACACCCAGTCATATATCCAAGGTGACATGTACACTCGATTATTTAATAAGGGTGACTAAAAAACCTGGTCATAAAGCAAGGATGACTCGAACACCCAGCCATTATACCTTCATCCCCCACACCAGCAAATATGGTTTCCAGCATTGGTCCCTCAGGACCTCCACTTTCATAGCCTAAACACAACCCCTTTTACGCCTAATTAAAATAAGTTTCACACATTTCCATTCATTGAACCAATGATACATGCCAGTCATACACTATTGGTATTTTGATACCAACTATACTTGCAAGCTTATAACTATGCCATTTCAAATCCATTAACCTGGGGAAATACCACACGCCCCTTTGTTCATTAAATTGAGTTGGGAGAATTCTATGACCCCCTTTGCTCATTAAATCAAAATTGATTCTTTAGACATTTATGTTATGCAATAGTACCAAAAGTAAATCAATGTGCATATGCTCATGTTCAAAGTTGATTTCACAAGATTTAGGCCGAGGTTATCACCAATTCAATTATGAAAATCCACATAATTAGGGGAATCCACGACCCCCTAGTTTATTCACCATGCCTATGGAACCCAAACATTCAAAACCATTATTAAAGAATGAAAATTTACATATATATGATGGAAACATTATTTACAGAAACAACCATTCAAAATCCTCAACCCATATTCAAGAGCCAACATTCAAAACCACTTGAATAACAATTTAAAATTCATTCCTTAACAAAATAGGATTCGAGGAAGAGAAACATGCCTAAGATATCAAGAATTACAGAGAGAAATCCCCCTTGGAAGCTTTAATTGATCAGCCTTGAGAAACCTTAGGTATTCTTGACTTCGAGATTTGAAAGTGATTAAGATTTGTATTTGATTGATGAAGGATGGAAATAGGGTCCCTAAGGTGCTTTATAGTTGTAGATCTTAAGTGGGGAAAGAGGAAAATATCCAAAGTGCCCTTTAATGAAAATCTGAAAATTTATCGCCCTCGATGATAGTTCACCCTACGACTCGTAAAGACACGTTACGACTTGTCACCATGAGTCATACTGTGGATAGTAGCATAAGGAACCCACACTGGTCTGACTATGAGTCATACTCCACGACTCATGTTCTATGACTCATGCTCAAACCTTACAACTCGTGAGGTTCAATCTTAGGCACATCAGAAACAAAAGACCATTACACTGGTTTAGCTACGAAAAGGACCCTACGACTCGTAATGAGTCCATATGAATTATTGTATCCTAGTCATACTTAGGTCAGAGACATTGGATAATACACTGGTAACCCTATGATTTGGGGTCGTATGATCTATAATGACATATTACGACACGTAAGGTGAGTTATAGGCTGGATAGTAAGCTCAAAAAAGAAATTTTCTAAGGAACAAAATCTGGGGTATTAGATAAATAGAGTCTCCTTTATAGGAGTATAGCACACCACACTTATAAAGGAGAGGCTACAAGGCATTTATGAATGTTTCTCTTTCTTGTGTTCTATTTTTGGGCTATAGATTCTCAGGTATTGAATCTCCTCTAATTCCATTTGTTTGCATATCAGATCATCCCTCCCCAAAGATTTGATGCTCGTGGAAACTCCTCTATCCCATCTGATGACAATATTGATGAAACTCATCCTAATTATAGAGTACAGACCTAGTCTAGGGCCCTTACTTCTAATTGCCCATATGGAGTTCCGTCGGTCCCTACCAGTCCTCCTCAGGATTCTTGGGCTGGTGATGATCATGACCTACCACCTAGAGAGATATTTTTAATGCCAAATTTTATTGATTTATTCATCTTCTGGTCTATTTGGTGATTTCTCAATCTCGTCAGTTTGATCGTGTGGCTTCTGTTGCTCCATCTTCTGAGGTTACTAGATTTGACCATTTATAAGGTTCATTCCTTCAACCTTTACTGGCTCTATGTTTAAGGAGGATTCTCAAGGTCTCAATGATAAGATAAAGAATTTTTTTTAAGTAATACAAATTCTAATACAGAGGGTGTAAGGTTTGTCAAATATCAAATTAAAAGTTATGGTTTATCAGTGGTATGAGAGTGGGAGAACTTAAGAGGGGATAATATTGTGATGGCATTATAGGATGAGTTTTCTAGTGCTATTCTAGATCACTTCTTTCCTCAGAATTTAAGAAAGGCGAAGGCTATAGAGTTTGTGAATTTGAAGCAAAGCAAAATGACTGTGAAGGAGTATGCTTTGAAATTCCATCGATTATCTTGTTATTCTCTGGAGTTAGTGTCTACTATGAGGGGTAAGATGAGGAAATTTTCTTTGGTTTTTTCTCAAGACTTAGTTTAGAGTGAAAGGATGCCTTACTGAATAAGGACATGGATATCTCTAGGTTGGTGGTGTATATGCAGTAAGTTGAGGATGAGAATAAAAATAAGCAAAAATAGTGGAAAGAAAGTGTAAGAAGTTCAGATATTTGAAGCTTGGTGGAGTCCATTAGAACAGTGGTAGAGATGGTAGAAAGTGGGGAAAGAAGAAGGCTTAGGTAAATTTTAGTTCTTATTCTACGGATAGTGCCCCTTATCCTAAGCCATCAGATGACCATCTCTTCTAGACTAACAGTGGGTTTAAGGAATAAGGTGCCTAGTCCCATGAAGGTAGAGAACAGTCAACCCTATCTTATCCCCTTTTTTATTTTTATGGGTGGATGCATCATAGAGTTTGTGTTGAGAATAGGGATAAGTGCTTTCGTTATGGTCAGCTAGGGTATTTACAGAGACATTGTCCAGCTAAGGTCACTTCTGGAGCTAATAAGGTCCCTCCTTCTACCTCATCAGCTCCTGAATGAAAGGCTGCTACTTTGGGTACTGACACTAGCCAAAATCGTCTGTATACTCTTTTCACCTGACAGGAATTTGAGGCTTTTCCAAATATTTTCACTGGTACGTTACAAATTTTCTCTCGTGATTTATATTCCTTACTTGATCCTAGTTCTACCCTTTCTTATTAGACCCCTAATATGGGTATTTATTTTGGTTTTGGTCCTAAGAGTATTTTTTATCCATACTCTATTTCTACCTCGATGGAAGATTTTGTTATGGCTAGAAGGGTTTATAGGATTTGTACGATGTCTATCTATGGTAGGGAGACTTTGGTGGACTTGACTGATTGGATATGGTAGACTTTGATATGACCTTGATAATAGACTAGCTTCACTCATGCTATTCCGCTTTAGATTGTTGGACCCGAAGGGTCAGTTTCCAATTCTAAAATGAATCGATAATTGAGTGGGAAGGTAGTTTCCTAGTGACTAAGAGAAGGTTTATTTCTTATCTTAGAGAAAGAAAATTAATTTTCAAGGGGTGTTTATAAAATTTAGTTCAGGTTAAGGATTCTAATCCTGAGGGTCCTTCTTTGCAATCTGTTCCTATAGTCAATGAGTATCCCAAAGTGTTTCTTAATGATCTTCTTGGTATTTCTCCCGATAGAAAAATACTCTTTTGGATTGATCTTTTTTTGGGTACCCATTCTATCTTTATCCATTCTTATAATGTGGCTCCGGCTGAGCTAAAAGAACTCAAGGTATAGTTGAAAGATCTTCTTGATTAATGTTTCATTTGTCCTAATGTCTCTTTATCTTGTGCTCTTGTGCTCTTCGTTCTTAAGAAGTATGGTTCTCTTTAAATATGTACAGACTATAATCAATTGAATAAGGTGACTATGTAGGATATGTATCCTCTTCCTAGGATAGATGATATTTTTGACCAGCTTTAAGGTGCAAGGTGTTTTTCTAAGATTTATCTGCAATTGGGTTATCATTATTTGAAGACTAGGAAATTGGATATCCCTAAGACTAATTTTGTACCTGATATGGTCATATGAGTTCTTGGTCATGTCCTTTGGGTTGACTAATGCTCCGATTGTATTAGGGACTTGATGAATCGGGTATTCAGATAGTTCTTGGATTTATTCGTGATCGTATTTATTGATGACATCTTGGTATATTTCATGAGTGATTAAGACTATGCCAATCACCTCCGTATATTGTTGCAAAATCTTAAGGATTAGTGATTGTATGCCAAGTTTTTGAAGTGTGAGTTTTGGTTGAATGCGGTGACCTTTTTGGGTCATGCAGTGTATTGGGAGGGGATCATGGTGGATCCACAACAAGTTGAGGTGGTAAAAAAGTAGCCTAGACCCACGACTTCAACTGATATTTGGAGCTTCTTGGACTTGGCTGCGTATTATAGAAGGCTTGTGGAAAGTTTTTAATCTATCGTTGCTCCATTGATTAAGCTGACCCCCCAAAAGGCAAAGTTTCTATGGTCTGATGCTTGCAAGGGTAGTTTTGAAAAGTTAAAGGATAAGTTGACTTCTTCTCCTATTTTGACCCTTCCCAAGGGTACCAATGGTTTTGTCATAAACTATGATGCATCCCATGTGGGGTTAGGTTGTATATTGTTGTAGCATGGTAAGGTAGTGGCTTATTCTTCTAGGAAAGTAAAAGTTCATGAAAAGAACTATCTGTCCCATGAATTGGAATTGTTGGTTGTAGTTTTTGCTTTAAAGATTTTGTGCCATTATTTAAATGGAGTTCATGTGGATATCTTTCAAATCACAAAAGCTTGCAGTATGTATTCACCCAGAAGGAGTTGAATCTCAGGTAAAAGAGATAATTTGAGTTGCTTAAGGAATATTACATGAGTCTCCACTACCATCCAAGTAAAGCTAACATGGTTGCTGATGCTCTTAGTAGGTTGTCCATGGGAAGCTTATCTCATATGGATAAGATGAAGAAGGGATTAGTGGAGGATATTCATCAGTTGGCCAATCTTATAGTCTATCTCTTGAATTCTGAGGATGAGGATTTGATTGTGCAAGAGGTGGAAAAGTCATCTCTTGGTGCTGAGATGAAGAAGAAATAGGTCTTAGATCCTATTTTGATGCAGATCAAGGATGATGTGGGACAGTAGAAGGTCATGGACTTTGATATTGATAGAGATGGTATCTTAAGGTACCAAGGTAGATTGTGTGTTCCTGATATTGATGGGCTAAGGGAAAGAGTTTTGTAATGCTCTGAAAATATGTCCCGAGACATCACATGGTGCTTAGGACCACAAGTGATCCCAAGCCAACACTCCTACTGGCATAACTCATAAGCAACTGAATAATATATATAAAAAGACTGAGTTTACAATGAAAAAACATAATAATGGTGGAATCTATGAAAAATACAATAATAATACCATTTTACATTCTGATAAAGTCTGACAATGGAAATGAAATTATATAACAAACTCTAACTGACATCTGAGAAGCCTTTACCATACTAACTATAGATAGCTGGGGTGTGACTCCTACTACCACTAATTAATACATATGAGTAAGAAAGTAAAGTACATAAATGACATCTAACTAAAGTCCCCAAAGTAGGAGGACTCATATTCCATAAGCCTTTTATGTAATGCAATAGTTTCAAAAGTGGTTAAATTATGCATACAACCATGTTTCAAAGCCATTTTCATAAGGTGGGATGAGGTTATTACAAATTCAAATGCCAAAATCCATAGGTTTGGGGGAAACCACGACCTCCATTCCATTCACAATGCCCATGCACCTAATGAGTTCCAAAATCCATGAATAAAGCAGGAACAAATGCATATAAGCCATGGGAATATCAATTAAACAAAAATAATGCAAAATCCTCAACCCAAATTCAAAAACCAATCATCAATACCACATGAATATCAAACCATCGCATGCTATGATAAAATATAAGTTTAGGGAAGAGATACATGCCTAGAATTACCAAGAATTGGGAGAAAAAACCACACTTTGAGCCCTAGATAACCAATTTCTAGAAACCCTAACCGTGCTCTTGATTAGGGAATTTGAGAGAGAAGAGTTATTTATGATTATGTTAATTGGATGGATATAGGGATAAGGAAATGTATTAAGTTATGGCAATAGTATAAAGGAAGGGGAAAGATCGGATTACCCATGATGAAAAAAGTGTAGAAAAATAACTCCTAATCTCTACGGGTAGGGTAATGACTGTAGTCACTGGTCACAAGTCATCACCATGACTCGTAGTCTGGGCAGTACCTAGGACCACCTCTACTGGTTTGGTAATGAGTCACACCCTACGTCTCGTGACCACACCATACGATTGGTAGGGTCATAGTCATAATCCAAACATAAATTTGGGCAATCCTCATTAGTTAAGCAACGATTGACACCATATGACTTGTAAAGAGTGATAACGTCTTATCACGTGAGTCATCGTCTAGGAAGTTATCTTAACATGCTTGAAATTGTCAAAGGCCAAAACCAGGGTGATAACTCTCAACTCACTCCCATAATTAGGGGTGAGGCAATAATTGTCAAGCAACCCAATTTGAATTGGCGTCGAATCTCAAGGAGTGAAATTATAGACTTGAAAATATATGGATGCTCAAATTACTAAGAGATTACTCAAAATTCTAACAAAAATGACATGTAAAATTTAATAGGGGAATTTGTTTGGAATTTTTTCGCAACACACTTAAACAAGTACTTGATAAATGAAACTATTACTTAGAATTCAAGGTTTGGGGAAAATCTTGGGATTATGTCTACCTAGAGGTAATGCATGTGGGTTGGAGTTGGTTTATCATAAAATTTAGTTGTTAACCAAAGGATAGGCTAGGTCGAAGTTTATTGGAGTCAATCTTTCAACAAAACTACAATGATTTCACTCGTTGGCTCTTTAGAGAACCTAACAAGTGTACTCATTTTCATAATCACCCAAGACTTCAATCAAGCATCCCTATTTCTAGGAAGATGCTCTTGACATGATTTACACTCTTAATATACTTATTTTTTAAGATTGCAAAGGGTAATAAATCATAGGCTCAATTGTCCACGATTGCTTTGTCTCCCTATAACCCTCTTCGAGGATGTTATAAGTTACCTAATATACACCTTCATCCACCTTTAGAGGATGACAAAGGGTTTCTAGAGTTTGGAGCTTTCACCCATCAAACCCATTTGGAGATTTGGGGCTTTCATCCATCAAATTCCAGCCCGTAAGCTCAAGCATTGGTGGAATCCATACTCAACAACTAAAATCCATGAAAACACAACAATATCCGCACACAATCACACCATAGTTCAACATAATCCCAGGACTAAATTATTTAGCTACTCATGAAGAAGGTAAACAGAGATATACCATAAGGATTATCCAACGCATTCATTCTTCAAAAAAGTCTAAAATATTTATCCCTTAAAGTTAATTACATACTTGACGAAGATTAGGGTTTTAAGTCTTGAATTCCAAAATATCTTATGAGCTAAGCTATCCTAAAGATGAAAGGGTTTTAGCTTAAATATGGCTTGGGATACATCCAAGTGCTTTTACAGATCTGCCCATGGGCATATTTCCGTTTAACTGCGATTGCGCATGGCTGTCCGCGACCGCGACCACACTACTGTGGTTATTTGCTGCGACCGTATTTCTCTAACCTTCTTAACTGACCGGGACTATTGATAGAGGAATGCGGTTGCAGTAACCGAGGCTGATGTAGTCCAAGTCTTCAGCTATACTATTTCTTGCTCCCTTTTTATCATTTTCAGTTCCAATCTACATCTTTTGTTCTCCTCAGCTTAATGCCTACAAAGAGTGGATATTAGTGCATCTATCCATATATTTTTTCTCATTTATTCATTCAAAATAGGGTAATGTGCACGAAAAATGAGTGCGAATGAGTGGTAAACTCACCACTCATCAACACCCCCAACTTAAGACCTTGCTTTTCCTCAAGCAACACTACCACTCACTATGAGCCAATTTTATATGTATGCCCTCTATCTATCACTCAATGATCACGAAGACTCAAACTAGATTGCTACCATAAAAAGATTTTTACACATGGGCAAATAGGAATTTAACAACTTCCCTCATCATAAAATAGAAAAGTGGAGTATGAAATAGACTTCGTGGAGCAACCATGTAACAACTACTAATGCTCTAGAATTGACTCATATGTTTATTTCAAACACACAATACTTATGATTATCTCATTGTATGAAAGATGAAAAAATCACCCACCTCAACTAGTTCACATGACTCCTCTCAAAAAAGGAGAAATTCACACACCTAGCTACCAATCAAATAACAAGGAATTTTAAGTGCAACCACTCACTCTCTCAAGAAGTTTTCCGTGTAAACAAGTACCATGACATAGGCTTTCCCCTATTTGCAATCGCCAGTACAATAACTACACTTGGTTGGGAATCACAAAGAGCTTGTTAAGCTTGTAATGTAGGTTTAGGGTATGGTAAGAGATCAACTTTGGAATATGAGGCTACACCCTCCCTGAACTTCTACATTGCAGTTTTTTCATGATTCACTTATTGCCACTTCTTTTCATTTTACTATTTTTCCCACTCTTTGATTTTTATTGGTTTTCCCACTTTCCTATTTTTCTCCTTTTCTATTATTTTTGTGCATAGATAAAGCCTTTTTTTTCCTTTACAGGATCTTTCTTTATTCAATCCAAAAGCTCCACTTTCTCAAGATTGTAGGAACCTTCTCAAGGCTTCGTGGCCCAACTATACTTCTTTCTCTTTCCATCGCCCCTAACTTAGAATTTTAGCTTCAATTTGTATTCTCAAGTTCAAAGAGGATAGGGTTCAAGAGAGGATGAATAGAAGGGTCACGACTTATAATGCATTCACGAAAGAAAAGTCTGATGGCTCGAAGAGGGTGACTAGGGGTAATTCTTATATATTGGTAGGCTCTTTAGGCTAAAGTGGACTTCCAAAATCACAAGATGGAATATGATAATTTTACCAACCAAGCATAGTAAAAAATTAGCTTTGAAATACTAAAGAGGCAAGTTCGGGTTAGTACAAGTACACATGAGAAAAAGACAATTAACCTTACGCACATGGCATGAAAATGTATTTAAGGGGATTTAAATGTTATACCCGCTTGAGAAAAAGATGGAGTATTCATTATTTTTCCAAAGTCAACTTTCAAAGTCATAGGAAGAGGGAAAATTTTTTGTCACAAAGTTGCTCACGTCTATGCATTTGAATAATTTTTTTAAAAATTTTCAGACAAAGGGGGTTGTTTGCTTTTGCATCCGCACCAAACATAATTTTCTAATCATGGCGAACATCAAAGATATTGTCTCACATTGAAGTTTATAGTATGGGCGACCCACCATCTGGTTACTCAGACTTCACTAATGGATCTTAATGCAACCCCAAATTATCAATGCCCCAGAAACTCAGACTTTCCTTGCATTCTATGGTTGGAAACCCGATCATGAAGGAAAAAACTTGCCTAATTAATTTAAACTAAAACAACAAACTACAAACAAAATAACTAATCCATGCAAATGGGGACACCATCTATGTGCCCAAATATTACAACCCAAATAAAATGAAGGTAAGAATTATCCAAAAGAGCAGAAAAGGATATAATACAAGCCCAAATTAAATGAATAAGAATAAGGAGACACCTCCAACTTAAAAGATAGCACTATCCCGACTGCATGAACAATCAAGGGTAAAAGGGATAAGGGTATTCCCTGAAACTGCATCAAGGGTTGGTATCACTGTTGGACTCTTCATCACTATCCTCTTCCTCAAGATTAGACCACTCGATTGGGGCCTCATCGTCACTGTCCACATAAGAATAATGAAGTCTATCTCAAGGTCATATAACTTTCCATAGGTCCTTCACACCTTTCCATATCCTGATAAAGAATTCGTCCGTCTTCTTCTCCCTTTCAACCATTTTTTCATGTGAAATCCGGAGGTCTCGATGTGACTCCACCAAAGAAGAGTAGGACTTTTTAAGCTTATCAATGACGGCTTATTTCTTTTTTTGGTCCTTCTTGTACTTCTCATAATCGGTACATGACACATAAGAATTATGCGCGGTGGAAGGCTCTCCTAGTCCTTGGGGAAAAACTAGACATAAGATTTTTGATGGTTGAAATATTTAGTATAATCTCTTTAAGAGGTCCCATGGGGTTTGGACTATGAGACTCAGGCTCACTTAATGCCTAATTTTCTAAGTGGATCTTCCTTTTCTTTCTTTTGCTATGTTCGTCCTCACCTCTAATTCTCAAGGGGTAAATAGGAGCATTAGGGTGCAATCATGTATCACTAGCATATTATTCAACCCCTGCCCTTTTGAAAAGTTCTATAATAAAGGAGGGGAATAATAAATGCATACTGCCTTGGACCTTGAATTAATCTATTTCAACGACAAGCTAACCAACATCTAGAGGGATGTCGTCTAGAGTACATGCAACCATCCTAGAATACAATTCAGGGACTGCTGTCATATGGGTGCAAGGAGATACTCAGCTACAAATGATATGCAACCATATACGATCCTCGGAGGTAAAGTCATTCATAGAAATATTGCTTTTATTTTTGGTTCACGAGACTTCTCTTTAGGGGCATAGCCGTTGTGCCAACCAATTCCCTGATTTACACCTCTTCACTTTGAATTTACCCATATCTACCTGCTTATGCCCATAAATATTATTGATTTGTTTGGCCCTATCTTTTACCGGCTTTCCCCGAATCTTGATAGTCATATTGAGTGGGTCTGAAAAGGAGGCTTCACCGATGTTTTCATAGAATTCATGGACCCATTACTCATTTGCGATGCATGGATTTGAGGCGAAGAATCGCCACCCTATGGCCTCAAGTTTTTCATGAAGATCCAATAGTTTTTCCAGCACATTATCCAAGAAAATTCCTCTCTCTGGGAGCAGTTTTGTCCTTGGAAGGTCCCTGTCGTAAAGAGTGTGGAACTCGGGAGCCATGAATCGGATGTGATTATACTTATCCATGAGGTTATCTTGAAAGCACTAAGCACACATTATATCATTCAATGACATTTTAATAATGAAAAATGTGCTAGATTCATCACTTAAGTTCAACAGACAATGTGCATAGTAGTGCTAGACTAAAAATTTGGAAATGCAAGAATTTTGTCCTGGTCAGAAGCTGTCCTTGGTTATTGTGATCGCATGTCAGGGCCACGTTTGCTTAACCACGATTGCTCTAAGGCTGGTTCCGTGTCAGCTCTGTATGTACAGATTTTTTCCAAATTTAGGCTACTAGTATATTCTACAATGTGGAAGCATATGAAGATCATTAGAACAATACTCACAAATGTGTGAATGCCTTTTAAAATGCAAAAAAAAGTATTGAAAGTTCAGTAGATCAGTTTATCAAACATATGGTATGCATATATCATTAGTCTACCTATTTCACACAAATTTGGATACTTATGATTTCCCCCACTTGTGTGCACACCTTAATCAAACAGTCAACTTCACACCAATACTAAATATGACAACATGGAAATAATAACAATCAAAATTTAAGGTCCTTCATAATCATGCATTCTATGGACTATTTTAACAAGTAAAAACATGGATTCATATCACCTATCGGAGTTTTGATGCAATGGAATGCAAGGATGTTACTTGAGCTCACAAACTTAACCAGAAATTACCCTAAATTAGAGAGAATATTAAAAGGGAGTGTAAGGGAATGGAAGAAGCAACCACGACTGCAGTCAAGGGACTTTGACCACTAACATCTACATGACCGTAATCATAGTTGGGGACCACAACTGTGATAACTGAGAGTAAGTTTGCTCCCCTATTTTCCTCTATGCAGTATTTTGCTCAATTTGCTATAATTCTCCCCTATTCAACTTATCTGATGCACTCCATAGTTCCATAAATGCATGGGTTATTCATATGCACAAGATAATATCTACCTTACAAAAACATAACAACAAAAAAAGGATACGAGCCACTTTTGTGACATTTGTGGGTTGCCTCCCACCTACCTCCTTAGTTATCATCATGGCACGATATCTTTATTCCTACATTTTCAAGGTGGGTCCTCGAACTCCTCGTCATTCAAATTCTTATTTTCAACATCCGCCATGGATACTATTTGCAACTCTATAGTTTGCTTCTTTGATTTGCAAATTTTGAAAGAGACCTGATTCTCTTGCACTCTAAATTTCATATCCCCTAGCTCTAGATCAACAATGGCTCTCCTAGTGGCTAAGAAATGATGAACAAGGATGATAGGTACCTCTTCGTCTATTTAACATTCCAATACCACAAAATCAGCCTAGAGAATAAACTTGTCCACTTTCACAAGGACGTCAAACAATATACCTACCAGTCTTTTTATAGACCGGTCCACCATTAAGAGTTGCATAGAAGTTGGCGTCGGCGTATCCAGACCAAGTTTTCTATATATGACAAAAGGCATTAATTTGATGCTCGCACCAAGGTCACATAGAGCTTTTGGAAATTTATGCATCCCAATTATGCAAGGGATAGTGAATGCTCCGGGGTCATCTTTCTTTTCCGCAATCTTACTATCCAGGATAGCACTACATCCATGAGTGACCTCAATAGTATCACCTTCAACAATATTTTTCTTGGACATTAATTTTTCATCAACTTAGCGTATCCTGGGATCTCTTGGATAACTTCAATCAAAGGGATGTTTATCAATAGATTGCTAAGTTTGTCCATGAACTTCCTTAATTTGTCATTCTACTCTTTTTTATGCAAACATTAAGGGAACAGGGGAGGAACTTGGATGGTAGGTCTTGTGTCCACTTGTGGCCTTTCAATGTTAACCACCTTTTCATCGCTTTCATTAACCTCTTTCTCATTATTTACCTCTGTTCTTTGAAGTGTCACTTACTTTGATTTGTCCTTGGTAATATTCTTACTCACGCCTCCTATAAAAGGTTCCTCAGGAGATCTTTCCCTCATTGTGACAATTACTAGGAATTCAACGTCATTCTTTGGGTTAGAAATTATGTCACTTGAAAGTCCACCTATAGGTCTAGCATTAAATTGTGTGGATATTTGACCCACTTGAGTCTCCAATTGTTTGATAGAGGCAGAATGAGACACCACCATTTGAGAGAGGTGTGAGAACTCACCCTTTAACTCACAGACTATCTTGTCCGTTCCTTCTATCCTACGCAAGATCCTTGCCAACATATCCTCGATTTTGAAATTTTTGAGGTCAATGACACTAGATTCCTTGGATTTTGGTCAATCATGAGGAGGTACATAGTGGTCATAATCACCTTCACAATCTCTCCAATCTCGATCCCGCTCACGATCCATCCAACCTAGGTTCCCACCTTGCATTTGATAGGAGGGGTGGGAATCCCCCGAGTAGTTTGCCAAGTACCATATTTCTTCGTCCAACTTCTTTTCCTCTTCATAAGATTTCAATTTTATGACATTTACCGCTTTTGCGGGTGAGGACATAACATACTTCATCAAGAGCTCAAGTTGGGTCATTATTTTGGACATGTTCTTCTCCTTCTCTTCATCTTATTTTCTTTGTTCATTAGTCACCACGAATGTAGTAGAAGGGATTTTAGAAGCTTTGATGTCTCGGGTATGCCAACCCCGATTTTGTTTTGATACTTCTCCTATTAATCGGAATGCCATAAGATGATGCAATCTCACTATAGAACCGCCCGCCGCATTATCCACCACCGTTTTATTCAATGGATTAAGAGACCTATAGAATATTTAGAGGAGTATCATTTTTTGAACCTCATGATTTGGGCATTGGGATAACTTTCCACTATACCTCTCCCAAGCTTCAAATAACGATTCTCCATTCATTTGCCAGAAGTTCACAATCTCATCCCACCTTTGAAGCATTTTTTATGGTGGGAAGTATCTATAAAGAAACACTGTAGTAGGATCTTCCCATGATGTAATTGAGTCAGGTGGATGTGAACGAAGCCATAAAATGACCTCACCCATACATGAAAATAAGAAAAGTCAAAGACAGATGGATTCTTGTGTAATATTTGTTGTGTTAAATGGCGCGCAAACTTCCACAAAGTTCTTCAAATAGACATTCGGGTCCTCATATGCTTGACCCCTGTACAACCCTTTCATTTGCAACATGTGAAGCATAACTCTAGTCACATGAAACACACCATTCCCATTGGTTGGTAGAATGGGAATTGCACTTGTTTGTTCTGCCTCATTTAATTGACCTTCATAATCAAGAGGGGCATCAAGTGGGCCCATATTGCTTGTCTTATCTCTCATTGCTCCATTTACACTTGGATAACCTATACAAGATTCAAAAATAATAAATAAAGTAAATTACACCACTTCAGGTATTCCCGGGTAAGAATGACACCACATAAGCAAAATCTATATTTCACTCTCCGACAATGACACCATTTTGATAATGCTCAACTCAATCTCATAATTAGGGGTGAGGTGGTCATTATCAAGTAACTCAATTTGAATTAGGCTCGAATCTCAACGAGTGAAATTATAGACTTCAAACTTTATGGATGTTCAAATTACTAAGAGATTACCTGAAATGCTAACAAAAATGACATGTAAAATGAAATGGGGGGATTTGCTTGTAAAATTTTTGCAACACACTAAACAAGTACTTGATAAATGAAACTATTACTTAGAATTCAAGGTTTGGAGGAAATCTTGGGATTATGTCTACCTAGAGGTAATGCATGTGGGTTGGTTTTGGTTAATCATGAAGTTTAGTTGTTAACCAAAGGATAGGCTAGGTCGAAGTTCATTGGGGTCAATCTTTCAACAAAACTAGAATGATTTCACCCGTTGGCACTTTCAAGCAACTAACAAGTGTACGCATATTCATAATCACCCAAGACCTCAATCAAGCATCTCTATTTCTAGGATGATGCTATTGATATGATTTACACTCCTAATACACTTATTTTTAAGATTGCAATAGGTAATAAACCATAGGCTCAATTGTCCACCATTGCTTTTTCACCCTATAACCCTATTTAGAGAATGTTATGGGTTACCTAATATTCACCTTCATCCCTCTTTTGAGGATGACAAAGGGTTTCACCCATCAAACCCATTTGGAGATTTGGGGCTTTCACCCATAAAATTCCAACCCGTAATCTCAAGCAATGGTGGAGTCCATACTCAACAACTAAAATGCATGCAAACACAACAATACCCACACACAATTACACCCTAGTTTACCATAATCCCAAGACTAAATTATTTAGCTACTCATGAAGAAGGTAAACAGAGATATACCATAAGGATTATCGAACACATTCATTCTTCACAAAAAGCCTAAGAAATTTAGCTTTCAAAGTTAATTACACACTTGCCCAAGATTAGGGTTTCAAGTCTTGAATTCTAAAATATCTTATGAGCTAAACTATCCTAAAGAGGAAAGGGTTTTAGCTTAAATATGGCTTGGGATATGTCCAAGTGCTTTTACAGATTTTCCCCTGGGCATATTTCTGCTTAACAGCGATCGCGCATGGCTGTCCGCGACCGCGGTTATGTGCCGCGACCGCATTGCTCTGACTTTCTTGACTGACTGTAACCACGAATAGAGGACTGCGGTCGCAGTAACCAAGGTTTTTGTAGTTCAGGTCTTCAGTTGCAATCTTTCTTGTTCTCTTTTTATCATTTTCAACTCCAATCCACATCTTTTGGTCTCCTCATCTTAATGCCTCTAAAGAGTGGATAGTAGTGTATCTATCCATAGATTTTGTCTCATTTATTCATTCAAAACAGGGTAATGTACACGAAAAATGAGTGCGAATGAGTGGTAAACTCACCACTCATATTTGGGGTGTTATATTAGATCTATCCTTGAGACATGCCGCCAAGCCTCAAATATTCAACCTTAACTAGTTGAAAAACCATACACTTAGCAATGAAATTCTCCACATCTCTCTTCATATTATCCCACCAATAGATTTCCTTCAAGTTGATGATAGGAGAATTTACGCGCCTATATCAATATATTTTGCCCATATTTTAGCCTAGTTTTGAGAACTAATTATCTATTTTGTACACTTTTAGTCCTTTTTCCTGTAAATGAGCTAACAAATGTGATTAGGAAAGTTTCAGGTATAAATGATGCAAAATACAGCAATTTATGGCTTACTTGACGCAAAAGAAAGCTCACGAACGAAGTGGAAAGGAGCTGGACGCCTAAAGGACTAAATCTGCTGCATGGAAAATCTGTCCCGGGCTAAAACAGCAATTCTGAAGACTTTGGGGACTTACAGACACAAAGCTGGATTTTTGCCATAATACATTAACCTAGTGCAATTAGGTTATGTGTTTCATTATTCTATTTGGATTATAATTTTGTAACCTTACCCTAGTACATTTGGGTCAAGGATTTCATTAGTATATTAGGATTTGGTTATTTATTTCATTAGCTTAGTAGGAGTAGGATAGGAGTATTATAAATACCCTATCATGCTAGAGATTTAGAGACACATTCTTACAATTCAATTAACTCTTCACTTAAGACATCTCCTTACAATTTAATCAATTTTCTCTCATCTTCCACTACAAACACTTCTAATCTATTCTTCTATTCTCAAAATCCACAACAAGAGAATGGTTACTTGCTACGGAATCACTAAAATCACACGCCAAACACCTACTATTCACGCCATCCACCATGCAAAACGTGATATCCTTCGCATTCATGGGTAACTAAACCTCTTAGTTGGGGTTATGGAAGCCGAATGAGTTACTATCTATTGCTATGAGCTTGTGAGTTCAAGACACGTATATTGCTTATATCATTATTCTCTTCATCTTAAATCTACATCCTTTGCGGTTCAAACACAAGAACACGCCATTCTAACACCTAACCTGTTCGAGAGAAAGGTTATTTGTCTAGAAAAGAAGACGCATAGACCAACGCCAGTCTAACATTTAACTTGTTCGAGAGAAAGGTTATTTGTCTGGAAAAGAGATAATGTCAAGGTAGTAGGACACCCTTTCCTATTAAAAAGCTAGTGCCGTAACTGGACTAACCTCTTGGAGAATTTGTACCGCTAGACACACTTTAAGCTCGAGAGAGTTAAAGTGAAATAGTCCTTGTTTAGGTCGAGAGACGCTTGGATTTACCATCGACTACAATTCTCTATAAGCAATTGCATGTCAAGACTCTACACACTCATAGCCAATAGAGACGTATACCTCTGAAGGTGGACATTACCCCAACGCCTCAATTCTCATTGTTTCACAACCTACGAAATACTCTCTTTTTACTTTACTATTTTCAGCTTTTATTACTTTTGTTACTTATTACAATCCCCCCTTTTTTACGAGACTTGCACCAAAAGTCTATTAATTTTACTTACTTGTTGGCCAAGCTATTCCCTGTGGGATCGATACCCAACCCAGGTTGGGTTCTATATTTGCTAACGACCGCTTTACACTCCCACGAGAGCTGTAGATTGAGCGTTATCAAAAATTGGCGCCGTTGCCGGGGAATACGAGTGTCAATCAAGTTCGTGATAATTACTAGACCCTTTGGTCAAAGATTCTCGCACTTTTACGTTTAGTTTTTGTTTTTGTTTATTGCAGGTTTTTCTTTTAGTGCATGCCCCATACTAGAAGTTCTGGTCAACCGTTATTACCAATCAATCCGGAACCGCAACGAATTAGAAGAATGGAAGCACAAGCTGAAATCGACAGGATGGCTGCTCAACACGAGCAAGCAAGATTAGCTGCTCTTGCCGCTGCTCAAGTCCAACAACAAAACATTGATAATCCTGGACGAGCAACAAATCCTGACGATGAAGATTTAGGTGATGACGAGTTACTGAACCCTAGGCGTGATGCTGAAATTATAACACCTGCCAACAGAAGAGGTCGACAAGCTCGGTACAGATATGATCGCCAACCTTTGCAACCAGCTTTTGACGATGATGATGATGATCTTGATGGTGCCGGAGCCACTGGAGCTATAATTCCACCACCATTAGCGCCCGGAGCCAAGTTCAACATCACAAGCACCATGATTCAGTTATTGCAACTCAAGGGATTATTTGGTGGACTAGCAGGCGATGATCCGAATATGCATCTCATCAACTTTATTTCTACATGCAAGTCTTTTGACAATCCTGGTGTTGGTCAGAATGCTATTCGATTACGTCTATTTCCATTGTCTCTGTCTGGGGAGGCAACATTATGGTTGAATGGGCTGACTCCTGATTCTATTACAAATTGGAGGCAATTGAGAGACGCTTTCCTAGAAAGATTCTTTCCGCCATCCAAGAGGGCTCAATTGAGAGATGAAATCAGCAACTTTCGTCAGCTTCCATCTGAAGCTCTTCACGAAACATGGGAGAGGTTCAAGACAAAGCTAGCGAGATGCCCAAACCATCACATGACTAATGTTCACCTCATGGAGATCTTGTATAGAGCCCTGAATTCAGTAACTAAACCAGTGGTGGACAACGCAGCTGGAGGTTCTTTTATGGACCTCACCTTTGGTCAAGCAAGCAACATGCTAGATCGTATGACGAAACAAAGTAGAGCTTGGCATACCAGGGATTCTGAGGTAGCAAGCCCCACTTTATCTATTGGCATGTCTGCAGACCAAAGAAGAAGAGAAGAAGAACGTGATCAAGATATGGCGCACATGAAAACCCAAATGGATCTTCTTACAAAGCATCTATTAGGGAAGACTGAAAAAGTGAAAGCTATTGCGTCAAAGGGAAGAGACGAATCTGATTCGGAAGAGGAGGCCAACTACTTGAACAATCAGGGGGGTTTCCGTGGGAATGCCCAAGGAAACCAAGGTCGGAACTATTATGACAAATCTGGAGGTAAAGACCAAGGTAGTTGGAAGAAAAATAATGAAAATAGTGGTTTGTACGTTCCCCCTGGTAGACGTGATGCCACCACATCTAATTCTATGGAAGACATGATGGCTAAGTTATTGAAAGGAGTGGAAGCGACGAGCGCGGGAGTTAAGGAGGTGATTGACGATTTGGCCTCCATGAAGCAATTAGTTGATTCTCATTCCACTTCTATCAAGCAAATAGAGCAGCAATTAAGCCAACTTTCAGCAGCATTCAATCAAAGAAAGGCTGGCACCTTACCGAGCGATACAGTCCAAAACCCAAGGAATGATGGGTCATGCATGGCCATCACTACGAGGAGTGGTAAGGTGCTGGAAACTTCAGCAACAGGCAAGCAAGTAGTTGACGGAACAGCAGACAAGGACGCCACACCTAGTGACGCCACTAGGGAAGACGCCGCAATATCCACTTCCAACGTCAAGGACGTGTTGCCTAGTGACGTGCAGCCTGAAAAAAATAATAAACGGAAGCAATAGGAGAAGAAAGCCATGGAGAGAACACTTCCATACCCACCACCACCTTTTCCACAAAGATTGAAGAAGGTGGCCGATGACACTAAGTTTAGCAAATTTATGACCATGTTGAAGCAGCTGACTATTAATGTCCCATTGGTAGAGGCACTTGAACAAATGCCTGGGTATGCGAAGTTTATGAAAGATCTTTTGACTAAGAAGAGGGCAGCAAGCTATGAGCTGAAAGATGATGTGCATCATTGTAGTGCAATCGCTACCCGATCCATAGTTCAAAAGAAGGCCGACCCCGGAGCTTTCACTATTCCTTGCACCGTCGGATCTTTGGACTTTGCTAAAGCATTATGTGACTTAGGAGCCAGCATCAACTTGATGCCATTATCAATCTACAAGAAGTTGGGGTTAGGAGATCCTACACCAACTAATATGAAGCTTGTTATGGCGGATAGGTCGGTAAAACGACCGGTTGGTATTCTATGCGATGTCTTGGTGAAGGTATCTTCATTCATATTTCCAGCAGACTTTGTCATCTTGGATTGCGAAGCAGATTCAGAGGTTCCCATAATCTTGGGACGCCCTTTCCTTGCTACGGGAAGTGTGCTCATAGATTTGAGAGCTAATGAGCTTTCATTCCGAATAAATGATGAAGTGGTGCGCTTTGATGTTTGCAAATCAATGAAGCAACCCAAAGATCTAAGTGTATTTTCTGTGGCTGATGTTGTCGTTGATGACGAGGATGAGTTACTTGCTGAAGAGCAAATTCTTGATGATCCTTTGGAGGTTTTGCTCATGGAAGAAGATGATGATGATGCTGAAATTTCTGAAGATGATATTTGTGCTCTATCGGGATTAGGAGCATATCGCTATACTCCTAAGAAGCTGGATCTTGATCTCAAGAATCGACCCACACCACCAGCTAAGCCATCTATTGAAGAACCACCCACATTAGAATTAAAGGAGCTGCCAAGCCATTTGAAGTACGCATTCTTAGGAAGCGGAAACACTCTTCCAGTCATAGTGGCAGCCGATTTAGGTGAGCAACAAGTTGCAGCTCTTATTGCAATTTTACGCAAGTATATTAGAGCTATTGGATGGACCATTGCGGATATCCTTGGTATTCCACCTGGGATTTGCACTCATAAAATTCAGCTCCAAGAAAAGTGCACACCCACCATCGAACACCAAAGACGTCTAAACCCACCAATGCAAGAGGTGGTGAAGAAGGAGATTATCAAGTGGTTAGACGCAGGAGTTGTGTATCCTATTTCTGATAGTACATGGGTAAGCCCAGTACAATGTGTTCCCAAGAAAGGAGGCATGACGGTGGTTGCTAATGCAAAGAATGAGCTTATTCCACTCAGGCCCGTTACTGGATGGAGAGTATGTATGGACTACCGCAAGCTGAATTCTTGGACTCTCAAGGATCATTTCCCCATGCCATTTATGGACCAAATGCTAGATCGATTAGCGGGGAAAGGATGGTTTTGCTTTCTTGATGGTTATTCAGGTTACAATCAGATTTGTATTGCCCCCGAAGACCAAGAGAAGACAACGTTTACATGCCCATATGGTACCTTTGCCTTCAAACGCATGCCATTCGGGTTATGTAACGCACCAGCCACCTTTCAACGTTGTATGATGTCTATTTTCTCTGATATGGTAGAAGACACTTTGGAGGTATTTATGGACGATTTTTCAGTTGTTGGTGAGTCCTTTGACGCATGTTTGGTGAACTTGAGCATGGCATTACAAAGATGTGTAGAGTTCAACCTTGTGCTGAATTGGGAGAAGTGCCACTTCATGGTAAAAGAAGGAATTGTTCTTGGGCACAAGATCTCCGAAAGAGGAATAGAGGTTGATCGCGCCAAAATAGAGGTAATTGAGAAGCTACCACCTCCAATTTCGGTGAAAGGAGTTCGTAGTTTTCTTGGCCATGCTGGGTTTTATCGTAGATTCATCAAAGACTTCTCCAAAATTTCAAGTCCATTGTGCAAGCTACTGGAGAAAGATGCGAAGTTTGACTTTAATGATGATTGCTTGAAGGCATTCGAATGCCTTAAAGAAAAACTCATTGAAGCCCCTATCATGGTAGCACCAGATTGGACGCTCCCGTTTGAAATTATGTGTGATGCTAGTGGTGTAGCCGTTGGCGCTGTTCTTGGACAGAGAAAGGAGAAATTATTTCATCCTATCTACTATGCGAGTAAGGTCCTCAATGAAGCCCAAAAGAACTACACTGTCACTGAACAAGAGCTCTTAGTGGTTGTGTATGCGTTTGAGAAGTTCCATGCCTATCTATTGGGTACTAAAGTGATCGTTCATACAGACCATGCAGCTCTTAGATATCTAATGACAAAGAAGGATGCAAAACCAAGGCTGATTAGATGGGTATTGCTGCTGCAAGAGTTTGATTTCGAAGTCAAAGATAGAAGAGGTTGCGAGAACCAAGTGGCTGATCACCTATCTAGACTTGAGAATGAGTATGTGGCGCAACCAAAAAATCAGATTGACGATGCATTCCCTGACGAGGAGATACTAGCGACAACAATGGAGAACTTACCATGGTATGCCGACTTTGCAAATTTCGTGGTGAGTAATGTGTTACCTTCCAATTTATCTTACCACCAGAGGAGGAAGTTTATGCATGACGTTCAGCACTACTATTGGGATGAGCCTTATTTGTTTCGAAGATGCGCGGATGGCATCATTCGACGATGTATATCCCATGAAGAAGTGCCTACTATATTGGAAGCATGCCACACTTCGCAAGTTGGAGGACATCATGCGGGTAATCGAACAGCAAGAAAAGTCTTGCAAAGTGGTTATTATTGGCCTACAATATTCAGAGATGCACATGACTATGTGAGAAGGTGTGACCAATGCCAACGTCAAGGTGCTATTTCAAAACACCATGAAATGCCCATGTCCAAAATTATGGAGGTAGAACTCTTTGATGTGTGGGGTATTGATTTCATGGGACCATTCGTGAATTCGTTTGGAATGAAGTACATCTTGGTTGCTGTGGATTATGTGTCAAAATGGGTTGAAGCTGTAGCATTGGCCGATAACGAAGGAAAGCGTGTTGTAGCGTTTTTAAAGAAGAATATCTTCTCTCGCTTTGGGGTACCTCGTACTATCATAAGTGATGGAGGATCTCACTTCTGCAACAAGCTATTCAAATCTGTATTGGCCAAGTATGGAGTCAAGCAACACAAGGTAGCTACGCCTTATCATCCCCAAACTAGTGGACAAGTAGAGGTTTCCAATCGTGAGATCAAGCAAATCCTTGCCAAGACGGTCAATGCGAATCGGAAGGATTGGTCTCGAAAGCTAGATGATGCACTATGGGCGTACAGGACTGCATTCAAAACACCCATTGGCATATCACCCTATCAGCTAGTTTATGGGAAGGCTTTTCATCTACCCATCGAGCTTGAGTACAAGGCATTGTGGGCATTGAAGCACTTGAATCTGAATTGGGATGATGTGAAGAACCTGAGGTTGGAGCAGCTGAACGAACTAGATGAATTCCGTCTCCATGCATATGAAAGATCAGATTTATACAAGGAGCGGATGAAGAAGTATCATGATCAGCGGATTGTTCGACGAAACTTCCAAAAAGGTGACATGGTACTACTCTTTAACTCCAGATTCAAGCTCTTCCCAGGTAAGTTAAAATCAAAGTGGTCTGGTCCATTTAAAGTCACCCAAGTCTACTCGTCTGGAGTAGTCGAATTGGAAAACAATGAGGGTGTTATCTTCAAAGTGAATGGCCAATGTGTCAAGCCATATATCGGTCCTCTTGACTCGATAAATGACATGGCCATCACTTATATCGACGAAGTCTAAGTACTCGAGACTACTACGTCGAGCCACGACAATAAATAAGGCGCTAGATGGGAGGCAACCCATCGTTTTATCGTTTTATCGTTTTATCGTTTCGTCGTTTTAATTTTTTTTCTTTTTGATAAATGAAAATCCAAAAATAAGAGTCGTGCCACGACCAAAACTAAGGCGCTTGGTGGGAGGCAACCCATCGTACTAATCGTTTTTATTGTGTTTTGAGCAAATATAGGTGCAAGAAGTATGCAACGAGGAGATTGATTTCACTTGACGATTTGGTCGCATTGTATGGTAAAGTCGGTAAGTTAGGATTGGTGATGCATAAGGCTATGAATTGAGCCTTTCTCACGTCATAATAGGCTTCGAGGAAGGCTAGGCCTTGGTATAAACAGGCCACGAACGATGCACAACCTATTCTATAGCCTAAAGACTCGGAATCTAGTGTGCTATACACAATGCGCCGCCTATTCCTAGGTGTGCTTTTGACTATGCGCCGCCTATGCTATGGCATTTGAGATACTGAGACCAAATGCTATAGGATATGCGCCGCATATGTCTAGATATGCCATAGGATATGCGGCGCATATGTCCCATTATGCCATGGACAATGCGCCGCACATGTAAGTGATATGCCGAGGGATATGCGCCGCATATGTGGTGATTTTGTCCCCAAATCCGATTGTTAATGGGTCATAACCCGACCCATACTCCTTCTATATAAAGGGGACTTGTTTTTTTTTATCACAAACACATTAGAATCAACCCTAAAGGCGCCGCATATCATCTCAAATCCTCTCAAATTTTTCTTCCTTTGTTCTTCCAATCCACAACAAACTTCTCCACACTCTTCAAGCAAGTAAGTGCTCTCTTATTCTTCATCTATTTATCGTAAGTACTACGTTGCTATGCTTATTATAAAATGCTAAATCATAAGAAATTGGTGGTGATGTTCATGTGTGTGGATAATTGTTGCAAAATCGTGTGATTGAATATATACGTATGGAATTCTTGACTTGTTTCCGACTTAAATTTTGTTTCAATGGCATTGTTATGATACTTGCTGAACATATGTGGCTATGAATATTGCTTGAGAGTGTTGTTTGAATGCTTGCATGATTAACCATCCCGGCCATCGGGATAAGGTTATAGTAACTATCGACTTAGGAGGTGGTGTTTGTTGTTCGAATAACAATTCCATGTGGTAACCCCTATGTTGTAGTGTAGCTATATGCACCATAAAAGTCGTCCAAATGGCTGCTCATAAGTGATGTAATGCTGATTTTCTTGTCGGAATACAATCCTAAAACGTATGTCGACGAAGTCTGAGTACTCGACCACTTTCACTTCACTGATTTGTGCTAACAAGATTAAGTGTGGGGTGGTACCCCTAGTGCTTGCATGTAGATTGTATAAAGTGCGATTGTGCTGCAACTAACATTATTTTTAGTCTCAGGTACAATGGCACCGAAAGCAAGGCAAGACAAGGAGAAGGCTACCACAACCCGAAAGGATAAAAAGAGAAGCCGAAAAGACCAAGGAGAATCATCTTCAGCACACCTACCACGCAGAATGTTCGGAATCAAATGGGTTCTTGAGGAAGATGCCAAGGCATGGTACAGCAGCAACAAAGAAAAGAAATATGTGCACGTCGACTTAATCAACAAGGAGACCTTAGCAAAGAAGGAGCCGCAAATGTTGGCTAAGATAATGGCTCTAAAGCTGGATTTCATCTTCCGTGACATGGGAGAGTGCAATCTTGACTTGACAAGAGAGTTTTATGCCAACTGGTCGCCAAACACAACAGGCAACGAAGTCAAAATTCGGGGCCAAGTGTTACAGCTTACAGCGGATTGGATCAACTCGTTTCTAGGCCTACCTTCGGTCGACACTGCACCATACAAAGAGCTGTACAGCAGGCCTCCTTATAGAGCAATAAGACATACGCTTTGTGGAAGCAGATCAATGGCAAGATGGGGCAGACATAAGGAAACAGGCCGTCACAACACATTCCCCTATGCTCCACTAAATAGGGAAGCAAGAATCTGGATGCGCATTGTCAACTCATGCCTTATTCCTGGGACGCAATACACAAAGATATCGAGAGATAGAGTGTGTTTGGTTTATGCGTTGATGACGAATGTCCCTATCAACTTTGGGGCAATCATTCGATCTACCATGAGAAAAGCCAGACTCCACAGCAGGTCCCATTTCACATTTGGCAATTTGTTGACAGCAATGTTGCGGAAGGAGGATATAGAAGAGGAACCAGCTGACCACAAACTCCCACATACCCCAAAGAAGGTTGACCTCACCAAGGTCAAAGATGCTGAAACAACACATGGAGTCAACCTTACCACTGCGGAGAGACACGCTCGTGACGAGAGTTTCTTCCGTCATCTCTATGGCATGACACGATTCACTATGCTGAGTGGTGGACGTATTCCAACTGCTGAAGAGCTCCAACAGCTGGACCACGACTACCCAATGAATAGGCATGCCCGGGAGATGTGTGGAGTGGGAGTATATTTCGAGGAACCTCTTGATGATGACGTGCCAACTGATGATGATAGACGCTTGCCTGATTCTGATGCTGAGGAGAACTCTGACGATGACTCTTACGATGATTCAGACGAAGGGGGTATGACCCCCGACATTGAGGAAGAGTCCGACTAATCAGGTTCTTCGACTTTATTTTCCACTGAGGGCAGTGTCTAGTCTAAGTGTGGGGTGTCGGCAGAATCTGCATGCTATGTTTGTATGTTTGCTTGTTTATTTTGTTTTGAGTCCAAATTTTTTTTTGTGATTTTTTTTCGTGTGACGTTTTTTTTATTTTTTTTAGAGTAAAATTTTTCTAGCTACGCATGAAATTATTTTGATAGGCAGCATGAGATTAGAACAAGAGTATGTGCTACAATTGTGACTATTGAGACATTTAGGCTCTAGTTGTGACTCATTATGAGATAGTGTGTGATTCAATTCCTTCACTTGTTGGGTCGAGAGTCTATATTACTACCAATCAAGTCGACCATGTGCCTTGTGTGTGTGAGATTAATAGTATATTCTATGTATGTGGCTGATGCTAGAACTTGCCCCGTATGTATGCAAAGCGAAAATAAGGAATGTAAGTTTAGGATATGATTTAGGCATTTCTTTGGCAACCTATACATGTTTACCTTCAGTTTTTCCTACCCATGTAAATCATCCTAGTTAAACCCTTTTGAGCCTTTAGCCTATTTCTTTGACAACCTTGTATGTAAGCCTAATCCATTTTTTTTCAAGACCGTAATTTGATCCAAATTCCTAAGTGCTTTAAAGTGAAAAAGTCATGTGACAACATAAGAGGAAATTGGGTAAGTATGATGCTTTAAATTGTAATGGTGCTTGAATGTAGTGCTATCATAAGAGGTATGTTGTGAAAAGAAAAAGGAAAATAAAGCTGAAAAGTGAGTTGTGCTTAAAATTGAAAAACTAAAGATGAGAACAAGGGTGGAAGAATAAAATAAAGAAAGGTTGAAAGAACAAAGTGTCAATGATACGATGTGATGTATTAAAGTGCTTAGGAACTTAGTCACTATTTCTGGCCAAAATAGTCCTACCCATCCCTTAGCCTACATTACAACCATCTAAAGACCTACTTGATCCTAATCTTAACATTCCGACATTTAGTAGAGTACTACATTAAAGGCAAGCTTATGCTCACTAGTTGCTACATATGAATTCTTTGCGAGAGTGAGAGCAAGGATATGTTGATACCCATGTTTGAAAAATATGCTATACTTGTGAATGATTATGGGTACTATATTGTGAGACACACATGGTTGATGAGCTTTGGATAGTTGTATATGATTCTATGTACCTTAACGTTTGCATGCGAGTTGATCACCATCACGAGTCTATGCTTGAGGTTAAATTGTTTCTACTTATAATCGGAAAGCTACTCTTCGTTGATAATTGTTGTGCTTGTCTTGAAGAATGTTTTGTGTTGTTTCTGTAAAAACCTTAAGTCGATGCTTAGAAGGACATGATATGTTGTTCGAGGACGAACAAAGCTCTAAGTGTGGGGTGTTGATGATAGGCGAATTTACGCGCCTATATCAATATATTTTGCCCATATTTTAGCCTAATTTTGAGAACTAATTATCTATTTCGTACACTTTTAGTCCTTTTTCCTGTAAATGAGCTAACAAATGTGATTAGGAAAGTTTCAGGTATAAATGATGCAAAATACAGCAATTTATGGCTTACTTGACGCAAAAGAAAGCTCACGAACGAAGTGGAAAGGAGCTGGACGCCTAAAGGACTAAATCTGCTGCATGGAAAATCTGTCCCGGGCTAAAACAGCAATTCTGAAGACTTTGGGGACTTACAGACACAAAGCTGGATTTTTGCCATAATACATTAACCTAGTGCAATTAGGTTATGTGTTTCATTATTCTATTTGGATTATAATTTTGTAACCTTACCCTAGTACATTTGGGTCAAGGATTTCATTAGTATATTAGGATTTGGTTATTTATTTCATTAGCTTAGTAGGAGTAGGATAGGAGTATTATAAATACCCTATCATGCTAGAGATTTAGAGACACATTCTTACAATTCAATTAACTCTTCACTTAAGACATCTCCTTACAATTTAATCAATTTTCTCTCATCTTCCACTACAAACACTTCTAATCTATTCTTCTATTCTCAAAATCCACAACAAGAGAATGGTTACTTGCTACGGAATCACTAAAATCACACGCCAAACACCTACTATTCACGCCATCCACCATGCAAAACGTGATATCCTTCGCATTCATGGGTAACTAAACCTCTTAGTTGGGGTTATGGAAGCCGAATGAGTTACTATCTATTGCTATGAGCTTGTGAGTTCAAGACACGTATATTGCTTATATCATTATTCTCTTCATCTTAAATCTACATCCTTTGCGGTTCAAACACAAGAACACGCCATTCTAACACCTAACCTGTTCGAGAGAAAGGTTATTTGTCTAGAAAAGAAGACGCATAGACCAACGCCAGTCTAACATTTAACTTGTTCGAGAGAAAGGTTATTTGTCTGGAAAAGAGATAATGTCAAGGTAGTAGGACACCCTTTCCTATTAAAAAGCTAGTGCCGTAACTGGACTAACCTCTTGGAGAATTTGTACCGCTAGACACACTTTAAGCTCGAGAGAGTTAAAGTGAAATAGTCCTTGTTTAGGTCGAGAGACGCTTGGATTTACCATCGACTACAATTCTCTATAAGCAATTGCATGTCAAGACTCTACACACTCATAGCCAATAGAGACGTATACCTCTGAAGGTGGACATAACCCCAACGCCTCAATTCTCATTGTTTCATAACCTACGAAATACTCTCTTTTTACTTTACTATTTTCAGCTTTTATTACTTTTGTTACTTATTACAATCCCCCCTTTTTTACGAGACTTGCACCAAAAGTCTATTAATTTTACTTACTTGTTGGCCAAGCTATTCCCTGTGGGATCGATACCCAACCCAGGTTGGGTTCTATATTTGCTAACGACCGCTTTACACTCCCACGAGAGCTGTAGATTGAGCGTTATCACAAGTCATGGTACATTTTAGTTGAACTAGGATGAACTATATATCTAGACTCATGAGCCTCAGTCAAAATCCTTTCCTGCATTCCATAAACATAAGGAATACACATCCTTTTTTGATGACTTAGAATATCATCTCTCCAAATCTCGAATGCCATAACCTTTTGCTGACCCACATCATCCTTAATCTGCATAAGTATGGGATCCAATACCTGTTTATCCTTCACCTTAGTACTAATACATGATTTAACAACTTCTTGAACAATCACTCTCCCATCCTTAGAGTCCAAGAGATGGACTCCTAAGTTAGCCAACCTGTGAATATCTTTCCCCAATCCTCTCTTCTCCTTATTAACATGAGAAATATTCTCCATGGATAACCTACTAAGAGAATCAACAACAATATTAGCTTTACCTGTGTGGTAGTTTAAAATCATGTTGTAATCCTTAATAAATTCGAGCCACCACCTCTACCTTAGATTTAATTCCTTTTGTGTAAACACTTACTGCAAGCTCTTATTATCTGAATAGATGTCAATATGCACGCCATACAAATAATGGAGCCAGATTTTCTAAGCAAAGATCATTGCTGCCAACTCTAGATCATGAGTTGGGTAACCCCTTTTATGAACATTAAGTTGCTGGGAAGCATAATATACAACCTTACCATACTACATCAAAACACAACCCAGACCCATACGGGATACATCACAATACGCAATAGATCCATCAGTAACTTCGGACAGGGTCAAAACTACACAGAAGTCAACTTATCCATCAACTTCTCAAAACTACCTGCAAAATCATCAAACTATAAAAGCTTAACCTTTTTCTGAGTCAACTTTGTCAATGTAGTAGCAATAGAAGAAAAAATCTCCACGAACCTCCTATAGTACCTAGCCAAGCCCAAGAAGCTCCTAATGTTTGTTGGAGTCATAGGTCAAGGCCATTTCTTAACTGCCTCAAATTTTTATTGATCCATCTTGAACCTCTCACTAGAAACAACATGCCCAAGAAAGGTCACAACAATTAACCAAAACTCACACTTAGAAAATTTGGCATACAACCTCTGGTCTTTAAGAGTCTGCAACTTAATTCGGCATGATCCTCTTCACTCTTAGAGTACACTAAGATGTCATCAATGAAAACTTTAACAAACAAGTCCAAACCTGCCTGAACACCCGATTCATAAGATCCATGAAAGTAGTCAGAGCATTAGTCAACCCAAATGATATAAATAAGAACTCATAATGACCATACCAGATTTGGAAAGCAGTCTTGGGATTTAAACCTCCTAAATTTTCAACTGGTGATAGCCTGAACGAAGATCAATATTAGATAAGCACCTAGCATGTCATGACCCAATTTCTTAGGTCATAATGTCACCTACTATAAACCATTAGTACGCAAGCCAAACTTGTAGTCCAAAATAAATAGTAATGGGCTACAAAATATATAAAGAAAAAAATTATGGAATAGATGAAATGAAGAAGTAATTACATAACATAATCCCAAACCTGGTGGTATCAGTACAAGAGCAGCTAATAATATAATAGTACAAAGTGAAGTTCAACTAATACAACACAAAGACTAATCTAATACATTAGAGAGAGATAGGTAATACTCCAAACTCCAGGATCTCACTCTAAGTCTCTAAACCATGGCTGCTCTGCACGATGTATAAATCAATGAAGATAACCCGTACTATGATCTACAGGATGGGAAAGTGTAGTATGAGTACCAAAACAATGGTTACTCAGTAGGAATCATCGGTTGACTGAGCCAAGTCATGATATAAAGATGGTATACTACAAGATAATCATAACTAAGTCAAGGTACAGAATAAAACCTAAATTATCTCCATCGTCACTGTATATAATAAGTAATCAACACTGAATAACAGTATAACATAAAGAATCCATACTTGCCAATATTGTTGTATATAACAAGTAGTAAATATTTAAATAACAATATAACATAAGGAATCCACACATGCTAATATCGATGTACATAACAAGTAATAAATATCGGAATAACAATTTAACATAAGGCACCAAGACATGCCCATATCGTTGTACATAAGAATTGGAAAATTTTGAATAATAAAGTATCATAAAGCATCAACACAAGCAACCATAAGTTCGCACCCAAATGCCAACTGGTGCATAATGTTAAGAACTCATCACAGTGTCTCATACCACTGGAGAGTACATCCAAGAGAAATGTAAATGAATCTAATCAACAATATATCCAAACTCCATCATTATTCATGTCACGATCCAAACTAGGGCTTGGTCGTAACGGGCATCCTAAGTTTGTCGAGGATCGGGGACCACCCACATTGCAAAACTATATAGAACACACATCAAAAAATGACAGCATATGAGTTTTGCACATATAACATGATAGAGTAAATAGTGACTCAAAAGTCAATGAAAGTCAACAACCAAAACCATCTACAGTATTCCACATAGCCTCGATACTATCATAACAACCTATGTTGGGACATGCCCCCGATTCTGACAATGACAATGATAATTTTAAGGTGGAGTCTTTAATTCTAATTTATGAAAGGAAATTGACGGAATGATCAAGTATTCTTGGGAATGAAAGCTCTCCACTTCACTAAAAATGACTGACAAATCGAACTGATCCAGCTAACACTGTGCGGGAAAAGTAAGATTTCCTTTAGACCCTATATCACGTGGGGATACAGCGTCTATAAATGGTTAGTGAGTTGTGCACTAGCATGCAACTCAAGAGCAAGGGGTAAAATAATTTCATGATCAACAGTTCTTAATTCATCAAAATCTAATGTACACGCTCACATGCATATATATGTATATATATACATATATATATATATATATGTATATATGTATATATATATGTATATATGTATATATATATATATGTATATATGTATGTATATATATGTATATATGTATATATATATATATCAAATATGGGATAGGGTACAAGGCTTATCATGCAGTTTAAAATCATTAACCTGGACTGTGTAGCATAACCATCATAATAAGGCACCCACGGGCTATATTTGTCCAGCTCTCCTCTAGCTAAAAGGACCCTAGTGCATGTGGCCACACGAATAAAAAATAATCACATATGTATATACACCATCAGGGACTCGAATCTCCCGGCATACATAAGGAGTGACTTAATCACTCAGTCATATAACATGAGGTACTTGAACCACCCGATCATTTAGACCCCTACGTCGACAAATGCAGTTTCTAGTACTGGCCTTTCAGGACCTCCACTTTTAAGATAAATCTACAAAACCCTAATTAAAAACCAATAAAACTGATTTTTACACATTCTCATTCATCAAACAAAGAGTCATTCATTAATGCATTATTAAGTGGTATCATCATATCGACTGTAGTTTGCAAGCAGATGTCACTTTGCCAAATTAATCAATTTGCAAATGAGACTCTAGCCCAATTAGCCAATGAGACTCCAAAGTTCTACGTAGGAACCAAACTATATATCCAAGTAGGACTCTAACCCAACTAGCCAATGAGAATCCAAAGTCCCAAGAAGGAACCAAATCATCTAGCTAAGTGAAACTCTAACCTCTCGGCCAATAGGAGTCCAAAGTTTTCAATTTAAATTCAATTCATAGCCATTAAACCCACTTTAAAAGTAAATTCATGTTCCATTACTCTTTTATATTGTGCAAGATTTCCAAATACTTTTCAATAAGCAAATTCTCGTGTTCAAAGCCAATTACACAAGATTAGGTTAAGGTTATTGTAAGCTTCAAATCATCAACCATCAAACTTAGGAAAGACCATATTCTCCCTTCAATTCACACACTCATGCATCAAATTACTTTCAAACCACGATTTAAAATATAAATAATGCATATGTAAACATGAAACATCACATAAACAACAATCATTAAGAACCCTCAACCCAGATAAAAAACTAACAATTAAACCACATGAGTAACCACTTAAGCACATTTCTTTAACAAAATAAGTTTTTGGGAAAGAGGTACATACCTGAAAGGATCACCATTTTAGAGGGAATTTTCCCTTGGAAGCCCTACACAACCAATCTTGAGAAAACCCAAACGCTCTTGCATGAGAGAATTTGTGAGAAGAGAAAAGTTTTTTGATGTGTTATGGATGGAAATATGGTGTCCTAATAAAGTTTTAAGGTCCTGGGTTATGTTTAGAGAAAAAGGGAAATGTCCAAAATGCCCTTAATTTAAAAGTTAAAAATTTATTGCGGTGACTACGGGTCACTACACGACTTATAAGGATTTACTATGACTCTTATGGTCTTAGCCGTAATCAAGAAAAATACTTTTGGGCACACAATGGTCACACTATGATTGGTACCTTACATCTCGAATAAAATTATTATGACTCATTGAATCTAGTCGTACTCAAGGTAGAACACTTTAGTCATCTTGTTGGTTTAGCTATGGAATGGGGCTATACTACTCGTAATGAGCCTTTATGACTCCCTACCTCAAGTCGCCACCAAGGCAGCAACTCAGGAAAAATTCACTGGGCACCCTACGATTTGGTTTATATGACCCACCAAGACACTTTACGACTCATAGGTTGAGTCATAGTCAGGATAGTGAGTTCAGAAACTTTGAATTTTTTAGTGGTCAATACCTGGGGTGTCACATTCTCCGCCTCTTAGGATCATTCATCCTTGAATGATGGATCAAGGCGTCCATTAGACTGATTTAACACAGAGCACAACCATACTTACCTTCAAAAAAGTTGGAAAACAAAATATTAAGGAATACACATACCTTAAGCACGATTATCCAGAACGGGGAACAAGAATGGTTATTTAGACTTCATATCCTATTCGGTTCCCAAGTAGCATCTTCAACCTTATGGTTCTGCCATAGAAGCTTTACCTATGATACATACTTAGTCCTCAAACGATGGTCTTTCCTATCCACGATCTCAACTTGGACTTTGTCATAGGACAAGAAATCTGAAACACCAACACTCTCCGAAGGAACTACAAAGAAAGGATCACCCATATATTTCCTTAACATCGAAACATGAAAGGCTGGATGAATGGAACCCAAGCTCACAATAAATTCTAACTCATAAGCTACACTTCTAACTCACCTCAACATATGATATCGTCCAACATAATGGGGACTGAGCTTTACTTTCTTTCTAAATCGCATCACTCCCTTCATGGGAGACATGTTAAAGAATACCAAATCATCTATCTGAAACTTCAACTCCCACTCCCTTCGCCTTATATCCGTATAGGACCTTTGGCATCTCTGGGTAGTCTTAAGCCTATCTCTAATAACCTTCACCTTCCCCATAGCTTGGTGAACAAAGTTAGGACCGTACAAACTATTTTTGCTAGCCTCAAACAACACTATAGGAGACCAACACCTCCTACCATAAAGAGCCTCGAAAAGAGCTATCCTATTGCTTTCGTGATAGCTATTATTATGTGCAAAATCAATGAGGGGAAAATGATCAACCTAACTACCATTAAAGTTAAATACATAGGACCTTAGCATATCCTCCAAAGCTTGAATGGTCTTCTCTTTTGGTGTATCTACTTGAGGGTAGAGAGCGGTGCTAAGGTTCACCTTAGTTCCTAAAACTCTCTAAAAGGAATGACTAAAGTGTAATGAGAACTGAGTACACCAATCAGATATGATGGAAACTGAGCACCATGTAACTTCACTAGCTCTTGAATGAAAAGCTTGGCATAATCCTCCGCCGAATAGTTAGTCTTCATTGGAGGAAATTAGTTGACTTGGTTATCCTATCTACAATGACCCATATATAATCAAACTAATGGAGTGACCATGAAAGACCGGTAACAAAATCCATATTAATTAATTCCCATTGCCACACGAGCAACTCAATCTCTTGAGACAAACCACTAGGCCTCAAGAGCTCTACCTTCACTTTTTGACAAACCAGACACTTGGCCATAATATTGGCCATATCCCTCTTCATATTATTCAAACAATAGATCTCTTTCAAATCATGGTAGTCTTCATTGATCGAAATGAATAGTGTACCTTGACTCATGAGCCTCAGCCAAGATCCCCTCTCGCAACCCATCAACATCGATAACTCACAACGTATCTTGGTATCTCAAGATACCATCACCACTAATCTAAAATACCATCACTATTTACTGACCTACGGTACCCTTAATCCATATCAATATGGGATCCAAAACCTGCTTCTCTTTTACCACAACTCCCAGAGATGAATTCACCACCTCTCGCACCATAACACCTCTATCCTCAGAGTCCAATAGACGAATCCTAAGATAAGCCAATTGGTGAATCTTCTTCACCAACTCTCACTTTTTCTAATCCTCATGAGATAATGTTCCCATAGATAACCTGTTAAGAGCATCAACATCTACGTTAACTTTACTTGGATAATAATGGAGACTCATGTCGTAGTCTTTGAGAAACTCAAGCCACCTCTTTTGCATGAGATTCAACTCTTTCTAGGTAAACACATATTGCAATATCTTATGATCTAAATGGATGTCAACATGAATTCCACACAAATAATGGCGCCAAATCTTTAAGGAAAAAACCACAACCAACAATTTTAAGTCATAATTCTTCTCATGTAATTTTAATTGTCTAGAAGTGTAGGCCACAACCTTACCATACTGCATTAACACATATCCCAATCCCACACAGGATGTGTCACAATAAACAGCATAACCCTCAGTACCCTCGAGTAGAGTCAATACCAGAGACGAAGTTAACTTATCCTTTAACTTCTTAAACTACCCTCACAAGCATCCAACCACAAGAACTTTACCTTTATATGAGTTAACTTAGTCAACGGGGAAGAAATAGAAAAGAAATTTTCCATAAACCTCCTATAATATCCGCCTAAACCCAAGAAGCTTAGACTGTCGGTTGGATTCATAGGTCCAGGCCACTTCTTAGCAACCTCAAATTGTAATGGGTCCACTATGATCCCATTACTAGACACAACATGACCTAGATAGGTCACAACATTCAACCGGAACTCACACTTAGAGAATTTAGCATACAATCGTTGATCCTTAAGGGTCTCAATACTACTCATAGAGGATTGACATGATATTCCTTATATTAGAATACACCAAGATGTCATCAATAAACACAATGACAAATAAGTCCAAAAACTAACGGAAGACAAGGTTCATAAGATCCATAAAAATCACTGGGGCATTAGTCAAACCAAAAGACGTAACCAAGAACTCATAATGGCCATACCAAGTATGAAAAGCAGTCCTAGGGATATCCCCTTCCCTAATCTTCAGCTAATGATAACCCTATTAAAGATCAATCTTAAAGAAGTACTTAGCACCCTGAAGTAGGTCAAACAAGTCATCAATCCAAGAAAGAGGACATTTATTCCTCACTATCACCGTATTCAACTAGACATAGTCTATACACATTTGTGGGGACCCATCCTTCTTATGCATGAAGAGCACATAAGTACCACCGAGGGAAACACTAGGACGAAAAACCCTTATAAAAGAGATCATTCAACTCAGCTAGAGCCATTCTATAGGGAGATATAGCAATAGGATGAGTGTCCGAAAGAATATCAATACTAAAATCAATTTCCCTATTGGGAGAAACACAAGAAGGATTATTAGGGAATTCTTCAGGAAACTCACAGACAAGAAGGATAGATTACAACAAAGGACCTTCAGAATTAGAATCTTTATCATGCACTAAATGGTATAGTAAACCTATGTAGATCAACCTCCAGGCTCTGAGATGCGAAATAAACCTTTACTTAGGCACTAGGGAACTACCTTCCTACTCAATCACCAGCTCATTTAGGAATTAGAAATTGACCCTTCGAGTTCAACAATCTAGAGAGGTATAACACGAATGGAGAAAATCTATCCTCAGGATAACATCAAAATCGATCATATCCAATTCTATCAAGTCTACCAAGGTCTTCCTGCCACAGATAGATACTAGACAACCCTTATTAACTTTCCTAGAAATAACAGAATCATCCATCGAGGTGTACATAGAAAAGGGGTCTGAAATACTCTCAAGGCCAAAACTGAAATGAACATCCACATATAGGGTCACATAAGAAAGAGTTGACCCTGAGTCAAGTAGATAATACACATCACGGGAAAAGAGTTGTAACATAGTTACAACAGTTGGAGATGCCTTGGATTCCTGGCGAGTGGCAAGAGAATAAAGGTGATTTCAACCAATGCTAGATCCATAAGTAGAACCTTTTGGTGCGTGAGTTGAAGACATAGAAACTAGAACCTTATTAGCCTCGATAGCAACCTGGAATGATGGACAATCTAGTTGCAGGTTGCCCAACTAACCATACTTAAGAAACTTATTCCTTTCCTCCTCACAAAATTCATGATACACCTACCCACAGAAATAGCAAAGGGATAAGATGGGGCTGACTAAGCTCTACTAGCATGAGAGTGGGAACTCTATTCCTTAGAACCATCATAGTTCTGGAAACAGTGATCACCGAATGGATTAGGATAAGGATCACTAACCAAAAAATAAGAACAAAAATTTCCCCAAGTCTTGTTCTTAGACCACTGCCTGCCATCACCACCACTATTTTTCTGACCTTCACCCTATTCTGATTACCAAAACTTCTCACTCTACCCTTCTCCAATTTTTGCCTACTTTTTCTTATCGTCCTCCACTTCTTACATGTACACCACAAACCTAGAAATATCCTTGTCCTTGTTTAATAAGGTGGCCTTTCATTCCAATACCAAGTCATAGGACAACCTAGAAGCAAACTTTATCATCCTTGCCCTTATGAAAGACACTAACTCAGGAGTATAACGGGACAACTAGTGAAACTTCAAGGCAAAGTCCTTAACAAGCCTTCTACTTTTCCTCAAATTCACAAACTCTTCGGCCTTTGCTTTCCTCAACTCCTGAGGAAAGAAAGGTCAAGGAAGGTACCAAAAAAGTCATCCCACATGGCAACCTAAACATCATCACCTCTCGACTGATCCCACTCCCAGCTTACATTAAAAGTGACTTAATAACTTATTTATAAAACATGGGGGACTCAAATACCCAATCATTTAGACTCTCGCATCGACAACTGTAGTTTCTAGTATTAGCCCCTCAGGACCTTTACTTTCACAGCATAGCTACACAACCCTTATTAGATCCCAATTAAAACATGTTTAACATATTCCCAATCATTAAATATGGAGCCATTCGTTAAGGCATTATCGAGTCATATCGCCATACCAATTGTAGTTTGCAAGCACGTGTCACCTTCCTAAATTAATCAATTTGCTAATAGAACTCTAACCCATTTAGCCAATGAGATTCCAAAGTTCCATGTTAGAACCAACCCATGTAGCCAAGTGGGACTCTATCCCAACTAGCCAATGGGAATCCAAAGTCCCAGGTAGGAACCAAATCATCTAGCCAAGTGGGAATCTAATCCCTCGGCCAATAGGACTCTGATGTTTTCAATTCAAATTCAATCTATGGCTATCTAGCCCTCTTTAAAAGTCAATTCAAGTTCCTTTATTCTTTTACACTGTGCAAGGTTTCAAAATACATTTCAATAAACAAATTCTCGTGTTAAAATCTAACTACACTAGATTAGGTTGAGGTTATTATAAGCTTTAAATCATTAACTCATCAAACTCGGGCAAAACCACATTCCCAATTCAGTTCACACACCCATGCATCAAATTGGTTTGAAAGCCATCATTCAAAACATAAACAATTCATATGTAAACATGAAACATCACATACATAACAATTATTCAAAACCCTCAACCCATATCAAAAAATGAATAATTAAACCACATGAGCAACCACTTATGCACATTCCTTTACCAAAAAAAGTTTTAGGGAAAAAAGTACATTCCTGAAAGGATCACAATTTTAGAGGGAATTTTTCCTTGGAAGTTCTAGACAACCAACCTTGAACAAACACTAAAGCTCTTACTTGAGAGAATTTATGAGAAGACAAAAGTTATATTGTTGTGTTATAGATGGGAATAGGGTCCCAATAAAGATTTAAAGTCATGGGATATGTATAGGAAAAAATGGAAATGTCTGAAATTCCATTAATTTAAAAGTTAAAAAATTGTTGCCAGTGACTACGGGTAATTATACGAATCGTAAAAACTAGTTATGACTTGTAGGGTCTGAGTCATTATCAAGATAGAAAATTTTGGGTACACACTGGTCACCCTACGATAAGTACCTTATGACTCGTATATAGTCATTACGACTCATTGAGTCTTGTCGTACTCAAGGTATAACACTTTGTGCATCGTACCAGTTTGGCTATGAAAGGGGACTATATGACTCGTAATAATTCTTTATGACACGTTACCTAAAGTCATCACTAAGGCAGCAACTAAGGCAAAACTCACTGTACACCCTATGATTTGTGTCCTACGACCCGTCAAGACACCCTACGACTCATTTGGTGAGTCGTAGTCAGGACAATGAGTTCAAAAACTCAAAACAGTGGTCAACACCTAGGGAATCACACTTCAATTGTCATTCCATGCTTATCATCAATCAAAAGTTTACCAACCTGCCTTAATTATCCTCAACATTTATAATTAAACAACAAATGACAATCTATTCATAACCATAATAATACCATCATTTCGACAACTATATTCTCAATACGCACTAATACCTCTTTATTAGCTAGCCAACACTTATTTACTAATCCAATTAGTCACTAGTCATCATATACCTTCCAATTGTTATTTATACACTATTTTCCACATAATCACTATTCATGAGTCAACAACTAGTCATTCTTCACAAACTAGTCAATAACTAGCATAAAGCCAAAATTCATTACTAAGTCATATTTATCATCGAGCCAATATTTACTTTTAGCCATCACGAACTCACTAATCATCATTGATCCAATAACCGCTAATCACCAGTTATTCACTATTCAATTTCATAAAAAATGCCATTTAGTTACAAGCATCGCTAATACACAAATCCTAGTTTTTTTGTAACTAGTCATCATCATCGACTAAATTATTTCTATCAACTAAACATCATTTCCTTAAGCCTTTAATTACGCTAAACATCATCATAGCTGAATGATCATAATCACTAGTTGTCAATACCACTAGTCCTCATTATTGCTAAGATTCAACTATTTCTAAGTCATTAATAATGTCTTAATCAATATTAACACTAATCATCTTTTCAACCTTAAATCAATAACTATACCACTTTATACCTTGATCACTAGAAAACTATGGCCACCTTCTCTAATATCAACATTATACCCAACTACACATGAGCATAAATAACACATAATGGCCATACATAGGGCTAGTCATACTCAAACCTATAGATGTACTCAAAGGAACATCAATAATCATATGTTGTCTTTGTCAGGTATATACGTATCATCATAGCAATCCTCCAGCCTTGCTGGGTAACATCATATAATCAAAGTATCCTCCAATCGTATTGGGTATCATCATATCATCATAATATTCTCCAGCCTTGATGGGTATCATTAAATAATTATAATATCCTCTAACCTTGCCGGGTATCATCAAATTATCATAATACCCTCCGGCCTTACTACGTATAATTAAATCATCATAATATCCTCTGGCTTTGCCGGTTATCATCAAATCATCATAATATACTCCATCATTGTCGGGTATAATCAAATCATCTTATATCTACATTAATATCAATAATAAAGAGCAAGTACCACAAGGGCTAAAGTAAAGGAACAACCCCACGAGGGCTAAAGTAAAGAAAAAGACCCACGAAGACTAAAGTAAATAAAAATAAAAGAAGAAGCATAAAGAGCATACCTCCATGTTTTCTCATTCATCATCAATGTTACATTATCAAGCAGTGTAGATATATGTAACATGAATGTTATAAGTGATAAGTCAATAATGTAGTCCATTAGACCATGAGCATAACCATAAGCATTATCATGAGCAATGGTCCATGAGTAACCTATTCATTGGCCCACCATTACCATAAAGAAAGTTTATCACTAACTTAAGCAATATCAAATCCATGGCACAATCTATAGCTTATTCGTATCATATTAGTTATTGTACTTTATGGCTTAAGCCATGGTATAGTCAAGGGCCTATTCAATAAGGTGTTCGTTGGCTCATTCAATAGCTAAGCAATAGCCTAATCAATGGCCCGAGTAATAGCCACATCCATGGATTAATAAATAACATGGTCATGGTATTCTTTAATAGCATAAATAATACCTCATTATATCACTCGATAAATTTACTATCAAGGTTCCTCAATATTGCCTCAAAGGGATTTTTCTAAGAATTTTATAAGCATTTATGAGTCTCACGAGGACTACCTCAATCTTGGATTAAGGTGGGTCAAGGCCCACTTTAAATCCCCCAATATAACTTCTAAGTTCATTTCTACCCCGGGATAGTCTAAGGTAACTAATTCAACTCTTAGATGTATAGCAAGCCACCATTAAGTCCAAAGTAGAGATCCTTCTCAAGTAAAGTAGAGATCCTCCTCAAGTACTATCATAAGTCCATTGGAACTAAACCAACTTCATTAGAGTAAGCATCTAAGGCTAATCTTTCCCTAAGCATGAGTGATAAGGTCACTCCCATCTAACAAGAGTTGTTCTAAGCATTCTCATGTTAAGCATGAGACATTAAGTCTAACCAATTAAGGTTCAAGACAACAAGCTAGGCATTTCACTATATGGGCTCAAATAACATAAAACATCCAACTAACCATATGTCTTGAAAAATCATTAACAAAAACCTAAAACCCCTCCTAATCTAACAAGATATAACAATTATACTATGACAAAGCTATTTCTAAGAAGGAGTAAACCTAACCTACCTCAAATTCGTAGAATGCTCATTAATCTGCTAAACCTTCATTTTCCCCTTTCGAGAAGCCTCTTCAAGATGCCAAGCTATCAAAAACAAAATCTACTCATCAATACGAGCATAACGAAACCCATAATGAACTACTATGCTTCGGGTTCAAAAATGACACCAAAACCCCCAAGTAGGTCCCACTTATGGAAAACATGTTTCCAAGGTCAACCCAAAGTTCATACACGATCATGGAATCATAACCTTAAGAAATAGGCAAAAGCTAAGCTTATTTAGGGCTAAAACTAAGCCCTCAAGATATTTGGGGTTTTGGTCAAAATTTCAAGAAATTCAAGCATGGATTCGAAGGATTCTTACCTTAAATTCGAAGATATTCTATTAAAAGATGTTAATCAAGATCCTAAGTCACCTACAAGACTCAATTTTAAGTCATCATACCATTTAGGGGTTTTAGGTCTCAAAGATAAAGAGAAAATGGACAAATTGCTATTTGGGGGCCTATTTATAGCCCCTTCTGGTATGGAGATATAGATATCACATTTGTAGGGACCGCGATCGCGCTATTGCGATTGTAATAGGTTCTTGTGCGATCGCACTTGCCTAGTACCAGCAAAGTCAAAACTTGTTTTTGATCTTTGGAACTCATTCGGACTCTGATTTTTGTAAATGAACTATGTAACCCCTCTAAATTCGACGTTTAGGACGCGTTCGTAAAGTAGAATTTTCTATCCAAGGTTGTTTAGATCAAATGTACATCCCACACCCATATTTCTTGATTTTCCAACTTTTCAACCAATATGTCAAAATGAGTTTGGGTGCATTGAGAGCATAACCAAAGGTCTACCTAGCCTAAAATTGATATTTCAGACCTACTAGCGTAGTCAAAATTTGCATCCGAGATTATTTTACTGAATTTTTTGCTCAGTGACCATTTGGAAGTAGCGAAGACTTTTAAATAGGTAATTGTTTCTAAAAACTAAATGAACTGCACGGTAACCAAACTATCAATTACAGCAAGTAGTAAATAACTTGGGAAGATATGGAGAAGCCCTAATGGCAAAGCTAAGCAGAAATATAAAAAATAACTGAAAAAGTGATTACAATATCAGCTACTAAAAGGACTTTAGTCCCTAAAAGTAAATAGATAGGAGGAATCTTGAAAACTGAAAGGATGAGGTACTGAGCCCACATGCTTCAAGTATGACTTCTCAGATAACCTCTACAAAGAAAGAAAACTTCTAAGGGATTTCACCATGGTTATCCCCTTTTTCCACCAGCACCCTTACTTCACTTTCAAACCATCTTAACTTATCTTCGACCACTAACTAGTCTCCAACTGAATCGAAAAGGTTGATACCCACAAATCTGAGCCATTATACACTGACACCAACTCGATTTCCTCAGGAATCAACAAAGTCTCATTCAATCCAAAAACACACCAATACATGAGTCATACTATAAATTCTGAATCCAAATATAATCTTTCTTTACCATTTTGAACTTGTTAACCACTCCAAACCAAGAGTAAAATCACTTGGGTATTGCTGGCATAATCTCATGATAGAGAACTCAAATGACTGAAACTGATTCGTTGAAAGTCCATACGACAAACATGAGGATGATACAATATGGTGCTACCTAGGAACACAAATGGAGATAATCAAGAAATGTGTTCTAAGCCAAAGCTACAACTAATCCAAATGGTAAACAAGCTAAAATCCTAAAGATCAAGGCATACTACTCCTGAACGATCCACTCTAGGATTTCCCATCAACCAAGAATGAAACCATACTGAATCCAACTCAAACATACTACTTCCACTAAGTATATCATCCAAAATTCTCAAAGAAGCCTGAAAATTCGAGGACAAAGCTAAAAGAAGAAATATCGGGTCTATGGGACATTATTTGAACACTTAGAAACTATAATCCATCCAAAGTATAGAAGATCAAATAGGCATCCACAGAGTAGGCTCAACCAACCTATTAATGAAATCCAAACTGAGAAAAATCTAAAATGAGGGCTACACTCAAGCTCTATAACTCCAAGATAAAATATCAACATCAAAGTTAAACTACTCGGTCTCAACTATCCAAACCAAACCAGAAGATGGGTAGGCATTAACAATCCAAATCTATTATAACTTAGGCGTTAAATACAAATTTGATCCAATAAATCTGAACCAAAGTCCAATACTCACATCGACCTTACTGTTTGAATTTGAATATTTGTACCATATGATGTCTAGAAAAAATCAAAACATAGAGAAAGAACAAAATCATAATAGAAGATAAATCACTGGTTGAAAACATAGGAAATCCAATTTAGTAAGGGTGAAAACTCTAGCGACTCATAGAAATACAACTTTAGCCAAAACTAACCAATCTAATACTCCATATTGGCAAAGAATAGTCATAGACACATATTATCGAGGAGAAATAATCAAGCCTCATTAGGCCGAACAAACTCTGAAATGGGAATTTCTTGAGTCCACCCAAGTAGGGAAATCATCACTCGATCCATCCATGGATCAAATCATTGAAGAAGAAAAATGCCATCTTAAGAAGCGATAATAGGAAGGGCCCCCTGCCTCTATCTCCCTAAATTTAGGGAAGACAAAAAACACATCATGGTAGAATGGAGCATACAACTTCACACTTATAACAAGGGTAAACCATCACAAGGAGATAAATCCAACAAATCTAAGAGATAAATCCAAGGCATCTCGACAATTATATCAAACTAGTATCGGGAAATGAAATAGCCACAAACAAAGAACAGACCTTAATCTGGTTAATCTAACAAATGGGCTATAGTAAGGGATAGCCAACACAAAAAGCCTTCAAAACCAAGGAGGCAAGTCTAAGAATCTCAAACTGAATAACTGGCAATATAACTAAATTACCAACTCTAGAGTCATACAAAATCATGGAAGGTCAACTTACCTTCGACACCATAATACATCACCGAATCAATCTAGCACAGCTAACCAAGAGGGAAAATAATCAACCTCTCCACGCTTTGGAAAAAACATCATCCAATCGGGCTATATCTACTCAAGACACAAAATAAAAATTGCAAGGAGATGAGATTCTTACTAGATAACACTATTCTATACAACTACCAGTGAGGACCAATTACATCAAGTAATAACATCAAATAATATCAAGAATCTCAAGCAGTGACTGCAATAGTAACAATAATATCAACATCAATATAATGAATAGGTAGTATCAAAATGAACATCTATATCATGTACCATTCAGAGCAACAACAAGGCCAATGTGCCAACATAAATGGGACTCAAACCCAAAATCTACACCCATTGGGAGAAAATATCAATACAAATCTACTCCATCCACTACTAAAAGAAATAAAACACGGAGTAGTCACATAATCATGAATTCAATAACAAGGCATAAAATAAACAATATGTACTCATCAAAACATACAATCATCAATGGAAATAATAACCCTAACGCACATAATAAAAGATAAATGCAAAAAAATAAAACCACACCTATCACGATGAAATTCATAATTGCGTGCGTGATATATAAGAGAGAATAAATCTTAATGGGTCCAAACTCAGACCGTTCAACTAAATCATCAACTGAGGTGCCAAGCGCACTATCTCTAATTGAAGATGTCACAACATCATGAGGATGATATGAATGAGTTGGAGTGACGAGAAATTCCATTTTGGGGGCACTCTCTAGACTAGTAATTGATTTCTCTACAACAGTAAGAAACTCCCAAAGATCTAATCCTGGCGATAAATAAGAACTAAGCCCAAATGGTTAGCCAACTAACACTGAGAGCAATCTCTACTATACTTGTCATCATTCCCACAATCATAGCCTACCTCAAGAACTCTAGGCATTCAGTGAATACATGATAACTCTGTTCGATCAACTAACTCATATTTAGGGTGCTCTTCGAGCCCATGTCTGATCTCGCCATACTTAAAACAAGCTCTCGAACAAAATACCAACAGAACTATACTAATGGCATGGCCTTTTGCTGCCACCTTCATAAGTCTCAGAATATGCTCTCTTTATGGCCTCACATAATCAACAATCTGAGAGAAAAAAGACCCAACTGCTATCATATACTGTGATGCCAAGTGGAGTGGAAATGCTTGTCCTTTAACAAATCTATGCACCAAGTCCCGCTCAAAAGAATGTAGCATAAAAATATGCCAAGCCTACTCCAAAACCCTAATCACATACTTAGAAAATAGTCAAGAACCTTGATGAACACCATAACACCCATCTCTAGAAAAATAACTACTCGATGACTTGAATATTATCCATGGCTGAGAGGAATCTGTAATCATGACTCAGATCCTCAAAGTTGAACCTCAAAGGGCTGAAGTAGTCAGAAGCTCAACTGGAGCCTAAGCTGACCCTAAATCCTTTTGGCTAACTCTCTAGCCTGGTGCAGCATTGAAACTCTGGAAAGGCTTGTTGAAGTCCTATCCACATCTATTGACAATGTCGCCTACCTTCCATCTTTCATTAGGGACAGAAAAGAGTCAAAGAACATATTTGAGGTTCATAGCAATGCGGACACATGATAAGGAGTAAAGAAGTCAATTTTCTAGATAATCTCTGTAGCCTCCGAAAGATAGGTTATGGACTTCTCCGTACCGATCCACAAGACTCTACTAATACTTAGCTTTTATAAATACACCAATAAAACTTAGCTCTGATACCAATTTTTCACGACCCAATTTCTTAGGTCATGATGGCACCTACTATAACACATCAGTAGGCAAGCCAAATCCATAGTCCAAAATGACAAGTAACGGACTACCAAATATATAAAGAAAAGAGTTTCAGAATAGGTAAAAATAAGGAAGTAATTACATAACATAATCCTAAAATCTGGTGGTATCAGTACAAGAGTTGCTAATAATACAAGAGTACAAAGTAAAGTTCAACTGAATATACGAGTATAATTTATCTCCAAATACAATATAGAGACTAGTCTAATACATAGGAAAGAGATAGGTAATACTCCGAACATCAAGAGATCACTCAAAGTAGACAATCCATAGTTGCACCACACGATGTACAAATATTGGCAATAACCCATACTTGATCTGCAAATTGTAGAAGTATAGTATGAGTACCAAAACAATGGTTACTCAGTAGGCATCATCGGCCGACTGAGATAAGTCATGATATAAAGATGATATAATGCAAGATAATCATAATTATGTCAAGGTACAGAATCAAACCTGAATCATCTCCATCATCACTATATATAATAAGTAATCAAAATAGAATAATAGTGTAATGTAAGGTATCCATACATCATAATATCAATGTACATACCAAGTAATAAATATTGAAATGACAATATAACACAAGGCACCCACACATGCCAATATCATTGTACATAACAAGTAATAAATATCGGAATAACAATATAACATAAAGAACCAATGCATGCCCATATCACTGTAGATAAGAATTAGATAATTCAAAATAATAATGTATTCTAAAGCATCAACACAAAAATCACAACTACAAAGTTGACTCCCATATGCCAATTGTGCATAAAGTAAAAAACTCATCATAGTGTCCCATACCACTAGAGAGTACACCCAAGAGAAATGTAAAGAAATCCAATCAACAATATATCCAAACTCTATCATTATTAAATGGTCATTCCACACTTACCATCAATTGGAAGTTCAAAAACCTTCCTCAATTAGCATTAATATTCATGATTAAACAACATATGACAATCTATTCATAATCATAACAATACCATCATTTAGACAACTATATCCTCGATACACATTAATAGCTCATTATTCACTAGCCAATGCTTATTTAATAATCTAATTACTCACTAGTCATCATATACCTTCCAATTGTTATTTATCAACTATTTACCATATAATCACTATTTATGGGTCAACAACTAGTCATTCTTCACCAATTAGTCAATGACTAGCACATAGCTAAAATTCATTACTAAGCCATATTTATCAACTAGCTAATATTTGTTTCTAGCCATCACGAACTCACCAACCAATTATTCACTATTTAATTTATTGACTAAACACCATTTAGTAACTAGCATCACTAATCTACAAATCCTAGTTTGGCAACTAGTCATCATCACCAACTAAATCATTACTATAAACTAGATATCCTTGCTATAATTCTTCATTTACGCTAAACATCATTATAGCTTAATCATCAAAATTACTAGTCACCAGTACCACGAGTCCTTATTATTACTAAGGTTCAACTATCCATAAGTCATTAGTAACCTCTTAATTAATATTCACGACTAATCATCTTTTCAACCTTAAATCAACAACTATACCACTTTATACCTTGATCAATAGAAAACTATGGCCGAATTTTCTAATACTAACATTATAACCAACTATACATGAGCATAAATAACATATAATTTCCTTACATAGGGCTATCCAGACTCGAACTGGTAGATGTACTCATAGGCATATCAATAATGATCCTCTGAACTTGCCGAATATATATGTATAATCATAATCATCATTTGGCCTTGTCAGGTATCATAATATCATCAAAGTGTCCACCGGCTGTGCCGGATATAATCATATCATCATAATATTCTTTGACCTTGTCGGGTATCATTAAGTCATCATAATATGCTCTGTCCTTACCAGGTATCATCAAATCATCATAATATTTTTTGGCCGTGCAAGTATAATCAAATTATCATAATATCCTCCGACCTTGCCAGGTATCAACAAATTATCATATATCCATATTAATATCAATAATAAAGATCAATCCCCATGAGGGCTAAAGTAAAGGACAAGCAGCACAAGGGCTAAAGTAATTAAATATAAAATGAGAAGTAAGAAGAGCATACCTCCATATTTCTTTGATCTTCATCAATGTCACATTATCAATAAACGTATACATATATAACATAAATGTTATAAGTGCTAAGTCAATAATCTAGTCAATTAGACCATGAGCATAACCATAAGTATTATCATGAGCAATGGCCCGTGAGTAAACTATTCATTGGACCTCCATTAGCATAAAGAAAGTTTATCACTAGCTTGACCAATATCAAATCCATGGCATAATTTATAGCTTATCCATAGCCAATAAGGTGTTCGTTGGCTTATTCAATAGCCAAGCAATAGCCTAATTAATAGATAAGTAATAGCCACATCCATGGCTTAATAAATAACATAGTCATGGGATTCTTTAATAGCATAAACAATAGCTCCTTATAGCATCATTAATAAAATTACTAGAAAGGTTCCTCAATATTGCCTTAAGGGGAATTTTTTAGGTAGTTCATAAGCAATTATGGGTCTCACGAGGACTACCTCAATCTTGTCTTAAGGTGGGCTAAATCCCACTTCTAAATACCTTAATATACCTTTTAAGTCCATTTCTAACTTGGACAAGGCTAAGGTATCTAATTCAACTCTTAGATGTATAGAAAGCCACCATTAAGTCCAAAGTAGGGATCCTACTCAAATACTATCACTAAGTTCGCTGGAACTAAAGAAACTTCATTAGAGTAAGAATCTAAGGCTAATTGTGCCCTAAGCATTAGTGATAAGGTCACTCCCATCTAACTAGAGTAGTTCTAAGCATTCTCGTGTTAAGCATGAGACATTAAATTTAATCCATTAAGGTTCAAGACAACAAGCTAGGCATTTCACTGTATTGGTCCAAATATTGTAAAAGATCCAACTAACCACGAGTCTTGAAAAATCATCAACCAACACCTAAAACCTCTCCCAATTTAATAAGATATCATAATGGTACTATGAAAAGCTCATTCTAAAAAGGTATAAACCTAACCTACCTTAAATCCAAAGAATTCTCATCAATCAGCTAAACCTTTATTTTTCTTTTTTGAGAAGGCTCTTTAAGATGCCAAGCTATAAAAAAACATAGTTTATTCATCAATATGAGCCTAACAATATCCATATTCAATTGTTGTACTCCAATACAAAAATGATACCAAAAACCCTAAGTAGGTACCACTTAAGGAAAACATGTTTCCAAGGTCAACCCAAAGTTCATACACTATCGAGGAATCATAACCCTTAAGAAATAGGTAAAACTAAACTTATTTGGGGCTAATACTAAGCCCTTAAGCTATTTGGGGTTTTGGTCAAAATTTTAAGAAATTCAAGCATGGATTCAAAGGATTCTTACCTTAAATTTGAAGATATTCGCATTAAAAGATGTTAATCTAGCTTCGAAGTCATCCACAAGACTCAAGTTTGAGTCATCATACCCATTTTGGGTTTTTAGGTCTTAAAGATAGAGAGGAAATGGCCAAATCGTGACTTGGGGGCCTTTTTATAGCCCCTTTAGGCATGGAGATATTGCTATCGCAGTCCTAGAGACTGCGATCGTACTATTATGATCGTAATCGATCGTTGTGTGATCACACTTGCCTAGTACCAGCAAAGTTAAAACTTAATTTTGACCCTTAAAACTCATTCAATCTACAATTTTCGCAAATAACCTATGTAACCCCACTAAATTTAACATTTTGTATGCAATAGTGAATTTGGATTTTTTATCTAAGGTCATTTCTACAAAATATGGGTCCTACACTTCTATTTTTAAATTTTCTAACTATGCGACCAATAGACCAAAATGAGCTCTGGTGCATTGGGACTTGAACCTAAGGCCTACCTTGCCTAAAATTAATATTCCTGATCTTTTGGCATTGTCGAAATTTTCATCCAAGATCGTTTTTACTAAATCTTTTTCTCAGTGGCCATTTGGAACCAGTAAAAGACTTCTAAATAGGGAATTGGTTCTAAAAACTAAATAAACTGACTAGTAACTAAACTATCAGACCCAGCAAGTCATAAATGACTTGGGAAAGTTACGGAGAAGCTCTGTAGCTGGTCGAAAAGATCATCAATCCTACGAAGATGATACTTATCTAGAGAAGAATAGCACAAGTAGAGCTAATCCATCCCTAAGATCATCTAAAACTCAACCATATCAATCTCTACCAAATCCACTAATGTCTTTCTATGAGAGATGGGCACCACACAACCCCTATAATTTTTTTAGCAATAATAAAATAACCCATCAGAGTAGACATAGAAAAAGGGTTGGAAATATTTTCAGAACCAAAAAGATGGTACAACCACATAAAGAGTAACATAAGTTAGTGTAGAACCTGGATAAAGAAAAAAATAAACATCATGAGAAAAGAGTTGTAACATACCAGTGATAACATCTGGGGATGCCTTAGATTCTTGGCAATTAGTAAGTGCATAGAGACGATTTCGTCCAGTATGAGTACCTGAAGTGGCGCCATTTGGTGCCAGAGATAAAGAAGCAGCGACCGGAACCTTATTATCTCTAGTGGCAACTTTAGCAATAGGAAAATTTCTCTGTAGCTGACCATAATTGAAACACAGGCTCCTTTCCTCCTCACAATAACCACGTTAAAGCTGTCCATAAAAATGACAAAGAGGATAAAGTGGGGCTGACTGAGCTCCACTAACCTGAGACTGGGCACCTCTGCCTTAGGACCACTGCTATCCTGAAAATGACAATCACCCAAAGGCTATGAATAAGGAGCACTAGCTGGTGAATGAGAACTTCCTAATTTTTTCTTCTTAGTCCACTATTTACAATCTCTCTCACTATTTTGCTGACTTGTACCCTACTCTGAATGCCTAAACTTCTTGATTTGCCTTTCTCTCATCTCTTCTTGCTTCTTCTTTTAATCCTTCACTGGTTGTATATAAACCACTATCAAGGAGATGTCTATATCTTTGTTCTATATCACAGCCTTACACTCTAATACTAGATCACAAAACAACCCAAAAGCAAACTTTCTCATTTTAGATCTCATGTTAGCCACTAATTCCAGAGCATAATGAAACAATTGCTGAAATTTTAGTGCATACTCTTTCACACTCATCTTTCCTTACTTCAAGTTGACAAACTCTTTGGCCTTAGCTTCCCTTATATCCTAAGGAAAGTGATCAAGAAAGGACCCTAAAAAACTCATCCCACAATGCCGGCTCAGCATCATCACCCCTCATTGCTTTTATTCCTCACACAATAGATGAGCTATATCTTTCAATTGATATGCAACAAACTCTACACCCTTAGAATTAGTAGCATGTATCTCCCTAAAAATCTTGTCCATCCCTAAGGATCATCTCCAACCTTAGAGCTTGCAAAGGTTGGTGATTCAACCCATAAAATGGCCAACCCAACTGACCTCAAATGAAAGAGTAACAAAACTAACAAGATCAGACTGTCAAATTGTGATGCCACCAACTAACTAAGCATATGAATAGACTAATGGAACTCTACTTCAGAGATATCTCTCTGGGGTGACTGGGCATATGTATTACCAGTCCAGGAAGCCTAAGGAGGACTAGTATAGATCAGTAAAACCCTACATGGAGTAGTACAATCAAGAACAGGGGCCCTAGATCGGGTATGTACTCCATAAATAGAGTGACTCCTCTCCATATTTTTCTCAGGTAGGATAGAGGTTCTATTAGAGTTTCTACAAATGTCAGATCTTCGAGGAGGCATGATCTGATAGAAGTTTCATAGCAACTAGACTCTATAGCCTAAAATGTAAAACAAAAAAGGGAAAAATTCCTTAATGCCTCATAGACTCCTCTTTATAAGTGTGGTGCACTACACATACATAAAAGGAAGTCTACTCGACACGACTTTGTGGATACCCAATAACCCTAAATCATTCTCCGATACCAAGCTTGTCATGACCCAAACCATGGTCTAGTCATGATAGGTTCTCAAGCCCACAGTGAGCCAAAGACCACCCCCTTTATCCTAACATACAAAACATAATAAAATAATACAGTGAAAGCCAACCAAATAGTAATAAGAAGCTTAGATAATCAAATATAACCTCTAGGAATAAAACAACCATTCAACCCATATTTGTCCATAAAAGACTCTAAAACCAGAGTACCAACTAAGTTGAGACATAACCCCGACTATGAAAAAAGTATCCAAAAAAATACTAAGTGAATAAAGAAATTAATGAAATAATAGGTCATTCCAAAAGAATAGAGGCTCACCATTTAACAGCAGGTTCATAAGAATACCGAGCTACCTAATGTTGTATAGGAGCAATAAAAAATCCTTTGGATCCTACATTATAAATTAATGTAGAGGCCAGGGATAATCAGTGGGATAAGAAGTGGCTTGTAACTCAAGGAAAGTGATAAAATAATGACAATTCCATAACTATTCAAAACCATATGCACAACAATTATATATACATATATTGGATGAATATGATAAGGGTCATGAATATGTGAGTTTAAACCACTATCATAAACTGTATAGCTTGCTCCATGCTAAAGGCACCCACAGACTATATGGGTTCAGCTCCCCTTGCTGTAAGGGCCCCAATACATGTTAGCCGCATGGACCAAGGAATTGGAAGGAAGGACTAAAGAAAATAAGTCTCTATCCACCAAAAAATATAGTGTGTAAACTATACACATGATCACATAGATCTCCATGCCCATGGTTTCCAATGTTAGTCCCCCTGTAATACACTTTTGTGGTGAGCTACACAATTTTCTTTAAGCCAAAATTAAAATAGGTTGCACATAAACACAACCATTAACCCAGGAGTCTTATATTAAGGCATTCACTACTTGGTATCATCATACCAATTATTCTTGCAAGCTCATATCACAATGCCAAACTAATCTGTGTAACCATTAGACTCTTAAGTTCTATTTTAAAATTCAAACCATGGCCACCAAGGGCCTTTCAAATCCATTTAACTAATTATCCATTAATGCAATGTAATGGGTTCATAAACAAGTTGAATTATGCAATTACTCATGTTAAGAAAAAAACAAATTCACAAAGTGGGTTGGGATTAATGCCATTACCAAGCCAAAAAGTCATCAATTTGGGAAAGCCCACGTTCCCCATTCTAATCCCCATAATAATGCATCCATTCAATCCAAAAATCATAAATTAAAACATAAATTGTCAATTTAAACATGGGAAAAGTAGATCAAGTAATACCAATCGAAATTCCTCAACCCAATTTCAAACTCCTAAAATTAAACTACATGGATAATAAGTAAATAAATGCCATAATGTAGAATTAAAATTAGGTAATGAGATACATTCCTGAAATACACAAAAAATGTAAAATAATTCATAGTTCAGAGCTTGGATGGTGAATCCCTTGTAAAACCCTTAAAGGTTTTTTCTTGGGTTTTAAGTTTAAGGGAGAATGAATGGTGTGTGATCTTTTAAAACATAAGAAAAAGTGGTTATTTTTTGTTTAAAGGTCGTGTATGGGGTAAAAAGACCAATATCCCCTCACCCTAAGTGAATAAAACAAAACCTGGATGAAATTAGAATAGCAGCGTGCGCGGAGGGTAGCCTTCATGCCACGCTTTTATCGTTGAGGCTAACCTCTGTGGCATGCCAGTATCACGAACCCTCACTATCTCAGGGACCAAAAATAACCCCAAACCCCTTTCAAAAATTTTGAAGCTTTCCAAAAACACCCCTTTAACACCACTAAACATAATTCAAGTAAAAAATTGACATTATGGATGCTAGAAAGTCAAAAATAAAAACATTAAAATTTTGAGGGGTTTTATAATATCTCTCTTTCTCACGATTTACAACCATTTTCATAACCATTTTCCACCATTATTGTATCTTAAAGCATTAGAAATTGTGGAAAAACATTCATTGAGGCTAAGGTAAGCTAATCCATCACCTTTTGATCATTTCCTATAATTTTTCCCTTCAAATTTTGTTTTTTCCTTTTTAATTCCTAAAAATTATTTCTTGAAATTCCTTAACTAATGGGTTGATTTTTTCCTTGATTCAAGCTCCGTGCTTAAATTTTAAGCATGAACTCTTTGTCCTTTGAGGGACCTCATGGTGGATTTAATTTTAAAATTTTATTCACTGACCCATGGGCTTCCTTGCCTAATTTTGTGCCCAAACTCTAATATCGCAGTACGGTAGCATTTTGCTCAAATTAACATGTAGAACATAATTTTGATAGTGCAACACCATTCAAAGATCATAGAGTGGAGTTGAGCAATTCATGGACCATTCAAGGATGCAGGTCAGCAATGAGGTAGGCTATAATCTACTCTTACCTATCATATGGTTTACTGTATAGATTGGATGCTAGATGGGGATTATAGAATAGATTTATATCTAGTACATAAAAAATTGGCTTGTATAAGAAATTTAGAATAGAAATATTAATTGGGCCTTAGCCTAGAATACCCGCTATTGTAGTAGGATTCTATTATTCCTCATTATACTTGTTTGGAATTAGGTTGACTCTAAGGACCCTTTTGTATAGGATTTACTATATCACTTAGGGATTTAGTTAATCTCCCCTAATTTGGTCCTCCTAGTAGCTTGATTCCCCTTATTTACCTTGGTTTTTTTAATTTTATTATTGATATCATTGTATATTGTATATCATTGGGCTAGAGGCCTTATATAGTACCAGGTATATACTATGTTAGTTCTCTAAGCCTTATAAGATTGGTGGTATAGCCTATAGATGCTTAGGCACTACTTTTCTATTGCTTGGATACTGGTGATAACATGGATATATTTATCCATATTTATGGTTATTTAGTGGTATGATTTTACCTAAAAATCTTGGTTTTACTATTTTTTTAAAAGAGATTTATTACCACTTTTCACCTATGAAATTAATTCATTAAAAGGAAGTCGTACCACCTCTACTATTGATTTATGGTCTTTTAAGCTAAAGTTACTACTTTGGAAACTTAGAATAGGGCTGATTTTTATCCACTCCTTCTTTACTATTGACGTACATTGGTCGAGGGAGATTTTGACCCTTTCTACATTATTACACTATTTTAGTCCCTGATTGGATTTTGTGCATCAGATTTACAGATATTTACTTATTTAGCATCGGTTCAAAATCGAGCACCCATTTATACTCTTATTTCTCTGCAGTATTAGACGGAGTAGATTTGTTATGTTGGACTATGAAAGCCCTGGTTTGGGATAAGGTATTGTATACGTATATCCCTAGTCTCTTATGGGCCTCTTCATTTGATGAGCCATAGTATTGAAGGACAATCATCGTAAGTCCTGCCTTTGTGAGCAACTGAGTTGGAAGAGGTGTATACACTTGTATTATAAATGGTACTTGGTTTATAGTTGATCAGCTACTTCTTTTCATGACTTTTATTATTTATGTGTATTATTTTCACCAATATAACTATTTGGAATCTGTACTTATCGGTCTTATAGGGGCTAATTTTTTTAAGTGGTTGACTGCTTCTTCTAGGCTTAAGGAACTTGATTAGGTTATTTTTTTCTAATCTTCCTGGTTATATTATTGTTTGGTTATTATTGCATAATTTATGCCATGTTGGTTATGGACCTGTACCCCAAGTTATAGGTATGCTTCCAACTCTTTTTCTCCTTATTATGGTAAGATTTATTATTGTTAGATTACTTTATGAATTTTGACATTGTGTCTAGAGACCCTATTTATGCTAGAGTTAGATCCTTTTTTTTATTTATGATCCTTGTGATGTTAGAATAGCTTCCTTAGGTTAGTAACTTTGATTCATTATTTATATAGTGCACCATTGTATATCTATTCTTCTCTAGATATTCTTTGTATATCACTTTCTTTCTTCCTACTACTATCGTCTATTGAATCGCTGCCTATGTATCATAATTACATCCCTGATTACTTGTAGTATCTAGTAATTTATCTTTGTCTCTCCATTAGCATTATTATGTTCATTTCTAAAATAATTGCCTGTAGTTTATATTCCTACTTTTTATGTTATTTGTACTTGAATTATCTTTGGAGCTTAGTTGGTTGATACTTACTGATTACCTCGTATTTAATACTCACACTACATTTATACACCATACTGATCATATTATGAGTTCTCACTGCTGATGTGTGCATCATGTAGAGCTGCCATGGATCTAAAATTTGGGGTAAGATCCTGACATCCAGAGTTGTTTCTGTTCTCCCTCAATTGTTAGACTGATCTTTATTTCGCATTTTGAAGATATTTTTGCATATATATATAAATGTTATTCTTACCATGTACTCTTGCTTTGTTAGAAGCTCTTGACTATCTTAATTGGGTTTTAAGGTTACTTCTCTATATTAATCTCTTTATTGGACTCGTTTTCCATTCCTTTCTTTTTTCCTTTTAATCGTCCATTACTAGTTATTTTGGGTGATGGGTTGGCTTACCTACTGGTGGGTGATAGTAGGTGTCATCATGTCCTGAGAAATTTGGTCATAACATTTAAGTTTTGTGTATCTTTTATATTTGTTTATCTTTGCATAGATACTCTTCCAAAAGTCTCAAAAATCAAAGATACAAGCGAATTTTGCTTGTTTATCTAAGAAATTCCATCAAAAAATGCAGGTTCAATCTAAATCTATGTAAAACAAGTTTATGATGTTTTCCTTATGAAAAGAGGGGTCAATTTTCCAAAGTTCCCACTTTATTGGGTTTGTGTTATTACTTCCACCGGACAACAATGGTCTATATCAAAAATTGAGCAAGAATAATGTAGGAGAGATATACGAGTGACATGGTTATTGTTTTTTATATATTTGAGCAAGAATAATGTAGGATAGATTTATTCTGCATGGTGATTATGGATTACTTCCCTTTCAAATTTGTTAAGAAGGAAGGTTTTAGAAACTTTTTAAAAGTAGCACAACTTTATTTTAAGATTCTTTCTCGTACCACTATAATGTGTGACTATTTTAAACTTTTTGATGAAGATATCCAAAAGTTGAGGAGATATTTTAGAGAAGCACAACAAAGAGTCTTTCTTACTACTGATACTTAGACATTTTCACAATAATTAATAATATAAATAGCTAGACATTGGATGAATATTTAATGGATTATTTATTTTCTTGGTGTATTCCAAGAGTGAGGTAAATTACGTGAATTATTTGATGATCGTGCTAGAGAGGTTGAGGGATAAATTATATGTCAAGTTCTCAAAGTATGAGCTTTGGTTGAGATTGGTATCCTTCTTGGGGCATGTGGAGACTAAGAATGGTATTATGATATATCCTACCAAGGTTGAGGTGGTTCATGATTGTGACAAGCCTACTTCTCCTACTGAGATTTAGAGCTTTATCGAGTTGGTTCGGTACGATAGGCGATTTGTATAAGGAATTTATTTTATCTCATCTTATTGACTAGATTGACTAAAATGAACTTGGTAATTCAGTTGGCAGACGAGTATGAAGAGAGCTTTCAAAACTTTAAGACCTTATTGATTTTGACTCCTATCTTGATTTTACCTGCAGAGGATGGGGAATTTTTGTACATTATGATGCTTTAAGTGTTTTCATAGGTGCCATGTTGATGCAAAATAGGAAAGTGATAACTTATACTTCTAAAAAATTGAAGAACAGTGAGAAAAACAACCCTAATCATGACTTAGAGTTAGTGATGATAGTGTTCATTTTAAAGTTATTATGACATTATCTATATAGGGTCTATTACAAGATTTTTACATATCGGTATAACCTATATCATATCTTTTACCAGAGGAATCTTTATCTAAGACAACATAGATAGATGTAATTACTTAAGAATTATAATAGTTTGATTATCTATCGTCTATAAAAGGATAATATAGTGGTAGATTCCTTGGCTAGAAGATTATGAGTATGGTAATTTTGCCTTTTAAAGTATTTTAGGAGCGACCTAGGGCTTTAGATATTCATTCTTTGACCAACTAGTTTATTCAACTTGATATTTTAATAATTAATCGGGTTCTCACTGGTTTTGATTCTAGATTCATGTTATTGGAGTAGATTCAGGAACAACAATTTTATGTTGAGTCATTAAAGGTGACTTAGGATAAGGTACTGAGAGATGAGGCTAAGAAAGAATACCTTGATTCGAAGAGTTTTTTGAGGATAAAGGTTGAAATTTATTTTTCTAGGGTTGGTGAGTTGACCGAGTTGAGCATAGAAGAGGCCCACAATTTGAGGTATTCAATTTATCTAGGAAAAAATAAGATGCATCATGATCTGAAACATCCATAAGGGCTCCTAAGGGGAACGTTCTTGGAGGCAAACTAAAGAAAAAGCAAAAGAAAGGTTTGGTACTTATGGGACATGACCATCCGACCCCGAATAGGAGGGGCAATACTCTAGATCCTCCCTACTTGTAGAAATGAATCAATCAGAAAGGGGTTTGGTTCTCTATTTCCAGGTAGAGGGTAAAGGCCATATGAGAAGAATGCCCTACCAAAAAAAAAAGGGGGAAAAAGGTGTTGTAATCTATCTCAACCAGTTTCTCAAGGCATTAGAAATAGTGTGGGGGTAAAGAAGGGTGTCTTGGAGTCCATATCTAATATTTTAAATTTTCAAGAGGTAAAGTATAAGCATTAGAGGCTAGCTAGTAATATGAGCATCAAAGACTAGTTAGTATGTTTCAGAGAATGACTATACCCAGGCAGAAATAAGAGTGTATCACTAAGGAATTTGTGGTTGTCTTACCTCAGACATTAGGGAAATTTATTTCTATTTGGGTGATTATGGATAGATTGACCAAATCACTACACTTGATACCAGTGAAGATGAACTACATGAAGATAATTTGGCTAAGATCTATATTCATAAGTTATTTTAGTTGTATGGGTACCTATTTCCCTTATTTTAGATAGGGGTAGTCAATTTACTTGTCACTTTTAGAGCTTGATGCAGTTTGAGTTGTGTACTAAGATATATTTAGCACAATATTTCACATTCAGATCTATGATTAGTCAGAGTGCATTTTCAGGTGTTAAAGGATATGCTATGAGCTTGTGCTTTGTATTTTGGTGGTCACTAGGACTGGATTATACCATTAGCAAACTTCACTTAAAATTATAGCTATCTCTTCAATATTTAAGTGGCACCACTTGAGGCATTGTAGGGTAGGAGGTATAGATCTCCAATCTATTGGTTTGACTCTTTTGAGGATATAAATTGGGGTAAAATTTAGTGAGGGAGTCGATAGCTCTGGTGAGATTGATTTGGGATAGACTTTAGGTAAAGTAGAGTAGGAAAATAAGCTATACAAATTATAGAGTTTGTGATTTGGATTTCATGTCGAATGAGCGATTATTGTTGAAAGTGTAACCTATGAATGATATGCTGAGATTTGGAAAGAAGGAAGAGTTCAGTAAGAAGTTCATTGACCCTTTTGAAATCCATTGAAGGGTTAGGGAGGTGGCCTGTGATTTGGCTTTACCTCTGAGTCTTTTAGTTTTTCATACTATATTTCATTTATGGATGTTGAAATCATAGCATCAGATGGTTCTCATATGATTCATTGGTATTATCTTGATTTGGATTAGAATTTGAGTTTTAAGGAAGAGTCTACAGTTATTTTAGACAGGCGGACTAGGAAGTTGAGGTTAAGAGAATTGATTTGGTGAATTTTTATAGGATGCATCATTCAGTAGACGAGTATTATGACCCTCTTGGTCATTTTCTCAATTTACATGCATTTTTTTACATTTGAAGCCTTCTTACGCTGGTACAAGTCATTTATGACTTGCTGTAACTGTTGGATTGATTATCGAACAGTTTATTTGGGTTTTATGCTCATTTTCTATTTTGGAAATTTCACTATTAAGGAATTGGTATCGGACCAAACTCCTAGTAGATGACCTTGGATGAGAATTCTAATAGCTCCATCAGTTCCTGAAAGTGATAGTAGGCTAGAGGGCCCCTTTGTTCCGTCACGAGGCTTTTGCACTCGTATTGATCTATTAGGTGAATTTATGAATAATAAAACTATAGGTATGGGCCCCATATTAAGTCGAAACAATCTCGAATGAAAGTTTTGATGGTTTAATTGGGTCCCAAATGTCAAATTTGGTGTGGAAGCATAGTTCAGTTGTGTGCATAGGGTTTTCAACAACTCTCTAGCATCCAATCAAAGTCTATTTTTGGATATGTAAAATCTGATGCATCAGGTTTATTGGTGTAACTGCTTAAGGAGTCATCGTTTTAGCGACATTGGGTTGCTTAGAGGCCTTGGCCATTTTTCCAAGGGCTGCTTAAACAATTAATGACAGCTTTAGCGGACAACACTTAAGCGACTTAGGCATCATTCAAGTGATATCCGCTCCTCGTGCCAAACCACTTTAGCAGTCAAGGAGCCACTTAAGAGGCTAGGTGACCACTTAAGCGGCACTTAGGGATTGTTAAATCTCCTTTCTTATCCTATTTTCCATCATTTTCTTCACCAGTTTACACCATTTTAAGAGCTTGGAGAGAGGAAAAAGTAGAGAATCGTCTATTAAAGCTAAGGTAAACCAGCCTAAGACTCCTTGGTTATTTCTAATTTTTCCACCAATTTCCATCTTTTTTCATAATAAATTCTTAGAAATTATGTCTTAAAACCCTTAGACCTTAGGGGATAACTTGGGCCATGATTTATGCACCATTTGTGCTCAACTTTTAAGAATACATTTCTTATTCTTAAAGGATCTCATGATAGATTCAATTTTGGATTCCATGTGTGGACCTCATGGGCCTATTCTGGATCCAAATTTTTGCCCGACTCTTTATATAGAAATATGGGTCTCATTTAACTCTTAATGATATGTCGGTTACTATTTTGATAAAGTGGCAGCATTTCAGGGTAATGGAGCAAAGAAGGATAATTTATGGATAATTCAAGAACTTGGTTTCGAATTGAGGTAGGCTTCGATGATCTCTTCTTCATGAGATAGTGTATAATATATATTGCATGTTAGGTGAGAATGTTCGGATATGGTTATGGGTAGGATACTGCGATTTAGCTTAATTGATAAGTTCGGGGATAAATGGTAAATCGACCCGAAGGATGAAATACTTGTTATGCCTATAGGATCATATTACCCTAGGTTACTAGCATGACAGGCATAATTGAGGCTAAGGTCCCTTTAGTGTAAGGTTTACTACTTGACTCAGTTGATTATCATGGTTTCCCAGATTATTGTATCACAGGACTCCGGATGAGTGATTTATCCTTATAAAGGATGTAGTAGTAGTCTGCGGATGCTAGACATTTATAATTATATTATTTAGATACTGGTGATAGCATGCATAGATTTCGTGCATTCATGCTTACTTAATAATACAATTCCAACTAAAAATATGGTTTTACGACTCTTTTCCTAAAAAATATTTATTCCCACTTTTCACTTTTAAAATGGATTCTTTCATAATGGAAATCGTACCACCTTAATGGATGATTTATGAGATTTTGGAAACTAAAAGTGATGTTTTACAAATTTGATAGAGATAGATTTTGATCCATGATTTTACCACTATTATTTACTTTGGTCGAGAGAGATCCCGATCCTTTCTACACTTTTATAATAATGTAGCCCCATAGTTGACATTGATCAATGAATTTATAGAATTACATTCTTTTAGCCACAGTTTGAGTTGATACATCTATTATATATACATATATCTGGTACTGGATGGAGTAGATTGATTATGATAAAGATGGTGATGATTGTAAATCCTACATCTGGACTAGATCCGTGTATACTTCTAAACCCCCTAGAGGCCTCTTTGTCTGTGAGTCGTCATGCCTGAGAAGAAAAGTCATTGTAAGCCCTTCCTTGCGAGTCGTCAAGCTGGAGGAGGTATATACACTAGGTTACGTTATGGAATTTGGACCGGTTATGATATTATGGATTTACTTTGCATTTATTCTTGCATGTGTATTGCCTATCACTAGTATGGATTTATGGGGGTTCCATTGGTATAGGTTATGAGTGTTGGTTGTTGTGTGTTGTGTGCTAATTGAATCTTCTAGTTTATGAAACTCGATTAAAGTATTGTTTTTCCAGACTAGCCAGTTACATTATTGTTGTTATTATGGTTAGTTCGTGGCAGGTTGATTATGGATTGATACTGAGACTTAAGGTATGATTTTGATTCCTTTCTTTTACGGTTATTATATTGTGAATAATTATCTCATGGTTGGACATGGTGACTATAGTCCCTGATCATGTTAGTCATGGCTTCCCTACTTGGCTAGGATTCCCTAGAGGGGTTAGTTGGCTCTCCTAGGTTATTACCTTTGATTTAGACTTACATATATATATATATGTGTGTGTGTGTGTGTGTGTGTATATACATGTGTGTGTGTATATGTATGTATCTAGCTATAGTATTTCCATATGTCCCTCTCCTTTCATTTATTTATGTAGTATATACCTTTCTTGGAATTGTATACTACAATATATCCTTCTTCTACAATTTACTTGTATATTGTCTAGTGATATATGGTATAATTCTTTAGTGTTTGAGTACAACTAGAATAGGATAGTTTAATCTGATTGGCTATCTAGCATTGTTATGTTAGCTTTCTAGATATTTGGTTGTAGTTTACATTCTTGGTTACATGTTATTTGTATTTGCATTATCTTTGGAGCCCAGTCGGCAGTTCCCTAATGAGTACCATGTTTTTATTACTCATACTACACTTCTGTAGCCTATAGATCATAGTATGGGTTCTCCCTGTTGTTGTGTGCATCATGTAGAGCAGCTATGGATCAGATATTTGGGGTGACCTCTTAACTTTTGGTATTACCATTGTACTTCTTATGAATTAAACTGATATCTATGTTATATTCAGAGATGAGTTATACCTGTATATTCATTTAGTACTTTATTTTATATTCTTATTGAAATTCAAGAGAGAGAGTGAATTGAATATTATCTATAAGTCGACTAGTGACTCTTCACAATCGTCTAGCCTGTAGATCATTACACTTTACAAGACAGATTAGATTTAAACCAATTAAGCAAATAAATAATCAAACATAAAGTAAAGACACCGAGATTTATCCTAGTTCAAAACACCATTGTGGTGCCTACTTCCAGTCCCCTTGGGTTTCAAAGTTCCCTTAGATCGTTCAATGTTAGGATCAACAATAATGAAAAACAAGTTCTAAAGACTTATTTTGTTCTTCAAACCTCGTGATGTAGTAGTCGACTAGATCCCCTGTCGGGTTGACTGGTGTGAGATCATCTTCTCCCTCTTTTGACATAATTAAAAAGACCAGAGTAAATACAAAACAAAATAGAAACCAAACACAAAAAAAGAAACATAAACCAATTAAAGACAAAACTAAGAGTACAGGATATGCAAAATTATACTCGGAAGTAGCATAAAAAACATATCGGATCAGGAGTGAGAAATGTCTTAATACAACATAGAGTATGAGAAGGGACATACCCCCATTTGAATGAGATAAAAGAGTTCGGCATCATTTGGTTAGGAAATAAGTAAGGGTGTTGTGCATGTTTGAGCAGAAGCAGTCATAGGATTTCTCAACACTCTTTGTAAAGTTAGAGTAAGAGTTCTGAATGGAAATTACAAACTTACTGGAGTAAAAGTAAGACTCAGTCTTGATGGAGTCAATCTGGGAGAACATTCTATTAAACAGTTTTAACCCTTCCTGTTTGAAGTCGTCAAGAGAGAGTCACACTTTGACTTTGTCGGTACCAGTCTCCGTGCTCAATTGTAGTAGCTTGGCAGTCGACTCTTTGATGCTGGATATCCCTTCCTCAATGGTGGTGAGTTTTCCCTTGAGTTATTTAATCTTCTTATCTACACAGAACATGGAATTAGACATATATTTACTTACCCTAGAAGTATTAGGAAGACTTTTGACAGAATCCTTTTTGCACCATTCTTTTTTATCAGAACATATCCCATGCTTGAGAAGGTATTTGATTCATAGGTGGCAGAGACTTCTACCAATGGAAAAGTTGAGAGGTCAATTCCATAGTGAAGAAGAATCCTAGTGATGAGCAGACCATAGGGAAAACTAGATGAGGCATGGGAGTCAGAGGCACTTTTTATCATATATTCACGAATCCAAGAACACCACTTGATTTTGTATTTCTGAATCAGACAACAGAGAAAAAACATCTCTGTATGTCACATTAATAAGAGATCCCTTTCGAGGAATCAAGTTAGTTGTAATCATGTAGGCCAAGATTCTATTTTGAAAGTTGAGAGACAGAGGACAAAAGGAGGGGCTATTTGAGTCAGGATCTGACACGACCCTCTTTTCTCTATCAAAACCAACTTCAAAATTCTCTGGACAGGTGTTTTTTATGAAAGGGAAAATACCTGAGAATCTGGTATCAATACTTTCTCGAATAGAAAGTCATTGACAATTATATGTGTAACCAAAACCAGGGTTTCCAGCTCTTCGCTTAGGTGAATGATGTAGGTTAGCATAGAACATATGACTGGGGTATTTAAATAGTTTTGATCCACATAAGCAGAACACCATTGAGAAGTGTTGGGCTTTGACAAAGTGGTCAATATTATAGTAGGATTCCTTTAGATGAGAAAGATAGATCACTCGACCATAAACAATAGAGAGATTCTTGAAGGTGAGAAAATTTTCCTTAGGAATAAGAGTCCAGAACTTATGCATGTCCTCTTGAGGAAGAGAATCCAAAGGAGAGGACCATCGTTTGATGACAAAGAGCTTGAAGCGATTCATTTTTTTTAGACAGTTGACTAGAGAGAGTGAGATGGCACTTCTTCTGAGGATTAAGAGAGAATGATAGATTTAAAGTTAGAGAAACTTTGGTTTGGAGAGGTTTTGGTGAGATTATCCATTGAACGGGTTTTTGTCATGGTATAGAAAATGGAGATGGATGAGTATACAAAGGGTGGAGAGAAAAGTGAAAAAATAGAGTTAAGAAAGGATATACATGGGTTAGGGTTGGAGATGAAAAGGCGGAGGAGTATTGGGAAGTGAGAGGGTACAGAGATGGTAATGATGATGGAAGAGAAAAAAGTGGCGTGTAAAGAGGGATGTTTGAAAGGAAAGGACGGGGAGTCAGAGAGTAGTTGACGATTTTTGTGCCAAACACAAGAGTTTTTGAAATCCTTAGAGATTTGGTAAAATATAAAGTACCAATTTTTTCTTAAAATAAAATCTTTCAAAAAATATTAAATGAAAATTTTATTTTAGAAGACAAAATCATTCCTAATGAAGATAAAAACATTAAAAAAATCGACAAGCTAAATTTCAAAGTCAGTAAAATAAAATAATCACTTACTACTAGATTTCAAATAAAATAATGCTTTAGAATATATGAAAAGACTAAAATCACTGGAGCAGTTACACATTACAGACATGAATTCAAAAGACATATTAAAAACAAGCAAATGACCCATAAATCATAGCAACTCCCATTGGCTATGTTTTCAGCTTCAATTTGTTGGCGAGTCAACTAAGGTTTTATTCTTGCTGAGTCATGGACTTAGGGAACCACCCATACCATAAAAAATTTCATCAGAATAGCAAAATTCTCATAAAACAATGTTAGAACTATCAGGAATAATATTATCAACATAAAACCGTACAAGAATAAGATTTGAATTTATTTCTATGATATCATAATTGTATCAAATTTACCTTTTTGAAAATTATCATTTCGTAAGAAAGTAATCAATCTCTCATACCAAGCTTTTAGATTTTGTTTGAGGTCGTAGAGTGCTTTTGGTAAAAAACATGATTTGGATATGACGAATCTTCAAATCCAAAGGGTTGTTTTACAAGAACTTCCTCATGGATAAATCCATTTAAGAAGGTTTTTTTTACGTTCATTTGAAACAACTCAAAAAAATTGAAAGTCGCAAAAGCCAAAAAAATTCGTATTGACTCCAACCTTGCCACGGGGGCAAAGGTCTCTTTATAATCATACCTTCTTGCTGGGAGTGGCATTAAGATACAAATCTGGTTTTATTTCTTATAACCTTAACTTCTTTATTCAACTTATTTTTGTAGACCCACCTGATTCCAAACTATGGAAGTCGACTCTAGGGGAGATGTACTTGACTTGTCTTATGATGACTCAAAGATTGTGTTTTTACTTTCTTTAGATTGTAGATTACCCACCTTTTCTTCATTATCACTCAAACTTGTAGGAAAGTGATTAGATTCATCAAATATAATATGCATAGGTTCCTCAACACAACAAATTTCTTTTATTAAAGGCCTATAAGCACGACTAGTGGGAGAGTACCCAAGAAAAATACCTTTGTCACTTCGTGGATCAGATTTTCCAAGTTATTCTTACCATTATTGTGAATAAAAAATTTATAACCAAAAGGATAGAAATAGCTAATGTTAGGATTCTTTCCTCTTTAGAGTTCTTAAGATATTTTCTATAGAATATGTCTGATCAGGCACCTATTGATGACATGACATACGGTACTTACTACTTCTTCCCAAAAATAAACCAAGAGATTATGTTTTAACACCAAGATCCTGGTAGTTTTCTAAAAAGATTGATTTTTTTTTCTTTACTACACCATTCTTATCATTCACCAATAAGAGAGATACTATTGTTGTTATGTTTGATGAACCAGTTTTCAGTTTGAAGGAAATTCCAAACCTGTCAACACACAGATAACTGATATTGATTGAGTTGTATTTGAGTTCGTCTATCAAATATTTAATAGATTCGTATAAGAAGCTGAGCTTTATTGAGCTGACTCTGCTGACGTTGTCTCTGGCATTGTTAGTGAATTTTACTGATCCTCTACCAACATTATTTAAAGAAGAACTTTCTTTCTTTCTGATCATGTATCTACAATATCCACCATTAAGGCCCTAATTTCCTTTTTATATATTTTACGTACATGTTCCTGCAAAATAAGAAGATTAATTCTGCTTGGGTACCCAAGTATTCTTAGGTCCTTATGGGTTAGAGATGTTTACTTTAGGATTCCAAACCCACATGCTACCAGGCTTGTTCCTACAACTGTAGGATTGGTGCTCTTTCTTTCTACAGACAAAACAAATAGGTCCTCGAGAGAAGAAATGGGTCTTGGCTAATTTAAATGATCCTGGTGAGGAATTTTAATTATTTTTAAAGGAATTTGATCTTAAAAAAACTGTGGCTTAGGGATTTCTTAAAACTTTTTAATCTTATTTTTACATTATCGAGCTCTTCATGAAGCAAGTCAATTTTAATTTGACATGTTTGGATTTCTATTTGATAGTTTCTTTGTTACTCTTTGAGTTTTTTTTTTAAAATCATACTTCATAACTTTTCTTCTCTTGAGAGAGTTTATTATCTTCATTTATGACTTTTTGAAGCTCGTCGATTATCATATCTAAATTAGATTCAAGAATATTACAGTTATGACAGTCGTGTGGTCTTACCTCGCTAGACTCACATGTTGCCATGAAGCACATATTGGCAGCCTCTACTTCTTCTTCTTTTTTAGTTTTATCTTCATCACTCCAGGCTCTAAATTTTTTATTCTTCCTAGGTGTTCTTCTTTTTAGTTCAAGGTAGTTTTGTTTGAAGTGGCCAGGCCTTCCACAGTAGTAGCAACGATCATTGTTTCTAGTAGTCATTATTTTTTTCTTCTTAGGATCTTTGTTGTCTCTATCTCATGATCTTCTTTACTCTAAGGTTAATGAGGTTTATTCCTTTGCTCTTAGCATTTTTCAAAATGTCCTCTTCTACAATTAGAGCAGCGTTGAAGGCTACTGGTTTCTTTTTTTCCTCCTTGTGGTACCTATTGATATAATTGCTTTCATATGCAATGAGGTTACCTCGTAGTTCATCATATGTCATGTTGTGTAGATCTCTATCTTCCATAATGGTAGCCTTAGTTTCTAAAATATTTGGAAGACTTTGGACCAACTTCTGAACTTGTACTCTCTATGGGTAGATCATTCCCAGTGATTTCAGTTCGCATATGATCATATTGAATATGGCAAACATTGTTTTAATGTTCTCATTCTCTTCCATTTTGAACATCTCATATTCATTGACCACGACAACGATCTTTGACTTTTTAACTTTTGTGGTTCCTTCATAGGTTACCTCCAATTTGTCCTACATTTCTTTTGCGGTTTTACAAGTTGATATCTTATCATATTCTTCTCCACTAATTGCATATAGAAGTAAACTTATAGAAAGTGCATTAGTTTAGATTACCTCTTGTTGTTCCATGGTGACCTCAAAACGTTCCTGGTTTTCTATGTCTGCACTGTTGGATTCTTGGTCCTTTTCCTTCTTCTTTTTTTAAGTTATGGAATTGGATTTGGAACCTTCTTGATGATGAACCAGTCTTAGAAGTCATTTAATTAGAAAAAGATTCTAAATCTATTTTTTAGTATGAGTAGTGTTGTCCATTGAAGTATGGCAGCTTATGGAGGAGTGACCATCTTAAAGAAGAGCACTAGGAATTCGATAATTTGCCATTTGATCTTTGCTCACTTGCAGTTAAGAAATACTGTTGGTAAGACCTACTCTATACCAATTAAAATTCAAGAAGGGGGTGAATTAAATATTTTCTATGAGTCGACTACTGACTCTTCACAGTTGAATCGCCTGCAGATCAGTATATGTCACCTGACATATTAGATTTAAAACAATTAAGAAAATAAATAATCAAACATAAAGTAAAGACACCGAGATTTATCCTGATTTGAAACACTAATATGGTGCCTACTTCCAGTCCCTTTGGGTTTCAAAGTTTCCTTAGATCATTCAATGTCGGGCTCAAGTACAATGATGAGAAACAAATTCTAAAGACTTATTTTTTTCTTCAGATCTTGTGACACAACTTCAGTTGATGTTACAAAGTTGACTTGATCCTACTCTTTATATAACAATCGCAAACTAAAAGTTACAAAGCCTTGTGAGACTAAGATGCAGACACTTTGATATTCATCTTTGAAGTTGCATAACCCGTGTCCATCTTCAGTCTTCTTCTTTTATAGTCTTCAGCTGCTACTCTTCATAAGGTAACTCAAACGATTTCTTCTCAATCAAGGATTTTAATTGATTTCTTGATTGAGAAATGTAGCCGTATGATAAGTTCATATCAGATATATCCATATACGGCTTTTATTCAAGTCCATATCAAATATGTCTGTGATCTTTTCTTCTTTTTACTTTATTGTGATTGACTTGATTTTCTATGATTCTCAGGACAGAGATCTTCATGATTGATCTAATTTACTGTGATTATCGGAACTAATATTCTCTTTCCATTTGTTCTTATTTTGATTAATTTGCTTGGATGCAGCTGATCATGATTTGATTTCCTTCCATTCCTACAATCGGCTTCCTTACTTGCTTTTTTTATCTTTCCATCACTAGCAGTATTCCAATATCCTTCAAGGATTTACGCATATCCTACAAAAATTCACTTGTTAGTTTGTCATTATTAAAACGTAAATTTAGGAGGCTAACACTTATTATATTAGAAGCTCTTGTATTGATTCTACCACATTTTTGAAATGTCTTGTACATATTAGTCTTTTATAATAATTATTTGCTATCTTCGTTCATTTATCTTGATAGTCTATTGATAACAGCTACGGACTATAGGTTTGGCTTTCCTACTGGTGGGTTATAGTAGGTGCCATAATGACATAAGGAATTAGGTCATTACAACGAGGCCACATGAGAGGTAGAATATGTATTTTAGTGGTGGATGATGTAGAAACTCTCATAGTGATTTTTAAAAACTTTTATATTTTGACTATTTTACCCCTTCTTGTAGTTGTTTCATGGTATTTGTGGATTATGGGAGTGGGTGGCATGATTTTCGAGCTGTTTCAGTTGATATTTAAGTGATTTTTTTATTTTGGAAGGATTTAAATTGAAATGATTATCTTTGGTCAATACTCGGAGATCTGAGCGTCATATGAGAATAGCGTCTATTCCTCAGCTTTGAAACATCAATTTTGGGTTATTAGCACAGATGATTTTGGTCTTAAGAGTTTGCATGTGTTTTTGAGCATTTAGTTGGAAAGTTGGAAAACTCAGCCTATAATTGACACCAATCAATATTTGGTGATAACAACCTCCTGTGGTGATTTTGACAAATCCACTGAGTCTGAACTATTGAAATTAGCCTGATAGTGAAGTCGAATTATTTTATGGGGTATTGAATGAACCTCGAGAGTTTGTTTGAAACATGAATTTTTTTATTCTTCTTCATGAAGATTTTGTATCTTCTATTTATATGTTCATGTTTCTTTAATCTTTGATTTTTATGTAACATTTTGATCATAACAATTGGGACAAACAGAAATTGCAATTTTTATTGAACACTTTTGTTTGTCAATTTTGTTTTGATGTTGATTTTGATAATCCCAATTTTATTGCTATAGTAGATTTTTATTGTGTTTTCTAACTAAGACTTAGATTTGTCAATTTTGTTTTGATGTTTGTATTCCAATTTCCATTTTTTCCCCTTAACTATATTACCATTTCTTGCTCTATTTTTTTGACTTTTTTTGGTTAATTTAATTCTAGTTTTTTTCCCAAATTTTTATTGTAGTCATAATTTTTTTTAGGCATACATCATGTTATTGATTTTGGCAACTTTTCTTGTTCAATATATTTTTTTCTAATGCTTAAAATATAATTTCTTTTTGTGTTAATCTAAAAATCCATCAAATCTGTCAAGATTTGAGCATAATTATTTCTTAAATATCTTTTAATGTTTAATTGTTTTCTCTAATTTTTCATACAATTTGTCACCTCCATGATGTTGTTTATAAAGATCAATGATTTGGGTCAATCCCACTGAGATTCAGGTAGTTCCCAAACGACCACTATTCCTAATACTATCATCCCCATCCAAAATTCTTCATTTAAAATCCTTTTTCAACTTTCTGTTTTGTTTTAAAAGTATTTCTATGTTCTACAATCACCACAAGTCATCATATGTTCACATATGCTGCTTCTGGTGGTTATTTCTTTGAGGAAATTAATTTCTATCTTTGATTTGTGTATTTTGTGTTTGTTAAAATTATAATTTTTCTATGTTTTCACTTATGGTTGAATATTTTAAAGGAGAAAATTTTAGATTGCATTTCGTTTAATTTCTGTCTTTGTGTCACAATTCAAACCCGTCAGAAGTAGCACCCACACTAACCCTCCGGTGGGAAAACCACCTACCCCAAATCATTAACCAAGCATTAGATGAAATGAAAAACCATTAACCCCGAGGACCCAAAGGTCATTTGTACCAAAACTCTCAAAAGGAGTGTCAAAAAGGGTATGCAACCTCGAAAACTATGAATGTTCATAAGTCTAGAAAAAGGGGCTTGAAAACATCAACAGAAGAATCCATGGTAGTTTGAAAGATGCTTCTTATCCTTGAATTTGAATCAACCATTTAAATCATAACTTAGGTCTCGTAGTAGCCATTGGAAGTGTGCAAAAACCGAATTAACTGATAAGTTGAATAAAAAAATTGTTATTGGATTGTTGAAATTGGGTTATTGGGTCAATGATTTTTAAATTATTTTAGGAATTTATTTATTGAAATATTTGTTCGCTTTTCAGTTTTAAGGTTTTAGTTAACAGTTAAATTGATAACTCAATAAGACTATATGAAAATTATTTTTTATCCCTAGTTATATAACAGTAGATTTATATTTTAAACTAGTTTAGGTGTACGGGTCTTGTGTGTGTACCTTACTTTTAATGAGTTCAAATATTACATTAAATAGGATATTTGTTTAAATAATAAAGATAAATATAATAATTAAATTTAATATCTTTTGAGTATGTAAAGATGGAGAATTTATTTATTAAACCTAATCCTTACCAAAAATATTTTTAAAAGTCGATCGACATTCATCTAACATTTGTAAATTACAACAAAATAATACAATGATAGAGACATCAAAATAATACAATTAAATCTAATCTTTACACACAAAATTTTGTTCAAAGTCGACCACCACTCATCTAACACCTGTAAACAATAGCAAAATAATACAATAATAGAGATATCAAAATAATACAACTAAACATAACCTTTTCATAAAAAAGATCCTTCAAAGCATACGAAGAAGCATCCACGATCTACACATACAATCGAATCAAGTTAGATGAGCATCAATTATATTCTCTCAATAGGCAAATCGGTTTGTTCTGTAGTTTAACGTACATCTCAATATTTATAGAAGTATTTCCTTAATAGAGTCCTAATTTAGGAGTATTTTTCTAATTGAACAGTACAAAGTAAAATATTAGTTAATTCTCCTACCATATATTTTAGGAGTTCCATATATTTTAGGAAGTCTAGTTAATATAATTAAAATAATTAAATAATAAATTAAAAAAATAGTGGAAAGACAGTTTTGTCTAAAGAACAGTCTTTTAATGAAGGATAAAAAGTTCAAATCACTTTTCTAAGGGTCTTTGCACTTTTAAGATATTATAGATTATAGATGCATACCCTATTGTTTTCTGCATTTCATAGTTGTTGTCTTTGTGTTGTTCTTTTCTTTATAAACGGTTGGCTTGTTGGTGTCCACCCATTAATATAAACTACAAACCTACATTGATTTCCTTTCTTGAGATATCTCTATCAGTTGTTACTGCATTCAAGTTCACTTCTTTACCAAAAAGAAAATATGTTTGTTTTAGAAATAATGTATTTGAATTTGCTTCTACTTGTACTTTGTGCATGTTTTTTTGCATGAAGGTAGTGTGTGTATGTATATATATATATATATATATATATATATATATATTAAAATAGAAAGAGAAGGAGAAAAAATAAAAGATGCATTTTTGTATTGGTTAAACGGATAAATCAAACTATTAAGGACCAAAATCGACAAACCAAAAACCGATACTAAATATCTTACTACTTTAGTTATTGATTTAGCGTGTTAAAAAACCAAAAATTGATAAATCAAATCGATAATAGATAAAATCAAAAAATAAAAATGACTAATGCACACACTAACTAAACATTCTCTACACTCAATAAATGTGTAGTATCAACACACAAGAAAAGAAAAGTGTACTTGTAGGGTGATTTGTTAAAATGAGTGTATTTCAATGTGTTTTGATACAACCAGTCATTGAATGTCCACATATGTTGCTTCTGGTGGTTATTTGTTTTGTTCAAATATACACGCAAGTGTATGCGGTCATACAAGTAATATAGGATTGAGAGTCTAGATATCGTACCACAGGGACTTGTTTGTAACACCCCACATTTTAGGCTTGACATTGAACCATCGTTCCTGCGTGTATAAAATCTAATCCCATGATTTGTATTTGAATAAATGTTTCATGATTTTTATCCTAGTGTGTGAAGTAGTTATGAGGTAAAAATGTTCGTAGTAATCACTTAGAGCAAAGTTGAGCTTAGAGCCTTTGATTCGGCCAAACTTTAATATTCAATTCTTTGAACGTGTATAACTTTTGACATATGCAAAATTTTACAGATCAATACCTAGCAAATTATATATAATTGAATTAGGTTTCTAACGATACCAATTTCGCCTTAATCCGATACTTGAGCGAAAAGTTATAAGCAATATCGTGGGAAACAGTAAGGGTCCGTAATAGCCCAGCGCCGTGAGGGCTATCCCCTTGTAATAGGAGTCACGTCGCAAGGGATATTCTCTCAAAATATGGGTCAAGCCATGAGGGATATTCCCCCACTATTCCATCTTCCTATGGGCCAAGGGGTAATTTGGTCCTTTCCCCTCAACCCCAATCATCCAAAACACGATTTGTAACACTTTTAGGGGCATTATTTACCCATTAACCTTACAAATAGTCACAATTAATCCTTTCTCTTCCCAAGAACAAAACTCAAGATTATTCTCATAAGAACACAAGGATTTAAGTTTCGATTTCAAGGTTTGTTCAAGAATTCGTTCAACTAAGGTATGTAGGGTATTCATTAGTGAGTCCCTTTCACCCATTAAGCCCAAAAACCGTCTCTTTGATTAAAGTAAAAAAAATTTCTTCATTATAGAATTTTTCACATGTTCAAGATGAATTCAATCCATCCTTTTTCTTAGAATATTGACTCAATCTATGTCCTCATATGACCCCATGAAAAATTAGGTTATTTCATGCTTTAAATTTCAAGTTCCCATGTCATATCAAGTGATTTCATGTTACAATATCAAATTATGCATTAAACCATGTAGATATGTTTCCCTCTCTTGTTTAACACATTTTCATGTTCAAAATTCATGTTTCTTACCTATTTATTAAAATGTCTTATGTTTTTGGGTCTTTGAATTCTGATTTCATACCACTTTTAAGCATTGTTATCGCATTTTTCTAATCATTCAATGCTGGTGGGTTATGAACATCTGATACCTATATGTCTTTACATTGTTTTCATTTTCAAGAAATAAATTAGTTAGACCATGATTATTTTATTTTATTACCACCTTCATGATATTATATTTATTCTGAGAATTTACCAGTACCATTCCATGTCATGTTAAGCAACTGATAATACAAAAGTCTTTCAGTTGGGAGTAACACTTAGCACCGAGTGAACAAAGGAATGATGACTCCCTCGTCAGTAGAGGCATGGGTCGTTAGTATCAGTCCATATGTTCTAGACCTATGATGCCACCATAGATTATAAGGGGTCCCCCATCAGTAGAGGCATGACACCCTCGTCCTTCGGGACATCAGCCTTGTGGATCCACATCATCATCCATATGTTTGTACCCTTGGCAAGGTACCAATACACTTTCAACTGGGGTTACAGGTTAGACCCCAATAGCTTAGATTGGGGCATGTTGGATGTAGTTAGCTCCCACAGTCTCAGTTTTGTATCCATACTAGATCAATTCAGGCTTACTTGATCAAGTATACATACTTCAGTTACCGAATCATGTTATTATGGTGATTTAGTCACTCAGAATTACAGGTTATTTCAGTTTAGATTTATGCTTGGTCTTGTATTCTGAAGTTTACTTATTCATGCATCCATATTCAGTTACTATATGTATTTCAGTCGGTCTTTATCTTACGAACCAGTACATTCAAAGTACTGATCGTATACTCTTCTCTTGTGCTATGTTTCTTGTAATATAGGTTCGGACACTCAGTTTCCGACCGTTCATAGACCGTCCAACATCACCCAGTAGCAGTAGTGGTGAGTCCTTCTCCATCGAGGACATGATGTTCTTTACCATTATTTCAGTACTTTTTTATGCTCAGCCAGTTGGAGTAAGTTGGGGATTTTCCCCATCAAATCCTTATGGTTCTTAGAGGATTTCATACAGTTAGACAGCCAGTTAGTTTTTAGATTTATCAGTTATTTTAGACAGACAGTCTAGTTTCTAATGTCTATCAGATACTTCAGGATATCTTTTATATATTTCAGTACTCAAATTGATAGTGCATTATTGGTTTATTTTCCGCACATGTTACATTACTATCATTTCATTCAGTGCTCACAACAAGTATCAGTTCATGTGTTAGCTTGGGGTCACTTGTGGCTTTAAGCACCGTGTCGCAAGTAGGGGGTAGTCTTAGGTCGTGACATTGTTGATTGACTATTTTTCTAAATTAAAGTAACCTTTATTGTTTATTCAAGAAGTAAATTCCAAAATATAAATTTAAGAATGAACTAAACTAAAAATAAAAAAATAACTAATGACCAATTAACCCAATAAAGAATGGATTTTTACGCAATCGATGAAAGAATCAATCAAGGATTATGGATTCGCTAACAATCATGTAAAGTATCAATTTCATCAACTTATTTGATTATCTAATTGTTGATATGGGGCTGATTATATGATCATGATCTTCTGAGACTCTAATTGTTTATCCGAATTTACCTCACAACTACATCGCTGAGCAAAAATGTGATAACCCAATCCGAATTCATTTATATATCTTTCCATTTTGTAACCAAGTAAGACAATCTAGGTATATTCCTATCCTAACTACAAAAAAATTCTTTATATTACTAAAGTAAAGATCTTACTCCCTATATTCTTCGTTTTATCTCATAGATTCTCCTTTCGGGTTCACAATAAGAATATAGATTTATTTTAATGGTAGCTAAGCATTAAAATAGTAAGCACAACAATATAAGAACAACTATTCTGATAATAAAATAAACCAAATCAAGTAATTACTAAACAACATCTCGTCAACTACCATAATCCTAGAATGAGAAGTTTAACTCCACATTGACATGGAGCGATTACAAAAATTCATCCAAAGAAATACGTAAAAATAAATAATAAAGAAGAAGAAAAGATGAAAACAATTTTATCCAAACTTTGCGACGGATTTTAGCTCACTCTAGTTCAAAAGTTATGTAAAAACTGATTTTATGGAATATTTATAGGTGTAAAGAAAACCCCAAATAAAATAACTAAGTCCAAAATAGATTAGGAAAAATACTAAACAAAGTGTTCGCCGCCTAAGCATACAGGCGTACTTCAATTGTAATTTGAATTGGACACTTTTGAATATTTTATTAAATTTATTCCATTAAACTGTCTGCTTGATTTTCATTTATAATCTTCCATTTTTAATTTATTCTAGTATCAAATCTCTTCATCCTCACATTATCTTAATCCTATGCATTAAAATATAATATTAAGCACAATTCATAAAATCAATTCTCAAAAAAGACAAATAAAATTACTAAATATGAGGTAAATAATGACTAAGAATGTATAATTTTGACCTAACATCACCACCATACACTTAGAATCTTGCTCGTCCTTGAGCAACAATAAATCTCATCACAACAAATCAAGATTGGAACACCACTATTTTGATTAATAGAAACAATTAGACTATATCTCAATTCAAAACGTCAAGTACACTTCCCAATCATTATGTAAAAGATACAAACAAAAAGAAAATCTCTAACCTCCTAACTCAAAGACGGACTCTAAACATCAAATATAAGCTCCCTCGCCTACTCATATCAAAGAAAGCTAATATCATCACCTATCTATCATGAAACAAGTGCCCTCAATAGAAAAAAAAATAATCCACACACTTAATTCAAAAGATTGAATATAATTTAAGGACTTATCATCAAAGAACAACTCTCACACTCAAAAAATAATTCCTATGTATGCACAAAGAACCATAAGGTTACCCATTATTTACATCTTTACTAATTAAGTATGCCCGAATAAAATAAAATAGGACTTTGACGGGTTGTAATGTTGGCTAGGGGACAGATAGGAAAACTATATAATAGTGATTTAAACTTCCCTAAGCACTTTTCACTTTTTGACTTCATCATCCATTATTTTCTCCTCTTTATCTTCAGCCCTCTCATCAACTATTATTTTGACACGACCAAACCAGGGGCCTTGTCATAGTGGGCATCTCAAGTCTAGCTAGGAATGGAGACTACCCCCGGAACCCAACCCAATCATCCATCATATACCTTGAGTCGGATGAAATCCGAACATATAACAAGATAGTGTGTAATTACATTAATCCAGAATCTGCGATAGGTCTATGAATGAGACCGACCGAAATGATCCCAACCATTCCAAATCCAAACGATAACCATACCCAAACAAAACTATAATCAAAAACCAAAACAATAACCAAACCAAGTTCCATAACATAATATAAAAGGATGGAACAACCAACAATATTATCAATCGGTATCAGCCCCAATATCAATGCCAATACTAAGGCTGACAACAATACCAATCCCGATCATACAACCCATAGTAGTTTCACAAAAGCTTCTAACCAAAAGAAAAGCAATATCCAATTGAGACATGCCCCCAACCATAGCCGAACCCAATATCCATAAAGAAATCAAAGTATATAAAAATGTCCAAAACACTAAATGGAGACTTTTGAAAAGATAGAAGCTCACCACTTCAATCCAAAGTTGATCCCAAAATTCGATAACTATGCAAGATGAGTAGAATGGCCAGTTCCTATATCGTGTGGGGATATAGCTGCCTGAAGACGAGTTAGCGGGTGAGCGCTAGCATGAACTCAGGATAAGGATAAAATAATGCCATCTAGTAAAACCAAGTAAACCAACCATATGAATACAACCATACATATATATATAACTATGTCGGGAAAATGAACAAGTTTTAGCATGTATTTGAAATTATTAACCTGGGTATGTGTAGCTTAACCGTCCTTACCACTCATGGGCTATTTGGGTCTAGTTTAACCCCCTAAATGGGCCCTAATGAGTGTAGCTGCACGAATTAGAGATGCCATAAGAGTAGGGAATTCCCAAGTACCATTTGCTCTCCATGATACACATGTACAGTGTAGTTAGAGAATTACCGTGTACCTCATAGTATCATATAAGGTCTTCATGACCTACTCCTCATGTCGGTAAACATGAGTTTTCAATGTTCATCCATTTGACTCCCACCTTTACGGTTATCTATCACACCCCGCCATATTGCCCAATTAAAACCAATTCTAACTAATCCAAACCATTATTATTAATTGAGGCTACAGATAATGGTATCGTCATATCGACTATAACCAGCAATTATTGTCCATATACAAACCTTTTAAGGTAAAGAAATTCCTGTGTACCTATTTACCAAGTGAACTTGGGGGAGTCCCATGTACCCCACAAGTTTTCCATTATTATGTTTGCTTGGGGGAGTCCCATGTACCCCACAAGTGTTCATTAACATATTTACTTGGGGGATTCCATCGTATCCCACAAGGAGTTGAATTAACCATAACCATGACCACCAAACAATTCCATTTAACCATTCCAAAACATTTAAACTATGTATACCATTTAGGGTTCCATTACCAAACCATAAAATGCAATAGTTCCATTAAAAGGTCTAAATATAGTAAAAGCATTCTCATAAGCATTTTATCAAACATATTGGAGGCATAGTGTTTTCAAAACCAAAATTAAATACCAATTAACCATTCCCATGCAACCAAGTGTCCAAAGCACCTTTAAAACATGTAATTACATAATTAAAACATGAAAAACCCATAACCAAACCAGTATAACCAAAAAAAACCCAATACATATTTGAAAACTCAAAACTATATAATAATTAACTAACAATGAGGGAAGGATTACCTACCTTAAATTTGAAGATAATGGAGAGAAATCACCAACACAATCCCTAAATTAATCCTTAAGATGAAACCCTAGCTTCCTTTGCCCAAGAACTTGAGAAAGGATTAGAGAGTGTTTTCTAAGTGTTAATGAATAGATTAATATGGAAAATAACCTCCCAAGTATGTTAAAAGTCGTGGAGCCTTAATAGGATAAATGGGGAAATATCTAGATTGCCCTTACTTAAACTGCATAAAATTCCCATGGGGGGGGGGGGGGGGTTACGACTAACCATACCAGTCTTACCCTCCAATATAAGTTGTACCTACCACTCGTACCTTAGGCCTCCCTCTTTGACCTAACATTGTCCAAGGTACAACTTACCCAAACCAAGTCATACTCAAAGCATACGACTAGTACCCTTGACTCATACCCTTGGCAGAATAAAATCATAGGAGATTTGAATACTGTCCACCATATGAGTCTATGGTATGACTCGTACCCTGTCTTATGGCTCATGGTATGAAACTCGTACTCAAATCCAACTTAAGTTTACACGTCTAAGATTAAGTAAAGGAAATAACTAAACCGAACAAACCTTATCCATAAATATGACTCATACCACCTAAGTAGAATCCATTCTTGAAACTAAATTCAGCCTACCAACCAATACTGGTCATCATATGACCAACCCATACCACTCGTACCCTAGTGTACGACTCATTCCCCCTACTCATAACTTGACCAAAAACTAGAAATCGAGGAAATTTTCTAAGCGTAAACAATATAGGTTGTTATAGTCTCCCACACTTGGAACATTCGTCCAAGAATGATGGACAATGTAGGGTAAACACAAACATGATTTATTTGTATTATCTAACATCAATCCAACCTTTAACGAAGTTAGAAAATAAAGATGCAAAGATATTAATTTTTCCTTTAACAATGTTTGAAAACAAAAGTATGTTGAAGAACACATACCTTCCTCATGAATCCCAGGAGCAAAAAGTAGATGCGGATTCTTGGACTTCACATCCTTTTTCGTTGCCCATGTATCCTTTTTCACATTGTGGTTCCACCATAAACCTTAACTGAGGCCACATCCTTGGTCCGTAACCGATGAACCTACCTATCCAAAATCTCAATTGGGACCTCTTTCTAAAATAGAGATTCTGAGATACCCAATCCATCCAAAAGAACAACCGAAGAAGGATCACAATGCACTTCCTCAACATAGAGGCGTGAAATACCATATGAATGGAGCTCAAACCAGAAGACAACTCCTATTCATAAACCACATTACCAACCCTCTACAAAATCATATAAGGACCAAAAAATCAGGGACTAAGCTTTCCCTTCTTACCAAACTGGATTACTTCCTTCATGGGAGATATCTTTAGGAATACCTTATCCCTAACCTCTAACTCTGTCTCTATGCCTCACATCCATATTGAATTTTGGCGACTATAGGAAGCCTTAAGCCTATCCCGAATCCCCTTTACCTCTTTTATGTCCTGATAAACCACATTTGGACCGAATATAACTGCCTCACCAAGCTCAAACCAACCAATAGGAGATCTACACCTCCTACCATACAATGCCTCAAAAAGGGCCATACCAATAACAGAATGATAGCTATTATTGTAAGCAAACTCTACTAATGGTAGATGTTCAACTCAGCTACCACTATAATCAACCATGCATGCCTGAAGCATATCCTTTAATGTCTGAATAGTCCTTTCTACCTGCCCATCCATCTGACCATAGAAAGCAGTACTCAAACTAACCTTAGTCCCCAATCCCTTCTGAAAAGACCGCTAGAATTGAGATGAAAATTGTGCACCCTGATAAGAAATAATCAAAATAGGTACCCTATGCAACTATACAATCTAATCAATATACAACCTCGTATAATTCTCCATCGAAAAGCTAGTCTGCACTGGCAAGAAGTAAGCGGACTTGGTCATCCTATCCACGATAACCCAAATCGTATCAAATTAATTTTGAGACTGAGGAAAACTGATAATGAAATCCATATTAATTAGCTCTCATTTCCATTCAAGCAAATCAACTTCTTGATATAACCCACCAGGCCTCATGTTCTCGACTTTGACTTGTTGGCACATCAAGTATTTGGCCACAAAATCAGCCATATCCTTTTTAATTTGACTCCACCAATACATATATTTGAGATCACGATATATTTTTCTTGAACCAAGATAAACAATATAGCACAATTCATGCGCCTTATTCAAAATCCTTTGTCGCAAATCATTGACATTAGGAACACACAGCCTCCCTTGGTATCGTAAAGTACCATTGCCACTGATCTCAAAGACCATTACCTTTTGCATACCAACATCTCTCTTGATTTTCATCAAGACAAGATCGGATAGCCCAAAGGACTATCAACACACCAAAATGGGATAAAGAACACCAAAATCAGCAAGCACACTAAAGGAAAAACACCACATAGAGAAAGGGGATGAGAAGAATTGCTTGAAATTAAAGATAGATAGAAAGACTCTTACTCCTATTAAATGATTAATAAAAGATGGTGTATCAAACCATCAATAACACCTCGCCGATAGAAGATCAAACCTTGCTTTTAGGTGGAACAAATGACTCACACTTCTTCAATCACATCTTTTTTGCCAAATGTTCAACACAAATAAAATCCATCAATTGTATTAAACTCTCAAATTTTGGTTTCTACCTAAACTAAGAGACTATGAACTATAACTGAAGAGAAATATCTCAATATTCTCCAAAGCTAATGAAAATACAAGCTAGATGTGTATTTATACTATTACATAACAATAACTAAATTGCCATTAATGAGGACTAAGAGGAGGCTCCCTTGGAGTGTGGTCTTTTGAAGTGTAAAGACCAATATGCCCTTAATGAATAGGCGCTTATGTGATGTAGAGATTCCTCCTTTTCTCTTCAATTTGATCAAGGCTTTGGAAAGGCTCCCAAAGGGTCTTCAAGAACTTGTAAAATTCAAAATTGAATCTTCTATAAGATTTTGAAATCCTTAAGATCTTTAGGCTTGTATTATCCTTTCCATCTTGAAAGGAATTTGTCCTCAAATTCACATCTTGCAAAACCAAAGAGGGAAAAAAACAAGAACACAATCCTCTTGGTAGGAGGGTTAGCATTAGTACAACTTCTACATCCCAAATGTATTCCAGGGTCAAATGGGAGTAGAAGACAAGGGGTTAAGCCGAGTTGACCTTCTCTTTTCTCTAGGCTACTAAGCTCACAAACATTCAAAGTATTACTCACAATTTTGACGTAAACAAGGTCACTATGAACAAGACTACTATCAAGAAACTTATTACACAAGTTCAAAGGACCATGTTCAATATCAAGACCATAAAAAACTAGCATCAATACTAACTTGAAAATTTTCAATCACACTATTCTCATGTTCAAGTAGTGAGCTAATCTTAGGGGCACATGGTTCATTATACATATTATGAGAACTAACAAGGAAAGAAACATACACACCTACATTAAGAAATCCTGAAACCACTTCATAGGGAGTCACATGAAAACAATTTAAACTCAAGGGGGCGTAGGGAATAGTATCACTACCTCGGTTTGGACTAGGAAAGTCCACTCTTTTGAAGCTTTCGGCCAAGGGTGTCTTGAGTCCATTTTCATGTGAAACCCCTTGTTGATTCTTCTTTGATAAGTCATGAACTTGAACCTGCAAATAAGAAGAATCAAGGCTAGGTAAAATGATAGCATTTGGGTTAGTGGGTAGCAAGGGTCCTTTAGGGACAAAATCCACAATCAAGCGTTTCTTTCCCTTTTCTACTTCACTACCTGCGGTTTCCCTTTCCCTTTCCTTCTTTTCTTCATATTTTTGTTGTACCTCAACATCAAACTTTTCTCCATCTTGAGGGTTGTCCTTATTTTCCTCGAATTCTAACTTATGGAGAAGAATTATTAGATTTTGTGAACTATAGGATCTTTGGACTTGAGGTGTTTGGACTTGTGAAGGTAAATCCTTTGGTCAAGTGAGTTTGGAACATGGTACTTTGGATTTTGAGGTAGCATTTGAGTACTAAGTCCCTTTTGTTGGACTTGGTTCAATTATTGGTGTAATAGTATTTGAACCTCTCGGGTTTGGGGACTTTGGACTTGATAGCTTGGGTTTTGTAGAGACTTTGGTGGACAAAGTGTATCAACTACTGCTTTCATTCTAATCATGTCACCCTTCATTGATCCAACATAACCTCTCATATCTCCCACATCCATTCTTACTTTTGCCAAATCACAAGATAAGGCATCAAACTGAGCCAACAAAACTCCCATAGCATCATTTCCCAAAGGTTAGGATGAAGAACCCTCAGGATCCATGGTTAAATGTACCTAATAAGAAGAAAAAAAACAGCAAAGGGAAACCTACAAAACGAGCAAACAAGTTAGTTCAAAATCCTCACCACACTCACACTCGAATCTCACCTCACACTTGGTCTCACAAGTATTGAAGACTTGGAAATACTAGGCAAGTGAATTGAGTGGTGAATAAGCCTTGGTTCGGAATTGATTTTTGTTTGATAAGAGTCAAATAAAATGATGCACGAACTTGAACCAACAAACTACTATGAATTAAAAATGATAAAAGCACACAAAAATCGAAGACACGAAAGAAACGAACTCTAGAATAATTACCAACCTAGTAGGTACTTACTAGTTTGCTAATTAGTGATAGACTTAACTCAGAAGAAATTAGAACGAAAGTTACAAACTAAGAAAATCTACTTAGGAACTCAATTTGGCCGATTGGCTAGTGATGAAGTGGCATTCAAAGATTGGACGTTGAGCTTCAAAAATTTATACTCCCAAAATGTAACTCTCGGCCTAACACTCCTTTGGAGAAGAAGGATGAAGATTTGAGGGGGAAATAACAAGTTTTGGAGCCCTTTTAAGCCTCTAATTGAAATTCAAAAACGATGGTCCCCCCTTTGTACTTGGATTGTACTTGAATTATTCCTTTTGTTTCCTCTTTCTTTTGGATGAATATGAATATTCCAAGGAATATTCCTTTACCAACACCAAGTACACTTTCTTTCTTCTCCTTTTTTGGATCAAACAACTCTTTGAATATTCTTCCTTAGCAAGACTTGATGAATATTGAAGATCAAACCATCAATCACACCTCATCAATAGAAGATCAAACCTTGCTCTTAGGTGGACCAAAGGACTCACACTTCCTTAATCACACCTTTCTTGCCAAATGTTCAACACAAATAAGATCCATCAATTATATTAAACTCTCAAATTTTGGTTTATACCTAAACTAAGAGACTATGAACTACAACTAAAGAGAAATCTCTCAATATTCTTCAAAGCTAATGAAAATACAAGCTAGAATATCTATTTATAATATTACATAACAATGACTAAATTGCCCTTAATGAGGCTTAGGAAGAGGCGCCCATGGAGTGTGGTATTTTGAAGTGTAAAGACCACTACTCCCTTAATGAATAGGTTCCTATGTGATGTAGAGATTCCTCCTTTTCTCTTCAATTTGCTCAAGGCTTTGAAAAGGCTCCCAAAGGGTGTCTTCAAGCACTTGCAAAATCCGAACTGGAATTTTCTACAAGCTCTTGAATTCCTTGAGCTCTTTAGGCTTCTATTAGGATCCAACATTTGCTTCTCCTTAATATCTGCACCAAAAGATAACCAAACCACTTCCTGCGCCATTACCCTACCATCTTTAGAGTCCAAGAGACGAACTCCAACATTAGCCAAGTTATGAATATCCTTCATTAATTCCCACTTCTCCTGATCCATATGAGCTAAACTCCCCATAGACAACCTGCTAAGAGCATTAGCAACCACGTCAGATTTACCTGGATGGTAGCGAAGACTCGTCCTTGAGAAGCTCCAACCAACTCCTCTGCCTGATATTTAGCTCCTTCTGAGTGAACACATACTGTAGACTCTTATGATAAAAAAAAAGATGTCCACATGCCCTCCATACAAATAATGACACCAGATTTTCAAAGCAAAAACCACCAGCAACAGCTCTAAGTCATGAGTAGAAAAATTCTTCTCATGCACCTTCAATTATCTGGAATCATTGGCTATAACCTTCCCATGTGGCATGAAGACGCAACCAAAACCTACCCGAGATGCCTCATAATAAACCACAAACCCCTTATTACCTTCAGGCAATGTAAAAATCGGAGTCAAAGTTGGCTTAAACTTAAGCTTCTCAAAATTCCCTTCACACGCATCCGACCAATAAAACTTCACCTTCTTCTGAGTCAACTTAGTCAAAAGGGCAGCTATCGTCAAGAAAATTTCCATAAATTGCCTATAACACCCTGCCAAATCCAAGAAGCTTCAAATATCGGTTGGAGTCGTGGGTCTAGGACACCTTTTAATAACAACCACATTTAGCGAAGTACCATGATCCCATTACTAGAAATAATATTTCCCAAGAAATTTACAGCGTTTAACCAAAACTCACACTTGGAGAACTTGGCATACGATTGTTGCTCTTTCAAGGTCTGCAACACCACACGGAGGTGATTGGCATGACCTACCTCACTTTTAAAATACACCAAGATGTTATCAATAAATACAATGAAAAAAAAATCCAAGAACTGCCTGAAAACCCCATTCATCACATCCACATATGTCATTGGGGCATTAGTCAAATCAAATGACATAACCAAGAACTCAAAGTGCCCATACCAAGTATGAAAAGTCATCTTAGGGATATCCACCTCCCTAATCTTAAGCTGATGATACCCAGACCAAAGTTTTATCTTAGAAGAGAAATTGGCACCTTACAACTAATCAAACAAGTCATTTATCCTAGGAAGAGGATACTTGTTCTTAATCGTTACCTTATTCAATTGTCGATAGTGAATGCACATTCGAAGGGAACCATCCTTCTTGTGCACAAATAATATCAGTGCACCCCACGGGGTTACACTAGAGTGAATAAACCCCTTATCTAAAAGATCCTTAAGTTTCTCCTTGAGTTTCCTCAATTCAGCCGGAGCTATTCTATAAAGAGGAATAAATATTAGAGGAGTATCTGAAAACAAATCAATACCAAACTCAATCTCCCTATTCGGAGGAACGCCAAGAATATTATCCAGAAATACCTCAGGAAATTCATTCACCACTAGAACCGAATATAAAGAAGGAACCTAAAAACAACCTTACAAGGCTAACAATCTAAGGATGCATAACAAGAGTGTAACTAATCCATCCCCAGAAAACATTGAAATCCACCATATCGAGCTTAGAAAAATCCACCAAATTTTTTCTACTACCAACAGAAATTACACAACCCTATAGACTCTTTTAGCAAAACCGAGTCACCTACTAGGGTAAAAATACAAAAAGGATACGAAATAACCTCAGCATCAAAACCAAAATACACAGCCACAAATAGGGTCACATAAGAAAGAATGGACCCCAGATCAATCAAGCAATACACATACAAGAAAAGAGCTATAATGTACCAGTCACAATATCAGGTGATGCCTAAGAATCTTTTTGAGATGTCAGAGCATATATCCTATTCCAAACAGCTCTGTCACCAAAAGCAGGAGCAGATGCCGAAGCCGCACCACTAGGTTCAGGAGTAGAAGATGAAGCAACTAGAGGTTTGACCGCACCCGAAGCATCCTTACCAACCAGACAATTTCTAAGTATATGGCCTAGCTAACCATATTTAAAACACTTGTCCCTCCCTTCATCATTAAAAGGTTATGAAAAATTCAACTATGCCTCGCTCGCTGAGATTGGGTACCCTTTGCCAGAAAATTATCACCACCTTACTGATGCCTATCACTTGAAGGCTTTGGGCAAGGAGCACTAGGTTTAGAGAAGGAACCAAAACTCCCCCACTTCTTGTTTTGCTAGTTACTGCCATCCTAATTACCTGGTTGTTGCCCATGACCTTGTTCAAAAGACCTAAGCTTCTTACCCTACCTTTCTTAAAATTCAGCCTGCTTCCACTTCTCATTCTCCACCTATTGCATATGAACCACCAACCTAGACATATCCATATCCTTGATCAGCAATACAGTCTTGCTTTCAAGGATCAAATCTCGAGATAGTCCAGTAGTGAAATTTCTTATTTCAGACACCAATTCTGGAGCATACCTTGATAGCTATGAAATTTCAAGGCATATTCCTTAACTAATATTTTCCAGTGTCTCAGATTGACAAATTCCTCCATCTTCGCTTTTTTCAGCTCCTGAGGAAAGAAGCAATCCAAAGAAGTATCTGATAAACTCTCCCATAAAGACAACTCCTCAACAACACCTCTATTCTTATCCTAATCCTCGTACCACTGGTACATAATATCCTTGAGTTGATAAGCTACAAAATTCACCTCTTCTACATTCGTTGCCTGCATCATCCTGAATATTTTCTCTATTTCATCCAAGAAATCCTATAGATCCTCCTCTACATCACACTAGTAAAAGTAGGAAGATTCATCTTTATAAACTGGACAACCCTCGTGCCCTTAGCATATGAAAGACAAGAAGCATCCCACTCAGCCTGAGCAACAACCAACTGAGAAATAGTATGAATCGATTGACAAAATTCCACATTCATAACGTCACCCTAAAGAGGATTAGTAGCAACCGGTGAAACTTGATAAATATCAGGGACTGGACCCCTAGATCAAGTATAGATCCCCTGTGTCCCTTCCATATTGTCCCCAAATGGGACAGAAGAGTTTCCTTGTATTCCAGATCATCGAGGCACGATCTAAATATCAAACAAATTAGGATTAAAGAGGCTTCCAGGGCTTATACTCCAATCTTGAGAATAAAATACCAAGAAAGTGAAACATTCCTAAATGTCTTATAGTCTCTCCCTTGTGAGTATGGCGCTACACACCCCTTAAAAGAGACTCTACAAGACACAACTTTGTGGACTCCCAATTGACCATGAACCTAAAACTCAGATAATAACTTGACATTGCCCAACCAAGGACCTTGTCATAATGGGCATCTCAAGTCCAGCTAGGACCGAGACCACCCCCAAAACCCAACCCAACCATTCATCATATACACTGAGTCGAATAAAATCTGAATATATAATAAGATAGTGTGTAATTACATTAATCTAGACTCTATGATAGGTCAATGAATGAGACCGACCAAAATGAGCCCAACTGTCCCAAATCCAATCGTTAACCATACTCGAACCAAACCATAATATAAAACAAAACCAAGTTCCATAACATAATATAAAAGGATGAAACAACAACAATACCATCAAATAGTATAAGCCCCAATACCAATTCCAATACTAAGGATAACACCAATACCAATCCCGTACATACTATCCGATAGTAGTTCCACAAAAGCCTTTAACCAAAAGAAAACCAATATCTGGTTGGGACATGTCCCCAACTATAGACAAAACCAATATCCATAAATAAACCAAAGTATATAAAAATGCCCATAACATAAAATAGAGCCTTCCAGAAAGATGGAAGCTTACTACATTAATACAAAGCTGATCCCAAAATCTGATCACTATGCAAGAGAAGTAGAATAACTAGTTCCTACATAACGTGGGTATACAGCTGCCCAAAGATAGGTTAGCGAGTGAACGCTAGCATGAACTCTAGATAAGGATGATATAATTCCATCTAATAAAACCAAGTAAACCAACCATATACGTACAAACATACATATATATTTATAATTATACCGAGAAAGGGAACCAGGTTTAGTATGCATTTGAAACCATTAACCTGGGTATGTGTAGCTTAACCGTCATTAACCACCCATGAGCTATATGGGTCTATTATAACCTCTGAATGGGTCTCGATGCATGTAGCTGCAAGAATCAAAGATACCATAAGAGTAGGGGATTCCCAAGTACTATTTTCTCTCTATGATACATATATATATAGTGTACTTAGAGGATTCCCATATTCCTTATAGTATCATTGAAGGTATCTATAACCACCCCTCATGTCAACAAACACTAGTTTCCAGTGTTCATCCATTGGACTCCTACCTTCACGGTTAGCTATCACAACCCGCTTTTATTTCCAAATCAAAACCATTTCCAACCAATCCCAACTATTATTATTAACTGAGGCTATAGATAGTGGTATCTTCATACTGACTATAACTTGCAAGTATTGTCCTTCACCAAACCTTTTTAGGTAAAGGGATTCTCATGTACCCATCTACGAAGTTAACTTGGGGGAGTCCCATATACCGCACAAGTGTTCTATTGTTTTGTTTGCTTAAAGAGTCCCATGTACCCCATAAGTGTTCATTAACATGTTTACTTGGGGGGTTCCATCGTACCCCACAAGGAGTTTAATTAACCATAACCATGACCACCAAACCATTCCATTTAACCATTTAAACCATTTATACCATTTAGGGTTTCATTATTAAACCATACCATGTAATAGTTCCATTAAAAAGTCCAACAATATATTAAAAGCATTCTCATAGCCATTTTATCAAACATATTTGGGGCATAGTGTTTCTAAAACTAAAATTGAATACCAATTAACCATTCTCATACAACCAATATCCAAACCACCATTAAAACATGTAAATACATAATTAAAATATGGGAAAATTATAATCAAGCCATTATAACCAAAAAACTCCAATAAATATTTTAAAACCCAAAACCATATAACAATTATGCCATAAAAACAATTTACAAAATATGCCTTTAGTTGGAACTAACAATGAGGGAAGGAGTACATGTCTTAATTGAGAAGATAATGGAGAGAAATCACAAACACAAGCCCCAAATTAATCCTTAAGATAAAACCCTAGCTTCCTTTACTCAAGAACTTTTGAGAGGATTAAAGAGTGTTTTTTAAGTGTTAATGAATAAAGTTATAGGTAAAATAACCTCCCAAATGTATTGAAAGTTGTGGGGCCTTAATAGGATAAGTGGGGAAATATCCAGATTGCCCTCACTTAAGCTACATAAAATCCTATCAGGGGGTACGACTAACCATACTAGTCATACCCTCCATTATGAGTGGTACCAACCATTTGTAACCTAGGCCTCCCTCTTGGATCTAACATTGTCCAAGGTATGACTCACCTAAACCAAGTCGTACTCAAAGCATATGAATAGTACCTTAGACCCATACCCTTGGCAGAACAGAATTACAAGAGATTTAAACACTATCTACCATACGAGTCCATAGTATGACTCGTACCCTGGATTACGGCTTAAGGTGAGCCACTCATACTCAGATCCAATTTAAGTTTCCAAGTCTAAGATTAAGTGAAGGAAAGAACTAAACCCAACAACCCGTATCTACCAATATGACTCATGCTACCTAACTCATATCCATTCTAGAATCAAAATTCAACCCACCAAACAACATTGGTCAGCATACGACCAACCCATATCACTCGTACCCCAGTGTACGACTCGTTCCCCCTAGTCATAACTTGACCAGAAACTAGAAATCCAAGAAATTTTCTAAGGGTCGAAAATCTTGGGATTTATATATTTTCACTAGTATTCTCATCTTATCAAGAATTCCTTAAATATTTTTTCAAATATTTTTTTCTTTTTTTCTTTTCACTTGCACATTGTCTCAAAAAGAGTATTTTTATCACTTTGTAACTATCATTGGCTATCCTTTTAACACTCAACCACTTTGTTTCTCCATGTTAATCAAATTTATCATAGTTTATGCTACTGTTCTCAAGGAAGCAGGGTGCTATATGTTGAGACTCAACAAAAGGGTCAAGGTAAAAATATGGCTACCAACAAAAGGCTAAAGGATCAAAGGGTCTAACTAGCGATTTAATATATGAAAAGGCTAAAATTTAACAAGACAAATCCAAGAAAGCCTATTACCAGCTTCTAAACAACAAAACACTTTCATTTCGCTTCAATAACATTTAGGGCAAGTTCTAGATTAAGATGCAAAACATGAAATATGCAAATCCTCATCATACATGGCATAATATCAATCAAGATGGATCAATTCCACTTCTAAGATAGACATGGCTATATCAAGCTATAAAATAAAATAAGCTATACATAGAGTCACAACTATAAGCGTAGGTGTCAAAAAATCTACTCACACACTTACAAGAAAATACTATTCCAGCTCAGGCCTAAATTGCTAGTCTTACACAAGTAAAAAAATATGATATTTTATTTCTCTCTAAAAAAATATAAAGTAAAGTTTACTCCTAAAAAATAAAAGATACAAGGTTCAAAGGGGCTCCCCTCAAAAAAGAAACGAAAATAAAAATCAAGGGGTGGACAAACAATGCTCTAATAAAGAGTAAAACTAAAAACTAACAAAAATTAATCTAATCTAAAGAATAAAATAAAAATATTTTTGTTTGTCTAAAATTTTTCAATTTTTTTCCTCAAACCTAAAGCAAGCAACTAAAAAAAGAAAAAATCCTATAGCATTTTCATCTTAAACAAATATCGAAAGATATTCCACCCCACACTTAAAATCATGTTTTTCCCCAAAGAAATAAATAAAAGAAAATAAAATAATGATTAAAGATAGTCCCTGAGGCCCTCTCAGACCTAGCTAGAAGCATATTCCCTCAATTTTCATCATGGATCGCGCGCACCCCATACTTAAGCTCAAACGTGCTCTTAGCTCAGCTTGTGGATACTCAAACTCCCCCAAACATGCGAAATCAAAAATAACAAAAAAAAAGTGACAATAAAACAAACATGGAAAATAAATAAATAAATAAATGAAAAAAAAATTACTTACAACGTGTTGGGTTGCCTCCCAAAAAGCTCCTAATTTAACTTCGTGGCACGACTCATTAATTTTTTTCTCCACCTTGAGGATATCAATTTCACCCCAACATCGTATCCATTTTTTTACTTCACTCATAGGGTGGTGGTACAAATATGAAGGAATAAAGTAATGGATGATGCATGTTAAACCGCTAGATCCTGAAGTGAGACATGTTTGTTTGTTGCTTATCCGGTACAAATTTAAGAATATTGGATTTTTGTTCCTCATTTTAACATTTTTCCACAATTTCAAATGACTCCAAAGATATGTCTATATAAATATAATGTACAAAAGTACTTTGAATGAGACCTAAAAAATTCTACTTTCAAATACATCATTCACAACATGCTCACTCTTATTCACTTTCTCAGTGTTAGTCTAAAGAAAAAAAAAAGATAGTTAAATAGTTGAAATTCTTTTGTCTGCCACAAGTTGGCTAGATCCATAACAATTGGTGAAGGCGCAAACCACTCATTTTACAAAATTTTTTGACAAAAACTCTTCCATTGGGGTCCTCCAAAAAAAATAAGAGATAATACATCGAAACACCCCTAAACTTATAGTAAAAACTTACTTTAGACCCTAAACTTGTATGACAACTATTTACCCCCCTTAACAACTTTTAAGTGAATTAATTTCAACCTCAAAATCACAAGCCCACTCTCACAATGGAGAGTGCACTACACACGCGCCATGTCATTGTCAAATCAGTGCCACATCAGTGTCATGTCAATGTCACATAATAAATTATAATTTTTTTTAAAAAAAATAATCCCACACATACATGTACTATATATATATATATAAATAAAATGCACCCCCCCCCCCTCAATTTTTCTTCTTCTTCATAACCCGTTTTCTCTTATTCACAACAAGAAGACACTACAATGGTGTACAGTGAAGAGCTCGCGAATGAGAGTAAACGTCAGTTAATCTCAAAGCTAGGGATTCATCCACCCCCGCCCCCCCCCCTTATGGGCTTTCTTCTTTATCGCCCCTGCAACCGCCGCTGCCCCCACCCCCCTCTTCCGTCTCCTTCCTCCTCATCTGGAAAGGAAGTTTTCAAACTCCAAACAACCCCCAAGTTTCAAATTCATCTTCAAGTTCATAGATGCTTTTCAATTTCAATTTCATTTTAATTTTTCATATCCATAAAGATAAATGAGACTCCCTTCAATTTCAATTTCATTTCGATTTTTTATATTCACAAAAATTATATATATTATGATGGGTGTGTCTATTATGAAGAGAAAAAAATGGAGCCTCAATCATGGTATTTTCTGATGAGGTGGGTGGTTTTCGGTAAGATGGGTATTTTTTGGTGATGTGTATGCCTCCTCCATTCACTCTCGATCTCACTGTATATGGGTGTGCACAGTGATCTGTGGAGTGAAAAAAGAAAAAAATAGAGTATCTGATCTTCCAATGTCATATTAAGGAATTTTATTAATTTTTTAGCAAGTCTCAATCATATTTGGCAATTGGATGAGAAGAAGCCAAGATCTTTCAACTTTAATCTTGTTTTGTGATGACAATTTACAAATAATGCACCAATAATGTGTTGGGGGATTGGGAGGTGGGGTGAAGGGAACAGGGGGAGGGTTTGAAAAAGTTGAAAAAGTGAAGAAGATGAAAAAGATGAATTTGTTTTATTTTTATATATATATAAAGAGTTTGTATAATTTAAAATGTGGATCCCGCATTTTTTCATGTCTTTTTGGCTATTCAGTCACTGTTTTTTTAAATTTGCCACGTCAGCAATTTGGGTGGAAATTAATTCACATGAAAGTTGTTAAGGGAGGTAAATAATTGGCATACAAGTTTAGGGTCTAAAGTAAATTTTGGATACAAGTTTAGGGGTGTTTTGATGTATTATCTCAAAAAACAACAAGAATCATCATCATTCGACCACCATTTATCACATGCTGACATAACAAGAAGAGTGATAGAAAAGTAAAAGAAAATAAAAATATAATTATGTAAAAAAAAACTATATATAATTCAAACAAAGAAAAAGAAAAAATTTAATATAGATAAACTATTAATTTCAAAGTGCCAGAAAATAGCGCCGAAAAAACTTGTTATGTTTAAACGCACACACAAGTGTACAATGTGTCAGGGTTTTTGCCCTGATGTTTTTTACCAAAATTAAGTTTTACTTTTTCTTGGAAGAAAAATAAAACAATAATTACTTTTATTTTTTTCTGAAAGGAAAATATAAAACTTTTCCATATTTGGCTAACCTCTTTCTAAGAGGAAAGGTTTTGGACATCTATAAATAGAAGACCCCTTCTCAAGCCATAACACAATAGCATCCATGATGTAGTCTTTAAAGAATTTTTATTTAGTGGAATATTTTCTCCCAACAGTTTTTATATTTTCTTTAATTTAGTTTTTAATATGTAGGTCGATTGGCCAAACAATATCAATAATATGTTTCTTTTTTGTATTATTTTTTTCGTCTGATTTATCATCTTATGGTTTGCAAATTAAAATCTCCCGCATGATTCCCTCTCGATTTTGAACCCCAACAAGTGGTATCAGAGCTTATGGTTTAAAGATCCAATGGTGTGGTGAGACGAGATTAAACAGGTTTAAAGCGGTTTCCAATCCAGCTGCAACTAATTTGGCAATAATGGTGTTTTTGTCCAACTATATGTGGAGATGATATTTCAGTCATATTTTCAACAATCTTGTTGTCACATCTTTAAAAATAAAGCTCTCTTTTAACCCTATAAAGGACTTCAATATTTTTAACCCAAAAGGGCTAAAATATTTTTAACCTAAAAGGGCTCCATTTTAAGCATGACAAACAGCAGAGATAAATGAAGATTATGTAAAGAATCAAAATCATACATGTGATGTGAAGTAGGCGGATTAAGTGAAGAAAATCAAGCCAAAAAGGAGATATTTGTTAGGGTTTTTTCCCTTGTTTTCTTACCAAAATTAAGTTTTACTTATTCTTAGAAGGAAAATAAAAGTAACCAAAATTACTTTTTCTTGTCCTGAAAGGAAAATATAATTTTTTTTCATATTTGGCTAACCTCTTTCTAAGAGGAAAGGTTTTGGACATCTATAAATAGAAGATCCCCTTCTCATGCCATAACACAATATCATCCACGATGTAGTCTTTAAAGAATTTTTGTTTAGTGGAAGATTTTCTCCCAACAGTTTTTATAATTTCTTTAATTTAGTTTTTAATATGTAGGCCAATTGGCCAAACTATATCAATAATATGTTTCTTTTAAGTATTTTTTTTTGTCTGATTTATCATCTTATGGTTTGCAAATTAAAATCTCTGTCATGACGTCCTCTCGATTTTGAACCCAACACAATGTTGTACAAGTAAGATAGGATTAAGAGTTCAGATATCGTACCTACAGGGACTTGTCGATTAACTATTTTTCTAAATTAAACTAATTTTTTTATTTATACAAGAATTAAATATCAAAATAGTTATTTAAGAATTAACAAAACTAAATATTAAAAAAAATAACTAATGAACAATTGCCCAAATAAAAAGCAGATTTTTAAGCAATCTATGAATGAATCAGTCTAAGATCATGGATTCGCTAACAATCAAGTAGAGTATCAATTTCATTGACTTATTTAATTATCTAGTTGTTGATTTATGGGGTTGATTATATGATCATAGTCTTTCGAGCCTCTAACCATCTATTTGAATTAGCCTCGCAACTACATCACTAAGTGGGATATGATAATCCAATCCGAATGCATTTATATATCCTCTCAATCCGAATCAAACTACATCAGTAAAGAGCTTACTCCCTATATTCTTTGTTCTATCTCATCGATTCTCCTTTCGAGTTCACAATAAAAATATAGTTTTATTTTAGAGATAGTTAAGCATTAAAATAGTAAGCACAAAAATATAAGACCAATTATTCTGATAATCAAATCCAGTAATTACTAAACAATCATATTGCCAATTACCATAATCCTAGAATAAGAAGTTTTAACTCTAAATAGACATGGAGCAATTATAACAAATCATCCAAAGAAATACATAAAAATAAATAATAAAGAAAAAGAATAGATGAAACCAATTTTCTCCAGCCTTTATGGCGGCTTCTAGCTCTCTCTAGATCAAAAGTTATGTAAAAACTGATTTTATGAAATATTTATAGTTGTAGAACATAATTCCAAATAAAACGATTGAATCAAGAATGGACTAAAAATATAAATAAGGAACAAAGTGTCACGCCGGCTCATACAAGGGTACTTAAATTGTAATATGAATTGGTCACTTTTGAATGTTTTATTAAAATTTTTCCATTAAGTTATCTGCTTGATTTTCTTCTATAATCTTCCGTCTTTAATTCAATTTAGCATCCAATCTCTTTATCTTCACATGATTTTAATCTTACACATTAAAGTATAATATGAAGCACAATCCCCAAATCAATGTTCAAAAAAAAAAAAAAAAAACTACTAAGTATGAGGTAATTAATTACTAAAAATATATAATTTCGGCCTAACATCATTATTTTAAATAAATTAAATTCTATCTTTGATTTTTGTGCTTATAAAAATCATAATTTATCTTTTATGTTTCCATTTATGTTTGAAGATTTCAAAGGAGCCCCAAAAAGTTTGGGTTGCATTTTGTTTAATTTATGTCTTTGTGTAACAAACCAAACTAGTTGCTAGTGGTAGCCACACTAATCCTCCTGTGGGAGAACCAACTATCCTAAATAATTAACCTAGCCTTAGATGAAATGAACAACTAATCAATTTTCTTAATAAAAATTTTTACCACTATCGAGATAGAGCATAAGCATAATAAAATGCAGAAATATTGTACTTATAGAAACCCGTAGAACTTGAAAGTCGATTGTACCAAAACTCTAATTAAGAAAGACAAAAAGGAGAAGCAACCCTAAAAACTATGAATGTGCATAAGTCAAGAACAAGGGGCTTGAAAACATTAACAAAAGAATCCATGGTAGCCTAAAAGATATAGCTTACCGTTAAATTTGAATCAATCAAAGGAATCACAACTGACGTCTCACGGTAGCCACTAAAAGATGCTCTACACTCAAACAAAAATAAGAGCAGGTGTAATATCAACATACAAGAAAACAATAGTGTACTAGTAGAGTCATTTGTCCAACTCAAGATTTGATATGTGAATAGATAACTATTACTAAGTAGAACAAGCCAACATATGATCACTGCTCAGCAACCTTTACACAGTCTACAATACTTAACCATATTCAAGATCCTTATTAAAAATGTCAACGTAAGTTAAACAAGTGCAACATGTCAAGTCAAGTTAAGTCCACCAACTAGACTCTAAGTCAATAATACAAGTCTTAATACCATAACCAAGCAAAAAATATATGACTCAAACCACAACCAAGTCAACAACATCTGATTCAAACCATGACCAAGTAAATATTACATAAATCAATGCCTTAATCAAGTCAATAGTATATGACCTAACACTAATTCCATCTCAATTCACAACATGAGAATAATATAAAAAAATATGCCCTTATATTTTTATGTCATTGGCCCAAACCTCTCAAAGTTTCAATAAATTTAAACGAACCATTATTATGCAAACCGGTTCAAATAAGAAATTTTTTTCAATAATTAATATAGAAGTCAGGTCAATTCAAACCATAATAAAAATTTAATATTTAAATCGGTTTACTCAAGAAACTAATATAATAATAATAATAAAGCACATGGTCTTCGGTTCACTCATGAAACTGTCACACTTAAGTAAACAGTGTACATACACACAAAGGGTCTTGAGGTTGGCCACTAGTCATGACCTGCAAGAGATGATCTTTATTCATGTACTAAATCACAAATATCAATTGTTTGACAACATTATTCCACCACACCCATGAAGATGTTGTAACACCTCGTATTTTTGCTAGTTCAATTTAACGTTGAGAATGTCAAGCATTGGCTTCAAGAGAGAATGACTTTTCATACATATGGAATTTTCCATATTTAGACCCTCCAATGTGTAGGAATTCGAATTATCTTTCAACAATATAATATTCACCTTAATTTTACAACCGGATGAGAAGTTATGATGATTTTAAGTTCCAGTCATAAAACACCGTAATTTGGGCCCATAACACATCGTGGAGAAGTATAAAATCATGATTGTCAAATTCCAGTGAGACCTCATGATTGTACCTTATCGCAGAGAGTTCCAATATCCTATTTTCAATTTTCAGTAAGATTTTGCAATTCCACCGCGTCGCGGTGATGTCCCATTTCATAATTGTAACTTTCCAGTGAGCCTCCGCGATAATGGCACATCATGGAGGTGGCCAAAATGGCAATTTATAAACGTACCATGATATCTCCATGCCACAGTGATTTTCTAGGTCCCAGTTGGCAGTTTTCAATAGGCCATCACGATAACGGCGCATCGCGCCATAGACCAATTTTGGGAAATTTTTTCGGTCCGAGTAAAATTTTAAATGGGGCTCTTTGGTATTTTCTCTAGCTCCAAGTCAAGAATAATAGATCATTTAACCTATCCTAAGCGTATTATACTCAATTTTTACCAAAATACTCTTAAACAAAACCCAAGATCATCGAATCTTCCCCGCCAAGATATCCAATTCCCCCATTAATTCTGCTAGGAAATTTAAAATTTAGGATTTTCAACTCAAGAACTTCAAATAAATTCAACTTTGAAAGAATCAATAGGGATCCAAGATTCAAGACTTAGCATCTAGTTCATCAATTGAGGTATGTTGGATCTTTCAACAAGGATAATCCTTTCATCTTTGTGCCCAAAACTTATTTTAATTATAAAGTTACTGAATTTTATGTGATTTCCTATGGAATTAATGTTAGGGTTTACACCCAATATTTCTATTTATGAGATTATGAGATTTCGAGGGATTTAGAAGTTGAATTGCATGTCTATATTCATATTTGCATGCATATTGCAAAAAATTCTAGATTTTAAGTTGATTTATAAATCTTTACATTACCAAGCATGAATATTATGATGTTTTAACATGAGTTTGATACATGGGTCACTAAGACCTAATTAAAAATTATTATTTGAATATTGATTGTGCTATGAGCACTTTATGACTAGACTCTTTTCTGATTATTGATAAAGATTTGACCTTTTGGTCTTAAGAATAGATATGAAATTCATTTTACAGATTCAGATTACAGATTTAGCTTTATAGATATACAGCTGGTTTTCATTATAAACCATTATACTATTTTAGAAATGGATTTCCATCAGAATGAGCATACAGATTTAATGGGAGTGGTATTTAGCACCGAGATAGGTATGTTAGTATGGGTCCATCTCTCAGAACTATATGCTAATGTAGGATTTAGATTGTTCCCACTTCTGCATGAATGATAGATATGTGATCAGTTAGATAGGTTATACTCTCTGATAAGAGTATGACTCCTCTCCCCACTGTGAGGATTCCTCCTTAGAGGGACAAGAATGTTGGACTCCATGAGTGCTCACATGGTTTATGTCGGTTAGAAGAATCTCCCATGCAGAATAAGTTTTCAGATTTCTAAACCCTTAAGATAAAGTATTTTCTCTGCAGCTTTAAAGTTCTTGAGTTTGAAATATTACTTTACAGAAGCCTTCAAATATAGACTTTCAGATTTCACTTAGCTTGTATGATTTGAGAATAAGAACAGAATACAAACTTCCAAACTAAGTGTAGTGGCTCATAAGATTTATACTATATGCTTTATTGTTCATGATTTATGATCTTCAACTTTCATATTACTCCAGCCTTTGTGATTTATTTACTTTTAGCATGCATGATATTATAAATTGTTCAGGTGCTCAGTCTCAGCAGCGTGAAGGATTTTCGAGCATCTCATCTATATCTCAGCAGTTGGTGAGTTCTCATAGTTTGGGGACTTAGCTATTCAAATTTCCAGTTTATTAGTAGATGATTCAGTATTTATTTCAGAAAGTTTGAGTCAGCTGGGGCTGTCCCAGTGATTCTCTAGGTTCAATCAGTAGAGGCTTATCGGACTACTAGATTCAGTTTTAGATTTTAGTTGTAGTATTTAGATTTTTAGTATTTGCCTTGTCAGACTGATAAGATTAGTATTTTTAGATATACTCAGATAATTCAGATAGTTTTTCCATATTTATCATGATTTTATATTCACATCACCCTATTTTATGATTTAGATTTAGTAGAAGGCATCCAGGGTTAGCTCAGGACTACTTGCAGTTTAGAGCACCGTATGGCATCCTAGGAAATAGATTTTGGGGTGTTACAAACTTTGTATCAGAGCTTAAGATTTTAGAGAGTCCTAGGTAGTCAGACAAGCCGTGTTACATAGAGTATTGATCATTGGTGTGAAGCGCGCCACATCTATGAGAAAGAGGCTATGGAGTATTTTAGAAAATCATCTCTTTTTTCATGATCTATCATGCATTCAGTGTCTCTATCTTCTTTTAAATAATGCTTTCATGCGATAAAAAATTCCTCCTCATTGAGCTAATGCACGTAGAAATAATAACTAGCCACCTCAGCCCGTAGATCCTTTGAATGAGAATATGTCACATATAGAATTTTGGGCTGCCTTTCTGGCACTAGCCCAAGCTGTGACAGCTAATATTTAGGGCAACTGTCAGGCTGCAGTCCTACTTCAACAAAATGAGGACTTAGCTACAACTAAAATTCGATATTTTATGAGAACAAACCTGCCAGAATTCTTTGGGTTGAAGGCAGGTGAGGACCCATAATATTATCTCAATGAGGTGAAGAAGATCACCCAGATTATGTATGTTTCTGAAGAGTAGAGTGTAGAGTTGGCATCCTATAGGCTAAAGGATGTTGCTTATGATTACGTAGTGATGTGTAAGAAAAATAGAGGGGAGAATGCAGTTCCCATGTCATGGCAGGTATTTCAGGATGCATTACTAGATAAGTTCTTCCCACATGAGATGAGGGAAGCCAAGATAGAAGAGTTCATGAACCAGAGGTAGGGCTCAACGTCAGTGAAGGAGTATTGCCTCAAGTTCAACCAGTTGTCTAAGTATGCCCTTGATAAGATGGCTGACCCTACGTCAAGCATGAGTAAGTTTATGATCGGTGTTTCTAGGTTGGTAGTTAGGGAGTGTTGGATTGCTATGCTTATTGGGGACATGGATCTTGCTAGGTTGATAATTCATGCCCAACAGATAAAGGCAGAGAATTTGAAGGGTAAAGAGAGGGAAAATAAAAAGGCTAGGATAAGGCAATTTAATTATGGTTAGAATACGTCTAGAGGAGGAAATCATTTGCAGTTTTAGAATCGGTCATCTATGCTTGTACCTTTTTCAGCCAGTGCTCCTATACCCAGAAATAGACAGGAGAAGTGGGGTAGGTCGTCTATGTCCATATCTCAAAATAGTATGAGTGGAAAGCCGAATCATTCCCCATGTGCTAAGTATGGTAAGAATCATATGGGTTAATGTTTGTGCGGTCAAAAAGGTTGTTATGGTTATGGCCAGAAGGTTCACGGAATCAATGAGTTCCCGCAAGCTAAATAGGGAAATAGGGATGTCCGCCCTTATACTCAGGCTACTAGTGAACCAGCTCATCTAGGTCGCCCAGCCCCTTCTTAGGGCGCTTCATCCAGTACCAGTGGTGGTCAGCTCCAGAATTAGTTCTATGCTTTGTTAGCCCATTAGGAGTAGGAGTATTCCCCAGATATTGTTACAGGTATACTTTATGTCTTTCGTTTTGATGTTTATGTGTTGTTAGACCCTGGGTCGAGTTTCTCTTATATGATCCCATTAGTTGCAGTAAATTTTGAGGTAAGTTCTGAAAAGATCCTTGAGCCTTTCTTGGTTTCTACACCAGTAGGTAAGTCAGTTGTTGCCAAGCAGATTTATAGAAAGTGTCTTATCACTGTCTTTCATAAGGTCATGCTAGAAAACTTAATAGTGTTAGATATGGTTGATTTTGATCTTATTATTGGTATGGATTTTCTCCATTCTTGTTATGTAACTATAGATTGTCGCACCCGAGTGGTGAAGTTTCAGTTCCCAGATGATCAACTCTTTGAGTAGTCAAGTAGTTCAGTGTCTCCCAAGAGTCATTTCATACCTTATCTTAAGGCTAGAAAGTTGATATCCAAAGGTTGCATTTACCACCTAGTTTGAGTCAATGATACAAAGTCTGAGACTCTAATAATTCAATACATTTGAGTGGTCAATGAGTTTCCTAAAGTTTTTCCAGAAGATCTCCCAGGGGTACCTCCCAATAGAGAGATAGAATTCTTTATTAACCTTCTTCCAGATACTCAGTCCATATCCATTCCTCATTATCATATGGCTCCAGCCAAACTTAAAGAGTTAAAGGAGCAGCTTAAAGATCTTTTAGATAAAGGTTTCATGAGGCCCAGTATTTCTCTATGGGATGCTCCCGTCCTATTCGTGTGAAAGAAAAATGGTTCTTTATGAATGTGCATCAACTATCGTCAGCTAAATAAGGTCACAGTCAAGAACAAGTACCCTCTTCCTAGAATTAATGACCTATTTGATCAACTCCAAGGTGTAAGTTATTTTTTAATGATAGACCTTAGATCCGGCTATCATCAGCTTAAATTAAGGGAATGTGATATTCCAAAGACAACTTTCAGAACCCGTTATGGTCATTTTGAGCTTCTAGTTATGTTCTTCGGACTAACCAATGCCCCAGCAGCCTTCATGGACTTGATGAATGAGTATCTGGATATATTTTTCATTGTCTTTATCGATAATATTCTTGTCTACTTCTGTAGTGAGGATGATCATGCAGATCATCTTAGAATTGTGTTACAGACTCTTAGGGATCACCAATTGTTCGCCAAATTTAGCAAGTGCAAATTTCAGCTAACGTCACTACCTTTTCTTGGTCATATTATTTCTAGTGAAGGTATTAGAGTTGATCCCTAAAAGACAGAAGCCGTAAGAAATTGGCCTAGACATATCTCTCTATCATATATTAGGAGTTTCTTGGGTCTAGATGGTTATTATAGATATTTTGTTGAGGGTTTCTCTTCCATAGCATCTTGTATGTCAAGATTGACCCAAGAGAAAGTTAAGTTCCTATGGTCAGATTCCTGCAAGAAATGTTTCAGGAGTTGAAGGGTCACTCACTTCAGCCCCTATTTTAGAATTACCTGATGGTACAGATGGTTTTGTGGTTTTTTGTGATGCCTCTATAGTTGGTTTAGGTTGTGTTCTGATGTAAAGAGGTAAGTTCATAGCCTATACCTCTAGGTAACTTAATCCTCATGAAAAGAATTACCCTACCCATGATCTTAAATTAGCTACTATTGTGTTAGATTTGAAAATCTGGAGACTTTATTTGTATAGAGTGCATGTTGATGTGTTCACGGATCACAAAAGTTTGCAGTATGTGTTTGGCCAGAGAGATTTAAATCTCCATCAGAGAAGGTGGTTAGAATTGTTAAAAGATTATGACATGAGTGTGTTGTACCATCTGGGTAAGGTAAATGTAGTGGCAGATGCTCTAAGTAGATTATCTATGGGTCGTGTTGCTCATGTGGATAATGATAATAAAAAGTTAGCTCAAGAAGTTCATCGTTTGGCTAGATTGGGTGTTAGGTTAATTGATTCATCGGAAGGGAATGTTTGGGTTTAGAGTAGCTCCGAATCTTCCCTAGTTTCAGAAGTGAAGGAGAAGCAAGTTATGGATTCTAGTTTGGTCAAACTGAAGGAGTCAGTTAAAGACCAAAAGGTAAAGGTTTTCTCTCATAGGGGAGATGGTATGTTGTGATACCAAAGTAGATTGTATATGCCATGTGCTGATGAGATGAGACAAAGAATTATGGCTGAAGAGAATGGCGTACATTATTTGATACACCCAGGATCCACCAAGATGTATAGCAATTTACGAGAAATCTATTAGTGAAAGGGTATGAAAAACGATATAGCAGAGTTTGTAGCAAAGTGTATAACTTGTCAACAGGTTAAGGTAGAGCACCAAAGTCCTGGTGGTTCATTGCAAGAGTTTGGTATCCCCACTTGGAAGTGGGAAGAGGTGAATATGGATTTTGTGACTGGTTTACCCCATTCACGAAGTCAGTGCATTTCTTTCTAGTTCACAATCTTACACCACTGAAAATTATGCCAAGTTGTACATCAGAGAGTTAGTCAAACTACATAGAGTTCTTTTGTCTATTATTTTAGATAGGGGTACTCAACTCACTTTCCAATTTTGGAGAGCCTTTCAGAAGGGTCTTGGTACCCAAGTCTATCTTAGTTTATCTTACCACCCTCAGACAAATGATCAAGAAGAGAGGAACATCCAAACTCTAGAAGATATGTTGAGAGCATGTGCTCTTGATTTCAAAGGTAGTTGGGATGAGCATTTGCCATTGATTGAGTTCACTTATAATAATAGTTACCATTCTAGCATACAGATGGCCCCGTTTGATGTTTTTTATGGAAGGAGATGTAGATTACCCATATGTTGGTTTGAAGTGGGTGAGGCCACTTTTCTTGGGCCTGACGTAGTATTTGAAACTATGGAGAATATTCAATTGATTAGATAAAGATTTAAAATAGCCCAGGGTCATCAGAAATCTTATGCAGATGTGAGAAGAAATGACCTCGAGTTTGAGGTTGGTGATTTAGTGTATCTGAAGATTTCACCCATAAAAGGGGTAAAGAGGTTTGGTAAAAGGTGGAAGCTTAGTCTTCGGTATGTTTGCCCTTATAGAATTCTGAGTCATGTTGGGAAAGTGGCTTGTGAGCTTGAGTTTCCTGCAAACTTGTCAGCCTTTCATCCTATATTCCACTTCTCTATGCTTAAGAAGTGCATCAATAACTCCGTTGTTGTGGTTCCTTTAGAAAGCTCAGATATTCAGAACATCCTTTCATACGAAGAGATTCTAGTTGAGATTTTAGATCATTAAATTTGTTGACTGAGGAACAAACAAGTTCCCTTGGTCAAAGTTCTTTGGCAGAATCAGTCTGTTTAGGGTGCCACTTGGGAAGAAGAAGCAGATATGCGATCTAACTACCCTCACCTCGTTTCTGCAAATTTAAATTCAGACAAAGCTAATACTCTTCCTTAATTCAGTATCTTTCTAGTTTCAGATTCAGCCATATAGTCATCCTCATTGAAAATTCATGCACACAGAGATTACCTCAGAATCTTAGTATAATTTAGAATCAGTTGTGCAATTTATTTTAGTTGTTCTTGCTATCATATAGCCTTAGATTCCTCGCTGTCCTTAGTCGAACTATCCATATTCAAGGATAAATGTTTCCAAGGGGGAGATGTTGTAACACCCCATGCTTCCTACTTCAATTTAATGTTGAGAATGTCACGCATTGGCTTCAAGAGATAATGACTTGTCATACATAAAGAATTTTCTATATTTAGACCCTCCAATGAGTAGGAATTCAAATTAGCTTTCCAACGATAAAAGATTTGCCTTATTCGTATAATCGGATGTGAGGATATGGTAAATTGAAGTTCCATTCATAAAACACCATAATTTGAGCCCATAACCATCGCAGAGAAGTTCCAGTGAGACCCCGCGAGTGTACCGCGTCGCAGAGAGGTCCAATATCCCAATTGTTAATTCCCAGTGAGATTTTGCAATTCCACTGCATTGCGGTGATGTCCCATTTCACAATTGTCACTTTCTAGTGAGCCTCTGCGATAATGGCGGATCGCGGAGGTGGCCAAAATGGTAATTCAAAAGTGTACAGTGATAGATCCACACCACAGTAATTTTCCAGGTCCTAGTTGGCAGTTTATAGTAGGCCACCGCGATAACGGCGCCTCGCACTGTAGACCAATTTTGGGAAATTTTCCCTGTTCGAGTAGAATTTTAAAAAGGGCTCTTTGGTCTTTTTTCTAACCCTAAGTCGTGAATAACAGATCATTTAACCTATCCTAAGCGTATTATACCAAAATTTCACCAAAGTACTCTTAAACAAAACCCTAGATTATCAAAGCTTACTCCCCAAGAAATCCAATTATCCCATTAATTCTCCAAGGCAATTCAAGATTTAGGATTCCCAACTCAAGAACTTTAAAGAAATTCAACTTTGAAAGAATCAATAAGGATCCAAGATTCAAGCCTTAGCATCTAGTTCATCAATATGTGGGGTTTTCAACAAGGATAATCCTTTCATTCTTGTGCCTAAAATTTATTTTAATTATAAATTTACTGAATTTTATGTGATTTTCCATGAAATTAAAGTTAGGGTTTACACCCAATATTGCTATTTATGAGATTATGATATTTCAGGGGATTTAGAATTTGAATTGCATGTCTATGTTAATATTTTCATGCATATTGCAAATATTTCCAGATTTTAAGTTGATTTATAAATGTTTACATTACCAAGCATGAATATTATGATGTTTTAACAAGAGTTTAATGCATGGGTCATTAATCCCTAATTAAAGATTGTTATTTGAAGATTGATTGTGCTATGAGCACTTTATGACTAGACTCTTTTCAGATTATTGATAAAGATTTGACCTTTTGGTCTCAAGATTAGATATGAAATCCACTTTACAAATTCAGATTACAGATTTATCTTTACAGATATACAATTGGTTTTCATTATAAACCATTATACTATTTTCTCCCAATAGTTTTTATATTTTCTTTAATTTAGTTTTTAATATGTAGGTCAATTGGCGAAACTATATCAATAATATGCTTCTTTTTAGTGTAGTTTTTTTTCGTCTGATTTATCATCTTATAGTTTCCAAATTAAAAGCTCCTGCATAACGCCCTCTCGATTTCGAACCCCAACAATTGGTATCAGAGCTTATGGTTCAAAGATCTAATGGTGTGGTGAGATGAGATAAAATAGGTTCAAAGCGGTTTCAAATTCAGCTGCAACCAATTTAGCGATAATGGCATTTTTGTCCAACTACATGTGGAGATGATATTTCAGTCAAATTTTCAAAAATCTTGCTGTCACATCTTTAAAAATAAATCTCTCTTTTAACCCTATAAAGGACTCCAATATATTTAACCCAAAAGGGTTAATATATTTTTAACCCAAGGGCTCCATTTTTAAGCATGACAAACAGCATAGATAAATGAAGATTATTTGTAGAATCAAAATCATACATGTGATGTGAAATAGGCGAATTAAGTGAAGAAAATCAAGTCAAAAAGGGGAGATTAGTTACGATTTTTTCCCTGGTTTCTTACCAAAATTAAGTTTTACTTTTTCTTGGAAGGAAAATAAAAGTAACCATAATTACTTTTACTTTTCTTGAAAGAAAAATATGAAACTTTTTCATATTTGGCTAACCTCTTTATAAGAGGAAAGGTTTTTGACATTTATAAATAAAAGACCCCCTTCTCATGCCATAACACAATAGCATCCACGATGTAGTCTTTAAAAAAATTTTGTTTAGGGAAGATTTTCTCCCAACTATTTTTATATTTTCTTTAATTTAACTTTTAATATGTACGCCAATTGGACAAACTATATCAATAATATCTTTCTTTTTAGTATTTTTTTTTCAGTATTGTTTTTTTCGTCTAATTTATCATCTTATGGTTTGCAAATTAAAAGCTCCCGCATGACGCCCTCTCGAGTTCGAACCCAACACATTGTTGTACAAGTAAGATAGGATTAAGAGTTCATATATCGTACCCACAGGGACTTGTCGAATAATTATTTTTCTAAATTAAACAAATTCTTAATATTTATACAGGAATTAAATCTCAAAATATCTATTTAACAATTAACTAAACTAAATATTAAAAAAATAACTAATGAACAATTAACCAAATAAGGAGCAGATTTTTATGCAATCAATGAATGAATCAGTCTAAGATCATGGAATCGCTAACAATCATGTAGAGTATCAATTTCATTGACTTATTTATTATCTAGTTGTTGATTTACATGGTTGATTATATCATCATAGTCTTTCGAGCCTCTAATCATCTATTTGAATTAACCTAGAAACTACATCACTGAGCGGGGATGTGATAATTCAATCCGAATGCATTTATATATCCTCTCATTTTGTTACCAATTAAGGCGATCTAGGTATATTTCTATCCTAGCCACAAATAATTCTTTAGTTTATTAAAGTAAAGATCTTACTCTCTATATTCATTGTTCTATCTCATCGATTCTCCTTTCGAGTTCACAATAAGAATATAGATTTGTTTTAATGATAGTTAAGTATTAAAATAGTAAGCACAAAAATATAAGAACAATTATTCTAATAATCAAATAAATCAAATCAAGTAATTACTAAACAATCATATTTCCAATTACCATAATTCTAGAATGAGAAGTTTTAACTCCACATAGACATGGAGCAATAACAATAAATCATCTAAAGAAATACATAAAAATAAATAATAAAGAAGAAGAAAAGATGAGACCAATTTTCTCCAGCCTTCACGGCGGCTTCTAGCTCTCTCTAGATCAAAAGTTATGTAAAAACTGATTTTATGAAATATTTATAGGTGTAGAACATAATTCAAAATAAAAAATTGAATCAAGAATGAGCTAAAAATATTAATAAGGAACAAAGTATCACGCCGAGCGTACTTCAATTGTAGTATGAATTGGTCGCTTTTGAATATTTTATTAAATTTATTACATTAAATTGTCTGCTTGATTTTCTTCTATAATCTTTCGTCTTTAATTTATTTTAGCTTCAAATCTCTTCATCTTCACATGATTTTAATCTTACACATTAAAGTATAATATGAAGCACAATCCATAAATCAATATTCAAAAAGAACAAATAAAAAATACTAAGTATGAGGTAATTAATTACTAAAAATATATAATTTTGGCCTAACATCATTATTTTAAGTAAATTAAATTCTATCTTTGATTTTTGTGCTTATAAAATTCATAATTTATCTTTTATGTTTGAAGATTTCAAAGGTGGCCCAAAAATTTTGGGATGCATTTTGTTTAATTTATGTCCTTGCGTAACAAACCAAACCAATTGATAGTGGTAGCCATACTAATCCTCTTGTGGGAGAACCAACTATCACAAATCATTAACCTAGCCTTAGATGAAATGAACAACTAATAAATTTTATTAATCAAAAATTTTATCACTATCCAGATAGAGCATAAGCATAATAAAATGCAGAAATATTATACTTATAGAAACTCGTAGAACTCGAAAGTCGATTGTACCAAACCTCTAATTAAGAAAGACAAAAAGGAGAAGAAACCCTAAAAACTATGAATGTACATAAGTCCAGAACAAAGTGCTTGAAAACATCAACAAAAGAATCCATGGTTACCTAAAAGATATAGCTCACCCTTAAATTTGAATCAACCATTGGAATCATAAATGGCGTCTCACAGTAGCCAATAAAAGATACGCTACTTTAACGCCCAAAATCTGGTACCTGGAATGCTACACGGTGCTTATGACGACGAAGGACCACAAGCTAACCCATGACTGATATATGTACCAGAACACTGCATAATATACGTATATAAATGTGGAAACATAACCTGTAAGGCCATAAGGTTCAAATTTGAATCTTAAAATGTGATAAAATAATGTTTAAATAGGGTATAGAAATACCCAAAACTCAAATAAACTATCTGAATATACTATAGTCTTAAAGCCTCTAAACTTTCTGAACAAGGAGCTAATAGAACATGTCCCCCAACTGACTCCAACTACTAAAATGAACTAAGTACTGAAATAATAAAGTAATGATCATGTCCTCAAAGTATGAGGACTCACTACTAACTCTGATTGCTGGATACTGGAATGTTACTGATGCTCTGGAGCTTGTGCTTCTAAACCTATGGCGTAAAGTAAAACACCATAGCGCAAATGCGTCAGTACGATTGAATGAACTGGTATGTATGTGAGGTAGGTTGAATACAAGAGTTCATATACATGAAATATACTAAATGAAGGTAAAACATGAATGTGAGAATTTATGCATGAACAAGTAATGGTCGAAAGAAGTCCATGAATAATCACTATGCATACCTTAGATGGAAGATTTTTGATGATTCACGGAGAAATTTGCTTGAACTTGGATCCCCAATTGTAAACCCTAATGTGTTATTGAGAGGATTTTGAGAGAAAATGGTGTATTTTGGTATAAATGAGGCATAATCTCGTGTTTAAGCCTTATATAGGATTGGGAAAATTACCTTTTTGCCCTTAAAAATGTGGACATTTAATGAATAACTGGGCACCAATGCTATAAGTGATGCAGCACGTTGAGGGTTGCGACGTTATACCCGATGTGGTGTGCCATAAACACGTCAAGCCTCAGTTGTTTTGGCTCTGGCAGTCTGCACAGCTGGTGACCAACGCGATTGGTGATGCAGCGTGCTAAGATCGCATTGGTTCACTGCTTTGGACTTCCAATATTGATCTAAACGAGTTTCTAAAAAATCTGAAACTTGTTTGGGAACACTTATTGACCTTCCTGATCATGAATCAATAAAAATATGGACCATTAAAGGACATTAAGATGGAAAATGAATTTTCCAACTTTTAAAGGCCAAAATTAAGCTAAGTCTGGAATGTAGATAAAATTTTCTAAGTCTAGCACCCCCTTGACACGCTTAAAGGACTGTATTAAACTTTAGAATTTTACGGAGTCTTGCAATATCTCCCTCTTAAGAACATTCATCCTCGAATGAGATTGACTGAGATGGGAGAAATGATAGACTGAAACACATACTGAGCATGAATGACTGGAACATGATTTCATGACTGACATGACTGATATCTCAATATATCATTCTAAGCATGCATATCTGATGCATGTGTAATTGATTCATGAATGCATGACTGAGTGTTCTGATAAGCTGGGTTTTGTCATGATGAGAATGCATCTCTGATGCATAAATACGTAACTAACATGATGCATGACTGATTATGCAATGGTACTTAGTACTAAGTTTATAACGGAATTCTGAGCATGAAACTGAATACCAAGTTGGTACTGAAAATGAACATGTAAACTGGGTAAGCTTAAGGAAAGATTTTATCTTAGACTGATTTTGAATTAGCAGATAGGAGGTGAGTATACTTGGTACGCATGTCTGCTTCTGCTTTTCAAGTAGCTCCCTCAACGGACAAATTCTGCTAAAGAACTTTGACTATAGGGACTTCTTTGTTCCTCAGTCTGTGAATCTGGTAGTCTAGGATTTCGACTATGATGTTTCTCAAGAGAGAGACGATTCTAAACATTTATACTCTAAATAGGGACTACAACTGTCGGGTCACCTATACACTTATTGAGCAAAGAGACATGGAAAACTTGATGAACTAAGGCTAGATCTGAAGGAAACTCGAGCTTATGAGCTATCTTGCCATAACGACTGAGAATTTTTGAAGGGACCGACATATAGGGGATTGAGATTTCCTTTATTACCGAACCGCTTCACTCCCTTCATGGTAGAGATCTTGCGATACACATAGTAACCAATCTTGAACACACATAAATAGGAACATGAGAACATAGTTGGGTCTGTAATGGATGACATGAACTGAGTCTTGAACATGATGCATGAACTGAATACTGTGAACTGAATATCGAGCCTATAATTACATAGCTCATGGATGAGATTGGAACTTGAGGGTTAACTTATGAGTATCCCCTACTCCAAACTCGATTCATTACGTGAAGAGAAAATGGGATGCTTATATTATGAATGTTTGGGGGACTATAGTGTATCATCTCCTTGGGGCACTATGTCCCTCAAATAATACTATCTTTGATAATCTGCTGGAAAGCTAAAGTGATGCACAAGGCACCTACGAACTGAGTCTTAACTGAATAACTGGGATCTGAAACTAAAACAGGATACATGAACTGAGCTGAGCTTACGTCTATTTAGTTTGTTCACCTTAGAATGGTTATATCCATGAGACTTTTGATAGTATGTCTAGATGGAAGGGACAGGAGACCAAACCATGCAAACTTGTCCATCTAGCTGCTAAACTGAATTACGGGTTTTATGGACTAACACATATTAAAAGATTATAGTCGACTGGAGCCTTTTCTCTAACACTCTTTCTATAGAGTTCTAGCGGCTTTAATACGCAAGGAAATCTTGGCCTTGTCTAAATAAGACAGCTGAATGAGAAAATCATTACATGGCTAAAGTTCTGTAAGATGAGTTAAGGCCTACAAACACTATTTAAGATAAAATAATTAAGCCTCTTGTACTAAACTAAGATTAATGAAAAGATTCATATGGGTGCTAAACACAAATGCATAAATATACTACTCATCTGATTAACTGCATAGCTGACAGTTGAATACTGGGCATGTAAGACTGAACTGTACTTCGTTTGAATAGCTGGACTGAGACTATAGAGTATTATACACAGAAGTTAATGGCTGACTGGGTATCATGAGGTAACTGAGCATGAATTTTGTGAAAGTTGTATTAATTAAGGATGCAAAACCGAGTCTACGACATGATTTGGAAATATTTCGTAGACTGAGGTATTGAAATACTAATAACTGAGTATCTGACAACTATACGCTATGTTCAAGCAAGCCTGGAACTGAACAGAGTTTTTGATCTAATTACTCAACTGAATCTGACACTATAACTAGGATTCATACAGGAACTAAATGCCGAGTTTTGATAACTGAACATTGATAACTGTAGTTTAGAATGATACTAAAGTACTTAATTCTGAGACTGAACACTAATTTTTGAGTACTGAATATTGAAATTGTATCTGAGATAGCAACTGAGTTTGATAGTTATGCAATAAAGATTGACATAAGTCGAAGATTTGAAAGTGTACTCTCACTCTGTACTTTCCCAACTTCTAATACAACCTCTTGCTAGCCCTTTACTTGCACACTTAACATGATATTAAAGTCGATGCTCATTACTAAACCCTTGGGTAACATAAGCATTCAACAATCTTCTCTTAACATAAAATATTTACTCTCTCCCTTCTAAGCAACTAATCATCACTATACTATTTTCACAAAGAGAGCTTACTGAAGGGTTAAATCAAGAGGACCTGAAGCATGAATGGATACTAACTGAACTTGACACATGGCTGAGGCTTGAGGAATATAATATCAATAGCTTGGATTTACCTAAAAAGTCTGAACTAAGGATATAGTGGATACATGACATAGCCTAGATTTAACTAATCAGTAGAAGCGTATCATAAGTCATAGAAGTTGAGTATATTGTAAAGCGTGACATGTGTACATGAGTCATGAGATGCATGACTAGAGTTTGGAGTTTTCTACATTCGTGGGTCATGACTTGGATTGTTGAGGGGAGTAAAACTGAACTTCTTATGATGGGAACTAGAATCGTACATTATTCCATGGAAAAAGTGTGAATATAAGTTCCATTAATGGAACGGAGATGTAGAACATGCGAAGGCATCATGCTAACTGAAGTACAAAAATTTACACTGAGACAAGGATAGGTCGGGAATCGTCTTTCCCTTACTGCTTTCCAATACATGCCTGCACTACTACTGGAATCTAAAGGCCTGACTCTTTCTGAGGTTTCATAACCAAATAGTGCATGTATATCTGTCGGGTTATGATAGACTGACTCGCTAGGGCAGAGACTAAGAAAGTTCCTATTAACACTTGGTCTGACCTCAATGTTGACTAACATGCAAAGAGTCACAAAAGAAGAGAAGTTTATGGATCTGATGAGACATAAACATGTAAATGAAATATCTATAACATACCAGTGACCTCATTAGAAGGACTTTCCTGATTTTGTCAGGGCTAAGAAGCATGGAATCTGTTTGGCAATTACCCACTAATAGAGCTGGAGGAGGCACCCTGCTGATTCGGGAGACCGTACTGAGCTGAAGAATGATTATGCTAGCTTTGAGGACTGGGCTTAGGATAGTATTAGACTTTGTGAACTGACTCACCACATCCAAAACACACATCACTATCGGCTCTACATATGGCTTTATGATACTTACCATAAGTCTGACAAAGGAAATGGCTTCGGGCACTACTAACACTGCCCTGAGGTTTAGGACCTGGCATCCTATCTCTGAATTTAGGGACTAGAGTACTGTCCAAGGAAGGAACTAGAACTGAAACTTTGGGCGAAAGTAAAAGTTGTTACCACCCTCTGACTTAGGATGGTTGAAATTGAGGCTACCTGTTCTAGCTCTCTTATTTTCTCTATTTCTTTCTTTCTTACTATGATTTCCCACCGATATCTGTTGGGCATGTATCACTTACCTGGGTGGGACAATGTCCTACTAATTGCTCTGAGATACTAATGAATAGGATATAGTAAGACAACCGATTCTAAATTTTTCATGAAAGACATGCTCGTCCAGGGAATCTGCTTGGACGGGCAAAAGTAACGACTGGTTCTCGGTCCTCTTTTTATTAGGGGAGACATATTCTGTAAATAAAGAAAGGAGAAAATTATAATAAGAGTTCAACTTGAGCTAATTCTTACTTGCACAACATGAATACTAAAAGAAGGGAAATTGTTCCTAAAATATCTCATAGCCCCTTGTACATAAGTGTGGTCCATAACACACCCTTGTATAAAACTCTACTAGATGCAGCTTTTCAGACTTCCTAAGACATTGTTGAAGCTTAGACTCTGATAACATGTTTGTAACTCCCCAAATCTGGTACCCGAAATGCTAGAAGATGCTTATGACCCCGAAGAACCACAAACTAACCCATGACTGATATATGCATAATATACATATATAAATGCGGAAACAGAAGTTGAAAGGCCATAATTTTCAAATATAAAACATAAAATCTGATAAAACAATGTTTAAATAGGGTATAGAAATACCCAAACTAAAATAAACTATCTGAATATACTATAGTCTTAAAGCCTCTAAACTATCTGAATAAGGAGTTGATGGGACATGTCCCCCAACTAACTCTAACTACTAAAATGAACTAAGTACTGAAATAATAAATTAATGATTATGTCCTTGAAGGATGAGGACTCACTGCTAATTCTGACAATTGTATAGTGGAATGCTACTGATACTCTGGAGCTCGTACTTCTAAACCTATGGCGTAAAGTAAAACACCATAGCGCAAATATGTCAGTACGATTGAATGTACTGGTATGCATGTGAGTTAGGTTGAATGTAAGGGTTCATATTCATGAACAATACTAAATGACGGTATAACATAAATATGAGAATTCATGCATGAATAAGTAATTGTAATTGAGACCATACTGACACTGGGTACTGAGTTTAGAGTACTGATTTACTAACATCTGGGTTTACTGATACTGATAACTGAGTCTACTAAATACTGGGGAACTGATGGTATATTACTAATAGGGGAATGATTGTTTCTAATAGTTCTGAATATGAAGAACTAGTCTGATTGACTGTATCTGACAGTTCTAAAACTGATTACTGGTAATATGAGTTATTGATAACGACATAACTAATATAACAGAGATAACTGGTATAACTGCTATAACTAATACTGAGTGACTGTATCTAACAGTCTACGTTCTGTGGAACTAGCTGAGTTTTGTACTATTTTGAGTTGATTGTATCTAACAGTCCTAAATTATGTAGAACTATCTGGGTTCTATTACTGAGACTGAATGACTAAATCTGATAGTCCTAATTCTGTAACTAAAATTGTAGGAAGTAGTTATCTAACCAACATTCCCCAAATAATCACAATATAGCTGAGTTAGAGTCCACTCTATAACCCCAATTGGAAGAGTGTCAATATCGCGCCACTGGTAAGGACAATTTGTGAGTAACCCTCATATAATAGGTAACTCTAGTAAGAATAGTGGGAACCCTCATATAACAATATAAGCCACCCCATCTACCCTCATATAACAGGCTATGATATCTCCACATACGCTGGCTACGTAGTTTAGGAACACAAGGATTGCTTCTAAGAATCACACCCTCATATAATAGGTAATTTCCCATCCTTGGGTTTACTCGATGCTAATTTCTACTCCCATATGAATAGACACTGAACATAATAAACTGAACAGGACTAGATTGAATTCATGGAGTTCCGTTGACTGACAGAATACTACTGAGATTTCTGAATTTGCTGTGATTTCCTGAGTCACATGACTGATTAAGTTCTATGAAGCATGGCTTGACTGAGGATATCATGAAACATAACACTGGCTCTAGATACACAACTATATCTTTTTGGTACAAGTACCCGTAGGACTCGATGGAAGGAAACTAACAAAGCATGACTTTCTTGAATACATGGCCAACATCAACAATTTATACTACAACAGTAGGGGATATTTCATGAAGCACCTGGTTATCATAATCTTGTATATAGCTTAGAATGCATATGATCATTTCTTAACTTCATCATTTTAATATCATAATTATATCATCACGTGATTGTATTACACAATAATCCTCATGGAAATCATTTTAAACATAGGGGAACATGTACATTCATAACTTGGGTCACAGTTTAACTATCAAGCATAATTTTTATTTTCCTAGGCATTTTATCAAATACTTAGACTGCTTGATTTAAGTCTTAGGCATGAGCATGAATTTAATACAACGTTACTTTGCAATTCAACCTAATTTCATAATTTCAGTCCTCATATTAGCATAATTTTATGAAGACATGATAAAGGTTCTATCATGGAATTCATACAACAACAACACATGAACATAATTCAATTCATAGAATGAATTGAACAATTCATAATTTAAAACTTGATTCTTGGGCTTTATGGATGAAAGGATTCCATGAATGAACACTATACATACCTTAGATAGAAGATTCTAGATGATTCACAAAGAAATTTGCTTGAACTTAGATCCCCAATTGAAAATCCTAATGCGTTCTTGAAAGGATTTTGAGAGAAAAAGGTGTCTTTTGGTGTAAATGAGGCTTAATCCTGTGTTTAAGCCTTATATAGGGTTAGGAAAACTACCTCTTTACCCTTAAAAATGTGAACATTTAATGACTAAATAATTGGGCTTCAACGCTATGAGTGACGCGGTGCGTCGAGGGCTATGATGCTATACCCGATACGGCGCACCATGAATGCATTAAGCCTCAGTCGTTTTGGTTCTGGCAGACTTCACAACTGGTGACCAATGCGATTGGCGACGCGGCGCACCAAGATCATATTGGTCCACTATGTTGGACTTCCAATCTATATCTAAACGAGTTTCTAAAAAATCTAAAACTTGTCTGGGAATACCTATTTACCTTCCTGATTATGAATCAATAAAAATATAAACCATTAAAGGACATAAAGGTGGCAAAATGAATTTGCCAACTTTTGAAGGCAAAAATTAAGCTAAGCCTGGAATGTAGCTACAATTTTCTAAGTCTAGGACCCACTTGACATGCTTAAAAGACTGTATTAAGATTTATAATTTTACGGGGTCTTACATCTACACTCAATAAAAATAAGAGCAGGTGTAATATCAGCATACAAGAAAACAACAGTGTACTAGTAAAGTCATTTGTCCAACCCAAGATTTGATATGTGAACAGATAACTATTACTAAGTAGAACAAGACAACATATGCTCACTGCTCAGCAACCTTTAAACAGTCTACAATACTTAACCATATTCAAGATCCTTATTAAAAATATAAATGTAAGATAAACAAGTGTAACATGTCAAGTCAAGTTAAGTCCAACTAGACTCTAAGTCAATAATAAAAGAGTTAATACCATAATCCAAGTCAACAATATATGACTCAAACCACAACCAAGTCAACAACATCTACTTCAAACCATAACCAAGTCAATATTACTTAAATCAATGCCTTAACCAAGTCAATAATATATGACCTAACACTAATTCCACCTTAATTCACAACATGAGAATAATATAAAAAATATGCCCTTTTATCTTTATGTCATTGGCCCAAACCTCTCAAGGTTTTAAATAATTTCAACGAACCATTATTATGCAAACCAGTTCAAATAAGAAATTATTTCAACCATTAATATATAAGTCAGGTCAATTCAAACCGTAATAAAAATTTAATACTTAAATCGGTTCACTCAAGGAACCAATATAATAATAATAATAATAATAATAATAATAATAATAATAAAGCACATGGTATTCGGTTCACTCATGACACTATCACACTTAAGTGAATAGTGTACATACGCAAAAAGGTCTTGAGGTTGCCCACTAGTCATGATCTACAAGAGATGAGCTCTATGCATGTACTAAATCACAGACATCAAGCGTTTGAAAACAATATTCCACCACTCCCATGAAGATGTTGTATCACCTCATACTTTTTCTAGTTCAATTTAACTTTGAAAATGTCAAGTGTTGGCTTCAAGAGAGAATGACTTTTCATACATATAGAATTTTCTGCATTTAGACCGTCCAATGTGTAGTGATTTGAATTAGCTTTCCAACGATATAATATTATCCTTAATCCTACAACCAGGCAAGAAGCTATGGTGATTTTAAGTTCTAGTTGTAAAACACCATGATTTGGGCCCATAACGTGTCAAGCAGAAGTGTAAAATCACGATTGTCAAATTCCAGTGAGACCCCGCGATCGTACCGCGTCGCGGAGAGGTCCAGTATCCTAATTGTAAATTTCCAATGAGATTTCACAATTCCACCGCATCATGGTGATGTCCCATTTCAAAAATTGTCACTTTCCAGTCAGTCTCCACGATAATGGTGCATTGTGCAGGTGGCTGAAATGGCAATTCAGAAGCATACCATGATAGCTTCGCACTGTGGTGATTTTCATCCCAGTTGGTAGTTTCCAGTAAGCCACCATGATAACGGTGCATCGAGCTGTAGACCAATTTCGTGAGATTTTCCTAGTCCGAGTAAAATTTTAAAAAAGCTCTTTGGTCTTTTCTTTAGCCCCAAGTCGTGAATAACAGATCATTTAACCTATCCTAAGCATATTATTCCCACTTTTCACCAAAATACTCTTACACAAAACCCTAGATTATCAAAGCTTAATCCCCAAGAAATTCAATTCCCCCATTAAATCTCCAAGATAATTCAAGATTTAGGATTCCCAACTCAAGAACTTCAAAGAAATTCAACTTTGAAAGCATCAATAAGTATCCAAGATTCAAGCCTTAGCATCTAGTTCATCAATTAAGGTATGTGGGGTTTTTCAACATGGATAATCCTTTCATCCTTGTGCAAAAAACATAATTTAATTATAAATTTACTGAATTTTATGTGATTTCCCATGAAATTAAAGTTAGGGTTTACACCCAATATTGCTATTTATGAGATTACGAGATTTCAAGAGATTTAGAATTTGAATTGGATGTCTATGTTCATATTTTCATGCATATTACAAAAATTTTAATATTTTAAGTTGATTTATAAATGTTTATATTACCAAGCATGAATATTATGATGTTTTAACATGAGTTTGATGCATGGGTCATTAAGCCCTAATTAAAGATTGTTATTTCAAGATTAATTGTGCTATGAGCACTTTATGACTAGACTCTTTTCAAATTATTGATAAAGATTTGACCTTTTGGTCTCAAGAATAGCTATGAAATCCACTTTACATATTCAGATTATATATTTACATTTATAGATATATAGTTGGTTTTCATTATAAACCATTATACTGTTTTAGAAGTGGATTTCCACCAGAATGGGCATACAGATTTAATGGGAGTAGTATTTAGCACCGAGATAGGTACGTTACTATGGTTCCATACCCCAGAACTGCGTGCCAACATAGAATTTAGATTGTTCCCACTTTTACGTGGATGATAGATATGTGATCACTTCGATGGGTTATACTCCCTGACAAAAGTATGACTCCTCTCCCCAATGTGAGGATTCCTCCTTAGGGGGACAAGAAACTTGGACTCTATGAGTGCTCACATGGTTTAAGTCGATTATAAGAATCTCCCATACAGAATAAGTTTTTAGATTTCTAAACCCTTAAGATAAAGCATTTTCTCTACAACTTTAAAGTTCTTGAGTTAAAAATATTGCTTTACATAAGCCTTCTGATATAGACTTATAGATTTCACTTAGCCTGTATGATTTAATAATAAGAACAAAATAGAAATTTCAGAACTAAGTGTAATGGCTCACAATATTTATACTATATGCTTTATTGTTCATGATTTATGATCTTCAGTTTTCAGATTGCTCCAGTCTTTGTTAGTCATTTACCTTTAGCATGCATGATTTTATAAATTGTGATGATATTGCTAACTTATTGCATTCACCCACATATGCTCAGTATATTCCCAAAGTATTGATCCACATATACATCTATATGCTACATTATTTGATAATGTAGGTTCAGGTGCTCAGTCTCAGCAGTGTGAGTGATTTTCGAGTATCTCATCTACATCTCTACCGTTGGTGAGTCCACATAGTTCGGGGCTTAGCTATTCAGATTTTTAGGTTATTAGTAAATGATTCTGTATTCATTTCAGATAGTTTGAGTCAGCTGGGGCCTATCCCAGTGACTCTATAGATTTAGTCAGTAAAGGCTTGTCAGACTACTAGATTCAGTTTTAGATTTTAGTTGCAGTATTCAGATTTTTAGTATATGCTTTGTCAGACTGACGAGATTAGTATTTTCAGATATACTCAGATAATTTAGATAGTTTTTCTGTATTTATGATGATTTTATATTTATATCCCCTTATTTTGAGATTCAGATTTAGCATAAGGCAGTCAGGGTTAGCTCAGGACAACTTATAGTTCGGAGATTGTGTAGCATCCCAGGAATTAGATTTTGGGGTGTTACAGATTTCCAAATATCGATAATTCAAACAAATAATTAATAAAAGATCAAAACAATCATAGAAACAATGATAACAACCATAACTGGCTACAACTATAAGCTTTACATATAAGTTCAGTAAATGTGATTGTACTTAGAATATTAAAAAAACCCTTTTTTAATCCTTAACAATATGGACTGGACAAGCAATACTAAGGAACAATTATTGTTTATGTATAACACAAATTGAATTAAAATACATTACCCATCACCTACCTTAATCCAAACTCATGCCACTTAATTAAGCATGACCCTTGTTTTTTCGTGCAATTTCTACTTGATTGTGGTCTGAAAATAAGAATATAATACATAATCAACCACATACCATATGATGTCAAGTATTATAACTTAATCCCAACCCCAAGTCCAATTTCATAATCATTCTCCCCTCCCCCTATTCTAGTGTTTTCTACTATCAATTCACCTAAAAACAACTAATTTCATGGTTTCTTTAGTGCATTAATGACATGTAAGAGTAAAACTATAACTAATAACTAAAACCTAAGGGTTTTATGCCTAATTTACCCCTTCATCCAAAACATCAGCCAACACAGGCTTTAAACCTCCCCAAAAACACATAAATTAGTGATTGTAAGGTTAACTGGCAGATTACTAGTTAAAGGAGACAATTTACTTACCTTTTTGATAAAAACGACAAAAAGATTAATAGAATTCACCAATTTTTCCTTTTCTGCAAAATGTGTTTTTGAATAATGATGCATTTTGAGGGGGAAACTTTGAATAAACAGCAATTTCCATCACTACACGTCTCAATCCTGCTATAGCGTCAACACTACAGTGGGAATCACCCGCAGTAGTGAGTTTGACTATCCTTGACTGCCGTTATAGCAAAAAAAAAATTCTATAGAAATAGTTCCTATTGTAATATACACATCACTATATTGGTATAGGTAGGGTAGAACCTTGATAATCCTCCCAAATTTTCCTTTTTCATAACACACCCTCAAACCGCTATATTTTAAATCAACCCCTCTACATCAAGATCAATAATAGGAGTTTTTCGTTACCCAAATTTACTTTGAATGGTCCTATGAGTTTGGTTTATCATCTTAGCTAATATGAAATAAAGATACACCTGATCACAATCCCCTAATTCATTCCTAGATTTCCCTAGGTCGTATCTCACTCAAATTTAGTCCAAGCCTAGTCTAGCCTAAAACATCGAACTACCTATCTCGGAAAGATATTAACTCAAATTTTTGAATAAGAGAAATACACATAGAGAACAAAAAGGTTGTTATGATAGATACCAATTTACCCACCACTTATCCTGAAATGACCCAACAAAAACACTAACCAAACTAGGAAAAGAAAGAATATGTGTATTCTCAAAAAAGTGAGGGCACTCATCCTGCATGGACCTCTCATTTTTTCAATTAGCTTTCTCCATCGGATGATGCTATTGTTGAATTTTTATCGGACAAACCTCTTTTTTCCTCAACTTTCAGTTATCCCGATCTAAAACTACAACTGCTTCATTTTCATTCGATAAATTCTTATCTAGCAATACAGAATCTTGATATGGTCTCCATCCCCCTGGTATTTTTTTAGAATAGACACATGGAACACCGGATGGACCCCCAAAAAGCTTGGCTGCAATGCTATCCAGTAGGCTACCAAACCCACTTCCTCAAAAACCTCGAATAGACTGTATACTAAGGTCTAAGCTTTCCCTTCTTACAAAACTTCATGACGCCCTTCATAGGAAACATCATTAGCAAAACTTTATCACCAACCCAAAAAGACATGTCTCTCACCTTACAGTTTGCATATTCATTCTACTTACTCTAAGAAACCAATAGCTTAGTATAAATAAATCTCATCTTTTCTCGAGCCTTCTTTAAAAAATCAGTGCCCATATATTTCACATCACCAATCTCAAACCACCCTATAGGCAACCTACACCTCTTTCCAAAGAGTGCCTCAAATGGTGCCATATCAATGCCAGAGTAATACTATTGTTGTATCAGAATCCACAAAATAGAAGAAACTAATCACAATGCCCACCAAAATGAATTACACAGGTCCTCAATATGTCCTCGAGCACCTAAATTATCCTCTATGATTGTCCATCAGTCTAAGGATGAAATGTTGTGCTAAGAGAAAGCTTGGTGTCAAACTTTTCATGCAACTTGTCCCAAAATTTAGAAGTATTGATCATATCTCTATCTGAAATAATGGAACACGGTACCCCATGAAGCCTCACTATCACTTTAACATAGATCTTGGCTAACTATTTTTATTTGTAGTCTACTCTGATCGATATGAAATGAGCTTATTCTTTCACCCAGTCTACAATGACCTAAATCTAGTCATGATTCCCCAAGATCTTAAGATGACCAATCACATAGTCCATAGAAATATACTCCAAGCTTTGTTTTGGTATAGGTATTCTCTAAAGCAAACCCATAGGCCTTTAATGTGCACACTTTACCTACTGACAATTATGACAAATAGATATATACTCGACTATGTCCCTCCATATCCTAAGACACCAATAAAGTTACCTCAATTCATGGTATATATTGGTTGCACCTGAGTGAATAGAATATCGAAAACCATGACTTCAGCAACCACAGTTAAATCACCAACCCAAGGAACTCATATCCGAACAGTGAATAATGCTATTCCACATGTGTCAATGTGGCATATAATGCCTCACCATACACTACCTTGTTTGGGAGTTGTCCAATTTCTCATCCTTAAATTCTTAGGCATTGATTTCATCAAGAAATATTGACTTTACCTCAACACTAGACAACACTCCACCCTTTTTTGAAACACCAAATTGCATGAACTGTAACGCTAGAGCTTGAAACTCCCTAAACAAAGGTCACCTTGGCACCCTTAAATAGTCTAAACTACCCATAGTTAATACGTCTACCACTACATTAGCCTTACTCGAATAATATATACTTTATGGTTACATCATATTCCTTCAAAAACTCTATCTGTTATCCCTATCTCATATTCAAATCCGTCTTTGTGATAATATATTGCAAACTATGATGATCTGTGAATACCTTACACTTGACACCGTAAAGATAGTGTCTACAAATTTTGAGTGCAAAAACCACCGCTTCTAACTCTAAGTCATAATTCAAGTAAATCTTTTCATGAGGCTTCTACTTCCTCAAAGCATAAGTAATAAATTTCTTGTCCAACATCAACACAACACTCAAACCCAAAAGTGAAGCATCATAGTAAATAATAAAATCTTTAATTTCAGTCGGTAGTGAAAAATAGAAGTTATGGTCAAAAGTGTCTTATGCTTTTGAAAGACCTCAAACTTATCCATCTATACAAATATCACTGTCTTCTAGGTCAACCTAGTCATGTGTGTAGCAATATATGTGAAATTCTTAATGAACCTATGGCAATAGTTGGCAAGACCCATAAAGCTCTAAACTTCAGTCACCAAGCTAGGCCAAACTAAATTCTTAATTGCCCCAATCTTCTAGGGATCCATCATCACCCTATTTTCCAAACCCATATGGTCAAAAAAGGTAACCGAAACAACCTGAACTGACATTTTGAGAACTTTGCATACAACTACTTTTTCTTCAAAATTTCCAAAACAATACAAAGATAACTTTCATATTCCTTCTGACTTTTAGAGTAAACCAAAATATCATATAAAAAGCTATAACGAAAGAATCCAAAAATGACTTAAATATATGTTCATCAAGCTCATAAAGGTTTCAGGCATATTGGTCAACACAAAAGACATCACTAGGAACTCCTAATGCGTATATCAAGTCCTGAAGGTTATCTTGGGTATATCCTCACATCAAATTTTTAGCTAATGGTAACCTAACTTTAAATCATGTTTGGAGAATATTGAAGCACTTTATAACTAGTTAAATAAATTATTTATATGAGGGAGAATATAATCATTCTTGATGGTAACCTTATTCAATTACCTATGATCAATGCAAATACTTATACTACCATATTTTATTTTAACAAACAACATTGGATCACCCCAAGGTGAAGCACTTAGATGAATAAATCCCCTATCCAAAAGTTTTTGTAACTGAGTTTTGAATTCTCTCAACTCAGTCTGAGCCATGCGATAAGGAGGAATAGAAAGTGGGTAAGTGCCTAGCTCCAAGTCAATGAAGAAACTAAGATCCCTATTTGGAGGCATACCAGGCAAATCGATGAGAAATACCTCCTAAAATTCTGAAAGCTTAGGAATTTACTCAATAGAAGGAGACCTCGTACTTATATCTTGAAGATAATCCAAAAAGACTGAACACCCCCCTCAAACCAGTACTTATATCCCAAATAGAAGATATGATTTTCACAACTTTTTCCTTGTACACACCCTCCCTCTCTATTTTATCCCACTTAGGTATGGCTAGAGTCTTAGCATTATAGTTTAAAACAGCATGATATGAAGCTAACCAGTCCATACCTAAAATAATATCAAAATCCAACATGTCCAAAATGATCAAGTCTATCCAAGTATAAAAATCACAAATAACAGAAAATAAGAGTGATAAATATTGATCACTACCACAGACAGAGTAGACACATATAAAGAAGAATCAAGAACATCATAGACTAAGTTCAAACCCAAAGCAAACTTAACATATATATAAATATATATATATATATGAAAAGATAGACCCCGGATTGATTGAAATAGAATTCATATGGTCACAAACTATAATAGTACATGTACTAACCCCATCAGAAGCCTTAGCATCAAACGTACCTAGAAAGGCATAACAGTGAGCTCAGTCATCAATCTAAGCTAACCTCTCGCTGGATGAGAATCACCACTCCTATACCACATTTTTCTCGATTGCTTTGTTGATTATCTCCTCTATCTCGTAGACAAACTCTCCCATTACCATATCAATTTCTACCAACTAGAATAATAAATCAAGTCTACTATTGTTTTGGGCCACCTAACTATCTTAAAAGATACTCTCTCTTGAAATAGCTAGCAAGACCACAATAATAAAAAAAAAACTCACATGATAAGGCTGACTAGTAAAAGAATAAAAAGCCCCTGACCCATCTAACTGGCTGTTAAGAAAATGTCCTTGTTGAACCACGGTAAATGCTAGCAATGCTTACTGAATGGGCCAGGCTAGGTAGGCTTAATGACTATGACCCTGGAATCAGAACACCTGCAATTACCCATATTTTGGGACCTCTTGGATAATGCCTAAATTAGTTTGACCAACCTACATAACCCCATCAAGTTTGTCCACATAATTAGACACCCTATTAAAACTCTTCCTTGTAGAAGTCATGTGATTAGACAATACCTAAAGATCAGGATGCAGACCCTTAACAAATAAGATGATCATCTCCTTCTGAATGCCTAACATTTGAGTCTCATAGCGAGATAGGGCATGAAAATTAGTTTTATATATTGTAACGGACATACTTTTCACGACCCGAGACTGTCCTTAGTCCTAACATAGTTCTTACACTAACAAGTGACCCTAAGCTAACCCATGACCTAGCATGACAATAACAATAATAAAAATAACTGATAAATATTGAGTAAAAATTGAGCTAAAAGATACAATCATAATAAAATAAAATCTATATAGAATATCAAAACCCATAATGTATACAAGACCATCATGCTAAAAATCTAGTTGATTGTCTGAAAGCCTCTACTAAGATGAATTGTTAGCATAAGCCCTTAGATAACTCTAGCAGTCTAAAACAAAAACAAAATTGAAAGGAGTTGCTGATAAATAGTCCTTGAATAATGAGGACTCACCAAACACTGTTGCTGGAGTGACTACTGTATCAAGCTAATCGCAGTTGAGATGTTGAATGTTTGAACGTATATTATAATACTACATTAGAAAAAATTATGCGGTCAATATTTTAAATGTGCTAAGCATGTGAGACATGCACTATACTATGTAAGTACAGTATTCTAAAATTTACATAATAAGTTGAACATGGACTAAAATCTTTAAGCTGATACAATAAACAAGTAATAAATATGGAACAATTTAATATACTGCATTAACTAAACACAAGGTCATGCAAGGTCTGAGACTAAAGTATGGAAGCTACTATTAACAAGCATACCCATTCTAAGCTAAACAGGGCCCAATTAGTAACCCTAGTTGGATGGGTGTTCAGTACCTTGCCAAGAGTATAAAAATTGGCTTGCAAAGGACTATAATATCAACCTATGGTAGCAATGTGGTTCTAGTACTTGGGTTATCTAAAATCGTGTTCTCTCGATGCCAAGTACTACTCCCAACTAAAGGTAAATTGATATACTAAAATGCTCAACAATAATGATGTTCTAAAACTAATAGGTAAATATTTTATCTAAAAATATTCTAAATTATGGAAACTGAATGAATGAGTATTAAACTAACAACGTGTGATATCCTAAGTCATTGGATGTTCATAACCCACTATCTCAGAAGAATGCAACTAAACATGGCAATACTATAATAAGGAATTTCATAACTTAAAACCAAAATATTTAATTTATCAATATAATAAGGGTGCATAGTCATGACTACATAATGATGATCAAATTTATGGGAAAACATATACTCGTGGTTTATCCAAAAAAGGGGATTGAAAGATATTGGAATACATACTTCTTATAGAAACCCTACACTAAAAGAAGGAATTAACTTGTTGTTGATACTCAATGAGTGAAAGGTAACCATTGATTAAATTTGAAATACCTGGAGATAAAAACCCTAAAGAAATCTATAAACTTGGAGCTTAAAGATGAACCCTAGTTTGCCCTGAAGAAAAATGCCCCTTATAAAATGTAACAAAAAAAGCTGTAGGGACGAAATATGACCCATCCCACGATCGTGGGTGACATTCGTAGTTGGGTGAATTAGAATAAGGCTCACTAACTTGATTAGATGATCCTTGGTACAATCATGGAACCTACCTATGACCCTTCCTTGGTTCGAAGGTTTAATGTCTAAGCTGGATGATCTTTTAAAGTTAAGATTGTGGTTTTTAACTATGGACATGGTTCCTTATCATGGTTCGAGGGTATACTTCTTTTAGGTTTTAGGGGTTATTTCATGCAGATGAGACCCTTATACGCTCGTGGTTTGTAACCACAATCACGGTTTTTATTTTGGTATCTCACTGCTAGACAATGCTCCATTAAAATGGTCATAATATTTTACTCCTATAATAGATTAAGATGAAACTAGATGAGTTGGAAAAAAGACCTAAAAAGTTTTATTTGGTGGATATTGAGCCCAAAAGTACCTCAGAATCTAGGAGTTATACTTGTATGAAGTTGACTATTTCAAGATTCTTCACAAGAAATCAACTGGTAAGAAAAGTTTCAACTTAGCTATGAGCTAGGAGTTACTTATGGCCTTAATACATGTCTAAATCACGTCTCATAATACAAAACATGATGTTTGATTCTACATATACTTGAATCATGGTTCTAGTCTTATCTTGAATTCTTGGGGTGATACAATACCTCCCTCCTTGAAGTTATTCATCCCCAAATGGAAACTAACTAAACACAAAGGTTAGGGAAAGAGATACAACCCCAACACTGAATTTCTAAGAGTTGAATAATGACATTATAAATAAATTTATAACTAAAACATGGAAAGAACTAGACTCATGAATGCATACTAGCATATGAGAATAACTGCGTAACATGAGATAGAAAGATTTAATTAAGGAAAAATTATTACCTAAAGCTAGAACAAAGTTCTAAGAGAAAAAATGGGGGTAATTGGTCATCATAACCTCCTCTTCTTCCAAATTAACTCTCTCAATAAGTTGATTTCACCAAAGAACTTTCACTAAATCAACCGTCTTATTCCTCAACTTATGAACCCAATGATCAAGGATCCCAACTAGGGCCTCCTCATAAGAAAGGCTATCTTTTACACCCACACTTTTAAAGGTACAACCGATGCATGGTCATCAACACATTTCTTCAACAATGACACATGGAAAATCAGATGAACTGCTGCTAGGTCTACAGGTGAATCTAACTCATAGGATATATTGCTAAAGTGACTCACAATCTTATAAGGATCAATATAATGGTGAATGAGATTTTCTTTATTACCAAATCTCTGCACCCCTTTTATAGGAGAAACCTTCAAATAGATAAAATCATCATTAGTAAACTCAAACTCCCTTCTTCTCACATCTGCATAGGACTTTTGATGGCTTTGAGCTATTTTCAGCTTTTCTCTAATCAACTAAACTTTCTTCATAGCCTCGTGAAATAAATCAAACCCTACCAAAGTAGCTTCACCAACCTCAAACCAATATATATTAATTCTATAACTCCTACCATAAAGATCTTAAAAGGGGGCAATCTAAATAATGAATGATAACTTTATTATAAGAAAACTCAATAAAAGGCAAATAGTCATCCCAATTACCTTCTAAATTGATTACACATGCCATCAACACGTCATCTAAATTCTAAATAGTTTGTATTGCCTCACCATTTATATGTGGGTAAAAATTGTATTTAGGTGAAATTACATACTTTAAACTCTTGTGATCCATGAACACATTAAGATGAACCTTATAAAGGTAATGCCTATAAATTTTCAAGGCAAAGACAACAGCTTCCAACTTAAGATCATGGGTCAGATAGTTCATTTTATAGGGTTTAAGCTGTCTAGAGGAATAGGCTATAACCTTACCTCTCTGCATCAAAATACAACCCAGACCATCCCTCAAGTATCAGAATATAATATAAATCCATTGATTTTATCTGGCAAAGTCAAGACTGAAGTAGAAGTGAGTTGAGTCTTCAACTCCTGAAAACACTTCTCACAGAAATTTGACCACTGAAATTTAACCTTTTTATGGGTTATCCTAGACTTAGGGGAAGCAATATAAGAAAACCCTTCAACAAACTATCGGTAATATCCAGACAAACCTAAGAAACTCTTGAAATCAGATAAAGAGATGAGTGTAGACTAGTTTTTCACTGCCTCGATCTTTTAAGGATCAACTAGAATGCCATCACTAGAAATAAAGTGCCCAAGGAAATATACTGATCTAAACAAAAATTCGCACTTACTAAACTGAGCGAATAAATAATGATCTATAAGGGTATACAACACAACCCTCAGATGGTCTGCATGATTATTCTCACTACAAAATAGACAATGATATTATCAATGAAGACTATGATAAACATGTCCAAGAACAGCTTGAACACCCTGTTCACCAAATCTATGAAAGCTTCGGTGGCATTTGTTAGTCCAAAAGACATAAATAAAAATTTGTAGTGACCATACCGAGTTCTGAAGGCTGTCTTTGGAATGTCACATTCTATGACTCTAAGTTGATGATAGCCGGATCTGAGATCTATCTTAGAAAAATAACTTGCACCTTGAAGATGGTTGAATAAGTCATCAATCCTGGGAAGAGGATATTTATTCTTGATTGTGACTTTATTCAACTGGTGGTAGTCGATACACATTCAGAGAGAACCATCTTTCTTGTACACGAAAAAGACTGGAGCTCCCCACAGAGAGATACTGGGCTTTATGAAAATTTTATCTAAGAGGTCTTTAAGCTTTTTTTTAACTCTTTAAGCTCAGCTAGAGCCAAGATTTGGAGGGATGGAGATGGGTTGAGTATTAAAGAAAAGATCAATACCAAATTCTATTTCTCTATCTGGAGGTACCCCTGGCAAATCTTTGGGAAAACCTCGGGAAACTCATTGACTACACAGACTTGTTAAACTGCAAGTGCTTTAGACTTAGTATGTTTGAGTCAGACTAAATGATAGATTTGCCCTTTTGATATCAACTTTCTAGCCTTAAGATAAGATAGAAAACGACCTTTGGGAGACACAGAACTACCTTCCTATTCAATAACTACCACACCAAGAAATTAAAACTTCACCACATAGGTGCGACAATATATTGATGCATAATATGAATGGATCCAATCCATGCTTGGAATAACATCAAAATCTACTATTTCTAACTCTATTAGGTTTCTGGTATAATCTTATGGAGGACAGTAATAGGATATTTCTTATAAACTCGTCTGGCAATAATTGACTCACCCACTGTGGTGGAAACTAAGAAGGGCTTACAGAGATTTTTAGGTCCTGCCCTAAGATTTACCACAATCAATAGAGTCACATAAGAGAGATATGACCCCAGGTCTAACAACACATATACGTTAAGATAAAAGACATGAAGCATACTAGTAATAACATCTGGTGAACTGTCCTACTCCTGTCGGTATGGTAAACCATAGAATCAATTCTGCCATTGATCACCACTGATACTGGATGATGCGCCTTGAGGAGGAACTAGGCGACTTGTTAGAGCCGGTGTATTAGTAACCTAAGTCTGTGGATGACAATCCCTACTTACCTGCTTAGCATATGGATACTCCTTGCTTCCTTGGACCAGCTTGTCATACCCATAACAATCCATGTATCCTAGAAAACACTCACTCAGAATCCTGTCGCACTTTGCACATATCGGATAACTGGGTCTTCCACCCACACTATTCTGAGACCTGAGATTAGAAGTCCTGCCCCCACTGCTCCTTCTTGGTCCTAAGTACAGGTTGCTGGCTAAAGATAACACTGGCACTAAACAATGACCCTAAAACTATGAATGGTTTCCCCTTCTAAACCATGGTTGACCATACTCAAACTGCCCCGTCCTAGCTTTCTTGTTCTTTTCTCCCTTTTCTTTAACTTTCTTACATCAATCCATTAAGCATAAGCTATGAACCTAGAAATATCCATATCCCTAATAAGGATGGCAGTCCTACACTTTTTGACTACCAAATTAGACACCCAGTAACAAACTTACTCATGTGTGATCAAGAGTCAGATATCAACTCGAGAGCATACTTAGATAGCTGAGTGAACTTAAGGTAGTACTATTTCACCATCATAGAGCCCTACCTCAGGTTCATAAACTTCTCTACCTTAGCTTCCCTTATCTCATAAAGAAAGAACCTATCTAGAAATATATTCTAGAACACCTGCTAATTCACAAGAGCTGCATTCTCACCTTTAAATTCATTCCACATAACAACCCAATCATAAATAAAACCCTTCAATCTATAGGATGCCAGTTATACATTCTCCTCCTCAGTAACATGTATAATTTAGGTAATCTTTCTCACCTTATCAATGAAGAGTTGAGGATATTCATCCATCTTTAACCCATAGAACTCTGGTGGATTCATCCTTATAAAATCATGAATTTTTGCTGCAACTAGATTACCATTTTACTGAAATGGGACTGTCTTCTTTTTGTTGCCCTAAACATTGGCATTCACATCTTGGGCCAACGCCTAAAAGGCAACCTAAAATTTAGCATGTGACATATTCTCATTCAAAGGATTAGCGTACATAGGTGGTTGGTTACCATTTCTACATGTATTAGCTCAAAGAAGGAGGCATAATCTGTCACATAAAAGCACAAGTTAAGGTAGATAAATACAACTATATGCATCATAGTTCATGAAAGAAATGATGATTCGTAACTCATTCCATAGCCTCTTGCTCATAAATGTGGCATGTTTCACATCCATGATCAAGACTCTATGTAACACAGCTTGTCTGACTCCCCAGAAGTACCCCTTGGACATAACACGGTGCCTAAGACTACGAATAGTCCCAAGCTAACTCTTTAAGCCTTCTAAACTTAGAACTCATGATAAAACTAAACTTGACATATGAAACCTGAATATAACTAAATTAATATCTTAATTGAAAGTTTTTAGCTTAAAAGTCTTTAAAATTGTCACTTTTGAACTTAAAATGGAAACAGTCGGACAAGCCTCTACTTCTAACTAGAGAGACACTAGGATAGACCTCATCTGACCCGAACATAAATATAAAATAGATAACTAAAATATTTCATCAATATCAAAGTATGATAAATTGGGTCCTCGGACTATGAGGACTCACCAAAAGTTAGTATATAGGTGGTGATGCTCGTAATCAATCGTGCTACTAGAACTCAGCACCAGAACCTATATTAAGACAATATAGCACATAGAAATATATATGTGTCAGTACCTCTAGAATGTACTGATTATGTAGAGTTAAATGCATAAGGAAAATAATAACTAATTATTTAGATAAAATTTCAATAATTCATGCTAAGTATGAATGACTCGCCTTGAGCTTTAATAAAATAAAGACTGCAAAATCATAAACATGAGTAATAAAACTTAAGGGTAAACTTTTTGAGACATAACACTTAGTTTCTAAAAGATTTACTTGTTCTTCTTTGGGGAGATTCTTCTAACCGACATAAACCATGTAAGCTATCATAGAGACCAACATCTTACCTATGTTGGAGAGAACTGTTCTACCCTTGCCATCAGAAAAGAACCTTAACTTAGTTATCACTATACTTAACTCATATTGAGACTTAAACCTATGGTGGAAACATAGTTTTGGGGCATGTGATCTCAAACTCATACTTAACTCGGTGCGAAATTGTAATACCCCATACTTTTATGTAGCTTAAAAATCATCCCAAAAATGTTAAAGACTTCTTTAAAGGATGAATCCACTTTTATACATGTGGAATTTTCAAGATTTTGAATTTTTGTTATGTGGAAAATTGAATAATCTTTCCATCGATATCGAATTTTCCTAAATCTGGTATCGGGGTTAAAATTTATGGCTGAAATACAGAAAGTAGTCTGAACTGCCCAGGTGCGACGGAAAGGGTCGACGGACCGTTGATCTAGCAATGAGCCATCGCCTAAACCATTGTAGTGGAGGTAGTGAGTGGACCTTCTGTCCAGGGATGACGGAATGGTTGATGGATTGTCGAGATAGCGATGGACCATTTCCCAAACCGTCGTAACCAAGGCAGAAGGATCACATTCTGGCATAGTATGATGGGAAGGTCGATTAGCTATCAAGCAGTGATGGACCGTCGCCCAAGACATCGCAGATCTCGTTTATCAATTTAAAGCCATTTTTATAAGGGTGTTTAGGTCTTTTCCACCCTTTTTAACACCTAATTATACCAGACCAGGGCTCATAACTTCATTATTCATCTACAACACCAAATTAGGGTTTCTCTAAAAGATCAATCCCCAAGAACAAGATTCCAACCCTTCTTTAAGAAACTAAGAGATTCAAGTTCTTCAAGTCAAAGAACTTCAAGAAATTTACCCATGAAGCTCAAGAATCTCTTTTTAAAATCCAAGATTATGTATTTATTAATGTTCATTAAATAGTTGAATTGAAATTTATGTCCATGTTGTTGTAGGTTTTTGATTTATGATTTAAATTACATATTCCAATGATTGATCCTAGTATGTGATAATTTGTATAATATAAAGGATAAACCCTTCAAATTGTAAATTTATTTATGCAACCATGATAATTAGATGCATTGATGATGGTATAATCAAAGTATGCTCCCCATATGTTTTACTAAATGCCTATGTGAAGGAAAAGGTGTCATTATAGTATGATAGTATGAAATTCCCATTCATGTACAAGTTAATGCATGTCAAGTGTTTGATGAAATGTCTTAATCAATGAATTATGGATATATGTGTAGCCATTGTTGTGTTTTCAAACTTGTGCCATGAATTACTTTTATGCGATCAAGTACTGGAGTATTTATACCCAAAAATTTAGCTGTGTGCTAGAGCCAGTGTCAGTTTCATGATAATCTCAGTTATGCCATGATTAGTAGAATTCAGTCAGTTACATGACTCAGGAAAACTTAGTAATCTCATGAACTCAATCAGTTAACAAAATTTAGTAACATTCTGTCAGTACACGAAACTCAATGAACTCAGTCCAGTTTGTCTCAGTATAATTAGTTCAGTGTCTACTTAGTTAGAAGTAGCATTCAGTACCGAGCGAACCCAAGGATGAGGGCACATACTAACAGTAGAGGGTGTGACCCTTAGAAGCAATCCTTGCATTCCAGAACTATGTAGCCAGCATAGGTTGAGACATCAACATTGTTAATTGAGGGTTGATAAAGTGGATCAACACTGCCAGATGAGGGTCCCACCATTCTCTTTTAGGGATACTGCCAGATGAGGGTCACTCACAGCTTGTCCTTACTAGTGACGTAGTATTGACACCTTTCTAATTAGGGTTACAGATTGGACCCCAGCTCAGCTATAATAACTTATTAGGGGCTTGTTGGTTAGATGAATATCTCCTACAGTCTAAGTCTTAGTAAAAGAACTCAGATAGTTCTTTAGATTTAAGACTGTCAGATACAGTCACACAGCTCAACATGGAACTCAGCTAGTTCCATTAGAATCAGGACTGTCAGACACAGTCACTCAGTTAATACGAAACTCATGTTATCAATATTTAGATTCAGTATTATCATGATTTTAGTTATAGTTACACACTCATGTATGTATTCTCACGATCATGTTATATAGTCAGTTAGCATTGTTCATGCCTATGAACCCTTTGCATTCAGCCTACCTCACTTGCATACCAGTACATTCAATCATACTAACGCATTTGCTCAATGGTATTTCTTACTATAGGTTCAGAAGAACGAGCTCCAGAGCATCAGTATCATTCCAGTTTCAGCAGTCAGAGTCAGCAGTAAGTCCTCATCATTAGAGGATGTTGTAATTTAATTATTTCATATCTTTAGTATTTAGTTATTTTAGTAGTTGGAGTTAGTTGGGGACATGCCCCATCAATTCCTTATTCAGACAGTCTAGAGGCTTTCAGACTATAGCATGTTCACAGTTATTTTAGTTGTTTTGGTAATGATGTACCGCAATTCCAGATGTTATGTTTTATCATATATTTGAACCTTATGGCCATTTATCCTCTTATTTTACATTTTTACATTATATTATGCAGTGCTCAATTACAGATATCAGTTATGGGTTTGCTTGTGATCCTTTGAGGTCATAAGCACCGTGTAGCATTTTGGGTACCAGATTTGGGGCGTTATATAAATACTACTCCCATATTACTTATATGCTCATACTTTAGAAAATCCATCTTAAAATAGCATAAATGAAAACCAGTTATGCATTCATTTCTTTAAATTATAATCAAGATGAACAAATTTGGATTCCATATCTTATCATAAGATTAAAAAATTGATCTTTTCGTAAAATCATGATATAAAACTTGTTAATGGAGATAAAGAGTATAATCTTCTTATAAAATCAATACTTCAACTTAGGGCTTAAAATTTAAGCTTTAAATTCATAACCAAACTTCATGCTCAATGATCACATTAAAATCTTTCAACAATATTGAGTCAAGATGGTGAAATCGAAATCACAGTATGGATCTTACTAGTAAAACATGAATATAAGCAATCCTTGATGTACTTAAAGATTTCAATATCATGGTAATAATAAACTTCAAGAATATAGCAATATGGGTATGATTCCTAATTTAAAACAAGTAAATTAAATCTCAAAATTAGGCACTTTGAGCACAAGGGTGAAAGGGTACCCTTGTTCATAGACAGATATACCTTAAAGTTCTTTGCTTAGTGAAGTAAACTTGACCTTTGAGACTTGAGAGATGATCTTGAGAAGAAACCCTAATCTTGGTATTTTCTTGAAGGTTCTTGAACTTGGTATTTTTTCTTGAGAGTGATTTTGAGTTGTGTTATAGACGATTTGGGTTGAGGGGGAAAAGAACAAATTGCCCCTCAATCATTTCAATCAAGAACTATACGCAACATCCTCACCGCGATGTAGTCTTATCGCGGTCGTTGGAATCCCTCGGCGCAATATGGTCATTATGCGGTCGAGTCTAATGTTGCGAGGCGGGCTTATCATGGTGAATCACTGGTTTCATGACCCAAACATGCCCCAAACCTTGTTCAAAAAATCAAAAACTCCTCCAGGGCATACATTTTACATCCCTGAACATGAATTAACTCAAAAATCAATGTCTCAGGGTCCAGAAGACCAAAATAAAAGTCCTCAAAGTTTAGGGGTCTTGAAAATGACTAAGTCCCTAACACTTAGTGAAAATTTTAATCCTTAAGCCCCTTATGCATGCAACTAGGAGCTGAATCGAGCTAGGAATATTACGGGGTATTACATTGTATATGTATGTTCTTTTTAGTTTTTTCTTGCATGTGATGTAATGTATACTTGTGTTCCACATACTACGTGGTTGTTGTAATTATGATATATTAGAACTGTTAGTGCAAGCAGTGCGGGCTATCATTGTGGGGCATTTTTTGATTGTAGGTGACGTGCCCTTTTTGTGTATTTTGTATGCTATATTTTCTACTTTGCTTAGTCGGTCTATGATACCTACTGAGTACAAGTGGACCTTAGTCACTCCTACTGTACCCTTCTAGTGTAGATTCACGTTCGGGTGCGCCCCTCGCTACTTGACTCAGGCGATTGTTAGAGCTTTCAGGTAGTTGATGATTTTTAGGTGTCCAGATGTCTTTTGCTACCTTTCTTTGTAGACTATGTCTTTACTTTATTTTAAAGACACAGTTTCTCTTGTATTTGGATATCTTATGTATTTTCTTGAATCAAAGTTGTACTAGATACATTCTTATACTATTGACACCTGGTTCTGGAGTTTTTGCTATATTGTTGTGCTTTTTTCCGCATTTATTATACTTTTATGGTTTGGATTCATTCTAGAAGCCTTACCTTGGGGTTATTTCTATCTTTTTATCCTTCGTGTGTTGGTTTGTGTGATATGCTTACTTATTAAGGCGTTCGCCGCGATAAGTGTCATCATGACCTATCGATTTTGGGTTGTGACATATGTATGCATCACTGAAATTATATTTTGTTGGCTTATACAAATATTTATAATTATATTTTACAAACCTCTCGAGTAAAAATCTTGTATCAGTAAGTTCTGATATCTCTACTATATGATAAAGGGAAATAACCACACAACTCCTCGACATGCCTGCTTGACATTGAAGGGTATTTCTATCTTTTAACCTTCCAATTATACTATATGATACTCCATAGCCTCATCCATTCTCTTAGTCTTATCTATTCTCATCCCTTTCATCATTTTAACTCTTTTAGCTATTTTTGCTTTTTGCTAATTTTGGTTATCCATGCTACAGTTTTTAGAGGTAAATGTCTTCAACTTTCTGTGTTTGTGTGTAATTTTGATTTTTCTGACATAATTTCTCACTGAATTTAGGTTAGGAAGAAAAAACTCATTCAAAATTAGAAATTACATTAGTTTTAGGTATTAGAAAGTAAATCTGAATAAAATGAATATAAGTCCTAAAATTGAGATGTTGTTATTGGGTTTTGCACTTTTCATTTTCAGTTTTTCGATTGTCTTTAACTTTTTGTGTTCGTCTGTAATTTTAATTTTTTTGATACAATTTTCACATAATTTAGATTAGGAAGAAAAACCTCATTTTAAATTAGAAATTAGATTAGTTTTGGTGTTACAAAGGTAATTGGAATCAAGTTGAAACAAATACAGTCCTGAAATTGAGATGTTGTTGGATTTTGCGCTTTCATTTTTGGTGTTTTGATTTTGACTGACTCATTTGATATCATCTTTTCCTTTAATTTTGTTGTGAATCTATCTATTTGGATGCAAGTAATAATTGTTACTTCAACACAGATAATTGTTACTTTAATACAGATAACAGAAGGAGTACAAAATTTCTTCCTTTATATGATTTTGAACAAAAAAGAGGTTTAGCTTAAATTTATTCCTTTTTAAGTGTGTGTGTGTATTATGGCTTTGTATATGTAGGATGTATAAAGGGGGAAAAATACTGTCAATTGTTGATTAACTAAAGACTTGGAAATTTAAGTGGATAGAAGTTAAGATATAGTTTCTATGAAAATTCTTTGAAGATGCACAAATCACTTGGTGGAAATTGCTTGTTGCTTTTTTGATTGGCTCTGGAAATAGTGTAATGTTACTGCAATATAGTAAATTAACTTTCAATACTTGATGTTTATGTACTTTCATTGAGCTAATGCAGTTGTTGGCGCACATTGCAGAGAACTTGACTAAGACAAAGAGTAAATTAACTACGCATCGACATAACTAATTATTTTATTTCTATTTTTTCTCGATACATTTCTTTCTCCAAAAGATGATCTCTCTATTTAATTCAAGTGTTCCTTTCCTATTATGAATGATGGATAGAGTACTTTTTTTTATTTCATGGAGACCCAAAACTGAAAATTCATAGATTCGTGCATTGGTAGGACTGTAAGGTTGGTTCTTAAAAAGCAAAATAAATGCAACTATTAAAATCTTAAGTTTCAGGAATAGAGAAAAAATCAAACTTTACCGTTGTGTTGTTTTCTGTTTTTCTTACCAACTGTACTATCTATCTCATGTATGGTGTACAAAATCTGAAGTTGCTATTTTTAATTGGAACTAAAAAATTGCTAAACAGTGAAACAACGTGTTGTTGCCAAGAAAATTGGACAGGAAAAAGTGTGTTGAATTCGTGGCTCCAAATAAAGAAAACATTGGCGCATAAAAAATGTCCATATCTTTTAAAGATTATGTCTGGCAGTAGAAATCATCAGTTATTTTGTTTATTTGCCTACTAATATCTTTTCTTTTGTCTTTATTTTTCTCGTCAAACAAAATTTACATGGGAACTTTCGATGTATACATTTGCAGGTATATTCTACAACTAATGGATCCCAAAAAAATAAATAATTATTCATAGGCAGAGAAAAGAACTCAAATGATGCGAGACATATCAGTTTGAGAAAAAATTCTACAAGTCATACGTTTCTTGAAAATCCTACTATTGTCGTCTCAGTTAAAACTACATCGTCTTGCTGCAAATCTGGTTTTCCAAAACAAGTTGCTCTTACCATACGAGAATTGCCAACACTTTCTGAAAAAAGTTTTGCTTATTATAAAGTTAACGATGTCAATTTATTGTCTCTAACGATATGTGTAACACCTTATTGATGCATAAAATGAGAAAGACAAATTAATTTAGACTTATTTCGCTCTTAATGTACGCCTTTACACATCCTCTGTATTGTTTTCTTTATTAGCTTTCAGCTATAAGATTTGCGTGAATAAACTCGAAGACAATTTAGCCAAAAGCAAACAAATAAGTAGTCCTTTGTCCATCTATGAAATAGGCACGCCTACTCTTCACATTATATTTTTCATTATGGCATGATATTTGTTGCACTACTGTGAGCTGTGACTTTCTATATAAGGGTGCACATCGGGAACGTCTATACCACATGATGCAACCTTAAACACAATACCAACCAAAGATCCGTGCTAATTCACTATTGCAATAATAAATCCTATTACTATATGTTGCAACTATCTTCTCTTCTAACGAACAATTCCTGTATATCTTAAATATTTAGGTCAAAGGCGAATTAAAAAATTGCCCTGCTATTATAGAACAACGAAGTGAAACATTGCTCTAAAAATGTTTCTAATTGTTCATATTGTAATGATAAAAAATTTGAATACGAATCTACCAGAATTTGTTGCAACAACGGCTCAATACGGCTAACAACACATGAAATACCACCTGAATTATCAAAATTGTACTTTTCAGAGACAGAAGAATCTGAATATTTTTGCACTTATATCAGGACATACAATAATATGTTTGCTTTCACTTAGCTTGGTGTAAAGTATGATAAAGAACTAGCAAAAATAAATTGTGGTATTTACACATTCAAAGTCCAAAGATAAATGTATCACTTTATAGATGATTTAATTGCTTTCAACCAAAAACCTAAATATTTATAGTTATACTTCTATGATCATGCGAATGCGCTAGCCAATAGGATGACTTTTTTGACAAAAGTCGACGAATCAGTTATGCAAAAGTTGATGGACATCTTTAAAGTGAACCCATACACTATATTCCTAAAATCTCTCTTGAATGTTCCTCAGTTAACAAATTTCTACATTTCCCTTAAATATGTCTCATCCTTAGATCAACGAACATATAACTTACCTCTTGCATCAGAGGTTGCAACAATATAGCCTGAGGAAAATTCTACAGGTCTATCTCTACACCACATATCTGAATCTAGACTTAAAGTAGTAGAGCTCAATTAGTAAATGATTATTACGGATGTTATGACCCTTTGCAGTATCCATTGTTATTTTCATATGTTCAGAATGAATGACATTGTGAAATAAAAAATTATTCAAACAAACGGTGTGACAAGAAATAGAGCTTACTATGAACATGAAGAGCTACCCAGTGTATCAGATATGTGTTCAGTGGATGTATTTATTGAATAAAGACTCAATCACAACAAAAAGAAAAATGAAAAAGAGATACAGCTTCTTGTCGAGAGTATTTTTGCTACAAATTTCAAATAAGAGATAATGAAACAAATAAAGTATTACATTGTGGAAGAATATTTCAACAATTTATTGTGGACGTATATATTAAGCTTGAAACACAAAATTAGATTTTTTTTTGCATTTAATCCAGATTTATTTAGAATTGAATTCTTATAAGAAATTGTAGATGTTCTGAGAAGTAGTGAAAGGAAAGCCTGCAAAGTTGGAAAGAAATCATTCCTTCCTGTTACATTTATTGATGGGCCAAGAGACATGCGTCATCGATATATGGATCTATCTCATTGATTTAATATTTTGGAAAACCTAATTTATTTATAACAATGACATGTAATCCAACTTCGTCAAAAATAAAAGAACATCTACTACACGCTGACGAAGTACAAAATAGACCTGACTTAGTTAGTAGAGTATTCAGCAAAACAATAAAAAAAATAAAGCATGATATATTAAAGAGACAAATCTTTGGAAATTTGCAGATTTTATGTACACTAGAATTTTAAAAACGTGGTCTTCCTCATGCTCATTTTCTTATTATACTTACTGATGAACATAAATTGTTAACTCCTGAATCCTATGACAAATTTATTTGTGTTGAATTACCTGATTCTAAGAAAGAACCTTATCTATATTCACTTGTTACTCAACATATGATGCATGGTCCTTGTGGAAAGTAAAATCCAACAAATATTTGCATGAATAAGAAAGGTTATTACAAGTTTAATATCCAAAAGATTTTGCTGATCATACATCAAAAGAAAAAAATTCATATCCCGATATATAAAAGACAAAAAATGGGTCAGACTATGAAAATAAGACGTTAATTTTTAGACAATTCATGGGTTATTCCATATAATCATTTTTTGTTATGCAGGCATAATTATCATTTGAATGTTAAAATTTTTTCAGATATCAAGGTTGTTAAGTATATTTACAAGTATATTTGTAAGGGCCATGATAAAATTGTATTTTATGTACATAGTAGTGATATAAATACAGATATAGATGAAATAAAGGAATATCAATCGGCTAGATGGGTTTTACCTTCAGAAGCCGCATGGCGTTTATTTAGTTTTTCAATTAGTGAAATGTTTCCTGTTGTATAGCACCTTCAATTACATTTAGAGGGACAACCATTTATTTCTTTTAAAAGTACTGAAAATGTAGAAAATGTGTTAGCTAATTCAATGATTAGAAAAACAATATTGACTAAATTTTTTATAATGAACAGAATAAATGAAGATTCCAAACAACTTCATTTACTATATAAAGAATTTTCCCAATACTTTGTATGGTCACCAGCATATAAAATGTGGGCACATCAAAAAAGGTACTGTTGTGGGTCGTGTTGTAACATGTCATCAAACAAAAGGAGAAAGATATTATCTTAGATTATTATTAATGAATGTAAGAGGTCCAAAATCATTTGAAGATCTACTTATGACTGATAGGATACGTTGTGATATATTTAGAGAAGCGGTAGAAAAACAAGGCTTGCAATATTGTGATAACAGTTTGATTGAATGTATGTCGGAAGCCATAAGTTATCAGATGTCATATAGTTTGAGACGTTTGTTCGCAACATTATTGGTATATTATAATCCTGGTAATCCATCAAAACTTTGGAAAAAATTTGAATATGAGTTGTCTGAAGACTTTAAGATTTTGCCTGATATGAATGATAAAGAAATACATTACTTGACTTTAAGTCAAATTAATGACACTTTACATTTGATGGGTCATGATATTAATGAATATAAACTTGTGCTTGAAAGAATTACACTACCACCAGCTATCAAAGAGGCCAAAGATTGTCATTGAAAGACATAATATTGTTAGAGAAGAGGATTTGTTACTAGAGGCCAAGTTGAATATGGAACAATGAAAATCATATAATACAATTCTTAATAGGATACTTTCTAATCAATCAGGTTCATTTTTTAAAGACGGGCCTGGTGAAACTGGAAAAATATTTTTATATCGTGCTTTATTATCTACTGTACGATCAAAAGGTTTTATCTCTTTAGCAACAACAACTTCTGATGTGGCAGCTTCTATCTTTCCTGGAGGATGGACCCCTCACTCACGTTTTAAATTTTCTATTGAAATTGACGAACAATTCTCATGTAATATTAGTAGTCAAAGTTCACTTGCAGCTTTAATACATGATGCCAAATTAATTGTATGGATGAAGTAACCATGACAAAAAAGAATGTAATAGAAGCTTTCAATCTTCTCTTGAAATATTTAATGTATACAAATACGTCATTTGGTGGAAAAGTTATTATTTTTTGTGGTGGTTTTAGACAGACTCTCCCAGTTGTTCGGAGTTGGAAAAAAGAGGATTTTATTCGAGAAAGTTTATTACTTTCAGAAGTTTAGGATCAACTCAAAAAACTAAGATTATCAGAAAACATGCGAGCGGAAATAGATCCTACGTTTTGTGAATATTTGATGAGAATAGAAAACGGAAAAGAAAAAACCAACAACTACGATAAAATTGAAATTCCTGATTGTTTTATTATTCTTTTCATTTCTGAAAATGAATCATTAAATCATTTTTTTCAAAAAAGTTTATCCAGATCTAAATACATGCTTTTCTGATATATCTTCTGTAACTTCACGTGTGATTCTAACAATAAAAAATAATTTTGTTGATGAAATAAATGACATGCTGATAGCTGCATTTCCTGGTGATCCTACAACATATGTCTCCTTTGATCAAACAACGGAAGAAAACGACCAAGGTCAATATGAAAATTATTTGCATACATTACATCCCGTTGGCTTACCTTTGCACAAATTGACATTAAAAAAATTATCCTGTTATGTTGTTACAAAATTTGAATTCATAGTAAGGCTTATGTAATGGTACACGATTAATATATTGTGACTTTCAAAAACATGTTATTAGTTCTAACATAGCAAGCGGAGACTTTAAGAATACACATCTGTTTATATCAAGAATACCATTATCATCATCGACAGATGAAAAACTACTTGTTCCTTTAAAAAGAATACAATTTCCTTTTAAGATTATGTTTCGCTACGACAATAAATAAAACTCAAGGTCAGATATTAGATTTTGTTGAAATTTATTTACGTGAACCTATTTTTTCACATGGCCAACTCTATGTTGCCCTATCAAGAGCAAGAAGTTCCCATTTGGTAAAGCTACAAATTCGACCACCCACAACAGATAGTGAATATCATCATTCAACATACAATATAGTCTATGATGAAATCATTCGAAAAGCCTTTATATAAATAAATTTCTTCCACTACTTTTATCCTTAATGAACTCAGTTTATTTATACCAAAGATAACAACTTTACTGGTGAATGTGTTGATGCAAATACTCTGAGATGGTTAAATTATAAATGAATATTTAAAATTACCGGATCGTATCCTCCTTGGAATTAGATACTCATTAGAATCCATTTTCAGAATGCTATCAATTTAGTATCGATAATGACCCAGACATTGAGGAAAGAGCTTGCTGATAGACAGGGACAGTTGCTTGCTCTTGCAATTTCTGGAGAAAATTTCCAATTAGAAAATCCACTGGTTAGTCACATATATAATGAGTCCTTGTTTCATGACAAGGTTCTTCCTTTATTCAGTGGAGCAAAGAGTTGCCTGCTTATCTTTTGTTATTAAAACTTATTGCTTATATTTTTCTATCACCCTAATTTTTTTGTCTTGCTTATAGTATGTTGATTCATATTTTTATATCTACTATATAGATTGAGACACCTCCAGATCCAACTAAAAACTTGTCTAAACTATTAGAGTAGCACAAGTATGAGGAAACATTCACTTCAATTCATTATTAGATGCCATTGTTGGAGGATTAGGGCATCCAGTTCCACCGATTATGGCTCTTCTATTTATTCTAGATGTATGTGTGGCTTTTCTCATTTTTCTTTCTGCCACAACCACCTTACCTTATAAGCTAATTTCGGGGTTGAATTCATTTAAATGTCCTTTTTATATGTTGTATAAGCGCCAGACTCTTCTTGCTTTTACTTTACCCAATTTAGGCCCTTCATATTGTCCATGACCAGATGCCGAATCCTATGTGTGCTAGAGGTGTTAAGTTTCCCACATTGGCTAAGGGAACAGTCTATTAACTCCTTATATAATTTTGGACAATCCTTATATACTAAGCTAGCTTTTGATGCTAAGTTTAAGATCCATTTTCATTAGAGTATCTAACAACATTTATCATCTTTACCTAGACTTAATTTCCATCTATCTACGCATGCCTTTACTAACTCTTAAATGTGAAAACTAGATCTTAAATGTGAAAATTTATATATTGGCGTTTTATAACAAAGCAAATGTGTTTATAGGATGAAGTTGTGAAGCTATCTCCTTATGCTCGAGCAATCAGGGATATTATGGATGAAGAGCTGTGAAACTTCTTTTACGGAATGGCACCTTGGCAGGAAAAACATCTATTACTTTCATAATCAGCAGTTGTGTCGAGAAGAAAATGAAACATTAATAGATTGTGTTGCAATGTTGTAGTCATTCTGATTGTTGCTGCAAGCTCTGTTGGAGAGGAACTTTTCTACTATGATGTTGTTCATATTAGTGTAAATGATCTATTTTATTGCACACAGAAGGTTGAACTGACTTTTTTATTCCTAGCTTTCCATGTTAATTGTTCTTTTATTAAAAGTATATACCTGAAATCTATTTGGTTCAATTTCTATATTTATTCAGTTTTTATTATCTATATATTAGCCTTTTTACTTTAGAAAGCTCCATGAAAATGTATCTCAGAAGAGTTTTCTTTCTCACGGATTATACACCTTTATACCATTTTATGTGTGTAACACTGTTGTTTGTTAATCAAACAGTTCTGACTACAATAACTATAATATAAGTAGTTTTGTTTTGTTTCTAATCTGTAAATTTTATTTCAAAGAATATTAGGGACTCAATGTCCAATTCACATGAAAATTAGATGTTTTGACTATTGTACTTTAACCTTAAGAGAGGGAGCATAATTTCTTCTGCCACTTTCTCTGACTACGTTTGCACTTACAGAGAGCTTTGGCTGACATTTTCTTACGAAGCACTAATTTGGTGTCTGATACTCGAGGGATGGCATCACTAGTAAGGAATCTAGTTCTAACATCCTTCTCCAATTATAGCTAGGAGTCTCCAAAAATGATGTCACTCTTATGTCAATCATCAAAAAATGCACTATTTTTGAAGGATCCGACATGTACCCATCAACGTTTTTGAAGAGTTCGAGCAACATACTCAAGACTCTAAATTACAAAATATCCATATTTTTTGATGCCTTAGTACATTTTGCTTCCATAAAATGTAGACTGGTGTTTTGCCACCGTATGTATCATTTCCTCAACCGTTTGCAGCTATAATGACAGAAGCTTTCACCGGTTCGCTATATTATTTGACTGCTTCTCCAAAAGGTTTGTTTCATAGGATGCAGTTTGTGATCCTGCATCGTTCTCAGCTCTTGCATCCTTAATCACTTAGCTGTTTATTGTTTTCACTTTTAGATCTTACCTATGTTGTCGCACCAGTACTGAAGATGCGTTCAGCTCGTGAAAATCTAAAAAACTCTTTGCTGGTTTGATCTCTCTCCTTTGCTCCTGGAAAAGTTATGACAACTCTCAGTCATGACGTTGAAACCTAATTAACATATTGCTATGAATCTGGGAGTTAATAAAGGAGAGCAATAGGATCAAGGAAAAGGGGCTCAGTTTGGCGAGAGACAAAGAAGTAACAAGACATCTTAATGGTGTCGGTGTTATTGTACAAAAATAGAAGAACTTAGTTTAGCCATAACTTTAAAGCATATTGTTACCCCGGCTTATTAAAAACCCTTACTTTGAACTTTTCCATGATACAGAGAAGAAAGTTCTTTCCTCGAATCATCCAAAGAGAGAGTACTTGAAATTTCTATAGCTATGGATCTATATGTGCTTGCATTTAATTCTTGAGACATGTACACACATAAAGAAAAGTTGTTTACAAGGTGGGAGTATGGAATGTTGTTCTTCTTATTAACTTTACTAATTTGGATCTAATGAAATAGATATTGTAGACTAGGTAATTTACAATCTTGTATTCTGGTTGCTCTGAAACCCCTGCTCATTATTGCTATAAGCTTTGTCTGGAAGGCAAACATAACATTTGTGCGTTAGATTGTAGTTTTTGCTATATCCCTAATTGATTAATCTGAGGAATAATGAAGTTCTTGCTACAAATTACCTGTGTTTCATAGAACTTTGTATCTGTTAGATTTTATTGAGGCCTACCATATTTGTTTTGCTCATATGAGGATCATGTTCCGAGATTCAGTTTTATATTTTTGTTGTATTATTGTATATTCATTTCCTAGCACAAAAAGTATTGTTAGATGATTATACAGATTGTTGCTCTGTGGTATATTAGTGCCTTGCAATCTTATAATCTCTATGTAGACTTTAAATGGGAAAGGAGAGGGGAAGTGGCAGTTTGCCATGCTATCAGTCGCATTTTACGTCTAAAATGCTTAGCTTACTGGTTAAGGGGGTTCATTTTTTCATTCTTAAAAAAAACTTCTCGATTGTGTGCATTTATGGTGAAAATTTTTGTACTTGCAGAAGGCGAATTTGGTATGGAGCTAGAATATTGGGTTGTCCTATAGAGAAGAATTTGTGCCCAGTGCTACTGTGGATACACCGTCGTTGTAAAGATATCAAGAAACGCTACAGCAACCAACAAGTATATGGCAACAGAACCAAACCCTCTGATTAAACTAAATAATGTTCAAAGATCAGATCACAGAGAAATTCCAGTGAAAAAAGGACGGTTCTTCCGTGCACTCCTATTATAGACTCGCCTTTATCATGTTGGGCCTGTGCTGAGCACGGGTACCCTGCATCTAGTTACCACACATACACATCATATTAATTAATAAGACTGAAATATGAAAGACTTCATATTACACATGCAATATAATTCATCAACGAAGTTAAGCATGTGAAATGTCATCTTGTTTTATGAAGTTGAGATAGCAGTAGGAGCTCCATCCTATGTACAGTTGGAGCATGGTACTGAAGCCAAATAATCTAAAGCTTATGTTTGGTATTTGTAGGGCTTCTAGTGATTTGTTTTTCTTTCATATTTGGGTTAAATATATTCAAACAATGAGATATGATAAATATGATATAAAATTAATTAAAAGTAACCAAAGTATATAGAAACAAGGGAGAGTTTTGATACATTAATCTTTCACACATTCCATTTTCAACATAATAACATGGATTTTATAGTCAATATATGGATAAGCCCTACTTTGAGAGGTGGAGCCTTAGTTGGTATAAACTAAACCAAGGAGATGCCATATGGCCTTCACAATGGACACATGGATGTCCACAATATGCCATAACACTCTCCCTTGGATATCCATGTAAAGAAAGATTTACTTTATACGAATTTGAGTGCTGCCCCATTAAAAATCTCACCAGGAAAAATCAGTGGGATAAAAACCTTGGTTAAGGCAAAAAGAGTACATCGCATATTTTTACTCCCCGGATGAAGACCCTCATTCAACTGGTTCAGTCTTTGCATTTCAATCTTGTATACCATCTTCTCAAAAGTCAAAGTTGGTAAAGACTTGGGGAACAAATCTACTGGATTGTCACTTGAACGTATTTGTTGTACATCAATATCACCATTTTGTGGAGATTATGTGTGAAGAATAACTTTGTCGAAATGTGTTTCGTTCCATCTCCCTTTATAAATCCTCTTTTTAATTGAGCTATGCATGCTGCATTGTCTTCAAATATGATTGTGGGTACCTTGATATCAATCTTCAGTCCACATCTCTTTTTGATGGAATGCATCACTAATCTCATCCATATGTATTCTCTACTTTCCTCATGAATAGCTATTATCTCAGCATAATTTGAAGAAGTAGCAATGATAAACTACTTTGTAGATCGCCATGATATAGTGGTATCTCTATAAGTAAACAAATAACTTGTTTGAGATCATGCTTTATGTGAGTCAGATAAATAACCTGCAACTGCATGACTAACAAGATTTAAACTATCTTTGTTAGTATAAAATAGACTCATATCAATAGGCCCCTTTAGATATAGCAATATATGCTTACCTCTGTTTCAATTTCTACATGAAATAGAAGAATTGTACCTGGCTAGAAAATTAACAGAATGGGCTATATAAAGCCTTGCGTTGTAAGCAAGATACATAGGTGTACTATAGTATTGAGATATAGTACTTCATGACCAAGAATCTCTTCACCCTCTTTTGAAGGTTGGAATGAATCTTTACTTATTTCAAGTGATCGAACAATCATTAGAGTATTTAATGAATGTGTTTTATCCGTGTAAAATTATTCAAGAAATTCTTAGTATATTCAGATAGGTGGATGAAGATCCCGTCTGCTATATGTTCAATCTACAGACCAAGACAAAGCTTTGTCTTTCCAAGATCTTTCATTTGAAATTCTTTCATTAGATATTCGATTGCCTTTTGGACCTCTTCTGGAGTTCCACTGAGATTTATGTCATCCACATAAACATCGAGAATAGAAACCCTGATGTCATTTTCTTAATGAAAATATAAGGACAAATGATAGCATTTCTGTAACCTTCGTTTATCAGTACTCACTAAGGATATTATACCGCATATGCCTTGATTATTTTAGACTGTATACCAATCTTTATAATTTAATTGAATATAATTCCCGAGAATTTGAACTATATGCTTCAGGAATCTTTAATCCTTCTGGGATTCTCATCTAAATTTCATTATCAAGTGAACCATTCAATATTAAATACATGACATCTTTTAGTGTTAGGACTGCAGTCCAAATAAACCTTATGCTTACTAAGAAGCAAATTCAACTTGATAATTATTTCTACGTCAACATGCTTAAATAAACGTAGAATTTAGATTCTCATAATATTATACAATATTGCACGCTATTGTACTAAAGATATTATCGAAGAGATATCATCTATATCGGTTCACATTACGACATAATTTATTGAGATCTCATCACTTCATTATTTTCAGGTACCTGAACCCCTTCTTTAGGTTTCACGAAGCATTATGTCATTGCTCTTCAAGAGCATATTGCCTCTTTATTATGATCATTTGCTCCATTTACTTTTCAAGAATTGTTTTATTTGAAATTGATTGATCTACCATGCTTCATGCATGTTATAGCCTTTGTCCTTCAGGGACACACAGTAGGAGCATCTACAGCTAAATATGAAATCAATTTTGGGTCAGCAAATGCTCCTGGCATTTGACTTGAATCATCTTTTAAATGAGGATCGTACTAACAATAATTCACAACATATTTCTTTGTTGCTTATTATTTCCCCCTTATGTTAGGAAAACTAACATACACTTCAATCTACTTTGGAGAATTCATCTTTGTGAATCATGGTATATCTATTAATTACATACCGCACATAAAAAATCTATTAGATGAAAAATATATGGTTCCTGATCCTGAACCAATTGAGAGGGAAGAGTTGATTATAATTTATTGGTCTAATGAATACAAGTGCTATTGCATGCAATATATATTTTAGACCAATATTTTTCATTTTTTTCCTCATAAGCAATGGTTTAGCTATTTATATGAGGCATTCAATGTTAAACCAACTTGAATATAACCAATATTATCAAGATCAATTGTCTTGACTACACCATCTGAAAACTATGCTTTTGACTCAATTTAATTGAGAAGATAATTTTATGAATGTCAAACTGCAGGTTGATAATAAGTGTACATATGACCAGCTTATCAATGCATCATATCAAATGATAGGTGAATGGACCCTTATTCACCTTTTACATTTTTCAGAATTTAGGAAATTCAATCCCAACATTAGTTGGTTCAATTAGCTTATCATGAGAACAAGTAATAGGTTTTGAAGAATCTTCTAGTTCTTCATTATATGTCTAAAACTCAATATGCTCATCTTCAGGATGACAAAATCATTCACGCAATAAAGAAAATTATTTAAACTAGTAAACTTCAAATTTATCATGGCATGAGTTATTTACTAGACTAAAAGGTTTGTTACTTCAAGAGTAATTTTGCAAGATTTTACTACAGCACAGTCTTACTACTTCGGGAGTAAATATCAGATTTACTACTTTACAAGTAAATATCAGATTTACTACTTCAGGAGTAAATTTTAAGGTTCTATCATTTCAGGAGTAGATTTAAGATAAATTTTAGACTTATTACTTCGGGAGTAAATTTCAGAATAATTCTTTCTACCCTTTCTAAATGTGGTTTTCACAGTTAAGTGCTCATTTATATACCTTACTAAATATTACTCCTATCACATTCACCTCAAGAAATGGATCTGTAGTTGTAACATTTTTTAAAAATTCTCATTCCTTGAGAATGAAAGATAATAAATAATTTATCAAAAGTTTTCATTCTTCGACAATGAAATATAATTATTACAATGTGCCTTAAGCATATCAAACTATGATACCTTAGAACTTCTTTTAATATCTTGCTACTTCAGAAGCAAATCAAGGTATACATATAGTTTTAGAGAATTTTCTCTGACATATCTTTAATTTCAAATTTACTACTTCAGGAGTAAATTTCTGATTTTCTACTTTTCTAATTTAGGAGTATTCATATATTCTTCAAGATGAAAATATAGACAAAGTAAACATTATAGCATTATCATCACATGATGTATTGGACAAACTTTATTTATTTACAAGACTAGTGAGATACTATTAACAAAAATGTGAACTAATACAACTTAACTCGAAAGTAGAACAATCAGACTATTTCATATTCATCATCTACAGGATGATTAACATATTCTTCAAGAACTACAAAGAAATCTAATACTACTAAGGCCATGGGTTCAACATTATCTTCAGAGAGAGTTTACTTCTATGTAATTATCTATTTTCTTAAGGGAAGCCTACTAGAGCTTTACCATATGCTTTGGCATACGACAGATACGTGCCCAGTACCCCTTTCCTCCACATCAATAACATTTGTTTCCAGTGTTCCTCCTTGGTACTGCTTCAGTAGCTTCACCCTTCTTTTTATAATATTGGTGCTGAGGGTTATTGTTTAGTACAAGGCAATCACCCTGATTAAAATACCTTCCTCAACCATAACTACGACCATGACCACGACTAGGGCCAGGACTTCTTTCACGCATGGTTGGGTGAAAATTTATAGCATTTATTTCAGGGAACGGAGCAGTACCCATAGGTCGACTTTCATAATTTTTCATTAAAATATCATTATGTCGTTCGACAACAAGACGATGAGAAACCAATTCAGAATACTTTTTAAATCTCATTTCTCAATACTGCTACTGCTGGAGCATAATTGAGGCGGAAAAGGTAGAGAATGTTTTCTCTAACATGTCGTGATCAGTGATATTTTCTCTGCATAAATTCAACTGCGATTTAATTCTAAACATCGTAGAATTATAATCAGTTATATTTTTAAAATCTTGTAACCTCAAATGGGTCCATTCATAATGTGCTCGTGGAAGGAAGACCATCTTCAAGTAGTTGTATCTTTCTTTTAAATTATTCCACAATATAAGGGGATCCTTTATAGTGAGGTATTCTATTTTCAAACCTTCGTAAAGATGATGACGGAGAAATATCATAGCCTTGTCCTGGTCTTGGCGTGATGCCTGATTCCCATTTTTTATGGTGTCTGCCAAACCCATCACATCCAAATGTATTTCGGCATCCAGTGCCCAATACATGTAGGTTTTGCCCGTTATATTTATGGCAACAAATTCATGTTTGGATATATTTGACATTATTGTAAGAAAAGTAAATACTTACTTTAAATATCATTAAAATATTTTTGCAGAGACTCGTGTTGATAACGTAATATAAAATTAAATAAAAGTAATCAAAGTATATAGAAATAAGGGAGAGTTTTGATATATTAATCTTTCCCACATTCCATTTTCTACATAATAACATGGCTTTTATAGCCAATATATGGATAAGTCCTACTTTGAGAGGTGGAGCCTTAGTGGGAATAAACCAAACTAAGGAGATGCCATATGACCTCCACAATGGACACATGGATGTCCACAATATTCCATAACAAAATAAAATTTGTGCATCAGTAAAGTTAAATTTTATGTCTATGACTTTTAAAAGCTTTGATACCCATGTTATGAGGTACGCACCAAATATTTTTTTTTCCACAAACTAATCTATATCTATAATCTATATCTATAACTATATCTATAATTTATAATATATTTAAAGTGTGCAGGATCTTAGTAATATTATTTAAATTTTTCGTCATTCATTAAAATACTCCGCTTTAGACAAAATCTTATTTTCACCTTCTTTCTATTGTTTTAGTAATATTAAATATTGACTATATTACCCAAAAAAAATTTCCTCACAAAAATATACTCCCTCGGTGCCATTTATGTGTCATCATTTCCTTTTTAGTCCGTCCCAAAAAAAATGTCATGTTTTCTTATTTGGTAAATATTTAAAAGTACAATTACACTTTTACCTTTGTTAGACCCACTTAATTAAAAAATGAATAGTAGCACATTTTTTTATAAAGGACAATTAGGTAAATATTATCAAGTTTTTCCTTATTTCTTAAACTCCATGCCCGATCAAATGGCGACACATAAAATGGGACGGATGAAGTAATTTCTTTTCTACTATTTCAGTGCCTAACCATATTCAGAAATCAAAAAAATAAAAAAAACAAAAAAATAATTAAAATATCCACCCACCCCCAACGTGAAACCCAAAAATTAATATAATACTAAAAAATTATAATTAAATAAAAACACACCCCAACGTGAAATCAAAAATAATATTATTAAAAAAATAACTCTTCTCCCAGCGCTTTTTTTCCCCAAAAAAAAAGTCCCAAAATCTTTCACATCTTCCATCGAAGTTGTGTTGCCAATTAATTTTCATTATAACTTTTTTTATTTGATTATTTAATTTAAGTAAGAATTCATAATATTTGACACTTCTAACTCAATTAGAATTTTACCTTAGATAAAAAAAATCTTCTACAATTCTATTTAACTAATATTTTGGATCAAAATTTATCAAGAAACATAGCTCTACTTCTAGTTTTTCTTCTTATTTGTGTTAATTCAAGTTGTCTTAAACCATCGAATGAAGTGGTCAAAAACATCAACGATCTGCCTCTTTTTTTTCCCTTCATTTGTTTAATTGTGACTTTATTTTTATTATATTATTTAACTATTTCATTAGTATTATAATTGAATCTTTAATTAAACTTGTTAGCTGAGTTCTAAATATAAGGTTATAATAAGTGTTGAATGTTGATATGCATAACTTTTGTTTGAAAGATGAACATATGAATTTAGGATTATAGTCATTGAACGTATAAATTTAGGATTATAGTCATTCATTATAATCCACTTTACTACAAATATGATTTAAATTTAATTCTAAATAATCAAACATTATATGTGCGAGAAACGTGCGATTAAACTAGTTATATTAAAAATGAGAAGTTTTTATTTTCAAAGTTACTCTCTCTATTTATTTTTACTTATATCTTATTTTTAAAATAACGTAGATTTTTACTTTTACTTATGACTATTGATATATCAAGAATTTTTTTAAAAACATTTTACTCTTACTATTAATTATTTATTCTTCAAATTATTTTTCAATACCTAAGAGTACTAAACATCATTTAATAGGAAAAGTGGGGTAAATTAATCATGTCAATGTTTTTTTTCTAGATGTATCATGTCAAAATATGACAAATAAATATAAATAGAGAAAATAAATTACAATTTTAATAGTAAATTAAAATGAAATAATATAATCAAACAATTGATCAAAAAAATAATTAAATACCTAACTAAATAATAATATCTAAAGTGCTTAATAAGTGAATGAAAAAAAAAAGTGCTAAGAGTCCTTTTTGATGGTCCACGTTCAACTCAAAAAAAGGGTCCATTTTAATTAGGAAAAATTACAGAAACTAAGCATACTTAAAACCTTAATTATAATAAATAGTAACACTTTCTCAAAATTATAAGCTATAGCAAAAGTAGTAATATTTTAATCATTATATTGAAAAGCGCGCTGATTTCACCAACTTTTTTTTTACTTTTCTCTATTTTCACTACACTTTTTTCAAATTTTTCCCATATTTCACTTCACTTTTGTCAATTCCATCCCATATTTCAATTCACTTTTTTCAATTTCCTTCCATATTACACTCCACTTTTTTCAATTCCCTCCCATGGTTCAGTCCACTTTTTTCAGTTTCTTTTCTTTTTTTTTTAAATTGTGATCCATCAAATAAGGTAAGTTGATATTTACAGTATTTGCATGTTATCTTCTCATATAATTTATATATTTTTTATTTTTTCATATTTTTTTCTTTATCCGTCTTTGTTTTTTTTGGGTGATTTTGTGATTTTTTTTGTTGAAAGATTGTGAAAGTATGCTATAATGGAGGCATACGTTATTTGATGGAGGTCTGCTATAACTTTTTCTACGTTATTTGATGGGCTTTTGTGATTTTTTATGGTTGAAAGATTGTGAGATTTTGTGTTCAGTTGATTTCTACTCTTATTCAGTTGAATAGAGGATTTGGCATAGAAGAGGTGAGATCGAAACATTGTGACGAGCCAAAAAATATTGGAAAAATTATGAAACGGAAAACATTGAGAAAATCTTCATCTCCGAAATTCCAAAAATTACAAAATTATGTGAAAAAGAGGAAGTCAGATGAAAAGAAATAATATGTATTTTTTCAGTTGTGCATATGTATTTATGAATAATGCATATGTATTTTCTTAATTGTGCATATATATTTATGAATAATACATATGTATTTTACCAGATTATATGTATTTATGACTAATGCATATGTATTTTTCCTCTTCTTCTTTCTCTTCTTCT